>JAQMYG010000039.1:11033202-11069464 GCA_030014215.1 Clariallabes teugelsi
ATTTGGTTTTGTGTTATTTCAATAAAAGGACTTTGTTATCCAAACCCCTGCGTTTATGCCTGCCTTCGTTATGCCCATGGTGATAACATCAACCCGTTGCACCCGCAAACGTGACAAGCGCTTTTAACAATGGTCATTGTCTCAAAGCAGCTTCCAAATTTATGGAAGTGTGTATGAGTGAGAAAAATGTGTTTAGATAATAATGAGATTGTCCTTGATGAGCAAGGGTGACAACAACAGTGACTAGGAAAAACTCCCTGAAATAACAATAGGAAGAAACATTGAAAGGAACCAGACTCAACAGGGAACCCATCCTCATTTAGGTGATAACGGATAACAGGAATTACATAACATCATGTGTGTTAGGCTGCTAGAAGTTCAATATAACAGAAGTTGTCCAAGTTATCATAGAGTCCAGTTCAGGACAGGGATGGGTCAGCAGGTGCAGAGGACAGATGGGGTCTGGATCACTGGGAGCTCAAGAGCAGCATGTGCACTGTAGCTACAAACCATCATGAAGTAGAATACATCTGGAGGTGGTCCTTCTCTGGATGCCTCAAGATCCTTGCAGGGTTGGCCTCTGCCTACCGGAGCTGGCACAATCTCCAGATGCCTCGGGATGGGTAGAAATATCAAATTTCACTGACTGATTATTCGCCTTCAACAATGTATGTTTTTTTGATGTTATTATGTACAGTAAGTCATATAATGTTTGTTTTGGGTGGCATGATGGTGTACTGGTTAGTACTGTGGCCTCAAACCTCCAGGGTCGAGGACTCAAATCACTCCCCATGTCTGTGTGCGTGGAGTTCCGCGCTCGGTGGGTTTTCTCCAGGTATCCCAGATTCCTCTGATAATTTAAAAACATGCAGTTTATGCAAACTCCAGAATGAGTGAGAGAGAGAGTGCTTATTGAGGAGCTTTACATATTGCATGACATATTTTGTTTATATTGCTAATATGTTATAGTACTGAGTGTGAGTATGTTGTAGAACAAACTATAGTTAAGGGCCTACTTACAACATGGACAGCTGAACAAAGAATAAAATATAATCCTTTTGTGTGTGTACACATTTTATATACATTTGTTCATTTGACAAATGCTTTTATTTAAAAAAAAAAAAAAAAAAGAGCAAATTGTAATTAGACATGAGGTTTTGAGTAAATGGTGTTACTCATCATAGCTGCTAGGCACAAGATAAGACAAGGCAGTCAGTCAAACTACTAAAGATAAACTCTATAGCATAAAAAAAACTAATTTGCCGTAGAGTACAAAGTAATAAATGAAAGCACAGGAAGAGCAGTTACTAATCACCTCGACTGATAGCGTACTGAAAAAGTGATTAATTGTTAAATAGGTTAAATCCTCTAATAAGAGCTAAGATTTAAAGTTTTTTTTTTATATGGGAATTTGTTAGGAAAATCCATCTCAGAAGCACAAGTTAAGTGGCAACACCATCATTCACAGACCATAATGTTTATGTGGGGAGTAGATCAAGACAGCTTCATGTAAGCAGGTAATTTGTGGATGCATAAACAGTTATAATGGGAATATTTGTGGCTCAATTAGGCTAAGGGAAGCTTCAGTTGCTAATATACTCCTGCTATTAACAATGTCTGCATTTCAAAGAGGAAGGCCTGAGAGACTCTTGTTCCCTTCAGTATCTAAGCACATGTCCTCGAAATAAAAAGCCCATGCTGCAACAGGAGCACGCACTTTCATTTGCCAATCACAAACAAGAGAAGGACTGAAGTATAGAGAAAGTAATAAGTGAACTAAAGATAGCATGAGGAGTAACCAAAGCAAACGACTACTACAGTATCTGCAACCCTGATCTCCAGCCAGACTGCGTTGTCTTACCATCAAGGATGACTGAAGAAACTTAAGATTACAGAGTGTGCTCAGAGAACGGTGGAAAACTGCTAATTTGATTAACCGACCTCACTTAGGTTAATTAAACGTAGTCCAGGGTCACTGGATCAATCAGAGTGAAAAAAACTTATGTCCCAATGTTATGTTAAATATGATGATGTGACTATTGTTGTTGCGTTTTCTTTTTAAACATGTTGGTATTGTATATGAACATCTCTGTGGACACGAATGCTGTGAATTCTGAATAAGAAAGCTTGTGTATACAACAAAGTAAAAAAAAAATCTTGAATCCTTAAGTTTATTTCAACAACAATATACTGTATAAAACTTTCTAACCATATGCCACTGTACAGCTCAATGACAATCTCATCCATTCTGAAATATACTATGCAATATCAATGTATTTTCTACAATAGCAAATTAATTAGCTTTTTTTTTTTTTTTTTTTTTACATAAAGGCTCGCTAACTCAGTGACATTGAACTGAAATGAAATGAAAGTCTTTAGACTTTACATAGAATGTGTTGAAAAACAGAAAAGGTCCAGTGAGCAGCAGTTCTGTAAGTGGAAATGTCATGTTAATGGAAAAATTCAGTGGAGAATGTCTAAACTGGTTCAGGCTGATAGGAAAGTGACAGGAACTTAAATAACCACTCGTCACAACCGTGGTGAGCAGAAAGGCAGAAAGGCATAAGAGCAGAAGATCAAATTGCCTTTCATTCCTGTTATAGCTGAGAGCAGGGTCCTGAGGCTATAGCGGGCACAGGCCCAAACTCGACAGATAAATATTGGAAGAAACATCTCCAGGTCTGATAAATCTCGACTACTGTTCTGAAATGTACTTGGAACCAACACCATGAATCTACAGGCCAAATCTGCTGTGTTAACAGTACAAGGGATGTTTTTCTTTTGTACACACTGGGCTGCTAAATACTGATCGAGCACTGTTTAAATGTCACAAACTATATGCATATTCCTGCTAATCATGTGAATCCCTTAATGGCCACCAAGGCTGCCTCCAGCATGATTAAGTAGTACAGTTCAACTCAACTGGAGCAATGAACATAGGAATGAGTTCACTGACCTCCCAGGCGCCAGATCTAAATCCAATAGATCACCTTTGGCATGTGGAACAAAGACTAATTTGCAGCACCTCAAAAACCTATAGCAATTATACTCATATAGTATCGGCAGTGACCAGAATTTCAACGGAACGTTTCCATCACCTTGTGGAATCCATACCATAAAAAACAGAGGCTGTTTAACGAGCAAAGGAGAATTCCCAGCCAGTATGGGTATAATGTGCCTAATAAAAAGGTTAGTGAGTGTAATTTAACATAGCGTTTTGTCTGTTAAACAAGGCTACAGGCCAGCGAAGTTGGGGCTGACCTTTGCACACTACACCTCGTTTTCTTTTTCTTAACAGGACACCATAGAGGTAAACCTTGACCCCTAAACCCCGCGGCAAATATGAGCATGTACAACTGAATAACTTCCCCATGGCTGCATTTCTTCTCTGCATCGCGCTTCCACGGTTCACCATCAGCACAACTTTCGTTTCCCCATGCCATGCAATTAACATGAAGCCTTTTGTCCAGAGGTACTATGCTAAGTTGAGAGCCACACTGAATACAAAATCAGGAAGCAGGAAGAGCGTGCGCTGCCTATTTATATTCAGCCAGCATTTGGTTTCACTGACTCACCTGTGCATTTGTGTTAGGGCTGCAGCATTCACATGTGGATTGCCGAGTCCTCAACTGCTCTGAAATATTCAGAGTGGTGTTTGCATGCTATTTTTACACCAGTTTGTTCAAAACGCTTTTGGTGAACCTCGAATTTATGCACATAACCAATTTGAATCTTTAAGGAACAGGAACACAAACATTACTAAAACCTGTAATGGATCCATTTTTATTTATTTATTTTTTTTTTTGTTATACCAAATTACAGCTTAAGCACATAAGTTTATTTGTTAGAAATTGGAAAAATCCTGTTCATTAACTGAGGTGAAGGGGGGGAAAAAACTCAAAAACCTGGTGTTCCTGCGATGCTGTGAGTCACCCTGGCAGGCCTGTATTACTGTTTCACAGTCAGAGCTGTCTGGCTTGTTCTGGCACACGCTTTTGGACATGTACATCAAACATCATGTCAGCTAGATCATACGTGATCATGCTCCAAGCTTATAAAGAGAACCAGCATTATAATGATAACAACACAAATACTGTACATACTACTGTATAGGTAATGAAAAAATACACTTTGAACACAGATTGGGTAATAAAAGTCGAAACATTAATCGTGACCAGACAAATGTCTTGTGTTGTGTGTTTTAGGTAGCTAGCTGCTGTTATTCAGCTCTCTTTAGCGGTTCTGTGATTTGGCTCTAATCCCACAGGATAGCTACAACATGATGGTGTCACAGATCAGGTCAGTGATGTCTAAACACACTACTGAGGGATCAAGAATAGAGCTAGATTTCCCAAGTGTGGACTGCCCTTAGGGGGTTGCGTGAGGCAACACATTGTAATGGAGGAAATTTAAAATAATACACTAAAAAAAAAAAAGAAAATTTTTAAAAGGATCTGGTTATTCTTATGTCACTGTCAAGTGTTGTTTCTCATGTGTCTCATTTCCTCCAGCAAAATATCTCCTGTATTCCGCCTCTGGTCTATGTCTGCACCTGTGACTTTTTGTCTATCTTGTTTAATGCTCATCATCTTCATAATTTATAATATTACAGTATGTTTGTCATCATAATTTGTACTCTCTTGTGTTCTAGTCACATTTTTTTATTTTTGCTCTATGTGCTACCAGTTTTTTTCCTGCTCTTTTTCCATCATTCCTTAAATGGATGTTCTTTAGCTCCTACTCTCTTAAGTCATTTGATTCCTCATTCATTGTTTATTAGTTTCTTGCCTTTAGCTGTTCTTTCCCTAGTTCTATACATTTTTAATTCATTTTAGTTTTTTTGTGGTTATCTGGTATTGTCTTGGCATGGGATTTCCTTCTCCTTCCCGAAAACATGCCTTTGAGTGATTGTGTGGATGTGTGTTTCCGCATGTTCTCATCATCCATTGTCACTGTATATATGCTTATTCTTTTGCCTGCTGGACCATCTTACACACAGCATGCACAATATTGCACAAAATGTCTTCAAGGGACACCATCTTATTACACTGTTCACAAGCATACTAGTTGATTTCTGTACAGTACATGGATATGCATATAATATGCATATAGTATATATACTGTATACTTATATATACAGTATTTTGTTTATTTATTCTCTACTTTTGCACTTGTATCTGTTTCAGCTTCATTATTGTTTACCTTCTAATGTATGCTACTGTGTTATTCAATGAGCTGCAATTTCCTTTAGGATTAATAAAGATTTATACTTTGGATAGTTTTAACCCCACGTGCTTATATCTTGACTCAGTAATGCTGTGTTGAATAAAGAAAATACACTTTATTTACTACAATCTTACTGTTCATTAACAGGTTCTCAGGAGCTGACATTATTTTTCCTTTGTAATAATTCAGCTAAGCAAATAAGCTTTTTACCCCTATGTAGGATTATATATTCTCTAAGGGGTCTTGGGCTATTTATACGATGTTCTGCTCTGTTGGTTCTCAATTAAGAATCTGCAATCCTCTGAAAAGAGCGTGAGTTATAATATTTACGAAGCAAGAATAAATAATTTAGGCCTTTATTGTATGCTGAGTGGGCCATGTTTAAGATTTTTTTTCCCAAAGTTTTGTCATTTTGGTTGTGTTACAGGTAAATTGTATATTATGGCAGAAACATCAAGAATTGTGATATGGGGAAATCTAACATTGTGACATACTGTAGGTCAGGTGAGGATTGGGATAAAGTTCACTTATAATAATTAAATCTAAATTAAATCTGCCATGTTAGTGGCCATTAATTTTACAATAATTTATTATTTATATTGTTCATCATCTGTCTCTTCTACAAACAGTTAGAATATTATTAATATTGTTGTTATTATTATTATTATTATTATTATTATTATTACTACTACTGCTACTACTACTACTACTACTACTACTACTACTACAATGGGTGTTCAAATTAAACCGGGACTTCTCATCTCATGAGCAGAAGAATGAAGGTGTACAGTGATGATACTATTACTATAGCAGCAGTATAACATTTGATGGTTCAAACATTTTAAAGAAGGAAACAAATCTGTAAATGACGATCCCGGATAAAGTGGCTCTGACCACACTGCAGTCGTTCCAGTTACCATTCAGTGAGTGGAACTCCTGATCCTAGACAGTCAACAGACAACTTGTCATTAGCTTACGGAAGTGATTCACCTGTCTGTGGGAACTGTACACACAATCGTTCATGAACACCTACATTTCTGAAAGGTGAGTACATGTTGGGTTCAGAGAGAGCTCTCTGCCTTTGACCGGCACAGAAGATTGTTAATCCGTGATAAAAGGTTTTCACACTGAAGGTCAAGATGTGCAGTCACTGATGGTATCAAGCACGAGAGGAAAGCTGGGATAAGTGCATTAGTGTAGCAGGGGGTTATATAGAGAAATAAAGGGAGTTTTTACTCTCATTTATTCTGCACAATCGAAAGTGACAGTTTGATTTGAATGCCACTCCTATTATGGGATGGAGTTGTATATACTGGCCATATATTTCCAAACCATCAAAATGATTGTGCTGCACCAAAAAAAAAAAAACATATATTTCAAATTACTGGAATACTGGAATGAAGAACTCTTCAACAAATTATTAAAAACCTAAAAGCATAGTGCTGAACTGTGAACTTTGTAGAAGTCTGAAAGACTTGGTGAAATTGCATGATAATATATAAAAAATTAATAAATAAATCAACAGTACAAACCATATTTATGTTTAGAGTAAAATTGTATTTAAATTTAAATTTTAAGATTGTAAACTGAAAATGAGGAAAAACAAATAGAAAAAAATAATATAAAAAAATACCAAAAACTACATAGTAAAATCCTCAGTGTTAAATTAAAATCCAGAGGGTTGAATTAACAGAATGTTTATTTTAGGCCCAGTTGGACTCAAATGAACTCTTCTGTTAAAATAACACTGTAAAAACTTTACCATGTAAAAATGTGGCGAAAACGCAATACAGTATATGCGTATATATTCATGTTAAGGCCAAGTATACGAATACTCTTGGTAATGTAGTATCTATTGGTAATATAGGTAATAAATCTCATCATGCAAAATTAGATTGTATATTTAGGAAATTAGTGAGTGGTGGCTCTTTTATTTGCCAGAATCCAAAGAATCCCTAAACTTCTCTAAATTTGCATGTATGCCTTATGGTTCACAAAATCTCTTTCTCTGGAGGGCGGAAATACTATGAATTTATCACATTTTATGTATTAGTGCATGAACCCCGAATTAATCAGAAGACAATTTATTATAATTAATATATTCATTCATCTTCTATTCATCTGTATACAGGGTCGCCTATCCCAGGAGACTTGGGGTGCCAATCTATCGCAGGGTATGCACACACACACACACACACACACACACACACACACACACACACACACACACACACACATTATGTGCAATTTGGGATCACCAATTATCCTAACCTGCATGTCCTTGGACTGTCGGAGGAAATCGGAGTACCTGGAGCAAATCCATCAAGCATAGGTACATAAAAACTCCACGCACACAGATCCAAGGCAGGAATCGAACCTGGATCCTGGGTGTGCAAAGCCACTGTCAATAAAGAAGAAGAAGAAGAAGAAGTGTAAAATCCTAGCAAAAACAATAGGTTTCCATCACCACTGATGTTTGGACCCTTGATTATTCTAAAATTGTCTTAATGTCTATAAAAAGTCTTAATGTCTATATTTAATATCAAATATGTCTTACGTTAATACTCTAGTATAACCTTAGGCAAAATGAATTGGTTATTGGTCTGATGCTTGGTTCTGCTGTTTCTCTCTTTTCTATGAGTCACAAACTCAAAAACTAAATTTTAATGACAAATCTCCAATCAATAACTATTATACCTAGGTAGACCTTAGGTAAACACTGCTAGGTTGTGATCTCCCTCAACCTTAAATGTTAGTAACTGTATTACCCATGTTTCTATCATAACAGAGCTCTAAGTATGAGAAATGCATACACTGATCTTAATCAAGTTCAGTCCAATTCCATTGCAAAAATTAATTGTTGAGGACTTAATTTTTAACCACAGGGAACTATGACAGACTCATTCCTCTGTGAACAAAAATCTCTTCTAGGGAGGTAACTGTAAGTCATATTTCTGCATAATTACTTACATTTAGAAGCTTATATTCCACATCACATGTATCTGAGAACCTGTGTATGATAAGTATGATATCATTGTATGTTCTTGCAGTGCTTCTTAATTAAATAAATATTTAAATAAAAACTAAATCAATCCTTTTTTAAACTACTGGATTTCCCATAACCACAATTACTTAAAAAAAAAAAAAATGGCATTGTTTCATGTTTCATTGCCGATTGTCGATTGTAACACCTTTTCAATGGTTCATTCGACCATCAAAACAACCTAACAAAATCAGTGGACTAAAAACAACTATCAGCTAACATATCATCAGCATGTTGACAGTCTATGGCTATTGATGATAAGCAGTAGCTCCTCTCTTTAGGCTTGTCCCCTTTGTCCTATTTCACAATTATTGGATTATTGATATTAATAGATATTAATAGATACACTGACTGGACAAAAAATCACCATTTCGGGAAGGGTCAAATTATTGACCAGCTTCAAGCAAAGAAAACAACTAAGGAAATTTGACATTACTGGAACTGGGTTAAGAACCATTTGGCACATTTTTAAAACCTGGAAGGAGGTTACTGAACCGTCAATTAAACACCCATAGAAAGTCCACTCATTAGTGAGACTAATCACAAAAAAACCTTAAATATGCTAGAATGAAGATTGGACTCTGGACCAATGAAAAAGGTCATGTGGTCTGATGAGTCCAAAATGACCCCATAGTGGCCACTGTACAAGCCTTTGGAGGCAGCACTGTGATCTGTGGTTGGGGTTTCATGTAACATTATTTATATTCATTTTTCATATAAAAATCTGAAGCAACATGTAACAAAGCAACATCTGGGATGTCTTGTGGGTATAAATTAAATTCCTTCCTAATTTTCATCTTCTCATGACTGAATGGAAACTTGTGTTCTTGACTGTATGTCATGTTGATTAAATCTAGCTACACATCTGCTGACAGGTTGTGGAGAATCACTTTATAGACTAGTTAATGACATCCTCTGGGTTTTTCCCAATTCATCCTGATGCTTAACTTCTACTCTTGCTATCTTCTGGCCTGAAGATGTGAATAATATCACCTGGGTACCCCAAAAACTTCTTAGAACAGTGCATGACTAAGTCTCTCTACTGCAATGCATCTCATTTTGCAAATCTATTTCCATAGATTTACACATTCTAAGATTTCTTGCTGTGATCATACAAAAATGCCCAAGGACTCCTACGTACAGTATATGTAATAGGATCATGACAAATATTCTATGTCCTTTGAAGTCATGTAATACTGTATATGACAGGATTTTTAATCCCACTATCTGATGTCATCTGAACAGCATGGGTTCCTTTTTTGAGTTTGGTTCCTTTTAAGGTATTTTCCCCATGTGGTCACATGGAACTTTTGCTTTCCACGTTTGCCTCTGGCTTGCTCATTAGTGATCTAAATATATACAGTATCCAGATCCAGATTTCTCTAAAAGCATTCTGTGCTTGTGTCAATTGCTAAGAACGCAATATAAATACAACTGAATTAAATTGACTGCTTGTAAAAGATCCAAAGTAGAATATCCAAAGTTAGTAATCTTACCCAGAAATAAAAAGTCATACCCAGAAATTTGTTTTGATGAAATCTCTGTAATTAAAAACAAGCAGCACTTAAAATTGTATGGTACAGTAACTTTCTAAAGATATTTTTGAGAGCTTGAATAAATTTGGTGACTGCACATTGCTGGACATAAGGACACACCACAGTGACACTTGGACTTGGAGACTTGGAATAAAATTCCCACATTAATCACATCGCATAAGAGACAGACACCACAGATAAACTACAGGTTTCAAAGCACTCCGGCTGACCATTCATTAAAATCCCACTGTCTCTCTCTGCACGAGTCATGTACTTGCTGTGAGCTTATCCATCATCCTCAGTCGCATCCCGTTATGCGGAAGGGTTGTTGGGCTCATGCATTTGAACAATGCAAAGCTTCAAGTCATTACTATTTTGCCTCCTCTGGGTTCCAGCTGACTGTTTTCTTGGCATGTTCCATTATCATGTAAAACCGTTTAGGGGCCAAGTTGCTAAGCATGCTGTTGTGCATGATAACTACAAACAAACCTGTTCAAGCAAACGTCCTCCCATCAGATCAGTCTTTCTTCTAGTGTCTGCTTAAAGGTCATGCATAAATTATTTTAACTCAAGGTTAGTTTTCACAGGGCTGCATGACACTTACTGTGTATAAGAC
Organism: Clariallabes teugelsi; assembly: GCA_030014215.1. Classification (NCBI taxonomy): domain Eukaryota; kingdom Metazoa; phylum Chordata; class Actinopteri; order Siluriformes; family Clariidae; genus Clariallabes; species Clariallabes teugelsi. The sequence goes on from JAQMYG010000039.1 coordinate 11,043,623, forward strand.
TTTTATGGCAACTAATATACTAATATACTTTATTTATATGATTTGTTTATATTTAGGCTTATTCCTTTAAATTGTCACATCTGTATCTCATATCCGATTTCATTCCACTCACTTTAGCTCTGTGTTTAATTGATCCATTCACTTCAAGGTTTTATCAGTTTTACTGATTTTCCTGGTGTGAGGCGGCACAGTGGCTTAGTGGTTAGCACTGTCGTCCTGCACCTCCAGGGTCCGGGTTCGATTCCTGGCCAGGCTTGGTTCCCATCTCTGCATGCATGGAGTTTGAATGTTCTGCCCGTGCTTGGTGGGTTTCTTCCGGGTACTCTGGTTTCCTCCCACAGTCCAAAGATCTGCAGATTGGGTTAATTGTCATTCCCAAATTGCCTCCCTGTATGTAATCCCCCATAACATAATATAATATAATATAATAATATTTCGTCACATTTCTTCCACAAGGTTGACAGTTCACCACTATCCTTTAATAATAGGCAATAATTTGTAGTAACATCTTTTCCATGTCCACAGGATACATCTTCTTCAAACATCATTCAAGAAATGAGAAGCTACTCACTGCATCAGTTAGGGCTATTGAATTAGTGCAAGCTGAAGCATATTAATCATTCAGTAATTGTTTAATAAATGGCCCTTAAGCATTTGCTTATTAAAGTGAAGTAACTACAAATAGATTTTTTTTTTTCTTTTGCCAGCCACTTAGTTACGGAATATCATATAGAAAGGAGTGCTGTTGTGCTGGATATCAGCATGGATACGTGAGCTACAAAGGTAACTACACAAGGCTGAATTGAACCCCTAATCAAGGGCACTACTTGGAGTGTGGGACAAGTGATAGTACCTTAGCACACAAGATTTAAATTTATTGATATTTGGGATTTAATCCCAGACGTTATATATAAGTGAAAAGAGAAAGAGAAAAGATAAGATTTGCAGTACTGTCCACCACCGCAATGGCTTATTCTCATCATCCTATGGCTCCATAGTGCTGGGAAGAATTAAAAATTATATTTACTGCTGTTAATTACACTAACTGTGGGCCCTAACTGTTGGTCACCAGCTTCACCAAGAATGAAATTCTTGGCAGAACAAAATCACAGGTTAAATAAAGAAACAAATCATAATCCGTTCATAATAGAGGGGTTTTATAACCGTTTTGTAGAACTGTTATATAAAAAACAATATCACGCTTGAGGTTGTGCTGCTGTATCCAACTACTGTATATACAATATTTATGCAATTTGGTCTGGCATTTTTTACTTGCACTTTTTTTGTAGTTCATCTGTCACCTTCAGCAATGTTGGATTGGAAGTATTAAGAGCAGCATATCTCATAATAAAAAATATATAATAATAATAATAATAATAATAATAATAATAATATATCTTTCCAAACAGAGCCTTAAAAGAATATTTTATAAGTGTGAACACTAAGCAGAAAGGGTTAACTAAACCTAAATGATATTATTAATAATCATTAAATATCATTTATATAAAGCCTACAATACTGCTAAAATAAAATGCTGTTGCCAGAACTGCGGGCAGATAATTCAGAGACATCATCAAAGGATCAAAGTGTTATCTTATTACAGGAAAGGGCAATGTCAGTCTCTTAAGTTAAACTTTTGAAATTTACCACTGATGCTTTTTCACAGCAACCATCTGTCAGCAGGAATATAGAACTCAAAACCTAATAACCGGATCTTAGCTGAGAGTGATGTGAAGGCTTAAAGCATTAAAAAAAAAATCTATTCTTTAAACTGAGAAAAAGCTCCCTTCTTTTTTGTGAAGAATCTCTTTTTTCCTGTCTCTCACATTATTTTTCTTCGGGCTCAGGTTTGCCCTACTGAGCTCCTTCCTCTATTCACTGAACTCTGTGGCACCATGATGATGGTCTGCTCCTGAATGGGCAGAGAGCCACGACTGAGCAAAAACACACATACACACATTTCCTTGATGGACGTTTAGGCAGTGTGATAAGTCTAGTGCAAGACATTTTGTGGTTCAGTGCTTAAATAGGACACACTTTCAAAAAATGCTTCCATATGGATGCTCATAAACTGTATGAAAATCATGGGTTTGGTTCAAACCCCATTTCACAGATGAGTGAAGATGAGAATATGCATGAAGGATGATTGAACATTTTTAACCAAATCAAAAATAACTATTGTATTGATGATGTTCTTGAAAATCAGAGGCCATTTTTAGCTTCTACAGTACAATTGATGATAATAATTTCTCACCTGCGTCTGGTTCACACTTTTAGTTTTGGATATTCTCCTGACCCAGTGAAAAACTTGGATTTATGTCAGTTTGATTCATATGTGCAGGGTTTGTTTCATCTTTGAATAGAGGCAAGCAGAGTCATAAATAAGAAAAATAGACAGAAAAAGAAGATCCATGTATCATTGAGCACAGGAGTCAGGGCTTTTGAATTCTTTGGGGTTCATATGAAAGTTGTATAATACAAATGCCCAATCCTCAGTATGGGTTGTGTGTATGCAGCCCTATGCAAAGCAGAGTAACTGTTACCTCACATAAGATGATTAATTTCCTGTAATAGCCTGTAAAGGTGTTTATTTGCAACAATTTAACAAGTTGTTATTTTTAATTCAAATTTAAGTTAGTTAATAAAAGAAAGCATATCAATTTATATCAATTTAGTTATAGTGATATTCAATGTTGTGTAACATCCACAAAATATATTAGCACTAGTTATCACTGTTGTGTTATGCTATAGATATGATGGTTCATATTTAACTATTCATATCCTACTGAGGCATGTTGTACATTTATTGTGTCCCCTGGCAGCTAATTTATTTATTTATTTATTTTTAAGTTTATGTGCACAATCATTTACTTGTTAGTTTTGGTGTGTAGGCATTTAATAAAAATGTTAAATTAATATATATAATAAAAAATTATGAAAAAATGTATTACGTACATTACAAAGAAACTGCAAACTGCTTGGTCTTAAGCACTTTCCCATGCTGAAAACTCAAAGTTAAATTTTAATCAAAAGCACACGCTTTTTCCAACTGAACGTCTCCATGATTAAGCATTGCTTTTTTAGTGACGTCTCCAGCATAAAAGGCCCAATGTGAATTCTTAAAATAGAAAAAGATACCATGCCAAAACAAATCTATTAACAAGTTTAACCCTTAAAATATTTCCAAAATATGCCTGACCGTCAATGCCTATTTTTTCTTTCTAAATAAGTTATAAATAAAAACTATTTGTTAGAAGAAACAATCTAATTTAGATTTTTAAAAATTCGGGTTTTAAGTACACCTTTAGGATAATGAAGAATCTATATTTATATTGGTTTATTGACAAAGTGAGATGCCTAGACATTTTATTTACAGCTAATTTGAACAATATTATAATGTATTTGTACTGCATGCCAATATTGGGATTTTGTTATAAGAACTTTCAGAACAGTAAAATGACTCATGGTAATTTAAGTTTGTAAAGCATAATGAGAAGCATTTTAAAGGATTAAAATTGTTCACAAAAAAATGGTTGTTAAAACTTTTCATCTTAATGGAGTTTAGACATTAAATGTGATAAATCAGATTAAGTATTAAGCTGATTATTTAGGTTATGCATATTTTCAGATTCCTGGTTGAATAAGCTCAAATTTGATAACAAAATATGTCCAATCCAAATTGGTTTATGAGCAGGGTTTTGGGGGAAAAAACTGTCAAATCATATTTTTAGAAAGTTTAGAATACCACTAAACATAACCTCGCCAGTGTTGTTTTATAGCAAAAAATGTTGTTTAGGGTTAAAACTTTCTCAATTCTGTTGAAGGATCAGGTAGATAATGTATACATAAAACAAATTTTACTGAAACTAAAAGTTTTATAGATTTCACCTACTGTACTCTACTGGTACAAGTAACCTGACCTGTGCAAAATATGACAGGGTCACAATTATTACGTACTCTGAAATGTCATCATTTTACAAACAGTGTGGAGAAAGCAGTATAGTGTGTACACCATAGGATACAGTTGATTGTTACAAGTTTTACATTTTTTTTACTTGGCTCCTACACTCTAAAATCAATGGACAGAAAATGTTTTATGGTGATATTAAATGGCATTTTTCATATCATAATTTATAAATGGCCTAATGTTAAAAAAGAAGATTTAAGTGTTTAAATTCTTGCAGAAATGAGGCCATGATTTACAAATTTCAAGGCAATAAAGCACTTCAATTCTTAGAAAACATAATACATGGAATAATTAAAGAATTCTCATAACCTGAGATGTCGGGTCAAGTTTTCCAAAAGAATCGGAACACAAACATCATTGTTTAATGGCATGACACTGAACACAGTGAAGATATCAGGTGTAAGATATCAAATAAAATACTTGGGAAACTTAGCTATGCTTAATTTATTAGCATTCAGCAAGACACTTTCACTTTCAAAAACTTCCAGGTAAGACACTCTTTCTCCTAGGTAATGTCCTCTTAACTCTGTGATGCATGGGAAACATGGAGAAAGTCAGACCTGCTTAGTCAGCAGAACTGTAATGCATTTGAATGCAATACCATTAAGAAGAATTGTAGCAAGCAAATTACCAAAAGTACTTTAATATTAATTGTGAGCTAAAAAGTGTGATTGTGGGCATTTTATCTTTAAAATATATTTTGGATAAGCTTAAGCTTTTAAATGGACTTTAAGGGAATGCAGAAAAGAGTGCTGTGATCTAATATCCTGGTGTTGAATTTCGTTTTCACGATAGGTCGGGGATAAGTAATCGTAACAGCCCACTAATTGTATTTTAATATATTAGATTCCAATGCACCTAGTGAGTGTGTTGTATAACCTTTTTAAAATGACCATGTTGGTTAGATCCAGTTCGTACTGCTCAGTGAGCAGAGTGGCGACAATGAATATCAGCAAGGCTTCTGAACTAAACTAAGAAAAACAAAAAACTCATGCTTTCACCACTACAGAAGTTGCGGTATACAGTACAGTAGATCATCTTAACTTTGTGAGGCTTGGAAAACTCAACCCTACTTACAGTAGTTTATACAGGACTGTAATGTAATACCACTTAAGCAGTCACAGTGTTGTACCTTTTACAGTGTTGTCAAAAGTTTCTACACACCTGCTTATTTCAGTGGGGACGGGGGTTCTTGGTGGTTAAGGTGTTGGACTGATGATTACGACATCCCTGGTTTGAGCCCCGTGAGCTGCCACTGTTGGACCCTTGAGCAAGGTCCTTCACCCCAAGTGCTCAGATGCAATTGCGTAAGTAACTGCCATACAAACAACAGATATATTTCCAGGGTGGGTTGTATCACCCTGTAGCACGTAGATGGATCTATTTACCCCTTCACTTATTCAAGGGTTTTACATTATTTGTACTGTTTTCTATATCGTAGAACATTCCTGGAGACATCAAAACTATTAAATATTTACATTACAAAATTATAAATAAAATATATTAAAAAGTGTATAAAATAAAAAATAAGAATGAAATATGGATAAAAATTTTAATGAGTAAGTACATACAAACTTTTTGACTGGCATTGTATCTGCACTATGGATACTTTCATTAAACTGTCACGCCGCCTGCACTTCTGTTCACAAACAACTGACCTTTTGTCTTTTCACGCAAAGGTACAGTATAATTCTATTTTAAAACCCAAAATAAATAAAGTCAATTCAAATTGTATTATAGTGACACCGATGTTGAGCACATTATCTTCACTGTCATCCGTCTTGTCTGATCCATTTGCTTTCACAAGCAGAACCATTCAAACATTCTGCACTTAACTAAAGCCAAACTATTTAACTAATTCCCAGTGAATTGGTGCAGAGGTGAGCCTTGGATCACGATCAGGATATACTCTTAGTAGATACACATCTGAGTTCTATTACATACTTCAACTTTCCTTCTGCTGCCCTCTTCTGGTCATTAATTAGTTTGGCAGCTTGACAAGAATGTCCTTGTTTTTTTGTTTTTATCCAAAGGACCTGTAATGTATAAGCATCTTTGCCTCCATTTTGAACTCCTACACACCGTGTGCCATCCTGTCCTATTCTGTCAGGGATAAAATGAATAATGATCCTGATCTTGGGAACTCCAAACACAAGACAAGAACACACCACCGATAGGACACCAGTCCATTACAGGATCATTTTGAGTCTTCAGTCAACCTACAGTACCAGCATGTTTTTGGACTGTGGAAAGTAACCTGGGAAACCAGACAAAACCCACACTGCCACTGGAACAGCAAATAAAACTCCACACAGATCAAACTGGGGACCCTGGTGAGGTGGAAACACTACAAACTACATGAAGCCAAAGATTAAATAATAAATCTGAGTTTACACTTTTTGCATATTAAAAAAAAAAAAAATCCATCAAAGCAAAACTGTTTACACATATATGAGGGATATTCAATTCAAACTAGAATTAATTGGAAAGAATAACAAAACGCAGTTATGACTTAGTAAAAACTTCCTATATTTCTATACAGTATATAATCCCCTGCTACATGAATGCACTTATCTCAGTGTTTCACTAGTGCTTAGATACCAGCAGAACATTTCCTCAATATGCCGCAGCCATGACTGGATTGCCTGCGTCATGTCTGAAACGCTGGCCTCCCAGGAACTCCTTAAATGGCCCAAACATTGTGGAAATGGCTTGAAGTGAGGTCATCCTGAAAAAACGTGAAAATGGATGGCAATAACTACCAGCCGAGTTCCTGTGATGTACAAATTGTGTTTGTTAATGATTGTGTGTATAGTTCCCACAGACAGATGTGTCTTTCTGCAAGTTGGCAACAAGTTATCCATCAATTTTCATGGATCAGGCATTCCATGTGAACGACAGCAGTGGGCTTGGACCTCGGGCATAATCGGCATTCACGGATGTACGGCTTCTTTCACATGTTTGCACCATTCACACGTTTTACTCTGGCAAAGTGTCTCATCATTGTACTGTGCTTGAAGTCTTCTGTAAATGTCAATCAGTTTTATGCCTTTGCTCACAAGACATTTCATAGCAAGTCCCGGTTTAACCAGTTTGAACACTACATCACATCTGAAATAAATAACCAAAACATCTCCCATTTCTACCATGATAAATTGCTCAGGTTCTGTAGATGTATAAATTATAGTGATAATGGTTTCATGCATAGTACATAAACAAATTTGAATGTATTTCTGACAATATAGGGCTGACTTGCCACCTCTTTGTCTCACACATATCCTCACAGATCATCTGAGATAAACAAATAGTACACTACAGAAAGGTGACATTCATCAGTTGTTTATTTGGGACTGTGCCCGGGTGATGGGCGACCTCACATGCATATGCTCACACACAGTTGGCTGGACAAGGGCACACTTATTTCCGGAGGAGATACTTTTTTTTCAAGGTCGAACTATTATGCCGGAATCGGTCATTCACCTTTCCAGGTGTTTCTTTTTCACTTACTTACACACTCACTTCCAAATGCAGTCTGCATCACAGCCTGGGTCATTGCACTAGTCACCCTGTGTACGTGTGTGTTCATGCGTGTGCATGTCCACATTCTGTTTCTAGTTATTAACCCTGAGATGGTCATTTTTTTCTTTTTCCTTTTTTTTTTTTATAATGGCTCCCTGAGCAAGCAAGGAAGTTTGGTGTAATCATCTGTAAACAAATCATTTGCAGGTTTAATGAGCTGAGCAGGTGGTTATATCCTGTTCCTGGACACAGAACAATACACAGCCAATTTTCTTTTTTCTAAATGATTTTGAGTACTTATCTAAAAACAAACCTGAACTATATTCATTTCGCTAGCTGAACCCTCAAACCAACATATGGCAGCTACTATCATTATCATGATTGTTATGCTAGGTGTGTACTAGGTGCTTAGCATTTCAGTGCATACTTATCATTATTGTAATCACAGGTATGTAAATACACAGCAAAGCTTTGCCACACAACAGGTTTCAGTTACAATCAACTAGTCAGCTTTTAAAACCATTTTGAGTTTTGTTGTTATAGTGAGCAACTATATTATTTTCTTGAAATTGCCATACTGTGTTCACAACGGTGCCAAATACACTGTGATATAGGGCAGTGTGTGCAATTTGATAGAACTCTGGAGACTTGCCAGTAATTACAAAAACATGTGGCATGAACTTTGACATCATGTGATAATATAATCTCAGTTGTTCCTGTCATTGCTAGTTTGGCCACATAGTCTAAAATCAGGGCTGAGTAAAGTTCCAGAACAAAACAACATCACTACTGATCAAATGGTGTGACAGCAAAGCAACAATCATCAACAACCTTCATATAGTACCTGAAGAGGTAATGAAACACGTCTTGTAAATCATAAATATATGATGCATTGACCAAAACACTAGCTCAAACACTAAAAAATCTATAGATTTACATTTTATTATATTGCTTCACCAAGTACAGGGGGGTGAAAAGTAATTAGGCATTAGAACTTGGTAACAATCTATATTTCTAATACAAATTTGTTGAAACATACTAAACATACTGTATTACAGAGGGAAATGAAAGCAAATCTTTAAATTTCAAGTAGGCACTGGTGACATCAACCAGTTTCCTCAAATGGCCAGGGATGGAATGTACATTCTTCTGAAGTCCGCCAGTGTGCAAGGCTTTGTCCTGTAAACCTCCTCCTTTGTGTAGCCCGACAGGAAAAAAGTCACATGCGGTCAGGTCTGAACCTCTAGAGGCCATTCATGGGGTATGTGACGTCCCAGCCAAGATCCTGGAAAATGCTGGTCTAACCACACACGCTCAGTAAGAGCAAAATGGGGAGAGACTGGGAGGACACGACTTCAGTGATACGACAAGTTCTCTAGCCATTAAATATTTAGCTATTTAGTTATTTTCACCCACCCTGTACGTATATGAACTACAAGGAGAAGACATGAAACGGGTATAGTGACATTCATTTCACCTGTAAGAATATTAATTAAGGCCACAGGGCAGAAATCAATGCCTTAAAGGAAAGGAACTCGCACACCTTTCTTAACTCTTTCAAACTCTCTCTCTCTCTCTCTTTCCTTCAGGCTGACTCTACCCGTTTGACCCTGTAGGCGCTCTTTTCTCTCTCTATACTCCTGTCCTCGCTGTCGCTGGCAAAGATGACTAGCTTTTATTTATGAAGCTCAGGGGCAGAAAGTTGGTTTGAAGTGCGTAGCTTTGAGGTAGGGATACTTTGTCCTTCTGTGCAAAACTTAGAGTCATGGCAAAGAGTTTCTTTATGTTTTGCTTCCAAAGAGCTAGACTTTCTTGTATTTAAAAAAATTGTCTCAAGGCTTCCTGAAGGACTTTTTTTGGCCTACATTTCCACCATTTTCAGTCTAGTCCCTGTACCTGACCAATTTCAGATGGATGTTTTTGTTTGTTAAGCCTCACACTGACCTATGAATCACTCAAGCTTTAAAAAAAAATCGAACTTAAGACATGAACCAGTGAAAAACAGGTGGACATGATGAAAAATGATCAGGTTGGTGATTAGTATACTGGTGATGCTGAATGCTGAGTGGTTGGAACAGATGAGAAGGGAAATGAGGTTGCTGCTGAAGTTGTTACATTTTTAATTGTATCTTTAGGTGCTTTGCAGCAATAAATCATTAGGTTACAATAAATCATTAGCTGCCATTTGTTTAATTTAATCTACATAATTGAATTAAATTTAGTTCGATGAAAGGGAATGTAGCTTAAGACTTTTGCACAGTCCTGAATGAGTGACCTCATTTTGACACTTGCTGTACTATAATAAAAACTAGCGTGTGAAACCAGCATGAGCTTTGCATCGGCCTTACAATACTGGAAACTTTGAAAACAGCCCAGCCAAGATGAGGTAGGACTAAAATGCTGCTAGACGTGAGAAACACACATGCTATTAGCGGCGAGAAAAACACATGCTGCTAGATATCTAGCAGTGCAAAGGTCACACCTTTCAGCCAAACAGTAATTATATTTAACAGGCTTGATGAGCTGGTCTTGGTAAACAACATTGTACAAAGTGAGGTTCTTGAAGATACAGAAAGGTTTGCCAAAGTTGTAGAAAAAAGAATTTATGTTAACCACACTGAATGCCCTAAGGAGATATTGGACTGCTGATGAAACCCCAGGCCTGAAGTCACTAATGAAGAGTGAAGAATAAACAGCAAATGGGGACTTAGTCTGGAATGGGATGTATAATGTATAAACAGGATAAATTAAAGATGGAAGCATTATCCTGCCCTGAGGATACCAAAGTTCTGCTGTAAGGCTACTCAAGTTGTTCCACTACGACGTAGACAAACCATATCATCAAGGACCTCGCTATACCACAATAGCACATAAATCCAGTAGGGTGTCTACAGCAGTTTCAGTAACAGTAGCAGCAGTTATCATATTGATGTTTTCAATTCAATTGAAATCTCTGAAAGAATATCACAGACTTCATGAATTGAAGTCAAATACATGATATCCCATTGTTACAACCTACACCAGTTTTGGGGAGCATTAGATAACACATGTTGTGGCAAAATATAAAAATCAACAACACAATGTGATACATGTTAAAAATGTCTATTGAAATAAAAGCAGAATAAGTCTACTAGAGCAAAACGTCCTTAACAGTATGTATGTATGTATGTATGTATGTATGTATGCTTAACCACAATGTACTTGTATAAGGAACATACAGGACTGTGTGTGTGTGTGTGTGTGTGTGTGTGTGTGTGTGTGTGTGTGTGTGTGTGTGTGTGTGTGAATTTTCTTAATCAGTGTCAAAATGGTGACGGATGTTGGTAACCCTGGAATTTTGAGTCGAGTTTGAGCTGACCATTCTTCATTATCTCCTAAGATACTCTTTCTTACATTTTTGTTTTCTTTTCTCCATTCCTATTCCATTAGTGCTTGCTTCGCTGGTGTACTGGCAAATATTTCAGACTGCCTCTTCTTCCTGATCCTACCAGTTGTTTCCCTTGGCCCTGCTTTTGGAAACAGTCGTAAAACTGAAAACCTAGTTTGGAGACAACCTGAGGTGCATGGCTCATCTGGAGCACAGGACGTGCTGAAATCATGAATTGCATAGGAAATAAATGGGTAGGTTGGGGAGAGTGGGCATTCCCCAGGTGAGCTGGTGGAGAAAGTGTCTGGAAGGCTCCAGATGTCAGTGGCATTCCGATTGTTGCTGCAGCTGCAGGCAGAACCGTTCACAATTCTTGGAATGTCATATATCATCATTGGCTTGACAGGATTCATCTTCATCTAGGCATCACTTGCAGCATTCACCATTTTCTTAATTAAATGGGTTTCAGGCACAGCAATTCAATAGCTGAAATTTATAGCTGCAACTCAGAGTTGGAGGTGGGGGCAATGAGGTAGGGGGCTACAGTAAGTAGCACAATCCCCTTGCAGAAGTTGATAGCTTTCACAGGTCTGTCATGTTAATAGTGGTTATCCAGCAACAACTGAAACCTTCTTATCTGGGTCGACCTTTGTGTGATCTTGAAAAGTTTACAGGTTAAATACTCACTCACTCATCGTTTATACCACTTTATCCTGTAGATAGGATATATGGAGCTCTCCCTAGATGAGATGCCAATCTATCGCAGAGCAGACACATACACACAGACTCACATGCACATTTACTGTGCACAATATGGGCAATTTTTGGAAATAATCTGCATGTCCCTGAACTGGGAGAAAAACGGAGCACCCGGAGGAAACCTACAGTACCAAGCATGGGGAAAACCTGCAAGCTGGATGCACACAGACAAAGCCATCAGGCCCACCAGGGGTAATACTAATAAAGAAAAACATGAATTAAGAAATTGCATGTTTTAGAGTTTGCAAAGTCCTTGCTACTGGCACAAACACATTTAGGCATTTGGCAGGCACACCAAACACACCTGCTTGTCCCTGCAATGTGCAACAACATCGTATGGTGACAGGACTGTAGTTACACCAGTTTTTGCCAAATTGTAGATGTGGCTCCTGTTTAAGCTGAAGTGACCTTATTAAAAAAAAACAAAAAAACAAACAGATTATTTCCCCTTTTCTTGGTAGAATCTATATACGCCTATTCCAGTAAAAATAACACTAAGCACTAAATTGATCATATAAACCCTAATTTATCCCTGATTGCTGGAATTACTGATGTTATACCTCTTCCTATGTTACTAATCTCCCCTATGGTAAAATGGTAATGTACTGTAACATATCCCATTAATGTGTATACTCTAATCAGCCATTATTTATGACCACCCTCCCAATACCTACTCAGTAGGCATCAAAATAGTAATGTGTGTCCTGACACCTTTCTATTGCAACCAGCATTAACCTTTTCCTCAGCTTGAGCTACAGTAGCTCTTCTATTGGATCGGACAACACGGGCCAGCCTTTGCTCCCCGTGTGCATCAGTGAGCCCTGGCCACCCATGATCCTGTTGCCAGTTCCCCACGTTTCCTACCTTTGATCACTGTTGGAAGGCAGACCAGGAACTTCCCACTATATCTGCAATTTTGGAGTTGCTCTGACCCACTTGTCTATCTATTACAATTTGGCTTTTCTCAAAGTAGCTACATTTTCAATATCTCATTACAATGATGGCTGGAAGTAGGTCGCAGCATGTTGATGTGTTGGAAGCCAAAGAACAGCCATGACAAGGGCCAGATTGTGTCTGGGTCAGAGAACTCCAAAACTGCAGCTCTTGTTGGATGTTGGTGGTCTGCCGTGGTAATGACCTATCCAAGGAAGTAAAACCAGTGAACTGGTGACAGGGTGGCCAAGGCTCACTGATGCGATGGCTGGCCTGTGTAGTCTGATCCAATAGAAGCGCTAGTTTAGATCAAATTGATGAAAAGGTTAAAGCTGGTTGTGATAGAAAGCACACACAGTGTGTTACTGTTATGGTGCAAACGGGGGACTTACTCAGTATTAGGCAGGTGGTCATAATTGTATAGCTGACTGGTGTACTGTAAAAAAAATTCTTATACTTAGTAAGGTATTTAAAACCGTACTGATTTGTTTTTGTTTTATTATATATTATATACACTTCTGTAGACATACAGTACATCTCTGCACATAATGTTTGAATGCTCGCCTGATTTGGAGCGTTCAATTCCGCCGTATTCCACCAGATGGCGCAAGTATACCAGTTACACAAAACACCTTCTCTTCTATCAGGTATTAATATTTCCTAGTATCTTGTTGTATATCTTTCAGCTACGTTAAACCCACTCAGGTAGTAACGTACGTACTTGTATTTGTATTTCCATTTATATTATATACGCAATTTTACAAATAATTAAACAAACAAACATAAAAACATACTAAGTAAGTTGTACGTCGTAAGTTACCTATGAAGAAGACTTGTTTATGTTAATATCTGATAGCCTACTATTTACATAATATACCGTAAAAGTAAAAGAATATTGATGTAGAGACGTGGCACGTGTAGTTATGTTTAATATTTACAGTTAAATATTTATTTAAAAAAAAGAAATCACGTGTATATGAAATAAATCACGTTTTCCATGAAGACACTGCAGACAAAGAGGCGGCTACAGCCGTCGGGCTTTTTAGCTCCTCCCACTAACGCTCTAACTCTCCTGCTATTGGCTGATGCCTGCTGTCGTCGCGCTCTCTATTGGTTTGCTACTTTGTCACCGACTGCAAGTCCATTTTTCCGCAGGGAATGCTGTACTGTACAGCTCATAGCAGGACAGCTGATACAGGGATAGTGGGAATATTTCAGGAATTGATGAGCCGCTATTGGAGCGTATGAAGGTAAGTGGAATCAGCTTCCTTGTATTGTTAAAAGTGTCTGAGGAGAAGGGAAAGCAAAAGCGATGAAACATGTGCTTCCTGAGAATAGTTAATAATGATGTTGTTACAGTGCGGTACACCTTACACCCTACTACACTGTAATATTTATCCCAGGTTACATGCATGCTGAAGTTGCATTGGTTTTGCATGATAATCGTACAAAAATTATATTCATAATAGGTTCTTACAACCGTACTGAATCATATAACATTAATCATTCTTGATATACAGTTTAACATGGTGGCTCTTGAACGCACCCTAAATGTCTTGCTATCTGTGCAGACGTGCTGCCTCTAAACCCTGGTGTATTACTGTTATTCGAGATATTATTAGAATAATTCATATGCTAATAATTGTGAAATGCGTTTTCCACTTAACAGGATCTTTGATCCTGAGTATAGGATCTATTGGATCTATTAGATCTATTGGATCCTACTATGCTGAACCATGTATTGACTGTATTAAAGGCTTACAAGTGAAGTAACCCATTGAAATGATAATTACTTCTAATTAGAAATAATGTGCGTCTTCAAAAGATGCACATCTGATTAGGCATGCTGATGGCACATCTCAAGTACAAAAAAATGCAGTCAGTCTCGTTAGTGTAATTTCAGACTCGCTGTTTTATGACATCCACGTCATACAACAAGTGTTTGTCGACTTTGTAGCTTTCTTTTTCTTAGCACTGTAGCCTTGCACCTCCAGGCGCCGGGTTCGAGTGCATGGAATTTACATGCATGTTCCTCCCTGTGCTTGCTGGGTTTCCTCATACAGTTCAAACACAAGCAGATTAGGTTAATTGGTGTTCCCAAATTGCCAGTAGTGTGTGTGTGTGTGTGTGTGTGTGTGTAATGTGGTGGATTGCACAGCGTACTCTGGCTCTGTATACGGCATGAAGCAGTATAGACAATGACTGAGGTTTTCTATGATTGAGAGCTGAACTTGTGTCTACACCTGTACACCTGTTAAAGCCATTGGTTTTATGTACCGTGACAGAAGGTTGAAAGGTTAAGAGGTCAGATTGCTGTAATACACCGTTTTCTGCAGTGCGGTTGCAGAGAATGAAACATATTGCGGAAGCCTCATTTATTATTCACTAATCATTCATCTTAACTGTCTGGTCGTGGTTGCAGTGAGCCTGTTCCGGGAAGACTGACTGAACCATGAATGGGACACCAGTTCATCACAGGGCAACAAAGCATCCACATATCCTCATACTCATTCACACCCTGGGGCAGTTTCACATAGATAATCTACTTACTGTACTGTGTTCTTCCGGAAACTTATACATAACAGTCATTAAACCAAGTGCAGAAACAAGTCTTTGCAGCCTAAATGGCAGTAATAGGAGGAATGCCGGTCTCAGATCATGTTAATAAGCAGGTGCTTTATGGCTGTTTATATGACTCTAAAATGTTGTTGTTGTTACGCTTTGTTAATATTTGATACAGTACGTCTATAAGGAAATCAATTCCTAAAATTCCTGTAACACCCAAGCGTACATCCTGTGTGTTAGATCTCATAGTCACAGGTTATTTCATGTGCCTTATCTGGGTTGGGTTGTAATAATATTTTACCCACACTTCTTTGTACAGGTTCAAAAAGAAAAGACAACTTCAAGCAGATTGAAATGTACTTGTTTAGTTTATTTATGAATAAGACGGCTTGGCACGGTGGAATAGTGGTTAGCACTCTGGCCTCACACCTTGGGTCTGCATGTGTGGAGTTTGCATGTTCAGTTTAAAGACATGCAGAATAGGCCAATTGGTGTTCCTAAATTGCCTTAGTGTCCATGCCTGTAGTTTTGTAATTGATTGGCATTGTGTCCAGGGTGTACCCCTGCCCCAAGTCTCCGGGGATAGGCTTAAGGCCCCTGTGGCCCTGTACAGGATAAGATGTCCATTTTCACAACCGTGATAGGACCTCCGGTCAACATTTAAACTACAGACAATTTGGGAACACCAATTAGCCTGATCTGTCTTTGAAACAATGCCTTTGGACTGTGGGAGGAAACTGGAGCACACGCAGGAAACCAACCAAGCATGGGAAGAACATTCAAACTGCATGCACACAGACCCTGAAGCGGGAACCGAAACCTGGAGGTGCAAGGGGACATTGCTAACCACAATTTCACCATGTTGCCAGAATTTGTTGTGGATTTTCACCATACAATTGTTGTCTGCATAATCTCCATCTGAATAGAATTCTATTGCTTGTCCTGTTGATGTATGTGATGCATTTTTAGCATCTATTCAGGAAATTGACGCATGGTTCTACTACCTGGCTTCTCAGTAGTATATAAGTAGCGAGAAGAAACTTGTGGTTTGTGGTTTGATATAACGCCTTTTGGCGTGCATGCTCCTGCTCATAAAGGTCGTTTATAGCACTTTTTTTTAGTGCTATCATTTCCGGCATAGAAAATGGATTAACAGGGAATTTCAGTTCAAAGAAAAAGGGGATGTGGTGGAACAGCAGTCAAATTGTGAGTTTTAGAGCAGCTCAGAATAGCTGGCATGTGGCTGAGTATCGGCAGTGAAACCAAAAAACGCTCTGTGCCGAAGGCACGATTTTGAGACGGATGTGGTTCATTCAATAATACTTATGCTCTGCAGAGTTGACCCAAAACATCCAGATGGATATTTGAAACATAACCCATACCTGGGGATAAAAATGTTATCGTTCTTTCAGGTTATCAAGTTACAGGGTTGCCACAAGACCATCTGATGCTTACATTTAACGTACTTTCTGACATGACGATTACATTTTCATCCAGTAATCGTGCGGTGGGATCAGCACTAAGAGTGCCCGGCATCCAGTGGCTAGGAATTGAATCCAGGCCTTCCACAAGGCAGGTGGACCCACCACTGCCCCTGGACTAGTATATAAACGTAACACGTAAAAATGTAGCACTCAACCACCTAATCTCTATCAGAATTGTTTTATTTCTTCAAAGTTACTGTTACAAAGTTAGTGTGTGGCACCTCCACACTAACTACAGCGGTTAGTTCCTGTTATCACTTCTCGTATATTAGCTATAAACAGTTGTTCCCTTTCCAGCCTCCACTTTTTCCTCTCACTTTAAGTTGATAAGACTTTGCAACTTCGTCTCAAGTCACAGCCTTACATCTGACTGTTACAAAAGTGCGGTTTTTCAAATGTGCTAAATCCATTTATTAATGCTACAGTAGATCTCACAAAAAGCTCCAGCTGCGTGCATGCAGTTAGCATGTTCTCCCCATGCTTGGTGAGTTTCCTCCAGGTGCTCCAGTTTCCTCCTACAGTCCAAAGACATTTTTTCAAAGACAGATTAGGCTAACTGGCGTTCACAACTTGCCCAAAGTGTGTGAGTGAGTATGTGAGTGTGTGTATGTGGTTGTGGCCCGTGATGGATTGGCACCTCATCTAGGGAGTAAGCCACATAGAATAGGCTATACAGACTCTTATGACCCTATGATCTTCATGACTCAACAAGATATTCAAAACATTCCTTTGAGATTGCGTCCTGCACTTCAGGTGCACTTCACTGCTGTGAATCTTTCAGGTCTAGTGACCATGAAGGCCACTGAAAAACAACAAATTCATTGTCAGGTTCATAGAAATCAGTTTGAAAAGACTTTTGTTTTGTGACATGGTACATCATCATGCTGGAATGGTCGATTTTGGTCAGGAAGGGGTGCACATGCTCAGTAACACTACTCAAATAGGCTTTGGCTTTCAAGGAGTGATCGATTGGAATTAAAAAGCCCAAAGTGTGCCAAGAAAACATTCCCCACATGATTACACCACCTCCGCCAGACTGGTCTGTTGACACAAGGCAGGATGAGTCCATGGCTTCATGCTGTTAGTGCCAAGTTCCGATCCTGCCATCTGTGTGCCTCAGCAGAACTTCGGATTCTTCACATCAGACTATGTTTTTCCAGTCTAGTTTTGGAGAGCCTTTCCAAGTGCCGCCTTTCTGTTCTTGGCTGACAGATGTGGAATCCGACTCAAGGTTTGACCTTTTGTGCATTCTGAGATGCTTTTCTGCTCATCACAGTTGTACAGAATGTCTGGCACCAACAATCATTCCATGGTCAAAATCACCAAGATCACGTTTCCCCATTCTGACCGTCGATCTCTACTCAGTGTGTATTTGAGAGGTATGGGGAAACTGGAGAAACCAGGAGAAAACACTGTGAGCTTGAATAGAGCATGTGAAAATCCACTCAGGGTCAGGCTAATGTGAAATTACATTTTTGGTAAATTGTCTACCTGTAATTGCTGTATTGAGTAAAAGGAGCAGTTGGATTCCTCTGTCACAGCGGGAGACACTCAGTTTTGACTGATCACCTGGCTGTGCAACACTTTTCAACACCTTAACTGTTTTGCCCTCAGGGAGGAACTGACTTTTTACTATGTAGGCCTATAGTAAACTTTAGAGGAATGCCATAATTTCTTTCTCAGGCTTTTACTAACTTGTTTACAACATCTAAAAATGCTGCATATGCATCATAGTGTTTTTCTTTTTTTTTTTTTTTTGGCATAGCCGCCCCAGTCTTTAAATAGTCATTGAATAAGATGTTTGAAAAGGAAAGTTCTAAATTTTGTGTGCGCGTGTGTGTGTTTGTGTGAGAGAAAGAGAGAGAGAGAGAGAGTGGCTGTAGTGGTGATGTGGAAGTAATGATGTGTTGTGGTTAGTGGTTTGATCATGAAATGGAAAGCAGATCTCAGTCTGAGTGTTGCAGTGAACTTTTTCACCGTCTTTTTTATTCATATAATCGTCTAAATTAATGTCTGAGATTTTCTGTGATCTGTGCATTTTTGCATGAATTGTGTACCACTTGTTCTACCCCAAAGCGAAACTCATAAATTCTATATTCAAGTGAAATATTTCAAGTTTTTTATAAAAAAACAAACAAACAAACAAACAAACAAACAAACAAAAATATATATATATATATATATTTTTTTTTATATTTCAAGACTTTTTGTTTTAATTTTGATTATTACAGCTTATAGGTCATGAAAATCAAGCATCCAGTATCTCATAATATTAGAATATTTTCTAAGATCAATCAAAAGAGTATGTTAATTTATGCACTCGATCCTCAGTTGAGGCTCTTTTAGTACGAATAATTGCATCAATATGTCATGGCGTGATGGAGATCAGCCTGTGGCACTGCTGAAGTGTTATAACCTGTCAAGACCAGGTTGCTTTGATAGCAGCCTTCAGCTCATCTCTCAGGTGGTTGGATTAGGTGTTGCTCATCTTTCTTTTGACAATACCCAATACTGTAGATTCCCTATGAGGGTCAGGTGAGGCGAATTGGCTAGCCAATCATGCATAATAATACCACGGTTAGCGAACCAGTTAGTGCTAGTTTTGGCACTGTGGGCAGGTGCTAAGGCCTGCTGGGAAAGGAAATGGGCATCTCCACAAAGCTTGTCGATAGACGGAAGCATGAAGTGCTCTAAAATGTCCTGGTAGACGCTACATTGACTTTGGACCAACACTAGCAGATTACACCGCACCCTAAATCATCACTGACTGTGTAACCTTAACATTGGACTTCAAGCAGCTTGGATTCTAAGTCTCTCCATTCTTTCTCCAGACTCTGGGAGACTGATTTCCAAAAATGCTAAATTTACTTGCTTCTGAAAAAAAGACTTTGGACCACCGAGCAACGGTCCAGTTCTTTTTCACCTTAGTCCAGGTAAGAGACTTCTGATATTGTCTCTTGCTCAGTGGTGGCTTGATACTAGGAATGCAACCTTTGTAGCCCATTTCCTTAAGACATCTTTGCATGGTGGCTCTTGTTGCACCGACTTCAGCCTCGCCCCACTTCTTGTAAGGCTTTCCCTTGTTTTTGAATTTAAATTGTGTTTGGTCTCAAGTTCACTTTTAAAATTAAATTACAAAAAAAAAAAAAAATTTTAACCTCTCCTCTGTCAAATCAAATGTAATAAAAAATACAATCAATATTTTTCCTTGGCTCGCTCTTTGTGAGTGTACTTGTAAAACTCAAGCAGCAAGAGCATGAAGGTAGCATGAAATATATGTAAACATAATTATACATTATAAACAACTAGTTTAAAATGTTCAGTGTATTACTTCCAGTGTTTATTTTCAGCTTTTGAAAATATCCAGAGCATGTATTATTGCTACAGCTTTTGCTTGCTACAACTTTGCAGTTTAGTAACTCACATTTACAAAAAAATCGAGATTATCCTCTCTGTCGAACCAAGTCTAGAGGGTAGAACTGAGCCAGGTCCACTTCCTCATAAATACCTAACCCTAACCACTAACCCTAACATAAGAGATACTGTACAACAACGGGTGCATCGGAATCCATATGACTTTTATTCACGCCTCGACTTATGTCAGTCAACTCCAACAGGGATTTTATAGCAGCACCAGCAATGCATCAGGGTTTCTCCCTTCTTCTGGACCGCAACACTTACAGTTGACTAACTGCTTGTCATCATCCAGAGTAACATCCCAAGCATACTTTTGCTGAAATTGCATCCATTGTTTGAAATGAATGAGTGGGCCCACAAACTAACCTTTTTCTAACCTTGATGGCGAGCAAGGACATATCGATGTGTGCATGCATGCCGTTTCAGAGGACAGACACGTCCACATTAGAGTCAAATAAAAGTCACTTGTAATTATGAATGTGAGCAGTCATGGCATGCAAATCCGATCTGACCCGGTCTGTTTTTTTAAACAGCCTGTGGCCCTTGGAGAAGGCGGTTACCTGAAATAAGTTTTTATTTCAGATTTGTCAGTCAAACAGTTGCACTATGTTAGACCTCATTCAGACAGTCTCAGATCAGTTTCCATGTGGCCTCGAGTGAAGTGGTCTGTCGGTTAACTACTTTATACAACTGAACCAAATGTGCATTTTCAATTGTAGTCCGCACCCGCAAGTGTGATTTCCTGTGAGAGCTGGAGATCTCCAAACGAACCGTGTTGTGAGGGAAAACAGATCAGTGTTCAATTCCAAGGGAATAAGCACTGAACTTTAAGAATAAAATTTGTTGATTTACAGAACCGGATTCCATTGTAACCGTTTTTACGAGCGCTCGTAACTCAGACGTCGAAACAGAAACAATGTTAAAAGTCTTTTAAGAGACCAGTCTGGCAGGGTGATTAACAGGACATGATTTAAAAAAATACCGTTTGTTTTATTAACTTGACTCAAGAGTTACAGTATCTCTCATTGTCTATGGAATTCACCAAAACACCAAAAGAGCCTTGGAAAAACGGTCTGTTTGAAAATGAAACAAACACATATGGTGAACTTGGTTGTGTGTGTGAGTGTGAGTGTGTTAATAGAATCGGGACATGATGTCATCATACAGTGGAAATTCTGGAGAGTTTTGTACTGTCCCTGCATATCTGAGTCAACATGACTCATTATTAGTGAAGAAAACTGCAAGGCGTACTGGAAGGAATCCAGATGTTATCATTACAGTACATCGAGTGTTTGTTTAGGCTGACCGGTGCAGAGGCGATGATGCAAGGCAGAGTCAGGAGTCTAGACACATGAAAGCTGTGGGCTCAGTTTTAAGGGATTGAATACGCACTACAGTACTGTATGTACAAGGTATGTAGTCTTCCTGAGAGTCAGACCGGTATAACACCTGGAATTCCCCATGTACTGTTGTTCTATGGAGCTTTTGTGGATCTGATGTTTGTCTTCGCCATAATGTCACACTAGAGCCGAGGTTATGGCCTGGTGCGTGTATGAGAAAAGGGATTTGTGCCGACAGGCCGAGACCATCGCCGCTTACTCCATTCCCCTGTGTTTTTCCAAGCCGCAGTAAGGTCACATGGTCATTACGGAGTCATCATAAATGCACAGCTGTAGAACTGTAGAGAGGCAGGAGAAGTAGCATTTGGCGCATGAGCTCTCCGTGTCTCATAATAAGCATTTAGAGATGGGAAATGAGTAGCTTTCAAGTCTGAGACGTCTTTTGGTCAGGTCTGGCCTCTGCCATTGGCGGCCAAATTCTCTTACTCACTCACTCATCGTCTATACCGCTTTATCATGTATACAGGTTTGCGTGTGGCCTGGATCCTATCCTATCCTTCCTATCCTATCTCCAAATTATGTAAAGAAAAACTCAAACAAAGTGAGAAAAACAAAAAGAAGAAATGAATAAGAATCAAGCTTGGCTTTAATCTGATTAGTTCAGAATCAACTTTGTGAATACAGAATACACACTTTCCATTAACAACTGCATTTAAATGTTTAAATGTTTTTGTTTTATTTCTTTCAATTACGGTTAGTGTTAGGTATAGTCATAGCAGTAATTGAGATGCGTGTGTGCGCGCATGTGTGTGTTTGAGGGTCTGCATGTTTCTTTCGTTTTTTTTATTCAAATTTTAACCGATGCCATGTTTTCACCCAAACAGTTAATTACTATTTATGAAATGATAAGCAAATGAGAAAAAAAGGAAGTGCTCTAGTAAACATATTTCCATGCAACTGACAGCAAAGCTCTTTGGTAATGTTAATTTGGCAACATTACAGATGTTGGGACAACTTTGGCATTAGGTTATTTTTTTAAAAGTTAGAATTACTTTGATGAAATGATGTCAGAACAGCGTTGACTACATGGCGATGGGATACCTTGAACGTACGCCACCAACACGATGAGATTTTACTTTAAAACAATATTAATGCAAAAACTATTGGACTGAACAGGATTCGAACTCAAATTTCTTATTTGATCTGAAAATCTGAAATTTCAGGCCAGATCTGTTCTGACGTGATGCAGTTTGAGTTGTGGAAACACAATGTTATGCTACAGTAATTTGGATTGCAAATGAAGATGCACCTCACGGTAATATTTGCGAAAGAAAATTTAACAACAAAGCTGTCGTGTCCGTCCCAACCTCTGATTGGAATTTAAAACGTGTTAGAAAGTTAAGCAATCATGGACGTGGCCGGATGGATGCAAATAGGCATATAAACTCAGAATAACAAAAATATTCTTTTGAGGTTGTTTTTGATTTGTTATCTCAGGATCATTTGATTGAAGTCATTCTAACTTGAAAGACGACATCATTGCAACAATGAACGCCATGTTACCGCTCTTGTACAACGGTCTGTTTTACAAAGTTAAGGTTCCTGATCAGCATTATCATGCAGGAACTTGCTATAAAGTCAGATCATCTCAATCATTTAGGACCATGAGCTGTCATATTGCCCATCTCTCATTATTATAATAATAATAATTATTATTTTTATATCTTTTTTAATGTTTGTAGTGTTTTATTTTAACATATACAGTTTGAACCTCCATATCACTCAGCGCTAGTTGAAATCTTGCTTACATTAATGCTCTAATATCTCTGTTATATTTCATGTGTGTGCTGCAGCCCAGCAGGATGGACGTCGAGACTTTGAGTAAAGCAGAGCTGCTAATGCTGCTGAGCATCCTGGAGGGAGAGCTGGAGGCTCAGGACCTTGTCATACACACTCTCAGGGTAAGGAGTGCAAAAACACACACGCACACACTCAAGAGATAAACAAATGCATTCAAACCTCACCTGTGTCAAATATGCAGATAGACTGGCAGCAGAAAAAAAAAACCCTCACATACAGTACTCTCCTAATAAACATCTGTAATAGTTGATATATGCTGAAAGGTTGATTAAAATGGTTGAGGTATTTAATCAGTGTATAAATGGGGTTTTGGAAGGAGTCTCCAGTGTTAGTGCTTCAATAGGGGTTTTTCACATTAGGCCTTGACCCCAAAGTCTGGTTCATTTTGATCAGAGAGGACACAATCGGGAACAGTGCCCGCTTTAAGAGGTGGTCTTGCAGAACGAATCGAATCAGATATGGAAGCAATCGTACCTGAGAACGGAAGACGATTGCAGTTGGATGTGACGTCAAATTCCCGGAAATTGCATATATTGTGTGCATAGCTTGCGCCAATTTCAACCTTTGACCTACACAGCCATAGCTGTTAAAGTAGGAAGGCACTTTTTTTTTTTTTTACAGAAATATCAATAATATTAGGCATAGCATGAAAGTTAACTTCCTTGTTCTCTTTTTAATCGTGGCTCACAGACCAAGAACGGAGCACAAAAACCAGTGTGAATGCTGGCCAGCGGGGGAGCAATCTGTACAAATGAAAGTGAATAAAAAAGTGAAAATGCTCTTACCCTCATTCATTTTCTATCTTGAGAAAGTCATCAGAATAAAGGGCTTTACTGTTTCCTGGAAAACATGACAAATTGCATGAGAAAAAAAGAGAAGCTGGTGGTAGAACAGGCTGTAAAATAAAGGATTACAGGAACTTTGGATTCTCATGATTCTCATGTCCCACAACATTACATTGTAAATGGATAAAGTTTTATAGCATGTCATTCTTTATTCAGTTAAAAGGTCAGCATTGGCTATATTGTGGTATAAGGACTGTAAAGCATATTATTAGAAAGTAATCAACTTTAAGGTCATGCTCCATCTCAAGAATGATTTCTTTTTATTTCTTTACTTTTTGTATCATTCGATTATATCAGCTCTGTGCTGTTTCAATATTAAAACTCGACAACTGTCTACGCAGGTCTGTACGCTCGTCTCTGAGAACATTAAATACTAGTTAGCGCATGCCGCTATGATACGCCTGGATTTAGAAGGAAATATGCTCTGTGTGTGTGTGTGTGTGTGTGTGTGTGTGTGTGTGTGTGTGTGTGTGTGTGTGTGTGTGTTTGTCGCTGAGGAAATCAGCAGATCAGAGAACAATAGCAAGCAGTGCTATTCCTGTAAATGACACACACTCACTCAGCGTAGGAAATCAGCATCAGCCTTGCTCGGCGTCTGTTCAGTGCTCTGTAGCAGGCGGCTAGCACCTTTGCAGCCATGTGTGTTAGCTCATAGCTCGTACACACACACCCACACACTGAGTGACACATCGTGTCAAAACAAACGCTGATTTCTAAAAGCTGGAGCTGCCGATTTGTGTTTCGCACCAAGCAATTTTTCTCACACGGTCGTGATGGGTTAACAGGTTTTTTTGTTGTTGTTTTGTTCTCGTATGCATCATGCACATATTTTTTCTTTTGTCTCAACTTATCTATGACCATTTAAGCCTGGAGGTTTTTGCCTCGCACTAATTCTCCATGTCTCTACTCCATTTGATGTTTCATCATGCAGAGAATGTAAATCACAGCTGCTTAATTGAATAAAACTAGACAGATTCAGGAACTCAGCGTTGTAATTCTCATAAGGGAGAATTGCACTTGTAGCGTACTGTAACGTACTGTAAGTGTGTGTGGTTAAGACTGTTTGTACATGGTACAGCAGGAGGGTGAAGCCAGTGATAATGACAGAGCAGGATACACAGAGATCAGAGCGGGCCTAATTAGGGTTTTATGCCCGTAACACCCCCCCCCCACCCCCCCCCCCCCCCCCCTGCATGTTTTACGGCTGCCTGCGTATCAAAGCAGAGGGCATGCTGGGATTCTGGCAACCCCCGCGGACATGCTCGGGAAAGGAGACTCCAGGATTGCAGTTCTAAACAATGCAGGTCTATTACATCTTGGACGGCACTACTGATGTTCACGGAAAAGTGTACAGCAATATCTCAGCATACAAATAGAATAGGTGTAATTTCATATTGTGATACACATTTTCCCATAGGAAATAACTGAAATGCAGATAATCCATTACAACCAACCAAAAAATATTACCAATTTCCAACACTCTGATCAATATTGTTTACATATAAAAATTATCAAAACATTTAAAAACATGTAAATTAAGTAAAATATGAAATAAATAGACATTAAACCTCAATAACCTTAATTTATGATTCCTCTTGGCAACGGCAGCTTTAAAAACAAAACTGAAAGTGGCTCCGTTTTATTCTTGTTGCGTTCCTTGACCCGTGGTACTATGGTGCTAAATAAATATATACAGTACTGTGCAAAGGTCTTAGGCACCATATTATATGCTGTACCAATTCTGTTATATATGTTTATCATGTCTGCATAATTATGTACAAAATCA
>JAQMYG010000039.1:11094950-11144542 GCA_030014215.1 Clariallabes teugelsi
TTTATATAGTTTTTTTTTTTGGGGTGTGTGTGTGTGTGTGTGTGTGTGTGTGTGTGTGTGTGTGTGTGTGTGTGCAGGTTATCGCTGACCTGGAGGAAGAGAAACGGCGCCATGCCCAAGACACAGCTGAGGGAGATGACGTCACGTACATGTTGGAGAAGGAAAGAGAGCGACTCCTCCAGCAGGTAACTTAGCAGCACCACCAAAACACAAACAAACACACGCGCACACACACACACACACACACACAAACACACCTGTATGCAGCCATATATGTGTCAGCATTACGCTGCATATTCAGAACCTCACCGCTGCCTGCCCTGTGACTAGCGCGTTAGGAGGACAGCAGAAAGTGTATCAGCCGTAGTGCTGATCTAGTGAAAAAAATCTAGAACACAATGGCCTTTCTGGGTTTTGTGTGTGTGTGTGTGTGTGTGCGAGTGTGTGTGACCAGCAGGAGTTCTTAGTCCAGAATTGCTCTATAGGAAACCCACAGAGGAAAAGAATCCATTGTTCTGTGTGCTCATGCTGTGGTGTGGAGTAGGGGTAGAGGAAAGGGTGATAAGGTCAGGGGACAGACTATACCATATTACGCAAGCGCTCTTTCCTGTCTTCCGGCACTGCCCAGAGAAACGCGCCCGCACACACACACTCACACACACACACAGCATATACGTCACTGACAAGACACACAAATCATGCTATAAATAAGTGCCTTATATTTATCAGCAGACAGATCTTTTTTCCTAGCGCTCTAGTAATACAGTCTTTCAAAAAATCTGTTTCAGAGACCATGTAGAGAGATCCAGATTTGATCGGATTGTGTTAAACAGAAACTGATTTATTGTAACACACACTGTAAAAAAAACAAAAATAAAACACGTGGATGTGGATGTGGTAATGGGCATCAGAGCACGCGCAGGTGTTTTAGTATTTGCAGTGTGTAGAAAGAGGCAGTGATCTGTCTCCCCCTTGTGGTTGTGCAAAGATATTACAGGCACGTTTCCATAGGCATCATTGTTTATTGCTTAAAACACATTTATTGCTTATTATTAGTAGTAGTAGTAATGGTAATAGTAACATTAGCGGTAATACTAGCAGTAGAAGCAATAGTAGTAGACGTAGCAGTAGTAGAAGAATACTAGCAGTAGTTGAAGTAGCTGTAGTAGTACTAATAAATAATAATAATGCATTGTATTTATAAAGCACTTAACAACAGTAGCAGTAATATTAGGGGTAATAGTAGCAGTAGTAACAATAGTAGCAATAATAATGGAAGTAGCAGCGGTAGCAGTACTAATAGTAATAGTGACAGTAAAAGTTGAACTAATAGTAGCAGTAATAATAGTAGTAATAATAGTAGAAGTAGTACTAATTGTAATAGTAGCAATAGTAACCATAGTAGCAATAAGTGGAAGTAGCAGTACTAATAGTTATAGTAGGAGTAATAATAGTAGAAATGTTAGTAGCAGTAGGAGTACTAATAGTAACAATAATATTAGGAGTAATAGTAGCAGTAGTAATTGTAATAGTTGCAGTAAAAGTAGAACTAATAGTAGCAGTAGTAATAGTAGTAATAATAGTAGAAGTAGTACTAATAGTAATAGTAGCAATAAGGGTCAGTAGCAGTATTAGTACTAATAGTAACAGTAGCAGTAATATTAGCAGTACTAATAGTAATAGTGACAGTAAAAGTTAAACTAATAGTTGAAGTAGTAATAGTAGTAATAATTAAAGTAGTACTAATAGTAATAGTAGCAGTAGTAACCATAGTAGCAATAAGTGGAAGTAGCAGTACTAATAGTTATAGTAGGAGTAATAATAGTAGTAAGAATAGTAGAAATGTTAGTAGCAGTAGGAGTACTAATAGTAACAATAATATTAGGAGTAATAGTAGCAGTAGTAACAATAGTAGTAATAATAGTAGAAGTAGCAGCGCTTATTGTAGTATTGGTAATAACAATATTAGTAAGAATAGTAGAAGTGTTAGTAGCAGTAGTACTAGCATTGGCAGTAGTAGTACTAATAGTAATAGTAGCAGTAATAATTGTAGTAGTAAGACTAGTAGAAGTGCTAGTTGCAGTATTAGTAGTAGCAGCAGCAGTAGAAGAAGTAGTACTAATAGTTACAGTATCATTAATATTAGGAGTAATAGTAGCAGTAGTAAGAATAGTAGCAATAACAGTAGAAGACGTAGTAGAAGACGTATCTGCAGCAGCAGTAGAAGTGGTAGTACTAATTGTAATAGCAGCATTAGTAACAATAGCAGCATTAGTAGTAGAAGTATTAAACTAATAGATTTATAATATTTAATACTATACACATTCTTCCAGTGAGCATGCAGATTAATCCTCAGGCCATCTGTAGAAGGTCTTTAAAGCTTTACACTTAAGAGGTCTTTAGATTATCCTCCTAAGATGCTACCTATAACGCTACGAAGATGCCCTTGAATTGGACATTAGAGAATTAATCTTTAAGAATCTGGGGTTATGGAGTTAATATTTTAGGGCCCTAAAGAGGTCCTGCAGTGCTGCATGTTCCTACTATAGTTATTCATAAAGTCCAATTGCCTTGGTTTACAGGTTTGGATTTTAAAAAAATAATTGAATAAGAGCCATTTGGTCAGGTAACTCTTCATTTCCTTCCTGCTGATCAGTGGTTCTTATTTCCGTACAGTTGGAGCAGGAGAAGGCGCGAACCGAGCGTCTGGAGCGCGAATGTCACTCGCTTTCCAACAAGATGGAGGAGAACCAGGCACAGCAGCAGCAGATCTCTTCAAACCTGGCTAAAGAGTGCCAGCGTGCCAGTGCCCAAGCCCAGGAAGAGAGTGAGCGCGTTGCCCAGCTGTGCAATCAGCTGGAGCAGGAGCGCGGTGCCGTACAGAGTCTGCAAGGAGCGCTGGAGCAGGAGAAGGCACATGCCAAGGACACGGAGGCCAGAGTTGAGCGCCAGCTGGCTGAGTTCGATACAGAGCGCGAGCAGATGACAGCGAAGCTACGCAAGGAGGAAAGCCACAGCAGAGAGCTGCAGGAACTGCTCGAGCATCTCAGGAAGGAACTGGAGGATATGAAGGAGAAAGAGAAAGGATGGCGGGAAAAAGTGGAGGAGGAAAAGAAAGCAGCAGAGAAGCCGCCTAAAGCAGTGTCAGCTGCTGCAACTTGCCAGACTGAGCCAGATGGGAAAATTATCAGCACTGAAAAATCGCAAAGGCTGAGACTTAACGGGCATCGGGTGCGCAAAGAGAGCGAGTGCTCAGAAGAGAAAAGTACTGAAAATGGTGGCCTAGAGAATGGAGGAGCTCTGAGCTCACCTGTGCATGCACTCCAATCTCCGTCTCCCAGCAGCACAGCCTGCTCATCACTCTCCTCCTCGCCGTGCTCCTCGCCCGTACTGGCCAAGCGCTTGGCATCACTGGGCGCCTCCAGTCCCACGTACCCATCATCCTACCAGACGAGCGTGAACCAGCGCTTCCAGGCCGCCAGACACAAGTTCCAGCAGCAGTCTGAGCAAGGTGGAACCCTTCCCCTGTCTCCTCGCGAGCTTTCCCCCACCTCTACACCAGTGCCCCCTCTTTCCGACAACTCCACTGCCAAGCAGATGGCTCGCAACACAGTCACACAGGTGCTGTCGCGCTTCACCACCCAACAGGCATCAGGCAAATCGCCAGCTCCTAACAGCTCACCATTTGGCACCGATTACCGCACACTCGCGACAGCCTCCTCACCTACCAGCAAAGTGTCGTGTCCTCTGTTGCCCGGCATCCGCTCACCCATAATCCCTCGGGGGGAGAGACCCTTCGCTTCCCCTGTAGCCCAGAAGAAGGCTGGCTCAAATCAGAATCCAGGCTCGCCCGTATCCGCATCCTCGCCTCGCTCTCTTCACCCCCCCGAGCTCTCAAATAGCTGTGGCATCAGCAGCACACAGGAGGGCGCTAAAGAACTCGACCTGCTCATGTCCAAATCCAGCTAACCACTAACGGCAAGGCGAGGCTTCACCACTTAAAGTCATTTTAAATTTAGCGCTAGGCTTAATAATAAAAAACTAGTCTTTTGGAAACTGTACTTCAGTGAAGTTTGAAATGGCTTGAAGCACTAAGCAAAGCCAATTTGTTTTATTTTATTATTTTTTAAAACGACTCGCACATACTAAACCTGCAGGTTACATAATGAGTCAAATCAAACACTGATTTATTTGGAACAGTAGAGCTCACCAAACTAACCGAATCCGGCTAACCACAGGAAAAGTCCACAAAAGAAAGAGCCTAATCCATACTCTTGACTCTACGTCTCTTGGCTTCACCGTTCTCCTTCCTCTAACAGATTACAGTGCATCTGAAACACTCCAAAGCCAAGCTCTCACACCTGCATGCCTGGATGTCTACACTCTCCAAATACACACTTTAAGAAAAAGAAAGAAATTATGATTTTGTGGACATGGGCTCTTTCCTTCTACTGTGGACACTACACAAGCAAGACATTTATTTATTGGTTTTTGTTTTTTATACATAATACATTATTATATTATCAGCTTGTATATTGAGATATTTTATTTATCTCGATCATGTTCTTCTTATCCCATGCATATTCCAAGTGAAAAAAAAGGAAGAAATGTTATAAATGTTTTTTTTAGACTTTAAATTAAACAGCAATAATTAACGATGTATTCTCAGGTGACCAATTAATAGTTAGATTAATCATGAAAAGATCAATTTAGTTATTGTTATGTATCAAAGTAAATGATATAGAAAGCTATGAGAGCTGTTTCCAAGTAGTAGAACAGATTGCACTTTGGATATTAAACTGTACTTTATATGGAAATGTCACCTGAATCCCACAATTGAGGGGAAAAAAATTAATATTTTATAACTAACATTAGAGAATTCAAGATAGCGAAAAACTCGAACGGGTCACGTGGACATACGGTTTACTAGCGGTTTGAGACTTGGTCCAAGTGTTCATGATGCTGAGGATGTAGTTATATGCTGCTGTTATAAGATGTAAAAACTTTAATGTGTGCAGGAACATTACAGTCACAGTTCTGATCCAGAAGGATGTGCTGCAGGTTCGAAAAAACAGCACATAAGCTACAGCTGAACGAACTGGTAACCTATTATTAGCTAGATAGATGAGATCTACGTTTTACTTGAAAAGAAAAAAAAAAAAAAGAGACAGGTCTGTAATCTGAGAGCAAAGAAAAGGGGTTCGTGACATTTCTCCATCCACAAGGTTAAAGCTACTGTAGGAAGCTCTTTAGAAAAAATATAAAGAACCAAATGAATTTCTATGGTCACTAAAAACATGCATTGATACCATTTTAACAGCTTTAGGTATTAAAAAAATGCACCAAACACAATTACAATGGGGCGTTCGAATCAAACTGAGACTAGTGATTAAATTTCTTGTGCAAGAAGGCTTAAAATCGATCGATATTTACAGGAGACTTCAAGCACAGTACGGCGATGAGACTCACAGTCATGGTAAAATATTCTAATGGTGCAAACATTTTAAAGAAGCCTGTACATGGCTTGATGACTGATGATCCCTGCCGAGGTAGCTCAGAGTCATTTAGGTGAATATTCAGTGAATGGAAAGCCAGATTTTTGAAAATTGATGGAGAAATTGTGCAAATTTGCAGATGAGACACACCATTATTCACAGACTCTACTTCCACATTACAGGAACTCGGCTGAAAGTTATTGCAACATCCCCCCTCTACTGCCCTGACCTCACTCAAAGCTGACCTCATTTCTCAAGTTTGGGGCATTATAGGAGCTCCTGGGAGGCCAGGGTTTCAGACATGAAGCAGGCAGTGTAGCAGGGGATTATATACAGAAATAAACAAGGTTTTTAATCTCCAAACTGTGTTCTATTATTCTGTACAATCAAAAGTCTTAGTTTGACTAGAACACCCCTGGTAGGTATGAATCAATTTACTTGCTGCCGATCATCTCTTTAACTAATGAGAACATAAATCACGGAAAAAAATAACTCCTGATTCAGTCCTGAATCTACTTTCCTTACTGACTATTAACTGCATTTAATCAGATTGACTGTCCAAATTAAAAAAGTCTTTCATGCACCAAAATAAAAAACAAAGATTTACACTTAGGTTTATTTATTAAAATAACCTGATTGTCCATATTGATGGATTTATTAGTGGGAAACAAATAGCAATAACTTTATTCAAGATAAAACTTCAAGGCATAAAACTTGCCAATAATCATTTCTTTTCTGTTCACGGTTCTATTTTGAGAGTATGAACCTCATCAGATGTAAGATTAAAATAAACTGTATAGTAAAGATGTTTCAGTTAACATTGACGAGTACAGTATATAACTATATAACTTATTATGGAAATATACAACCAAAACAAGTTTAATTCATGGATTAAAGCAAGCCGGTGATGTAATTCAGGCTACAGTGTAAACTGTGCTGGGTTAAGTTTAAAGTGTGTAACATAAACTATCATACTGAAATTTTAAGTAGAGAACAGACTGCAAAGACAGAGGATAAAATACTGTATATTCCTGTTCTAAGCACAGAAACACTAAAACTGGTAGTTTATCTAATAAGCAAACATCACCCTCTAGCGGCAGTCTTGGAAAAAGCACTCACTCCATTTAACAATTTTTTCCCCTCTCACTTGGTGGAACATGTGAAGTGATACTGCATTTTTCTGCTTTAATCTATAAGAAGGAGCAGACTACTAGAAAGAAAAAAACAACTATAAATCCCTCCAAAAAACTTGAAATAGTCACAGAGAAGCCTAGTGAAGGTTAAATCTAGCATGTGGTTTAAAATATATAATGACCTGCAGAATTTCTTCATTAAGAAACATGACACTTTCCTGCATGCTTTCTTTTTCTATAACTCTCGGAATGTGACAGGAATTCCGGAATTCACGTGTATACCGTTTGATTCACATTATAATAATGCATCGACTTCATAAAGAATTGTATGTACAGTACCTGCTGTATTTCGTAGTCTGTCCAGGATATTAGAAATAGCGTACTAGGAACGAAAGTTACTCATTAGATAAAGAAAAGCACAAATGGGTTTGAGAGGAAGGTTTCTGATGATTTTAAACTGTAATAAATATGAAGACGCTATAAAAATAAATAATAAATGTCACTTAATGAATCGTCATCTAAATGTCTTTTCATGCTTGGACAAAGGCAGCCTACTTAATCCCTTCATCTTTCTTGTAAAATGACTAAATTAGATGCAAATTGAAGTTGGACACACCAACTTGACGCCTAACCTGCAGGCAGTACTTGTGGTTTTCTTTATTTTTATGTCTAACTCCATGTTTTCATCTTGTTTGATACCTCACAAAACTTTTACTGTACTTTTTTTTTTTTGTCCAGTGCAATCCTGGGCTTGTACTACTGCATTTGTTTTTGTGACTTGTTGGAATAAGTTTTTCTTAAGGATGATTAATATACATTTTACCTGGTGTTCTTAACAAGAATTGCTCCACAAAATGCAAAAACTTTTTTTTTTTAACACATGGGAAAATAAAACCTTTTGAAGCTCCGTGTGTGCAAACGTGTCATTGGTTTGCCATTTAATCTTCGGTTATCTTTAGTAACCACTGTATCCTGGTAAGCATGCAATGAGTGCAGAGTCTAATCCCAAGATAGGACTCCACTCTATGACGACAGTACGCCGTGTCTAGATTAAGCAAAGTTTAGCACTTCTAAGTTGTTTGTTAGTGGGTCGTGGAAATCGCTGTTATGTAATTTTGGACACTTAACCTTAGAAGACCATCAGAGTTTATTACCTCAACAAGTCAAAGAGGTCCAATCTAGGTCTAGGATATTACACTGAACAAGTGTGCTAATGCCAGACTCTGCTGAGTCAAGAAGCTCTAAGCAGCCTCCTGAAAGAAGAAAAACACTCCAGACAGTTCCAGTCATCAGTTTGGTGCCAATTCTTTATTACCTGTGAGTAGCATAGACTTTGCTAAAATCAGCATAAGAGCTTTGTTACAGGACAGAGAGAGACAAAGGTGATGTGAGAGTGATATTATACAGTGCGACAATGCTTCGTGTTCAGGGTGAATTTTACAGTGGTGAAGCATCGAACAGTACCATGACATGAACATGCGACAGCAACACTGACGACGCCCCCTTCCGCTCCAGGACAGCAGAGTGCATAGAACAACTCCGATTTGCTGTTTGCATTGTAAGACTCGTTCAATTCTGGACATCCCAAAGCGCACAGGATGCTTACAACAAAAAGAAAAAGAGTGCTAGCATGGGTTTTTAAGGACTGCTTAGTAAAATATAATATCTGTATGTATAAATATGAAACTCAGAATTAACTGGGATTTCTCTGCCGTGGGAAAAATGACTATTGGTTTCTTTCCTTGATTCAGGAATCCATTCATATTGTAAATGCCTTCAATTTTTTGAGTGCATGGGGGGGGATTAAGATACAAGGTGGAAGGAGGTAACTAAGAGTGAGGCATTAAGACAAAGACCAATTCCAACAGACACAAGCCTTCCCTTCTTATACACTCGGACTGAAAGAAGAGGAGGTTTGTTCTGACTATTAGACTGCAGTCAGTAGTTACTGAGCGACACAGACAGCAGTTCTCTGCTTCTCAAGGACAATTAAACCATACTCACAAACATTCCAAACCATCGCAGCTCACGACACCAAAAAAAAAAAAAAAACTACACTGTACACCCTTTCAAAAGAATTTTGGATAGATGGGTCAGATGAATTCACATAAATGCAATAATGGCATCAGATTTGCCGATAATTTAGATCCAGACTCCTTCTACGCTCATGTCCGACCCTCCTCCAACAGCTGAGTTCTTTTACAAACCCGAAATTGAATGGAATCACATCCTCTTAGTAACATTGATAGAGCAAGTTCCTTGACTTATTTGTTTTTTTTTTTTTTTCTGTTTTCTTTTTTTTTTTTTCAGGGATGGGGGGGGGGGTCTCCCTCTGGTTAGCGAACAGCATGTGGTTTTCTTTTTGACCGGTTCTGCGTTGAGAGAGGAAGAGAGCTGGAACCAGGCACGTTCTAGGCATTCTGCATCTCTTTGCCGATCTTGTAGCTGAGAATTTTGTTCCAGTCGATCTTGGTGCGAGTAACAGGGAGCTGCCTGCGCAGAGCTTTGAAGGTCGTGTCCGACATTGTCTGGTAGTTCTCACTGATGGCCGTCTACAGTGAAAAGTGTCAATGTTACTTATCTTACACATGCCGAAGTGGCAAATCTGATTGTTGTACAGTATATACACAGTACAGTGAATGCTCTACCTGATAATCATTCTCTGCATTTTCAATGATTTTTACAAATTCCTTGGCGGTTGCCTCTTCATCCTGGAGATAAGAAACAAAACATTGCTCGATATGATACACACCAAAACTGTCTAGGCATCTGACAGCAGAAATACTGGTGAAAACTAAATTTATAGTGGACGGAATACATGCATTTACTCACAGTAACTATGATGGACTCCTCCACCTCTTTATGACTGACAAGTTGAACATTGCCATCCTCATAATAATGCACCTGTCACGGCACAGTTAGCAATGAAGAAATTACTACACCATCAAGCACAATTAAAATTTAGAGCTCATTTCAGGAAAGTTGACAATACATCATCACCATCAGCTTCAAGATTAAGTTATGCTCTGAAACAAGAAAACTCACATCTCCTATCTTGGCTGTGGGAAAAAAAAAAATTAAAATGTGTCTCTTATTTTTATGTCTATAGAATTCTCACCTGGATTTTCAGCACCCCCACCACCTGAGAGGAAGGCTGGTTGATGGTAAACTTCCATTCTGACCTGCAGCGGCCATTCCTACGCAAGCATACATGCAAAAACAAACACAAAGGCCATGGAACGCAGAAGTAAAATGTCTGCAATGGTAATGATATTTATTCTGTCTGTACCAAAAAAAAAAAAAAAAAACTAATTAAAAAAATACAACTAATCACAATTCCTGCAGTAAACTGTAGTTCCTTTGTAAACAATGTTAAAACAGCCAATAAAATTTCCACAAACACAGAACTTTAACCACATTCCTCACCAGAAATTTTTAGGCTGAAACTGATGTCCCTCGATGCAGGCAATAATGGTCTTCTGGCCGTCCACTGTTTTTCCATATACCTGTTCAAAACCAGTAGGTTAAACCAGTAAATTAAACAAAAATAAAATACAATTATTTCTAAAAATAAATAAATGGTTACATGATGTTTATTGGTACTATAAAACAAGTACGAACTTACAGAAAAAAATAAAATAAAAAATACTTGCAACATATACCCATCAAAATAAAAAAATGTTTGTTTGTTTGTGTACACATACCGTGCACACTCCGGTAGGGTAATGCTCCTTGATGTAGGCACTGAGTGCAGTGTCGCAGGCGTCTCTCCAGGAGTGCAGCGCGGTCTCACCCTGATAAGGCTGCGGATCACTGGCCTCCTTACGCAGGTGATCGAAACGGAACGACCTGCGGCTCCGTGGGTCAAAGAAGCGTCCCTGACCCAAGTCCCCATGCTCCGTAATCAGAACCTGTGAAAAGGAGAAAGAAGGAAATGAGTAATGACTACCTACAAATGCACCTTTTTTTTTTGAAACACAGTAAAAGAGGAAGTCAGTCTACAAATTACAGAGGCTGACTGTTATGGCAAAACCTGCA
Organism: Clariallabes teugelsi; assembly: GCA_030014215.1. Classification (NCBI taxonomy): domain Eukaryota; kingdom Metazoa; phylum Chordata; class Actinopteri; order Siluriformes; family Clariidae; genus Clariallabes; species Clariallabes teugelsi. The sequence continues at coordinate 11,105,617 of JAQMYG010000039.1, forward strand.
GAGCAGGTATTAATGTCCTACAGCAGCACAAAAAGTTTCACACATAATAGGTTGACTGTATTTTTTGGAAGACAAGTTAAACACTGGTAGTTTCTTTAGCGTTATCATCTTTAGCGCAAGCTACCAGTAAGATGGTGGTTGATGCATAATAAGCTATAATTGGAATAGTGAAACAGGCAGTCAAAAACAAGGTTAATAGTTATAAATAACATAAAGGTAAATTCTTACAAACAACTAGTTAAACATTTTTTTTTAACTAGACAAAATTATCCCCATATACAAAATACAAAATTATCCCCATAAGCAAACTAAAGTCTACAGTAAAGGATAAAATAACCAATCTATATGAATGTTTAAAGAGGAAAATCCCAGTGCGAATAAATTAATTCACAGTGCTTCAATCTCACACTGGCATGTCAGCTTGGCATGGACTCCATAAAACCTCAGAAGGTGGGCTAGGGTATCTAGCACCAAGACGTCAGCACCAGATTTTTTGTTAAAGTCCTTTCTATAAACTGCGAGATTTGGTCCTCCATGGATTGCGCATCCCACAGATCCTCAGTCGGATTAAGATATAGGGAATTTTGAGGCCAAGTTAACACCATGAATTCTGTAATTTTCCTTGAACCATTCCTGAACATTTTTTCCCCAGTGTGGCAGGGTACAAGGTCCAGTTGAATGAGCATTAAGGAGTACTTGGTCTGCAACAACGTTTAGGTCGGAGGTATGTCCGTGTTTGGGCAAATGAAATGTCACATGCAGTAAGTGATATAAGTGACACACAAACAGCCAATCACTTAACAAGTGTATCATCTTGTTGCACCATGTGACAACAGAAACAGCTTGCAGATGGTGGGAAAATGTTTATAAACAGAAACAGGTCAGATCACAGGTTTGGCAGTTACTGTTTGTATTTTTACAAACTGATTGATATCAGAACACCACTATATCCAAATTACAGCCATACCACTTCCTGTTCGGCCATTTGAAGTCAACAAGGAGCAGTTAAGCAGAAAATGTTAAATACGTTGTTGTCCAGCACTGACAAAGTCTGTTAGTATTAACAATTTGTTTCATCATTTAAAATATACCATAAAAGTGTTTTTAGCCAGCCATCAAGCAGTGGAGCTCTTAAAAAAAAAAAACTGTCAATTTAGTTGACACTTGCCACTATTACCAACAAATATATTATATCCACAATTATATTACAGGGCTTATAATCCTGTTCGTGCTGTCTTTATTTTTTGGAAGAAACAACATTTTGTTATGGTTTGGGGTGTGCAAGTTAGAATTTTCCTCAACCTTGTAACTGTTACCTTCTAATTGCATGTTCACATGTTATTAAATTATATTCATTGTCCTGATGATTCTATTTACCATTAACTTTTTTTTAGGAATTTCTGTTATAGTAGGCCTTCTGACTGAACTGACTGGTTACTTGCTGTCTAATATATCCTTCCCTGGCTGAGACCACAGTAATAAGAATTAATATTAATAATAATAATTTCACCTGTCAGTGGCTTTTATATTATGGCACATGGGTGTATAATCATGTTGCCGCTTAATCCAGTATAAATATTGCCCATTTTATCAGGTATATCTAGCATATGGGAGTAAACAATTTCTGACTGTAGTTTAAAATGTGAACAGCAGTAGATGTCACCCCATAAATCAGTGGAAAGCCACCATTACATGACCACCATATTATTTGGGTGGATGTCTATTTTCAGCACAGCAGTGATCGATGGTAGATTGTGGTGTGGCTATATGTGTTTCAGTAACAGCACTACTGCTATGTATAATCACCTACCTTGTAGGTGTACAGTTAAGAAACCAGGACTAATATTAATCATTTCTAATGGTTCACTGCTGTCAACTTTCGACCAAGACATTGCTGTTGGTTAAATATTTTGGTTGACAGACTATCCTCAAATAAGCACTGCGATTAGAAGGTGTTCTCGGTTCTGCTGAACAGGTTATAGGAGATGACCAACTACGCAAAGCAACAGATTTGCTTCATTCAGTAACTGAATTCTGGCATGTTATTATTGTTATTTTGCGTTATGACAGTAGAGCTGATTCATATATTTGGAGGTGAAGTCAAAATGAGATATCTAGTAATTTAAGAAATTTTATATGCATTTAAATCAGTCCATTAAATACTACAAGAAGGTCCTTTACCATATATCCCCAGCAAACTAATATGAAAAGTTGTGTATCTAATACATAGGTCAGGTAAGTATATTAAATTATATAGCAAGTACGTTATAAAATGAGACTTACCGACTCCTCCGAATTTTCCAGTTTTACAGGGGTAAATTGATCCATGTTATACTGGGCAAAGGCACTGAGAGAACGAGACAGAAGAAAAATTAGACAAAATATTCCTTGGCTCAAAGGCTACATTTACACTACCACCCTAAGATAATTCAATTTGTTACCCTAATGTGACATAGATCTGACTGTTTTAAGGCTGCATGAATGTTTTTCAGAACAGATCTGAGTCACTTTCTTATGTGGTCCTAGATCAGATACATATCTGATACATCAACTTGAATTGCAGGAAGATTGAATTCATGCGATTTCAGCACTGGCAGCATGGGGATTTCATACCAGTGTCAGCAATAGCTGCCAAAACAGCTAAAGCGAGGCGTTTGGCTTCCGCCCTTCTTTAGGACCTCAACAAATACAGCCGACTAACTGCCTGCAACATGTTAAAATTGCATCCTTTGTCTGAAATGAAAGAATGCTCGCAAGAACCTTGTAATGCATTTTAGCCCCGATGCAAAGCAAAGACATATTGATGTGTTCATGCATGCCATTTCAGAGGATAGCTGCATCCACATTAATCAGATAAAAGTCACTTGTAATTATGAATGTGAACCGTCAGGACATGCAAATCTGATCTGACCAAAAAAATCTGAATTGAGCGATGTGGCTTGTAATGTGAACACAGCTAAACAGATAATAGTATCAGTGAACCAAGACACTTACTGGGCTGCCCCCTCCCTGAGGAGGTTATCATTGTTGAGTAGAAGCCGCACATCTGTACAGAAAAAGTATAAAAATCTTATTAAAAACCAGCAATTACTACACTTGACACAAAGTCAAACAGGCACAATCCTCCAAATATTTAAAAGCCAAATTAAACATTTAACAAAAAACATAACCTAAAGTTTCAAGAATGTGGATAAAAACACCTTTAAGGTAAGTAGAAGTTTCTGTAAGATACTCATGACATATGGATCCCAAGATTTTGTTAAAAAACAAACAACAAAAAAAGAACCCTATATTGTCCATTATCCCACCGAATAACACCCTCTCTGCCACTACACAAGTGGGAAACTTACCATTGAAGACTTCGTTGAACTCGCCAGGTGGAGCATGGGTAACAAAGTTAGCTGCTATGCGGACCTGCGAAAAAGCAGAAGTAAAATTTAAAGTGCTGCAGAAAATTGTTTATAGCAATGACTCATTAAGACAGTTATTATACAGTCACATTGTTCATGTCCTAAGGGTGTGAAGAATTAATACAACAACTTTGCTAATAACTCATAGAGAAAAGCATTAGGGTGGAGTCTACAGCAGCACTGGCCTGCCTTACTGATTTGTATAATATACTAGCAGTGTAACGGCATGTACAAAAGTGTTTTATATTCAGGTTGTGGAAACACAAGAACGTAGTTTTCTATAATTTAATAGGTTTTTTTTAAAAGCATAGCAGCATAAAGATATTCAACATTACATGAATACAAAATTAATGTGCATTTAACTATCTAGACAGGCCACCAGACAGTTCATAAAAATTGTCTTTCATACATGTGAGGAAGTGAGCGCAACAGTAAACAGCCTCTAAAACCAGTGATACTAAGAGGAAATGTCTAAACAGGGAGAACAGCAAACAAAACTGGAGTGGAGTTCTTTAGCGTTCTACTTGAGATTTTATTATTATTAAATAATTACCTTTGTAAATAAGCACATCTTTGCTGTAAATTAATCAAGATAGGGCCATTTCTATCTGTATGATTTTGTGAACATTTTTTTCTAAAGCAGATAAAGATCACAATTACCCATTTCATACCTACAGTGCATCTCAAATTAGAGTATCACGGAAATTTTATATATAAAATTTAAATTAAAAAAGTGAAAACGTTACATATAAAATGAAATACTTTAGCCTTTTTTAGACTTACATCAAAATACTTGAACACTTAATTTCGAGTTGAGTCATTTACTATTCATACACTATAAATATGGTGCATCTATAGGTCTAACTCAGCACATGCAAAGACAATCATGGGGAAGACGGCTGACTGGACAATTGTCCAAAAGATGATCACTGACAACCTCTACAAGGATGGTAGCCATAAAAGGTCACAGCTGAAAGGGCTAGCCGTTTTCAGTGTGTTGTATCAAAGCATATTTATCAAAAGTTAACTGGAAAGGAAAAGCATAGTAGAAATACTGTAAGATGCACAATCAACAGGGATGACCACAGCCTTAGGAAGACTATCAAGCAAAGCTGATTAAAAAAAAGGAACAGCTTCAAAAGGAGTGGGCTAAGGAGAAAAACAACTGGACCATTACTCAGGAGTCGCAAGTATTTGGCATTTTTTTTTTTTTTTTTTTTTTTTTTAGCATTTCATTGGAAATCAAGCTCCCAGAGTGTGAAGGAAGAATGGAAAGCCTTGGAACACAAATTGCATGTGTTCCATGGAACATGGAAATGCCAATTTCAGAACTTCTAACCACACTACCTCCGAATGGTTTGCTAACCATGATATTACTCTGCTCGATTGGCCAGCCAACTTGCCTGACTTCAACCACAGAAATAATCCATGGGCTATTGTCAAGAAAAAGATGAGAAACACCTCCAACCCAACAATAGAGATGAACTGCTATCAAAGCAACCTAGTCTTAAGTAAAGCCTCAGCACCACCATGACACCATGACACACTGATGCAGTAACTTGTGCTAAAGGAGCCCGGACCGAGTATTGGGTGCATAAATTTACATACTGTTCAGAGGATGAATATTTCTGTATTGAAATTCCTTTTTTGATTGATCTTGAGAAATATTGTAATATTTTGAGATGCTGGACTTTTGATTCATCAGGTGTAAGCCATAATCAAGATTAAAAGAAGAAAAAAAATGCTAGGAATATTTACATGTAATGAATTTAGAATATGATAGTTTCACTTCTTGAATTATGGAGGAGAGAAAGAGAGAAAAAATAAAAAATAAAAAATAAAAAAAACACCTTACACACTATACTCTAATTTACTGAAACACATTTTGTATGACAAGTATTTTAAAGCTCATGCACACAGAGAATGAGGAAGATGTATATTTAGTAAAACAGAGAGCCATGTCCAAAACCAGTTATGCATCAAGCAACAGATTAAGAGCCCAAAGGCGTTTAACTTTCAAGCCTCATATTACTGCTCTTTCTCCGTCTACTCTGCACTCCCTACACACCAAGGCACTGAACAGATTTCTGTCCAACTGTGAAGTGTTAACTATGAAGGTGCAGTAGCACTTCCTCCATTCGAGCTACAGATGTGCAAAGAAGCATTATAGACTACAGCAAACTGAAACACACACTGAACTGCAGCCAAACTGCTGATTACCCCTATATTGATAATAACATATGATTTGAAGTAACAGTGAACCCGTAAAGGGGGTGGTGTAAAACAGGTTTCTCTAGGTAATGTATCAAAATCTGGTGGCTTAAGATGCAAGCTCGTGTTACATGCCTCAGTAGAGATAAAGACTGAATGCAGCAGACATCCTGGCAACTACGTGGTCTTATTGCATACTGAGCAATTCTAACCTGTTTAATCCACATCAGTTGATCAATTTTCTACCAGGCAAATAATAAACAAAATACAGTCCTATTACTATTTGAAATGTTCATATTTAAAAATTAACAAATACCCATTAATTAATAAACAAGATAACCTTACACAACTGTTCATTTTAATGCCCAACACTGCCAAGTCTGGGTTTTGAAATCATATCATCATGACTACCTTAGCTAAACTTGCCTTTTAACAACAATAATATATTCACGTTTTCTTCTATTTACCTGACAGACACTTAAGTTATTAATAAATAAGAAATAAATCGAGGAATTTTAGAGTAATAGAGGAAAATATTAAACAAAATATTTAACACAGGGTGAGCCAAACATCTCGATCCATACGCCTTTCTATCCCATTTTATATATATATATATATTTTTTTTTTTTTTTTTTTTTTTACATTAAATCTAATATAGGTTAAAGATAGCGCTGCACAATTAATCTCATAAAAATAAAATCTGCAGTATGGACCTGTGCAATTATTTAATCGCAAAAGGCTGAAATTAATTACAGGTAATATACACTCAGTCAGGATATTTATGTAGAGTGACAATTTAGGGATTTGTTCATTTCTTTTTTTTATAATTGAGTTGAGAAACATTGGGAAACATCCTCTTAATGAGATTTCATTTGTGCCATTATTTCCTGTTAGCCTAGATACATTTATTTGACCACAAAACTGTGCCATCACAAAATAAAAACAATAAAAGGAAAAATAAATAAATAAATTCCAAAGTCATGCCACTCTACTTAAAAACAACAGAAGAATAGAAAGAATTAATTCTCATGTAAACAAGACATTAATTTTTACACCATTTGATAAATTTTGGGTCTGAACCCTATTTATTTATTTGTTTGTTTGTGTGCGTGTTTGCAGTTTTCTGGCATCATGAACTCAAAAACTCTGCCTGCAGGCTAAAAATGTCATAAATTATAGAAAACACAATCAATAATTACTTCAAAACAAATATTTATTTTATACAAAAGTGACTTACATAAGAGAAGATTTAATGTAAAAAGTTGAAGGTTTAGAGTTTGACTTTTGACAGAGCCGAGATATAGATATACTTGATCACCAAGCCAGAATATCTAAAAAAAATTTCAATGAAATCTATGACCAGAAAACCTATAAGACTCTGTGCCTTTTGTTACATACATACTTCCTAGAAACACATCCTGCTATATGTCTGTATGCAGGTTTTCAGACGCCATGACCAACTAAACAAAATGATCTATTTGCACAAGCTGGCAGCTAACTCATAAGCTGGCCAAGTCAGAGTACAATTAATACCAATGTAAACGCGATAGCGGGCTGGATTCGGGTAAATCTTTACTAATCCTGTCACTGGGTGTGTTGTATATTAAAGTTACGCGCACTCCATGTTTGTAACTAGTTTCTCAGCGAAATCAAATCCAACAGTAGAGTCAGAATAGAGAGGACTATTTATGGCAGCTAGCTAGCTAGCGACTCGACGCTACTTCCTGTACAGTTAGTAATTTTGACAAGTTATGCGAGCTAACGCCCGGCTAACAACTTCAGCTCAGATGCGTTCAATCAAAGCATCGACTCCGGAACACTCGGTGAATAAACAAAAACCCACTCAGCCCCGTTTGCTGACGGAATTATCCGCTGAAGCAACTGCCATATTAATTCAATTTCTAAATAAAGACGGGTAACTGCTTCGTTAGCAAAACAAGGAGTGTTTACTACTAAGGCTGGGCATTCCCTAAACGGGCAGCTACTGTGTGTAGCTTCCTGTGTAAGCTAAGCAAGCTAACTACAGCGCTAGCCGGGTAAACGCGGTCAGCTTTCTGTCAAAACGTCAACATAATTACCACGAGTTGCTAGATATCGCTTCAGTGGCTGCAGAATATATATTGTGGCACTTTCTATTGCTTTAGTAATGCGTTAAATTAAAGAAAAACCGTTTACCTTCTCCTCGTCGGAGAGCGGTTCCTCAAAGTCGGTCATCTTAGCTCTAGCAGACCAGCCTCAAAACGCAATGCATCCTGGGTAGCAGCCTGTCACGGCCATTACCATAATAGGTCAGGAGAATCTGATTGGTCCAGAGCGGCAAGAGAGGCAGTGGAGCTCATTATTGTCACAGTGTCGCCCGGGTGAATGAAACTAAAATTAATAACTTGAAAACGAAACTAAAATGAACCCTATAGTAAACTTCTACAGTGTAATGATCGCTTTTTCTATATTTATTTCATGTAAAGCAACTTCCCACTCAATAAGGTCGAAGTTTTCGGACTAAATACAGCATTTTCTAAACAACATGATGCTAAAATTAAGCTAAGAAGCATCCTTAATAGCACAAAAAAATGATTAATGTTTTACAAGGGAAGCTCTAACTGTATTTCATGTCACGTTAATTCTGTCGTATTGATATGGTTATCATTTCTATAGTATAGTAATCTGTATAGTATTCTGAGGATGTTATTCACAGGAAATTGTGTGACAGAAGAAAAGAGAAGCTGGTGAAGGAACAGCTGTTTATACTGTAGCTGCTAAAGCATAAGCGATATCAGGAAAGTGTCTCATGCACATTCCACAAGATTAAATTTAACTCTAAATGGAATAAAATGAAAAGTTATTAATGCAAATTGTATGAGTTATAAATAAATAAATAAAATGAACAGTTTATGCTGTTAAAGACAGCACAATGGTGTAATGGTAAGCACTGTCGCCTTGCACACCAGGGTCCAGGTTCGATTCCTGCCTCGGGTTTGCATGCATGGAGTCTGTTTTGCTTGTTCTCATGTTCTCCCCATGCTTGGTGGGTTTCCTCTTGGAACTTCGGTTTCCTCCCACAGTTCAAAAACATGCAGATTAGGCTGATTGGCGTTCCCAAATTGCCTGCAGTACAAAAAGCTACCTTTATTATTCACATCTCAATTTTAGATAATTAAAACTGACAAATTACAAATCAACAAAATTGACAAATCTGGGCAAAACATTATTATTTGCTTCTGTACAAATAATAATACATAATATATAAAAAATATAAAACATTAATAATATTTGTACTTGGTACAAATAATTATTTGTCGTCTGTAGGTCTGAATAAAAATTAATATTTATTTTATGATCTGCTGTCAAAATTTACAGTGCAAGAATATGTGCTCCCTGATTTCAGTGTGAATGGAAAATACACCACTACTGTATAATATAATATTGTTGTATAATATATTAGAATACAGCTTCATGTTTCGTTTAATTAAAATTTTAATATTGGAAACCTGTTACAACATGGTCCAAATACACTGTAAATAAATATAAATAAAATTTGTGAAATCAAATCATAACAAAACAACAGGATAACTCTAAAATTAAAAGCCTTTCCATATGCACAATGCAAAAAGAATTCAAGGGACTGGGACTAAACAGCTGTGTAGCCTTAGCAGTGAGGCTGATCAGAAAATAACAATGTGATGGGTACATTAGCGTAAGAAGAGAAATGGATGAAGTGATGCACCTATCAATACAGTAAAAGCATGTGGGGCAGTGTTATGATATGGTTGCTTCAGTTGGTCAGGTCTAGGTTCAGTAACCTTATGTGCTCAGATCTGCTGACAATGACCAGGTTTTTCCAATGGATTTTTTTCTTCCCTGAGGGCACAAGCATATTCCAAGATGACAATGCCAGGATTCATCTGGCTCAAATTGTGAAAGAGTGGTTCAAAGAGTGGAGCATGGGATTAACCACCACAAAGTCCAGACCTGAACCCAACTGAGAATCTTGGAGGTGTGCTGGAGAAGACTTTACACAACCGTCCAACTCTCCCATCATCGATACAAGTTTTACACCTTTTGCTTTGATTACAGCCATGGCTTCCTATTAATAAACTTATGCAATGTCACAACATTTATTTCCATCCAGAGTCAGCATGTTAAGTGTTACCATTATCAATAGTGAAGACTATCTTTAAGCAATACTCACAATACAATTAAAGAAACCCAAAATACAATCAAAAAGCAAAACTAATTGCCTACATTTTGTGATTTTTTTTCACAAAATGTTTCTTACTTATATTGGTGCAAATAATAAAAATATTCTTCTATGCATTTTGTTGATTTATTTTTGTAGGCACAGTACAGTACTTGAACTAATTTCCTACAAATACAGATTTACCATTTAAATTAAAGGGAGACCAACCAGAAGGGGTCGCTCTAGATCTGTTCAAAGATGTATAAGGTCTGAAATGGTTTCCCATGCAAAAGAATGTAATATAATTTTAAGTAAGCCTCCTCTTTATACTAAAGAACCTCATGTAATGGACAAAAAATTAATAATGAACCTCCTGCATAACATCAATATAATTAAAAAGATATTTTAATTATAATCACAATAGACACATTGGTGAATTCATCCATCCATCCATACATTCGTACGACCATCCATTCATCCATTTTCTGTACCGTTTATCCTTCCTAGGGCCACAAGGGGCCTGGATCCTGTCCCAGGCAGCTCAGTGCACAAGGCAGGAGTCACCCTTAATGGGGTGCCAATCACAGGGCACAAACCAATATACAGTCAATCATAAACAATGGGCAATTTGTAAGTGCCAATCAGCCTACAATACATGTCACATCTGTGTATATTGCTGTTCTCACAAATAAACTTATTTTGTTTTGAATATGTAGAGAGGTAAATAGATGGAGAGAAGAAAAGATGGATATCCTTATATTAAGAGAGATAATAAAGGACACCCTGGAACAAATTTTCCTGGAAAAAAGAGAAACAGTGAAAGACATGTACTGGGAGAAAAGAAAACACCTCTCCCTGTTGTTTTCTATTGTATAATATGCTGTGAAAACTCATCTGTGTCCGTTCCTTCTCCTCTGACTACCAAGAGCAACTCAAAAAGTCTACGCATTCCTACAAACCTGACCTGATGTGTGGCTGTGTTTTTTGTGTGTGGAACATCAAATAATTTTCGCTTATTTCTTAACCCAGCATGCTGCAATTTGGGGTTCCGGTGGATGTCAACCCGTGACATCAGAGGGAGAGGGTGATATGTCCTGAGTTTGGTGAGAAATAAAGAATGAGGGATAATTTGTGAGTAAAGTGCATCAGAAGAAGAAAGCTGAATTAGTATGATGGTTCTATCAAGTAACACCATCAATCGAGAGCAAATGGACAGAATCCAGCCTGAAATGAGACTCCGAAGTGACATCAGCCCGGCTCCAGATTGCACACACCACATATTGAAATCAAACAGAATACATACTGAAAGCAACCCCAGGCTTCACTGAAATAATATTAGTTCCAGATTGTTCATGGTCATACGCTGTACCACACATCACTAAAAATGGTATTGAATGATAATAATATTGGACTCACTAGTCAGGGCTGTCATTCTAAATGTCATATGTCATCCATGTATACATATTGTATCTTTGGATAGTACATGACAGCTGGAAAGACAGACTGGTGAGTTCCATGTAAAATATTACATGTTGCTCCTTATGATAATCCAGATAATGTGGCTCTTGTTCTGTTTAGTTAGTGTTTAGTGTATCTGCAATTGTATACTGCCTGGTCAAAAAAAAAAGGATTTAAATAAGCAAATACGTAAGAGCCTTTGATTAGAAAATTGCTGCACCGATAATTTTTTTTTTTCAGCTGGAAACTGTTCAATTAACCCTAACTAAAGCAATGTGTAGCTTCTCGATTTTTAAACAACCATGTCAGAAGATGTATCCTGTGGTCATGACAAAGATGTTGCTGTGTTTCATGAATGTCACATTATCTCCTTAACAACAACTAATGCGATTTCTGAAATTCCTGGAATTGAGTTAAGAAGAGAGTGCTGAACATTCAATTTTGCTAAAGAAACACGCAAAAGCAGAGATCACGTAAATATTTGCTGCAGTTGCATAAAAAAAACCTTGACAGTAAAAGCAGAGTTTTATTTAAAGTAAGAACATTTCACATGAATTGAACTAACTGTGTGTAGCCCTTAGAAAAACATTTTTAGTGAGGCTTCAATTTGTTAACTTGAATATTGGACTTTGGAGCAATGCAAGAATGTTGTGTGATCTCAAGAGTCTACCCTGAATCGGATGAGATTCATCCTATTCCAGAGTGATTGGTGTGTCAAGGTAAGAAGGGAAGCACCCATCATGCATAATGCCCATATACAAGCGTCTGGAGACAGTGTTATGCTCAGGGGTTGAGTTGGTCAGGTCTAGGCTTAGCAAAGTTACACAGCAATAAAAAGTTGGCTGACTACCTGAATATACTGAATGACCAGGTTTTCCTATCGATGCATTTTAATCTTTCCTGACAGCACAGGCCTATTGAAGTATTAGGATTGCAAGATTCATCAGGCTCAAATTGGGAAAGAGTGGTTCCGAGAAAATGAGGAAACATTTTCACGCACCAACTGGCCACCACACAGTACTTTGAAGAAGAATTTACAGATTGGTTTAAGTCTCCCATCATCAATACAATCTCTATCCAAAATTACTGCAATTTTAGAAGTAATAAAAGGTGTTTCGAAGAGTCATTGATGAATGTGCACCATGGTGGTGTGACTTTGCTATGGCCAGGCAGTGTACGATACTTAAACTACAAACATGCCTGTAATGTATGCATTTTGTGTCAGAACACAAGCACTGTGCTTTTTAACATCATAGAGCACTAGCATTCATTTACCCACTTACTGCTTCCACCTGATTTAAGAAGGTAAGTTCCAGCCAGGTGCTGCTAATCATCACCCCTTGATTAATTGTTAATCAGCAGTTGTGCAGACCTCTATAAAAGCAGAATTTTTAGAAGTTTGCTGGTCTGGAGCATTCAGATATGTGTTAAAACACATGCAATAAGGAAGGACATAAACAGTGGTCTTCGAGAAGCAAATATTGCTGCACATCAATTTGGAAAGGGTTATAAAATCATTTGTCATTTAACATTCTACAGTGAGAATGATTATTCACAAGTGGAAAGCATTCAATTTGCCAATCTTCCCAGGAGAGAACATCCAAGCACATTCATCCCATGGTCAGACAGTGCAATGATCAGAGAAATACAAAAAAATAAAAATAAATCTTAGACCCTACAGGCCTGATTGAGCATGTAAAATGTTGAAGTCCTTAACTGCACAATTAGAAGAAAACCGAACAACTGAAGCCAGTTTAAAATGCCTTCTGTTTAAAAGTAAAACATGGAAGCATGACTGGTGTTCACCAAGCTGCATCTGAACAAACCTCAAGGCTTCTAGAACAATATGCCATGAACAGATGAGACCAAAGTAGAGTTTGTCCTTAATTCCCAGCACTAAATCAAACAGCATTTCAGCAGAAACACTTTTGCTGATTTGGCTTGTTTTTGCAGCCATGGGACCTGCGTACCATGCAGTTATTACGTCGACAATGAACTCCTATTTATCCCAGAGTATTCTAGAGGCTAATGTGAGGCCATCTGTCCAACAGCTAAAGCTTGGTCAAAATTGGGTCATGAAACAGTATAGTGATCTGAATGGCACCAGTAAATCTACATCAGAATGCCTGTAAAATAAAAGAATGAATGTTTCGGAAGAGCCTAACCAAAGTACAGACCTCAACCCAATTGAAATGCTATGGTGGCACCTTCAAAGAGATATGCATAAGCGAATGTACAAAATGGTCAATGAATTGAAATGCAATGTTGAACAATTACTAGTTATTGCTGTTAAAGGTGGATCTGCAAGCTATTAAATAATGGGTATTGCCAGCATGCTATTTTTTTTTTTTTTTTTTTACATTGTTATTTTCTGAAATTGTATTCATCTAATATTCAGACGTGCTATTATCAGATGATTTTTATTGTATTTAACACACATAAAAAACAGAATTAAAACAGGGGGCATTAACTTTTACACCTAAATATATTTATGTAAAATGCCCCCACCTGCAAAAAAGTTGGCCAAAAAATAAATAAATAAAAAAAATTTATTTAAAAGAGTAATCCAGAATAAAATACTTTGTGTGTGACATGTCATGTAAAATTCTAATACAAAATATCACTTTGATGGTAATAATCAGAATGTGTTTAAAATCCATGTGTGTTTCCAGTTTGGGTCGCAGATTAACAGTGAAAAATGTCAGCCATGTGGAAACACTTCACACTTCTACAAGGGAAATTAGACAAGCGGTGTGTGAGTACTATACCACAAGTAGTGTGTACCACAAATGTACTGTTTTATTTATTTTCGACTGTGGTTTTCTCCCACCCACAGTTTTATCAGGTTCGGCGCTGTAGTTAAACTGTAGATGGAATGTACCCGGTTCAGTTCTTACACTTGTCACAAAATTTGCATGATATGTAGCGCAGTAATGAGGTGCCAATAAAAATATGGTTGACGTGTTTTGCCACATGTTTTGCGTGCATAACTGTGACTCAACCTGGCTAATGATCACCAAGAATTACTTATAGTGAGAAGGAATACTGGTTCTGTGAATGCTTTAGTCATGGTCTTTGACTGATAGAGAGAGAGAGAGAAACAGAGGGGAAAAAAAAGAGACAGAGATTCAGGATGATGTGCAGCCTTTTGTCGCCACTCAAGCTGTCGGTATCTGAAGCTGCAGCTGCTCCCACGGAGATTACCTCTGGACGCACAGAGCCACAGGACAGAAGAAAAAAAAACTGGAACAAATGTGTGTGTGAACCCCTGCATCATCCCATCATCCCAGTATTTCACTTCACACTACAACAAGGGGAGAATAGGGCCTCTTATACTAATATGTTCATGTTTTTTTTTTTCATTCTCTCTCTCTCCCTCTTTCTCTCTCTCTCTGTCTCGCTCGCTCACTCTCACTCTATTTCTCTTTTATGACACAATAGTAAGTAAACCAAGCTTACACGGTAGTAAAATAAGCTAAACCTCATACAGGCAAAATAAAATTTGAGTATATGCAGAGGAGACACACTCATGGCAGTCATTTGGCTGTAGATGCTTGTCTGTCCACCGTTAATCTCATTGTCAAGCTTTTTTATTGGGTCTAAGAGAGTGTCGGATGTTTTTTTTTATTGTATTTGCATTAGTAAAAAGCAAAGAATGAGGGGGAGGTCAGGGGGGAAAATTCTCTGCTTAATGCCCCACTAAAAGCTGGGCTTTTAACAGAGTTTAAGTTTTATAAGGTCATGAATGATGTTAAGAGCTTCAGGCAGTGGAGTAAATGTCAGATTGAAGCAGTGTTTAAGTGATTTTGCCTTCTTCTGCAGGTTTCATTCTGCATGAGCCTGAATTATGGTTAGAAAAGATGTCATTAAT
Source organism: Clariallabes teugelsi (assembly GCA_030014215.1). Classification (NCBI taxonomy): domain Eukaryota; kingdom Metazoa; phylum Chordata; class Actinopteri; order Siluriformes; family Clariidae; genus Clariallabes; species Clariallabes teugelsi. Next base: position 11,120,744 of record JAQMYG010000039.1, read on the forward strand.
ATAGACCAATAAAATCCATATAAACGTCTAAAAGTATGAATGATTTGTATGGACAAGGGTAAGTGAGGTATGTCTGAGCATGAAGGTGGCATGCAGTGTGTGTGTGTGTGTGTGTGTGTGTGTGTGTGTATGAAGGTATGGTCCATTCCCACGACCTGAGCACTGGTAACATTAGCCGTCTTTGATCTACCGCAGGATGGCAAGTCTGCCCCCCTTCACGAGGACGAGGCTGCTGATGGGATGTGACAATTGTGAGGCCTCTCTCTTTGATGTGGTCTAAAATATAAGGGTATTATCCTCTCCAAAGACCTACTACATACACAAACACACCCACACAAACAGATGTACGCCCATATAGATGTGATGTCTATCTGTCTTGCTAAAAATCTTCAAGAATCTTTTGAAATAGCAACCATATCAAATTAGAAGACATGAAAATAATAGTAATGTACATGTGCCTCTATATATTTTAGTTTTTCATTTTCACGCACGTCTGTTGTAATGAGCAAAAAAAAAAAGAAGAAGCAAAATAGGCCACTTTTTTTTATTTTTTTATTTTTTACAAGTGCTAGTTTTTTTCAATCTCATTTAAAATGTAAATTTATTAATATAAAACTATAATGTAATGTAACTAAAAAAATTAATTTCTTTCATTAGTTAGAGCCACAATGTCATAGTTCCTCTCCTCATTAGCAACTTAATACAACTAGTGTATGAAAATGATTCCTCATACTCCGAGAACCAACTTTCTCAATCTGAGTCCTAGAAGATGTCCATCCCATCAGGGAAGAAATAATCCATTGTTGTGATAACCTAGTCATGTAGTACATTCAGGGAGTCAGCTGACTTTTATTTTATTGCCCCATAACCTGACCACATGAAGCGAGCCCAGATCATAGCACTGCCTCCGGAGGGCTAAGGTACAGCACGCACTCTGCATGATGGTGTATTGTTTCAAGTACCCATTGCTGTATTGTTTCAAGTACCCATTGCTCTGGAATAGGGTCAATATGGACTCTTCAGACCACATGCCTTTTTTTTATTGCTCCAAAGTTCAATCTTTATGATTCTTCTTCTTGCGAGCCACCTTTTATCATTTAAAATTTTAAATTGCCATTCCACCAATGGGGGGGAGAGAAAGAAACTGGTCAACCCAGAAAATACTTGCATGTACTGTATAGGAGAAGAAAAAAAAAGATTTGGGAATTAGTTTCCTAAATTCTCAATATTTGTCCACTCTTTGTTGGGACCACTTTTACAGAGAAACAAGTTTGTTATGACTTAATCAGAGTTTAATTGAAGGCTCACAAGGGGTGGAGGGGGACTTTGGGTTAGACAGGGTTCCTCTTTAATCATGAAACCAGCATCAGTATACATTGTAGTAAAGTACCTGGCAAAGCCTCAAAAGATACACTATCTTCAGATCATTACATGCAGGTGGGGAGGGTTGAGAGGGGTCAGGGGAGTTGAGACAAGGCTGGTTGGGAGTGGCATGAGGACAGAAGGTCAGCTTTGTTTGACGGTAAAAACATCACAACACCCCCTGGAGTTTGTTTTTGCTGATGGTGTTTAGGAAAGCTGGACAGGGTGAATCAAGTACTATCTGTCTTCTCACAAGCATGTGCATGTGTATGCATGGGTCCGTGTGTATGCATGCATGTGTGTGTGTGGACTAAATCCTGAAAGGGTTATTTTAAGTAGACTCCTGGGGGAAAATATTTAAATGGTTTAAGGTGACATGTCAGTGACATCCACTCCACATGAAGGAAGTGCCAAGATAAAGTCAATCTCTCAACTGCCCCAACACACACACACACACACAACGTTAGCTTCACTTGAAAAGCCCAGACCTGTAATGGTAGGGTCAAGGTTAAATTCCAGCTGAGACTCTGAAGGACTTTGAAGAGCCCTGATAGTCCATGGCAATCAGAGTACTTTTGTGTAATGCCTAATTGAAAAGTGATTGACAAACACACATATTGACTTCACCAGGAAGGGAAACAGAAACGGTCAATAGACTTAATAAATTCATCAGAAAATCTATCTGTGGTATTTGGTTAAGTCTTAATTTCTGGATAGAAGAAAATGATGTCCAATCTGACGACCAACAGAATCGTTGCCTTGTAGCCTTTACATGGTGTACTTAACTCCTGGCTGTTATACAACTCATCTTATGCAGCGGATACTACACAATGTTCAAATTTCAGAATTCTGGTACTGCTCATCCTGCATGACTTTAATTTTTCTTCTTTTTTTGGATTTTTCCCCGATTTTCTCCCAGAATTTAGTCGTATCCAATTCCTCCCCATCACTAGAGGGCTCCCACATTAAGGCTACTACTACCACTCAGTCGGGAGGGCCGCAGACTATCACGTGTTTCCTCCGACCCACGTGACGTCACCCACCGCATCTTTTCGAACTGCTTGCCCACGCACCATTGGGGGCAGCGTAACACACTCGGAGGTCAGCGCTATCCGCTCCCTCTGCTTGCGTGAGCTCACAGACGCCCCTGATTGGCTGTAGAGCCGTCAATAATGTAGGAGCCCGAAGTACCTCTCGTCCCACCCCTGTGAAAGTGCTCGGCCAATCAGCTCTCTCTAGGCCTCCGGCTGTGAGAAGTTACAGCATCACCCGGGGTTCGAACTCGCGATCTCTGGATGATAGGGCGAGCATTTTACCACTGCGCCACTCGGAGGCCCGACTTTAATCCTTTTCAATGCATGTAGCAATGTGCGTGCTACACAGGCAAGGTTTCACCTGGACATTGAAATTTAATTTTAATTTTTTTTTTTTTTTTTACAATCTGAAGTGGAAAATACATCACATTTCCCTGGACATGTAATGCTTCATTGTTTTATGGAGCTGATTTTACACAGTTATGTTTTTATGCGTTGCATCACTATTACACAAGTAACCAGAATGGGTTGCCAATGACAATAAACGCAGTCGGTTCACTGCATAATGTTTTAGTAGGCCACTGGCTGTTATTGAACCTATGAACCTATGTTCATTATCATAATTCTCTTTAGTTGCAAACTTCTCAACATCGATACAACATTAATCCATTAGTTACTTGTTCAACGATATGAAATGCTAAAATGGGAGCTGATTCGGAGGAATAGGATGGTGGGAGTACAAAGCTTGTCATAAAGAAATACAAATGTTTTGCTTCATTTGTTAACGATTGGCTAAAAAAAACAATTTCCTAGAGCATAGGCCTAGCGAAAATTATGGTGAGGCATGAGGGAAAACCAACTTTGGATCCACATGCTATTTAAAAAACCCACCAAAGCCAATATCCACTTTTATGGTCAAGAAAGATGAGAAGGATAAAATTCCTGTAGCTATACTGACTTCTGTATACCATGAGACGTGCCATGGCCACAGCTACAGTACTAAGACTATAGACCTGTGTGTAAGCACCCAGAGACGGTTCTTTTTGCATGTTGACAGTCAGATGTGTCATGTTTAATTGTAAGTCAAAGGTGGCAACCCTAATTAGGCATATCTCAGGCAAATCATGTCTGATCCACAAATCCTTTCTCATGAAAATAAACACGAGACCTGGCTATCATAAAATATATACATATATCTGTCCTTTTTTATATGTGAACAAGATAAAGGAGAACTAAATTAATGTGGAGAAAGGGAGGTGTGACAGCAAGGATTGTCTGTTTTGCAAAAAGGAACTGATGGAATAGAGGAATAGTGCACAGATAAACAGTTTCATCGTGAATCAATTGGGTATTACAGTATACGCCAAACTTTTTTTTTTTAAATAAAAGCATGATTTTTCTGCTTACTATTTGCAGTCTCCCTCCCACACAAATAGATGGGTAATGGAACTGCACTGATTTTATGTAGCTGCTGTCTAACAAAGTAAATGTCTTTATGAAATCAATGATGTATTGATATTTTCATGACATATACTGTACTGTACACATCTGCAAACTTAATTTTTGCCTACCTGCAATCCAGATTTGACCTCTTCGGTAAATCAGCTTTCGGGGTGGTATCCAAACCAAAATTCAATATTAAGACTTTTGGGAAGCTGGTCTGAGGCTTGCTTGTAGGGATTTCTGTGGATACAAACAGCCAGTTCTCCAACCTCCAAATGCTCTACACTAAAGTTTTAAAAATGTCTAGAGTGTGTTAATGATGCACAGGGAGAATGGAGGGGAAATGGTGTTTATGAAGCCATTACCCTATTATCCTACAGTATAATTTACCATATTTATAATTTTTTTGAGTTGTGATTGAATGGTGATGAATTCTTAAATGCAAATAAAATGTTGAGTAAGTATCACATTTTGCAGGGCATATTAAAGTGTGCTCTATAACAATATAATCTGACATAGATATTTCTAATTGAATTTGTACACAGTACAACCATGTTATCTGAAATAACTGGAAAGTTGAAAATGCTCGTAAGTTGTTAGAGAGCAAACATAATCAACTGATGATAAGCTTAAGAATTCATAACTTTCCAAGGTTTTTTTTAAATATATATGTTTATGGATTATTTAGCTATTATTGTGATAGCAGTGTAATGAAAGTGCTGATAACCTGTGCAATAGTAACTGTTCATATACAGTATGTTGCTGTAATAACCCATATGATTGGAAAATATTCCAAATTTCAATGTTAGACATATTTGCACTCTATGACTCTAATGTTAAATGAAAATATTGAACAATTAATAACAGAAATTTCAACAAAGCTGCTTAACAGAAATCTGGCTGTAGATTTAGCCCTTTAATGAACAATCTAGAGTAGCAATATATATACTGTGTATATATATATATATATATATATACTGTATATACTGTATATACTGTATATACTGTATATAATGTCTTTATTGTCATAGCAGCAGTTCTCTGAAAGTACAAGATCACAGTATCAGCATTTAGCATAGTTTTTTATTTTACATTTCACAGTCTGACACTGATGTGACAGTTACTGCCCTGACTACAATTTGAATATCAGTTATGTTACATAAAGGAGCTAACAGGCGCCAGATAAGAACAATATGAAGTATCTTAAACTTAGCATGGTGGGGCACCATATAAACCTCCAGGATATCTTTAATGCACCTTGGCAAGTGTCTGGAACTGTAACGGAGGGATGAAGAATATTCATCCCAAAAGATATTGCTTCAGATGGTGCCTTGATGATGATTTTAAAAAGCATAGTTTAATATGCTGTATGTGTTTGATTAAGTTGAGATCTGGTGACTGTATAAGATATAGAATATGATTTTCATTACATATCAGGGCAGGATCAGACCTGAGTGCATGGGTTTATGATGACAACGTAGGCTGTTAGACTCTGGCAGAGACTTTCGTATGAGATGTAAATATGGCAGCATGTGGATAGAGCATCTGTACCAGCAGGAGCATCAGCTGCTTGGATTTCTGCAGTCAGCTGATGCAACCCAGATTTTGAGGGTGACTAATTCTGGCTTCTCCTTCTCTTGGTCTCCCACTTTGAATAGGGGAATGCTTTCATCTGCTCCTCACGGGTTTACAGAGTTCATGGCTTAAATATTTAACTCTAATAATGCTAAAAATGGGCAAAATAATTTTAGCACAATAAAGTGCTGTTTGAGGCGACACAGTGGTGTAGTGATTAGGACTGTCGCCTTGCACCTCCCGGGTCTGGGTTCGATTCCTGGCCAGGCTTGATTCCCGTCTCTGTGTGCATGGAGTTTGCATGTTCTCCCCGTGCTCCGGTTTCCTCCCGCAGTCCAAAGAGATGCAGCTAATCAGGCTAATTGTCGTTCCCAAATTGTGTGTGTGCCCTGTAATGGATTGGCGCCCTGTCCAGGGTGTACCCTGCCTCGTGCCCTAAGCCTCCAGGAATAGGCTCCAGGGCCCCGCGACCCTGAATACAGGATAAAGCGGTATAGAAGATGAGTGAGTAAAGTGCTGTTTTGTTTTTTTTTTCTTCAGATTGTAAACATTACACTATTTACACAATGGCAGAGTATTTACAGCTGGAGAGGGGCAAATGTGTGAGGTGTAAATGTGGTGAAAAGCTGAACAGAACTGTAATGACATTAGTTTACTAAAAAGGGATGAATGGCCCCAGGAGCACACAATCAGATCAGAGACTGTACAAGATCCATATCAATGGGAGGTTATGTACCATTTCAGCAAATGAACCAATGTTTGTGTGTCCTGATTGTATCCCGGTCACTTTGGGGTTACAGAACCATTGCACGCTAACATGGCCTACATCTGGATGCTCTTTTCCACCTGGCACTAAGATTGTACGTACTGTATCTGTTCTGAGTGCTGGGGGAAGGGAATTAGGGTGAGTGCAGTATTTAGTTTGAGGAGTGTATTTTATAGACTGCCTGTCAAGAGAAAAGAAATCAGTTAGCCATGTTCGGATAAGGAGACTTTTCAAATCGATCCATTTACAGTAGACACAAAAAATATTTAGTTTTTTTTATACATGGAGTAGTTTCACAATTTAGACCTCGAGTTTTGCTGGACATTCTGGTATTTTTCATTAATAAACATTTAATAAACATAAACTGGCAAGATTCCATGAACAAGTTCATATATTATGTTTACTGCATTACAATATTCGCAACGCTTGTTTTCCATCTAGAATCCAGGCCACACAATTATGTATACAGTCAAGTAGACAAGTGCAAAGAACCAACCAGACTGCAAGATTTTAGAAACTTGGATTTATGGAAATTGAGCATCATCGCACTTATTGGCCACATAATGACATTGCTGAAGTGTCTTCATAGTTTGTAAAGTCAAGTTGGCTTTTATTGTCACTTCAACCATATACAGTTTAGTACACAGTGAAACAAAACAACGTTCCTCCAGGACCAAGGTGCTACAGTACATGCAACATAAATTAACAACATAAATTAACATAAACTAACTAACTAAGAAACCTAATTAGCTGGCTAGCTGAGACAAGGCAGATTGACATTTTAAGTTAACAGAGAAAAAAGTTTAAAAGTTTAGTTTGTTCGCCCTAAGTGACTTTTATTATTATATTATATTATATATTATAAGTTAGGGTGGCAAAAGGGCCAATAACAGCCCTGATCACAAGGACTGTGTCAAAAGATTTTGCACACACGCAACATATGCACACAATTAATGAGCGACTGACGTAAAGAAATACTCTAGAGAAATCTGTAACTCTATCTGAAATCTGTAACTAGCGCTGGATATTTCTCTGCTTCATTAGCAGCCATTTAGCTCAGTTATCACAAATTAAATTGCCCTGTTGCCACTCTCTCTCTCTCTCTCTCTCTCTCTCTCACACACACACACACACACACACACACACCAACATAATGTCTAGTATGAACCCACCCACTGAGTAGAGTAAGAGAGTTGGCAGGTGAAAAGAAACAAATGTCAAGATGCAGGTTATGATTTACACAGGTTTATGTGTATGAGAGAAAGAGGCAGAGAGGAGGAGGACTGAAGCATTTAACCATGAAAGGTATCAGGAAAATTACAATATGGATATAAATCCTATTTAAATTTAAATTCTACTTAATTTCCACACTAAAGTTTTCTATATTTCTATATTTACTTTTTTTTTTTTTTATTCCATATTTATTTCCTATTAATAAACTTTTTTAAGGTCACGTGTTGACGTATAAGCATTTCACTGCACATCGTACTGTGCCTGTATCGTATCGTATGCCTGTATATGTGACAAATAAATTTTTTATTTGATTTGAATTTTTAAAGTGGAACTTGCCTTAACACTTACCCTAGTGGAACCCCTCAACTCCCAATTAGTTGTCTAGCTAAAGTTGTGTCATGCTGTTAGTAGACACAGTGTGATATAGCTACTGTGCTCACGGTGTTATACTGGTAGTATATTAGTGTTAGTGAAATTCATTGGCTGATGGACATTCTGCGGTCTGTCACTAGATTTGGGGGTTGAAAGAAGAGATGAAGAGAAGAGGAAAGGAGGAAAGGAAACAAGAGAGTAGATGAAAGGAGTGAGCAAATGATTGAGAGAGAAGAAAAGAAGTGAAAATGAGAGGAGAGAAGCGATCCAGCAATCAACTTAGGTTAGCAAAATGTACTCTGAATTATGCAGCGGAAGGAACTTGGTTCAGTGAACTTAGGGAATCGGTCAAGATGCCTTGGTATTCTAGGAAAGTTTTTACAGGACCTAAGAAAACATATCACGGTTTCCACGACTTTGCAGAAACTTTCCCCCCCCCCCAAATCAGGTTAAATGGCCTCATCCACTTACAGTAGATATCCATAATATGCATATGTACTGTACAATATGTACTGTATAAAAAAATCTTTGATAAAATTATATTTTAAACTGTAAAGATGAGCATGAAGTCATATGTCTGTGAGAAATTTTGTTTTTAAGAATTACGATTTAAGATATATATAAACCTTTACAATATTATATTGAACCTTTTGCAATTTCAATGATTTCTGCATTAATTTGAAAGAAAACATGTTAAAGCTGAAAAAAATAAATAAAAGTGTCTTACCATTTGTTACAAATGGTTGCGCTATGTTAGTTTTGGTAAGCCCATGAATGTGTAACTATAGTGTAATTTTAGTCATACAGAGTGAGTGAGAAAGTAATCCACCTTGCTCCTGAACGTTTTTCAAATGTGTCTTTTCCTTTCTGATGTGGGCTTATGGATGTATCAGTGAAGCAGTCTTGGCCAAATGGCCAAATGCATACAGTAAAAAAAAAACATGGAGCGATTTCACCAATAATTTGACTAGACTATCAATAAAAGGGTTTGTAAACATACAGTCTTGTCTTTTTGAAAAATTCTCTTTCAACAATTGAGCCTTATGGACTTGGTTCCTATGCCTCATGCTCTTTACGTTTCTGTCAGATTTCCCCTAATAGGTTTCCCTGTGATCTAGTATGAGCCACGAATAAACATTTGTCTGTATATGAGCCTGTCTGGTCAAATGGAAGATCTTAACCAGGTGATCTCCACAGCTCAGCCCCCTATGGAGACCAGCATGGCCTCCCCAGCCAGGTTCCCACATAATGTCTTACTCCCACCAGAGACTGAAAAATTGGCTTTCCCAGCAAAGTTGCAGCAGAAGGGCAACAAGGCGGCTTCCCATGCCCAGTTCCAGTTAATGCCCTAAGAGGCAGCTCCCTCTGTCAAGCACATACCTGAGGCCAACAGTGTGACAAAAGTGACAAAAGTGAGGCCTCCTACACCAATCTGCATTGCGCCATAACTCGAGAGTAGGTCTCTGCCCTGCCAACCTGTTCGCCAAAGAGGCCACTTTGCCTCCTACTGTAGCTTCTTCAACGGTGCATTTTGGTTTGTTTTGTATATGTTGTGTTAATGGTGACATTTGGTTTTCCTTAATGTAGCACTTAGTTCTAGTTATTACAGTTTATGTTCCAGTGCTCATGTTTGTTTTTGTTAAGATGCTGTTTAATAAAGATAATACTGCACCTGCATCTTTCCCTCTTAGATCAACTCATAAATCACTCCCACTTTCTTGTAATCTCTGTATTTTTATTTCCAAGCCTCAATAAAACACTTAGCCATATGTTAAAACTACTCACTCACTCACTCACTCACTCATCTTCTATACCACTTTATCCTGTATTCAGCGTTGCGGGGACCTGGAGCCTATTCCAGGAGGCTTAGGGCATGAGGCAGGGTACAGCCTGGACAGGGTGCCAATCCATCGCAGGGCACACACAGACACACACACACTCATTCACACACTTTTCATTTGGGAACGCCAATTAGCCTAATCTGCATGTCTTTGGACTCCAAATTAGCCCTAATCTGCATGTCTTTGGACTCCGGTTTTCTCCGGGAGAAAACCGGAGTACCCAGAGGAAACCTACCAAGCACGGGGAGAACATGCAAACTCCATGCGCACAGAGACGGGAATCGAGCCTGGCCAGAAATCAAACCCGGACCCTGGAGGTGCAAGGCGACAGTGCTAACCACTACACCACCGTGCCGCCATGTTAAAACTAAATAAGATGAAATGTATGCCACAAATAGAGCCTGATTTTCATGCAATTTTCTTTGAAAGAAAGGGGGGCTTAGCCCTGAGAGCTCATTTATATCAGCCGGTCTTGATCAATAGTGTTCTAATGACTTTTTACTGTATGTCTTCTTATGTCAAAAGCATACATTTTTAGGGTCTGTTTAAACACATTCCTTTTCATAATGTCACTCAAACCTTCTCAATACTTTTTCTGATAATGTTAGCTGGAAGGAGAGAAGAAGAAATGGGTGAACAGAAGTGGTGAGGCAGAGAGGAGGTTGATTTTCTCCATATGTTTAATCAGACTATACACTAACCACATCCAAAACATGAAGGACTGAGAAGAAAGACGAAGCAAGGGGCAGAAAGGGACATCAAAGGGGACAGAACAAGATCATACTCCTTAAACCAATCATGAAAACCTCTTCCTTTTCTCCCCTTTTATTTTGCATCCCTCCTTTCATATAGGTTTGCTTTATACAGTATACAGTCAAGACCATACATGTGTGTGTGTGTGTGTGCGTGTGTGTGCGTGCATGTGTGTGTGTGTGTGTGTGTGGCCTATTGACCTGCTTCTCTGTGTGCCAGGAGTTAAAATACTAAATCTGTTTTCTATTTAGCAGGGGGAAACATGCATGGCTAAGCCTATACAGCTTGACAGTAAGAGCTACTGATAATCTGTGCCAGTTTGCTGTGATGAGGTGTGAACGAGCGCGAATGCTTGTATACAAACAAGCATGGGCCGCCGACAGGGTGACTTGAACGTTGTTTGGGTTTGGCGTTCCGATCGCCCCTCGGACGCCGAGCTGGGTCAAGAGAGCGCGGCGCTGTTTGGAGTAGAGAGATAAGTGCAGAAAAACATTCTGTGGCGCGTGAGCTGAGGGAACTCGCACAAACACATAAACACAGGCATGAGAGGTCAACAAATGAGGATGTACAAAACACTGTACGGTTTGATTTCATCCATCCTTAATACAGAAAACCTTGAAACAAATTAAATACGATTTTATACTTTAATGTTTGTGGTGTGCTTAGTGATTTTAGTGGTGGTCAGTTTGTTTATTTATGATGTTGTTTGTTTATTAATGATGTTTTTTTTTTTTATTAATATGGAAGTTAGAGGTTGTGGTGTTAAAGAAACAATTCAACAATCTTAAACTTAAAGTTTAAGACCAAATTCACTTTTGAGTCAGTTTTAGACACAATAGTCACAATAGTGTTGTGGTTAGCACTGTCGCATTGGACCTCCAGTGTCGACGGTTCGATTTCTGTCTCTAGTCTGTGTGCATGGAGTTTGCATGTTCACCCAGTGCTCGTGGGTTTCCTCCGGGTACTCTGGTTTCCTCCCACAGTCCAAAGACATGCAGATTAGGCTAATTGGTGTTCCCAAATTCCCAATAGTGTGTGTGTGTGTGTGTGTGTGTGTGTGTATGTGCCCTGCAGTGGATTGGCACCCTGTCCAGGTTGTTCCCCGCCTTGTGCCCAAAGTCTCCTGGAATAGGCTCCAGGCCCACCGCACCTCTGTACAGTATAAGCAGTATAGAGCATAAGTTAATGAATTTATTAACTAATGAAACGATGGGTTTTTTTCATTACATTATTATATTGATTTTCTGTTTTTGTTTTGACTGGGGCTTGAAAAAGCCAGTTAGATTTCCCCACCAATGTGACCTCATATGATAAGATTCCTTCCCTTGCCATGTTGATCATCTTTGCAGTTCTCTGGTGTAATGAAGCTCAGCAGCATCTCACTTACATAGACATTGAAATAGAGGAAGATTGAAACAGAGGGAGTTTGAGGTACAAGAAACGCATTATCCAAGTTGGGGAAGCCCGAGACCTGTGTTAACTTATTAAAGAAATAGTAAAATATGAGACCTTTAAAAGGGTTCATGGCTAGCTGTTTGCTTCTTTTTCCACTTACTGGATTCCACTCATATGTTCAATGTCATATTAATGAAAATTCTGACATAAAAGTAATGGCGATCGGAAATTTTTGACTGAAAGATCCAGTATGCAACACAGCTATATGAGACAATTGCATAAACTCAGCTTAGATTTTGTTCACAGTGGTATTATATGAAACGTTGGAGCAATCGAACTGATCTGTTTGAATAGAGTGCACATATAAAAAGATGAGAGAGCTGGCCAGAGCACTGCTGCATTGATGGTTTGAAGTAGAGATAAAGCTATATCCCACAAGTCAACCCAGAAATTAATTTTAAAATAATAAAATTTTGCATATTAATACACCAGTCAAATAGTATTATAATAGGGTTATCTGGAGATTGAGAATCTTTACAGACATTAGTATAGGGTCACTAAGATAATTGTACGGCATTATAAATAAGAGAAGAAATAGAAGGGAACTACGATAGTATAAGCATGTAGGCACAATGGACAGGTAAAGCATTAGGGCAATCTTGAAAGTCTCCAACATCATGTGTTCTGAGAAGATGTCTGGCTACAGTACAACTTCTTCTGGATTTGAGTGGAGGCTGATAGGTTGCACACACCATGCGAATCCAAATAAGACTGACTCATGTCCATAATATCTCAGAATAATTCATTTATGGCACACAAACACAAATTTATTCCCTCTTTCCCAAAATATTCTGGTAGTACAGCGGTAGAACAGCGGTACTATTTGTCTTGATGACACTGCAGTGAACAATATGGCCAGAGTCAAAATCATCTAAGCAACCTGAAATGTCAAGCACTTGGTAAATGCCTAGTCTTTGGTTGACTACACAAAATGTTTCATTTTAACACACCAAGATGAAAACAAATGAAAAAAATAAATTGCAGGGTGTGGCCTCCATGGTTTGCTTGGGCGGACTGGGATCTGGCAGAGTTGTAGGCTGGGTTGGGGTTCTTTGCTTGGCGGGCCCTGTGTGCAGCTGGCTGTGGTGAACTGGGTGTATTGGTGCCTTTCTGTCATAAACAGCATTGACTTTCAGCTGGAAGACATATCCTGTGGTTGTGGCAAATATGTTACTTTACTTCAGGGTAAAATATTCAGGGTCAAATTATTGGTCTCATGATTGGACATCACTTAAATGTTTGGTGAAATCAAATTGTAAAAAAACTGTAACAGCAACAGTACAACTCATGGTTATGTTTAACAGTGATAGTAACAACATGTCCACATGCACAATGTGAAGGAAACTCAAAGGATTGGGACTAAACAGCTTTGTAGGCTTTAGAAAACCACTTATCATTGAGGCTATTCAGAAAATAAAGGCTTCAGCTTGCTAGGGAGCTTAAAGAATGGACTGTGGAGAATTGGTGACGCTATTGTTTAGGTCTAGGTTCAGCAATGTTGTGTGCCCAAAAATTAGGTCAGCTGACTACATGAATATACTGATGACTGGTTACTCCATCAATGGATTTTTTATTCCCCGCTGGCACAGGCATATTCCAAGATGACAGTGGCAGGATTCATTGAGCTCAAATTGTGAAAGAGCTTTGCTCAGGCAGCATGATACATAATTTTCACATATGCATTGGCCACCAAAAATTCTGGACCTTAACCCGATTGAGAATATTTGGGATACGCCGGAGAAGAGTCCGACTCACTCATTATCAATACAAGGGGAGATATCTTAGGGAGACATTAATGCAACTCTGGATGGAAATAAATGTTATGGCTTATCGAAACGATGCTACAGAGAATATGTCTAATCTAAAGCTAAAAGCGGTACAACGAAATACATATTATATATTGGCAAAAGTATTTGCTCATCTTCCTTCGCAAGCATATGAACTTAAGTAACATCCAATCCTTAATCCATAGGGTTTAATGATGTTGGCCCACTCTTTGCAGTTATAGCAGCTCTTCAACTCTTCTGGGAAGGCTTTCCACAAGGTTTAGAAGCGTGTTTATGGGAATTTTTGATCATTCTTCCAGAAGCGCATTTGTGAGGTTAAACACTGATGTTGGACAAAAAGGCCTGGCTCACAGTCTCCACTCTAATTCATCCCAAAGGTGTTCTATTGGGTTGAGGTCAGGACTCTGTGCAGGCCAGTCAAGTTCTTCTACACCAAACTCACTCATTCATGTCTTTATGGACCTTGCTTTGTGCACTGGTGCACAGGTATGTTAGAACAGGAAGGGGCCAGGAAGGGGCCAGGAAGGGCCCATCCCCAAACTGTTTCCACAAAGTTGGGAGCATAAAATTGGCCAAAATGTCTTGGTATGCTGAAGCATTAAGAGTCCCTTCCATTGGAATTAAGGGACCGAGTCCAAGTCCTGAAAAACAACCCACATCATAATCATTCCTTCACCAAACTTTACACTTGGCACAATAAATTCAGTCAATTACCATTCTCCTGGCAACTGCCGAACCCCTCCTCGTGCAATGGATTCCCAGACAGAAAAGCGTGATTTGTCACTCCAGATAACACGTCTCTGCTGCTCTAGAGTCCAGCATTCTTTACACCTCTGCATCCGATGCTTTGCATTGCACTCAGTGATGTAAGGCTTGGATGTAGCTGCTCAGCCATGGAAACACATTCCATGAAGCTCTCTACACACTGTTCTTGTTCTGAAGGCCACATGAAGTTTGGAGGCCTGTAGTAATTGAATCTTCAGAAAGTTGGCGTCCTCTTTGCATTATGAGTCCCAGCATCCGCTGACCCTGCTCTGTGATTTTACGTGGCCTACCACTTTGTGGCTAAGTTGCTGTCGTTCTCAATCATCCACGACTGGATTCATTGCACAGGTGGCATCCTGTCACGGTACCACGCTGGAATTCACTGAGCTCCTGAGAGTGACACATTCTTTCACAAATGTTTCTAGAAGCGGTCTGCATGCTTAGGTGCTTGATTTTATACACCTGTATCCATGGAAGTGATTGGAACATGCATGCATACTGTGCATAGTGGTGTACCAGTAGATTTAGCCAAAAAAAAAAAAATCTGCATTTGATATTTTGCTAAATATAGCTATCCACAATAGCTGAGAATAACATGAGATCCTTAGGGTCTAACTCTTGCTCTGTGTCCACACTTGGAGGTGAGCAACTACAAGCATGGCCTGTCCATACACACAGTGCATATGTAGTACATTCTAGAGCTGACCACTTAATTAAATCATGTAAAATGCACAGTTAAATAGTCTGCTAATAAGCATGGTGTTTGGCTTTGTACTAAAATCACTGGCAGATTAGCAAAACAAGCTAACAGATCTAGCTATGTACCCTCACTGGAGCCAGAGCCATTCTTCATTCATTCAGTCTTCAGCAATGGCCTCAATACCTTGTACTGTAAACACAATTTATGAAAGGTCAATGAGAGGTCGTACAATATATGAGGTTTCATATGAGATTCATACCGTGAATGAAAACTAAATGTAAAACTAATTGTATAGGTATGTAAACTAATTAGAGTTGTTAGAGCTTAAAGCAAATCAGAGGAAGCTTTCTCTTAAGATTAGCTTTTGAGTTTGCCTCAACACGCTCAGTTGTGGGACATTGCACCGGCAAGGGTGCACCTGGTGTTTTAGGGACCTTACAGGATGAAGGTTAGTTCAGTTTCGGTATAATACCCTGGGGCATGTGTGTGTGTGTGTGTGTGTGTGTGTGTGTGTGTGTGTGTATGTTTGAATGAGAGAGAGAGAGAGAGAGAGAGAGAGAGAGCTTTGAGAAATATTCTAAACCCATCTCCACAAGTAATCTGATGACACCATTTCTAACGTCCTGCAGGTGTGTGTGTATGTGTGTGTGTGTGTGCATGTGAGCGCATGTGTGCGTGTGTGCGAACAGGCAACAGGAGCGCTTTGAAGTAAAAGCCAACTTGGACTTGCACCGAACCCACTCTAGCCAGCACAATGTTTCGCTTCAAACACAAAACACACACACACACCGACACACTTATGCACCTTCGCCATGCCAACCACACACACCTGTATCAATTCTTCTGTGTGCGGCAACACATTTACACATTTTTCTTCCTTTTTTTCTTTTACACCTTTTGTACATTTCATAGGTTGTATACCCTAATGCCTATTTGCAGCTATTTGGTTCCGTCAAATGACAAAACACAAGTATTAACACAGCTCCTGATGGGGAAAATCCTATAAACTGCTTCTATGCCTATAAACCTATACCCCTGTAAAAAGGAATTCAATTACAGTAGGTGAAGAAATTAAACCTACTAAGTCTCTTTCGAGTGATAATTAGCTAAATATTGAAATTATTTTTGTGGGTTTATGCAGTTTGTGCTGTGGCTGTTGTTGCTGCTGGTGTTCTCCATGTAGAAAAGTTCATACCACCAGGCACCTTTTATTTTATTAGAGGAAGCTTTTCTGCTTAGTTAGGATGCTCATTGGCACTGGTTGAAATAGTATGATATTACTTCTTTTCATACCTTTTGTGCCATATACAGTACTTTTCCACCGATCAGTCATACCTATAACACTCCATACCATTTACACATTAACACTGAAGATCAATTGTATACCAATAAACTGGTGACAAGATCATGGGCACCAAGACACATTTATGTTTGTAGGGAGCAAAGGCCCAACCTGTCGGATCCCATAAAAAAGCCAATGTAGCACAAAAAAGTCAATGTTGGTGATGACGGAAAAGCACCAGGACACCTACTTCACCACAGCCTGCCACATACAGGGTCCAGCAGCCAAAGAACCCAAGGCCGCTGACCCAGCTTCAAAACTCTCCAGATCCCAATCCAATCAAGAGCCCTTGGAATGCACCGGACAAACAGGCCCGATCTACGGAGGTCTCACACTGGAACCCACAGGATCGAAAGGATCTGCTGTGAACATCCTGGTGCCAGACACCACAGTACACCCACAGAAGTCTTGTGGAGTCATGCCCTGAAGGGCCAGAGAGCACAAGAGAAACTACACAATACTGGCCATAATGTTTTGGAGTCTAATGTTATGGCTGATCGCTCTACGTACTTTTGATGTTCTTGGGGACGCAAACTATAAAGCTAAATTTCGGATGATTAATGATTGTAGATGACAACAGTGCATAATTTTATAGTAATATCAAACAGTGGCACCAAATCACATACCTACGTAGCTGGCAACATTAAGATTCGCCTTTTACGCAGCAAGCATAGTCCTAAACTAATGGCTCTTGGCATTCTTATTATTCAGCACAAATCCATGTGCTTGATCTGTTAGTAGAGATCGAAGGTCATTGGCATTTGTGAATCCTTGTTGACAGAACAATGGATTCTGCAGTTTTCTGCCATTTGAAATATTATCACATATGGTAAAAGTAATATTTCATCCACCAACGCTACCACATTATTCCTTTTTTTTTTTTTTCCCCAAAAAAAATTTATTTCCAGAAAATCAACCATTTCTCTATCTGAAAAGTCATGACAGGAGAGTGATTTGTGCCTCTTTCATCATCCTCCAGAAAGCTACAGAGATGTTCTTCTCAGGTTGGGATTCTTGAGTGTGTGTCAAAGGTGCTGCCAAGTGATGCTGAAGAACTGAAGCACCTTTGTATTCTTGACAGGGTGATATTTCTCTGCTATCATTTTTGATGGAATAAAGAGGTTTTGCCCATGGTGTGTGTGTGTGTGTGTGTGTGTGTGTGCTTTCTTCATGGTTTGTGCTGCTTTATAGTATAGTATGCTATCATTTTTAATGGAATAAAGAGATTCTGCACATGGTGTGTGTGTGTGTACTTTGTCTGTGGTGTGTGCTGCTTTATAGTGTTGTATTGCATTGTCTTTATATTGTAACATTGTATGGTCTTTCTCAAGAATTTGCACACCGACTAACAAAAACCTTTAGATTCTTTAGATTCGACTTAATGCTAACCTGAGTTGACATTTCATCTACTAGGACAGTATCGGCATGCTACTTCCTGTTTTTCAATTGGTGCAGTTTGAAAGCCAGGTAGCTATATAACACCACCGCTCATTTAAAGCAGTGGATGTAGGGGATTCACTTTGGAATGGGTCATGGCTTTACAAATAGCAGAAAGGCTGTACACTCTGAAGCTTGACTGTCAGCTCAATGAAGATGAATTTGCTGTTACAACACAGGAAAATAAACCAGTCCAGACCAATCGTCCACAAATGAGACAGAGCACGAGGCTGGGGGAAGATGTGGCGGTTGTGGTGGGGGATTGGACGGAACAAAAGATGGAGAAAGGAAGAGGGAAGAACAGTGATAGAGATTGAGCGATGGCCAAGCGAAAGGATGGAAAGAGTGGAGAGGAAGAGTGGAAATGGAGAGAGAAAACAGGGAGAGATGACCCAGAGAGCAGTGAACTCTTGCTTTGTTTAATGCCCCTACTACAAAGTGTACTCAAACATACTGAACCCTTTAAGACCCGCACACACTGAACTCTTTAAACCCCCACTACATCCCTTAATGCGGCACACACACGGACACACATGCATGCTGAACCCTTTAAACCCCTCATTACATCTCTTTGTGGAACACACACACACACACACACACACACACACACACACACACACACACACACACACACACACACACACACACAGAATTTCCAATATTTGTCTGTTTCCAGACCCCATTGCCAAGTTCATGATGGCTGGAACTGAAACTTGTGTTCATCCTGCACCTTGCAGAGACCTCAGTCATTTTGGGACGCTGCCCTGCTTATATAGACCGCCCTGCTCTTCGACCCGCGTCAGTACGGCCATGACCGGAGCACTGACAAACACCAAAGCAAAATGGGAAATACCAACTGATCAGTCTGGGGTTATGCTTTGCATATTGGCATGTCTGAAAATCCAACATAACCCCTTGTTTCAGTATAAACACAATTTGTTCCCAGGAATAGAAATCCCTACAGATTGCATCTAGAGGTTTTCATTTCCTGGGCTACAGCAGTTGGGTGGGCATAAAGCTTAGGGCTCCACTTACTATGATGAGCATGGAGTATTTTTATGAAACTTCTATAGTTAATTTTCACTCTGCTGCTTATAATGCAGTACTCCACTTTGTCTTATAGTTACAGAACAGTTTTATTCACTTGTAAGTATAGTGATTGATAAAATCATTCGCCCTCCATATATATATATATATACTGTACACACACACACACACCGATCAGCAGCTATAACATTTACACCACATAACATTAACATTGAACATTAACATTATCAATTAATTATAAGGCTAACCTGCCTGTTCCAATCCCAAAAAATGCAGCAATGCCAAAAAAAAAAGAAAGTCACCAGAACACCAAGCGCACCACACTGTGATTCATGAAGGTCCCATCCTGCACCCAAAGGATTTGCTGTCAATGCCCTGGTGCCAGACATCACAGGATTCTCCAAGGGGTCTTGTGGAGTCATGTCCAGTGCTGTCAAGGTGGCATAAGGGGAAATTATACACTATTGGAAGTAATGTAAGTAAGTTTAAAACTAGTAATAAAATACAATCATTTATTTAAATCCAGAGTGTGTTCATAAAATACCATATGCAAGTTGGGAACACACTATAAATGGCATGCCAGTCTATCACAGAATGCTATACTCACACACACACACACATACTGGGGCAATTAAAATGGCATGTTTTAGAAACATAGAAGGCATTGTACTTATTTTGTGGTGCATAACCTATTGAACATTCCTTATTTTATCACCATATATAAACAATTGAGATAAAGCTAGGATGTTGTGCAAAAATACACACGAGCTGTTTATCAATCTGTCAGGCAGCCTAACTGTTTCCTCAGTGAATCCAAAATATCATAGAAGAAATGTACATTATTGATGTTTTCCTGACAATGTCACAGTCACGTTTAGCTTGATACACTGCCACATACAGCATATTCTGCGTGATGCAAAGCAGACCACAAAGTTGATTGTTTTCCAATAACAGCACATCTGAAATTGTTTTCTTCTGCTTATATTACACATCATTAATTTTATCCGTTTGTAGTTAATTTTCTGGAATGTCCAAAAATTAGCTCCTGTTACTGTATCACTTCTGATAGCTTGTTTTCTTACCAAGAAAACGACGAAACGCTCCGTCATAAAGACTTTGTCATGTTGGAAAACTTACAGCTTTACAACTGACGGTTATAAGTCCTGACACTGGAGACTCCTTCAAAATATCAGCTTGTATATAAGCTGTACCTGCTGTCAGAGCTGCTGTTATAGATAAATTTATCAACAGCTACTCAAATTAAGGAATTTATCAACACTGTTGTATAACCGCCCTTAACTTAAAGTATGTTTGAGCACCCTGACCTACAACTGAACTGGATGTTGCACTTCAAGCAGCGCTCATGATTGAGAAACTCTGGATAAAACGTAGTATAGCATTGCGGCGTGAACATGCTATGAGAAACACGCTGTTTTATGGTGTTGTTCAGAGAGAGCGAACCTAAACCCAGCTCCCACGCTTCCCTCGAGATGCAGGCAAACTGATGAAGAGTTCCTGGCTCTCAGCTTCACAGATTGAAAGGTCACTCATTTTCATTCACTTTGTAACCGATCAGTCAAGTCTCAGTCCAGGGTGAAGACTGAAAGTTGGAGCCTGATTGTCTTGTTAAGGGATAAAGCATAGTGTGGATGGAGCAGTGGAGTCTTCCCGAGTACTGTGTGAAAGCGAGCGCTACAGCTACATTACAGAGCGCACTAATGTTGTAAACCGACTCATCAGCACGTCCGTGTTCGTACCTTCTGTGCTTACGCGTCTCTCCGGCCGCGAAGATGAGGAGGCCGTTTCTAGTCTCTGGATTTACACCCGAAGATTTTCCTCTCGCTCCAGTTCCTGGCTGCTGCTCGCCCCGAAGGGAGAGAATTATGGCTTGATAGCAGCATGAATCCACTCTCTATTTCAAATGAACTCAAGCGCAGGACGGGCCAGATAAATCTTGTTGAACTCACCTCATAGCTGACAGAAAGAGAGAGAGAGCGAGAGGAAGATGTAGAGAGTGTGAAAGTGAGAGTGGGAGAAAAGGAAAGAGCACCGCTCGGTGCGGATCCATGTGGAAAGACCCAGATTTCAGATGGATTTTGTGGTGAAGAACGCTGCGAAATGTTGTTTTTCCGTGATGATTACTGATTTGTTCTTGTAAAGTTGAGTCATGCCATTAATTAATTGATTGAGGCTTCTTGTACAAGCTTTTATTTGAAATCATGATGCAATTTACTTCATAATGTAATCGACTGTTTTTCACATCATAATTTTGGGGCAGATGGTTATTAGAATTGCATTTTTTTACTGATTAGAGACATGATTTTTCTTTTTGAAAGACAGCCCCATGACAGCTCTCATCTTTGTCGGCACACATACCACATAATCGATTGGTCTTTCATACCATCTACTGATTAGTTGACCATGAAGAATGAGATACGCACATCCAAAAGCTCGACAAAACTCTCCCCTGATATATGTGATTTATGGATGAGAACGTTGGTATGGAAGAAATAAATCCATTCTAGTCTCCTCTCCACCATAGCAAGGGATGAGTGAGGAGTGAGGGATGAAAGACGAGGGAAAGGGCAAACGGGGAGATTTCAGCTCTGCTATACATTATCTTGATATTTTAGTCTCAGCCAGGCCAGTAAGGAAAAGAACACATGTAATAGGATTAAGGATTTCGACCACAAAAAGAGACGGGTTTTCAGATATACAGACACTTTTGAAAAATAACGTGCTGACGTTTAGGATTACATTTAAATCTTTAATAGCAGGTATGAGAGTTATCAAGCAGTACGGACAACATCAGCAGAAGACAAATCGTAAATAGAAAATGGTAAAGAGTTAGCATGACCCTCAGCAGGAGAGCTTAGATCAGATGGAAATACGGCCAACAGTCATTTTTCTACCTTGGAACGTGATTGTTAAATTGAAGCACTGTTCAAATAACAATAGAAAAGGCAATTCGAGACTGAGATCACTTTGCATTATGGTACAGTATGTTATGTTATGTCGCAGATTGCGGTTTCGATCAGGTACACACTCTCAAATCTTCGACCACAGCCAGGCTTGTATTGTATTAGCTCAGCATGTGCTTCTAATCTACTGTAACTTGCAGTACGCTCTCTCTCTCTCTCTCTCTCTCTCTCTCTCTCTCTCTCAGGCTCTCGCTTCTTTATATCCATATTAAGAGAGGTGATTTTTCAGTTCCTGTAATTTGGTAGAGAATTATCATTTCAAACTTGATATTTGAATGTGTGTGTGTGAAAGCGACCATGCATGAATATTTGATGACTCACTCACTCACTCACTCATTCATCTTCTATACCGCTTTATCCTCTATTCAGGGTCGCAGGGACCTGGTGCCTATCCCAGGAGGCTTAGGGCACGAGGCAGGGTACACCCTGGACAGGTTGCCAATCCATCCCAGGGCACACACACATATACACACTCACACACTCATTCACACACTACGGGCAATTTGGGAATGGCAATTAGCCTAACCTGCATATCTTTGGACTGTGGGAGGAAACTGGAGCACCCAGAGGAAACCCACCAAGCACGGGGAGAACATGCACACAGAGACGGGAATCGAGCCTGGACAGGAATCGAACCCGGACTCTGGAGGTGCAAGGCAACAGTGCTAACCACCATGCCGCCAATGAAAAAATGCTATCCTGCTAATATTATTAACAAGAGCTTTAAATGAAAGATTGGGTTCTATTATCACACTAATATTTTTTATTGTTGTACATGATGAAACAGAAAGGCCATCAATGGTTATACATCCAGTCTCTTACTGTATGTCCTTCACACATTGCTCAACTTTATCAATCTGTCTTTTCTCATCTGGCTGTGCTGAGACATATACCTATGTCTTATCGGCATAACAGTGGAAACTAATTCCTTGCATACGAATTATGTTGTCCAGAGGAAGCATGTAAAGAGAAAAAAGCAGTGGGCCTAAAAAACGAACCCTGTGGAACACCAAACTCCACTTGAGAACATGCAGAATAGTCATCATTTAAATCTATAAACTGATAACAATCAGTCAAATACGATCTGAGCCAGGAGAGGGCCTTTCCCTTAATTACAACTTCATTTTCTAATCTATGAAGGAGAATACTATGATCAATGGTATCAAAAACTCCACCAAAGTCAAGTAAAACAAGACATATAGTTGGACAGCTGATAGGGGTCAAGGTTAGTGGTTTAATAATAATTTTAAAGATTTTGGAACATACCCACTGCTGAGTGAAGAGTTAACTGTTTTTAACAGGTGTACTGTTATTGCTGGTATGATTCGTTTGAGAATTACTCTGAGATTAGCTCAGTCTAATAGTAATTCAGGCTACAACAAACTCAGTGTAAGATTATCTCAGTATAAAATTAACTTAGTCTAATACTAACTGAGTCTAAGATTAACTCAGTAAAAGACTAACTCAGGTAAATGTTTATATTAGTTATGGCATTAGCATGTGTTTTTGTCTCTTCTAAATTTCCTGAGGTACAGTCTGTCACTCTGCGTGCATTCGCTTAGGGTGGAGTCTCCTTAACACTCCACAGCAGCCTGGGGCACTTTTTTTCAGACAAGAACCACCTGTTCTACTGGTGGGGGCATGGGGGTGAGTGAGCATGGGGTAGGGTCAAATGGGGGGAGGGGCACTGCTGATGCTTACTCTAACTATATATAGAGGACAATTTCAAGTATTTAAGCAAATTCTAACATACACTACCGTTCAAAAGTTTTAGAACACTTTCTAACTCCATGATGGTTCCTGATTTTTCTTTCTTTCTACATTGTAAGGGAATGCTGAAGGCGTCCAAAAAATGCATTAATCTCCTTTGAACAGTTGATATTGAGATGTTTCTGCTACTTCTGCT
>JAQMYG010000039.1:11185516-11201343 GCA_030014215.1 Clariallabes teugelsi
TATTCCGTCAATAAACGACGTGTTCACAACTCTCTCCTGCATCTGTGTCCGCCTCCTTTCCCGCAGAAACCATGACAAAAAGCCATGTTCAGCCATCTTAAACAGCAAATCAATCTAAAGAAGAACAGATGAGATACAAAGTACATGTGTTGGTCTGAAAAGAGTTACCAAGCCTTTTCTTTTACATGGCTTTGGAACTCCAGCAAACCAGGGTGAGAGCCATTATACACAAATGGAGAAAACTTAGAAAAGTGGTGAACACAATGATGACCAAAACGAACACAAAGGCTCATCACATATTTGCCAAAAAAATATCTTCCTCCAAAAAAATTTCTCCACAGCAATGTAAAAATGTTGCCAGTTATCGCAAATGATTAATTGCAGATTTCACGGCATTGTACATAGGCACAGATGCAATCTGAACTATGGGCTTGGTTCTGTCTCTCAACACACTTCTGGTGCTCACTGGAACCAAGAACAATCATTACAATTTTAAACAGGTCTTGAATCCTTGCCAGTCACCTCTCCAAGCTCCTCCATATCCTATCAGACTGACCCACATCCACGCCATGAGTGGACACTTTTGCCAAAGCCACATTAACACCTCTCTTGGTTGGTTCAGGAGACTGAGATGGTTAATTTGAAGTACGTCACCTGAAGTAATTTGGAGCTTGGCATGGTAGCAAAATGTGTACCTTATCCTCTGATGCCATTTCAAGTCTCGTGCACCTGTCGCATATTCTCCTGGGTTCACTGTGCCAATTCATGGAGATTTGCGCTCAAATGAAGAACATATAGAATTTTGTTTTTTGCTGTTAAAAAGTCCTTCCTCCTCCCACTTTTCTCTAATGATGTCTATACTCCACAGGGCTTACACCATATTTGCTCCGTATTGTACAATATTTCAAATACAGAAAACCCAACAGAGGCTTGTAGACTCATTTGTACTGCAAAAAAGCAGCACTTTTCCCAGGTCTGTACATCCTTTTGAACAAAATAACAAATCGTAGTTTTGATTAACTTGGATGAAGAGATGGTTTGCAGATGGTTGACACCAGTAAGAATTTCATGAGTTCATGATATAAATACAGTGCCCTGATCAGTCAGGATCTCTTTCAGGATCTTTCTCAGCACAACACTACATGCTAAAATGCTGTACAGAAGCACTGCTTCTGGACAGATCACTGGGTAGTCCACCAGGACTAGCACAAAACGATGGCCTAATGTTGTCTATTTTAATAGCCCAATGAGGTTCATGCCAATTCTTTCAAACGAGACTTTGATTAATGGAAGAGGACACATGGGTGATTTTGAGTTGGCTTGCAGATTTACCAGCTTGCATTCACGAAATGACATACATTGCATGCAAATGTCACCCACAGTTAAAGGATGAACCATTAGGTAGTGTCTTGTCCTGTCCTTGTCCTATCCTTGTCCTGCCCCACCACTGGAATAACATTCCTCGACAGCATTTTGAGACCAACAACTGGCTTTATTCTTATTTAGTTTTGCGTCATTCACTGGAGAAAGTGCTACATTTGACCGAATTTCCTGCCCACTGATTACTCTCACTTGGTCAAAGATATGCTTCAGGATCTCAATCATGCACTGCTCAATGGAAAAAATCCCTGAAGGGAATCCCCTCTCGTGGTTGGGCGGCAGAGTCCTCCCACCAACGGTGTTCCCCTAACCTGGAGCCGACATTGACAAGCTTGGCACTGCCTCTTCAGGCAATGCTATGCTTTTCTCACACCGCTCCACAAAAATTTCCCTCACTAATGCCAAAAAAAACTAGCCAATCATATCCCTAGAATCAGTGAACGAGAGAGGCAGACACTAACCGCCAACCAAAAATTCTAAATTTGTGCAACAGGTATTTAATGATTTAAAAAATATGTCAAATATTTTTAGTGAAAATATTGCTATAATAATAATCCCAGATTTAATGTAAAAAGGTTTACTCCTAATAACTGGAGTGGTACCATCTTTTGTACTGTTTTTCCAAAACACAGTATTGGTGCTGATTGATTATTTAGTTTTTTTTTTAGTTTTTTTTTTTTTATGTCATACAGTACATATAATAATGAAGCTAATTTCAAGTTGCAAACTTCAGATATTTTGGAGAGAACTTCAGAAGTAACTTCTTTGGCGCTCACATTTTCTGTATTATATGTATGACATAAAATAAATAAAATCAGCACCAATATTGTGTTTTGGCCGTATGAGTAATACATAACATAAAAAAAAGTGTCATATTTCCTCATAAGTTTGATATATTTACTTATATTTAAGTGGTAATAAATATCAGAGAGTACATATTTGTGTGGATATTTGTGTGGGTGTGGGTGTGGATGTGTATGATGTGGTGGGTTTAGAGCATTTTTGTGTTTTACAGTATGTGTGAACTGTAGGTTTGCATTCGAGGGTGCCTGTTAATGCTCGCACAACTCCATCTGTGTTAGGTATCATAAATCAAAGCTGTGATTCTCAAACACAAACCTAAAGTACCTGTACATGTACCCACACACACATACACACACACACACACTCCCACATGGCCTGAGTTATGTTGCTGCTGAAACAGTCCTTCACTAAGATCGTTAACAGACATTTAGCGCCAGACATTCATCTGCAGTCATCGAGTTCAACCTTATAATTCATAATGCTCATTTTACTCCAAATAAGGAGCTCTTACTTCTTAATCTCTGAATCGGACTTTAGCGTGAACGCTGCTAATTTTACGATTTTCATCACTAATGAATTCTGAGTCACACCTCTGCTATGCACAGACCCGAACACACATATAGAGGGCTGAGGTTTCTTTATCTGACTTTTTTTCTTTATTTGACCTTTTCTCTTCATCATCATCATTATCATCATCATTAGCCTAAAGCTGTTTTTGGTGCCTCCCATAGCATGTGCAAGAGCCCATAGGACAAGCAGAGGACTCCCCAAGCAAAATAAACAGGCACAACCAGGGACGCCTAAAATATTGGCTTCTACTGGAGCCAATTCACAGTGTGCATTTCTCGAAAGTGTTTAAACTGCTGCAAATATTTAACCATAAACAGACTTTTAATGTGTTTACAGAGTGATATTTTGTACCTATCAACAGCTGCTGCAGGGGAAAAAGACAGAACAAGAGGAGAAAATTGAAAGTAAAACAAGAAATCACAATAATATATACATAATATACATATACAACATAGATATACACATACATAAATGCATACATGCTAAAAAAAATATGTATTGCAAAAGCAAACATTTTTATTGATCGGTGGAGTAACTCGTCTGCTATATAAAAGTAATACTCACAACAAGCAATGAATTTGCACCATTGCTGAACCCAACTCTCGAATCCTCTTTGAAAATCCCCTCTGTCACAGTTGATGGTCTCCCACTGCACTAAAGAATGTTTATGGAGTTGACAACTGTGACAAGAGCAATGTGCACAGATGGATGAAGAAGTTTAACCTCTAAAACTCAAGCGGCAGGAATCCATGCCGGCAACACAGCATTGATCAATGACCTTTTT
Organism: Clariallabes teugelsi; assembly: GCA_030014215.1. Classification (NCBI taxonomy): domain Eukaryota; kingdom Metazoa; phylum Chordata; class Actinopteri; order Siluriformes; family Clariidae; genus Clariallabes; species Clariallabes teugelsi. The sequence continues at coordinate 11,189,055 of JAQMYG010000039.1, forward strand.
TTTTTTTTTTAACTGCTTATACGGGAGTCTGCCGGTGTGTGTCGTTGAGGAGTGTGTGTCTGTTTGGGTTTTGTCAAGTAGAACCAAATTTATCATTACTTTTAAAATGCATACATTTTACCGCTACTGGAATAGGAATGACGTTGCAAAAATGTTGAACTGAACAAATGCATTTTTGGCAACAACCAAAATGACGATAAAAACATGGGATCATATCTATCTGTATTTTTTCTTTGCCAAGATTACCCATTTAAAAATTTTTTTTTGCTCAGCCAAATGAAATAAAACCCAATTCATCATATTGCTTTGATTGTGCTGAAAAAAAGGATATGTTACTCTGTATTGCAGAATCCTGACCACATACTGTATATTTTTATTTAAAAAATAGCAATTAATGGCTAAAAATCCTCTAGGTTTTTCAGGCTACAGAAGGAGAAAAAAGCACCAAAGACAAACCTTGCGGTGGGAGACCATTTTCACATAGGACTCGAGAGTTGGGTTCAAAAATGGCGTAAATGCATCTCTTGTAAAGGAGACAATGTTGAGTATTTCCTACTGTATGTATAGAGAAAGAGTTACTCTGTTAACTTGGGAAATTTGTCTTATGTCAGTTAATAAAAAAATGTTTTGCATAAATTTTGGTCCAGCCCTCGTACACCAGGGCTCCAACACAATCTCACTATAGGGTAGTTGTGGTATGGGTTGGGGTCGACCCTTGTGCAGTTTTATATTTGTTTCTTCTTGTAATATTTAAAGGCAGTTACTAAAGATGGATGAAATGTAGTTTCAAATGTAGAATTTTTGTCTTAACCAGATACCCTCTGGTTAACTGACTACCTAAAAGTATAACAATATAAAAATAAAAAAAAATCTGGTAAATTAGATTCAACCACACAATAAGTATATAATATGTCGATGTCTATGTTGAAAATGCATCGAGTCTGTGCGATGTCCTGAGCGAGACTGTAAAAGCTCTGGGTGAAAGGCAGAGTGAGTGGGAGGAGGAATTTGGAGAAAAGACGGCATGTTTGAAAGACGCTGTAAACATTTCAATAAACACCCTTCCACGCCGCTGGAGAAAACAACACAGGAATCATGTAGCACAACACTGAGACAGCAGTACAACACAAGCATGATAGACTGCTATCCAGTGATGTCTTTTTTTTCTGATTCAATCTGACTCAGCAGCAGTTTTACTGGTTTAATCTGGCTGACTTGTATTTATCTTTTTAGTTTTTGATAAATGGGCCAATGATGCCAAATTAGAAATGCCATTAAGTATTCAAATGTAACATTTCAATTGGGCCCAGTAATATGTTTGAGATTTTAACCCTACTGCACCTTGTTCAATTGAACTTTTACAGTATGCCCAGATTGACTACCAATCTATAAGAATTTGTGAAATGTGATGACCATAGGGTCATCAAACAGATCGTTTCAACCCTTGAATTTTCATATATAGCGATATATATATAAATTTTGAAAAAAGTGACATTTTTTCAAGTCTTAACAATAGAAGGAAAATTTGAGTGTAAGTAACATGTTTTGGGATATTTAACAAAGATAATTTTAGAGGTAAAACAAGATTTTGTGGCACTTCATATATCACAAAAATATAATATACTGTAAATATGATAGTGTGCTACTACATATGAAATACTATATGCTATGCATTTCCTACAGTACTTCTATATTCTCAAATGCCATAAGAATGTATGAGTGTATGTGCTTGATGGATTAGCGATGGATTAGCACCCTGTCTAGAGTTTACCCTGCCCTTTGCCCCGATTCCCTTGGGAGGCTCCAGCCCCTAAGGAAAGAATGAATGAGAGTGAGGGTTTAATTACAGTGTTTAATTAAATTACTTGTATATGGTATTTAGAAGAATACACATGGTACATAAAAAAGTATTTAATAACTAACTAAATAAAAACTATTCTAGTATCTAATAGAATCTTCATCATTTTGAAATAACAGGCCATTCATTATTTAGAATCTTTTGAATTCAAACTCATAATCCCATAACCATTTAACCAGAGCTGATACACTGATTTAAAACTATTTATTCCGACTTTGCATTATTTGGTGTCTTGAGTCAATTTATCAGTGTTAGTACAGTACATAAAAAAAATACCGTTCCTACATTAAAACTTTAACTATATATAATTTTAGCTATAATGGCTGGAATCTATTTTTCAGTTCTTTTGTTTTAAAATTCAGGATAAAATGTGCTGTGAGAATTCAGTTTACTGGGTTAAAATGGTCAAACAAAAGTACATACAGTTAGTACATTCAAAAGTAGGTTTCACTGTCATAATTGCAGTAGTAATGTATTTGCTAATTGTTGAGCATCCTGGGCATACGCAGAAGTCAGTCTACGCTTTATGGACAAAAGTATTTCGACAAACCTGTTAATTATTGAAGTCAGATGTTTCGGTCAGTCATGGTTGATGGGTTTAGTGTGGAAGAACTTGATTGACCCGCCCAAAGCCCTGACCTCAACCCCATCAAGCACCTTTGTGATGAACTGGAACTGAGATTGCGAGCCAGGACTTCTGGTCCAACATCAGTGCCTGACCTCGTAAACGGTCTGTAGAATGAATGGGCACTAATTCCCATGAAAAGACTCCAAAATCTTATGGACAGCCTTCCAAAAAGCGGGGGAGCTGTTATAGCTGCAAAAGAGGGACCAACTCCATATTGAAGTATATGTATTTGGATTCCATGTCATTGCAGGTTTAGCCAAATACTCTTGTCCATATAGAGTATTTTTCAGTATATTTTGTGACTAAAATGAGAAATACATATAGCTCAGGTAATAGACCATATTTTATGTTCAATTGGACATTTTGGTAAATATTGCATTATATCCTGCAAGAAAAGTGGCTAAACGCTTTTTTTCTTTTAGTATCAAAACGCACTGGTCTCCGAGTGGCGCAGTGGTAAAGTGCTCGCCCTATCATCCGCATATTGCTGGTTCAATTCCCGGGTGATGCTGTAACCTCTTGCAGCCGGAGGTCTAGAGAGAACTGATTGGCCGAGCTCTCTCAGCGGGGAGGGATGAGAGGTACTTCGTGCTCCCACATTAATCACGGCTCTACAGCCAATCAGGGGCGTCTGTGAGCTCACGCAAGCGGAAGGAGCGGAGAGCGCTGTCCTCCGAGTGTGAGCAGTTCGAAAAGATGCGGTTGGCTGACGTCACGTGGTTCGGAGGAAACCGACTGAGTGGTAGTAGTAGCCTTAATGTGGGAGCCCCCTAGTGACTGGGAGGAATTGGACACGACTAAATTAGGGAACCCCCCCCCCAAAAAAAAAAAATGCACTGAAGCAGGGTTAAGGCGTTATACTGCTGATGAGGAAGTCCCCAGCTTGAGCCCCATCACTGCTGAGCTGCCACTGTTGGGACCTTATGCAAGGATCTTCCCCCTCAACTGCTGGCAACCTGACCCTATAAGAAACTGCCACTATCACAATGGATATATTTCCAGGTGAATCTCCAGGTGTATTCATCTTAACTATAAACACCAATGGTGACCATAGTATTCATTCCCATTTTTATGACCGTGGTAGGATCTCCTGTCAATATTTATGCACATTTATACACTACGGGCAATTTGGGAATCCCAAGCAGCCTAATCTGAATGTCTTTGGAATGTGGGAGGAAACCGGAATACCCGGAGGAAACCCACTAAGTATAAACTCCATGCACGCAGACCCAAAGGCAGGAATCAAACCTGTAACCTGGAGGTGCAAGGCGAACAGTGCTAAAAACTAAGCAACTGTGCCGACCATAAACACACAAGTTTCTCCCACCAAAAAAAAAATAATAATTCCAGTAATCTCAGTGTTTATAATGCAGAGCAATAAAATATAGATGATGTTTATTAAGATTTGTTAGATAAGTGACGAGTAGTCTGCGCTCTAAAGTTGTGGTCATGTGACTTATTAAACCGCAAGTACAACCTGCATGACTAAAAGGAAAGACCAATTCGTTTGTGTTAATATGAAGTGTATGTAGTATGCGTGGAGCTTTTTTTATGACAACCATGTGAACCTAGTGAATAGATAACACTCCCATCTCGGTAATTTATAGCAGAGATTTCTTAACCCATGTGAATCAGTCACAGTGGAGAAAGGTGGAAAGTACATTATACTGTATGTGTGTGTTATGATTTATGTGTGCATGTGTTTGAATGTTATTGTCTAAAGTAATCAAGAGGAGTAATTGATGGAACATGCACATTTATACAATGTAAAAATGTGACTTTGGTCACTAGTCACTTTTGGTAGAATTCAAACTCTTTCCAGATTCATTTCCAGTATCACTATGTTTTATTTTAACGCCAGTCCCTTGTTGTGTCTCATTCAGCTTCTGTTCTCCTGCTACGGTTATTCAGCCACAAACAGACATTTAATGTGTTTTGCTCTTTCTCCTCTTTTCTGTTGACTTATGCGCTTGACCCGCTATATTTATGCTGCATCTTTCCAAGTAACAAAACCCGAAGAGAGATAGAGAGTTTGAGCTTGTAGTGTCCTCCAGTCTAGCATCTATCTATGTTCTTGTTTATGTTAATTCTTAGACATTTTATTGCCTAAGAGTGTGTGTTTGAGAGAGAGTGAGAGTGAGACAGAGGTCATTGTCTTGAGGAAACACTTCAGTACACTTCTTCCAGACCACCATGTCATGCACCAAGCGCTGCATTCCAGTTGAGACTGAATTACATTATATTTGCCAAGTCTAAATCACACATGAGTGTGTAGCATCCATCGCACGCACTTCTGAGGGAGAGTGTGCTGAACAGCGTGCAGCTTTCTGATGATCTCAGAGCTGTGGCTTTGCTGGGAACATTACAAAAAGGAAGATTTCGCATCCTGCCGAAAGACTGTGGAACAGATGTGAATATAAATATGACTAGGTATGAAATGTTATATGATGATACCCCATGAAATCTGCAGAAAAAAAACCTTTCTTCTGGCAAAGCCAGGACAATATCAAAGTTTCGTTCTGTTTCAGTGGTAACCAGTCATGTGACCTTGAGTGATCTCATGCCATGCTACAAAAGAAACCCAGAAAATGTTTTTAGAGAGCTGGAGATTGTTATTTCACACGTTCTGATGCTTTCATACTGGTGTGCGTGTATGTGTGTTAAAATGTAAAAAATGTGTTAAAATTAAAAGCTATTAAAATCAAAACCCAAACAGACGGTGATAAATATATAATCTTTACACCAGTTTAAAGACGTATAGCACGCTTGAATCTTTTAAAAAACGGTTAAAAGCCTAAAACTCTAAAGGGTTCTTGGAAGCCTTCAGTGTAGTGTTAGGAAGTTGAGATCCGCTAGTTATTCAAAGAACCATTCAACAAAAGACTGGACTAAGTAATTGTTTTTTTAAATAACAAACAAATGTCTTGACATATAATTACTGAGTCAGAACAGAAAGGGCTAGTCACGATTGAAGACAGACATGTCCTGAGTCAAGTTCAGAGTCAAAACAGGCATGTCCTGAGTCAGACCCAAGTAAAAAAATATATATATTGTATTATCGTAGTCAAGATCTGAATCGGGACACAAGGCAAGTCAAGACAGCCGTACCATGCGTTAAGCACAGAGACAAGACATACTGTACATAGCCTGAGTTATTGTAAGTCTCAAGTCAGGAGAGATTGGCCAGTTTTTGGAAAGAGTCCTGATTCTAGACAAGCATGTCTAGAATCAGGACTGTCCAAGTCCTGAGTTAAGTCAATTAGACAAACTAAAATAAGCAGAACATCATAAAATAAGCATGGACATCGCTACACCCCTTTTACTAGAGCACATGCCCCAGTACTGAATTAGAGATTTTACTGTGCACCAGTAAAATCTCTAATTCGAGTTTTAACAGTCTCTTATATTTGACAGTGAATTAATTTCGAGTGATTATAATGGAAAGGGGTTGTGTTTTTTTTTGACTCCGCAATAAACCTCGAAACCTACAATCCAAGCTGAGGCACAAATAATACCAATGATCTAATTTTGACTCAAGCCTTACTGACTTCTGTAATTAGACATTAGAAAATTCTTCAGTCTGTATAGAACATTAGCACATTTCACACATGCAACAGACATTGTGATTTGAGTAGGAGGGGCTGCATTTAGATTTAAGTCTAGCATTGCCCTTGAAAATCCAACTTAGTTAATATTATTTTTCAATTGTTTTTAGACATTCAGAAGGATCTCCAGTGTGCATGTACAAACAAAAAATGTGAGAGAAAACATTCTTGCTGTACTTTCCATTTTTGTATTGGCCAGGATTCATTCATTCATGTATGTAAGTACAGGATCACAGGGGCCTGGGGTCTATCCCAGGAGACTTGGGGCATGAAGCGGGGTAGACCATGGACAAGGTGCCAAACCATTGCAGGACACACACACAAAACAGATAAGTTTTGAACACCAGTTAGCCTAATCTGTATGTCTTTGGACTGTGAGAGCAAGCTAGAGTACCCGGAGGAAACCCATTCAAGCCAACTAGATTTTCCCCTCTATGTTGACTTCATACTGTATAAGAAGATAGATACCCTCACCCATGTATTAGACAGATATGCTGTTCTATAGTGGAGCATGGTTCAGTAGTAGCTCATTTATAGAGACACTAAAACAGCTCAGCTGAAGGAGCAGTGAAACAAAATGACGTTGCGGTATTAAATAATGCATTATCTGACAGGTATTTCAGCTGGATCATTAACAGACATTTTGGGGGACCTCCGAAACCTATGTTTAAAGATATATGGAGATTTTGGAGAGGTCCCTACCTGTTCCAACATGACTGCGCACCAGTGCACAAAGCAAGGTCCATAAAGATATGATAAGTGAGTTTGGTGAGGAAGAACTTGACTGGCCTGCACAGAGTCCTGTCCTCAACCCAATAGAACACCTTTGGGATAATAAAGCGGAAACTGCATGCCAGGCCTTCTTGTTCAACATCAGTGTCTGACCTCACAAATGCGTTTCTGGAAGCATGGCCAAAAATCACCATAAACACACTCCTTAACCTTGTGGAAAGCCTTCTCAGAAGAGTTGAAGCTATTATAGCAAAGAGTGGGCCAACATCATATTAAATATTGTGCTTACTCAAGTTCATATGCATGTGAAGGCAGGCAAGCGAATGCTTTTGGTAATATAATGTAGGTGCTGATCTGTTATTGGTCTGGGGGGTCAAGATGTGAATAATTTTTCACCACTAACTTATAGCAAGCCATTCCTCCAATCTTTTGTCGCTAAGTAATCTCGACTCGATATTTGTCAATTAAAGTTTAGTCAGTTAAACACCTCAAACAAAATCAAAACCATGGAACTCACTGAAATGCAAGCTTGAAAACGACAGTTGCCAGGGACTGCAATGGCAAAAACTGAGTACGTGGATGATATTGTAACTGGAGGCTTCCATGCTGAGTGTTTCTTTCATCCACACTCCCGTCCAGTAGGTTGCGGTATTGCATAGTTGTTCTGTGTTGCTTTTATTGATATTATAACTTCGGCTCCCTGTTGTTGCGCAATATTCTTATATGTGGTTGCAGAATTAAAAACTGCAAATCTACATTGACAGACTGCTGAAATGGATATTGACCAAATATTTTGGGTGGTTTTGTGTGCATTTTGGCAGATTCTAAAGAGTTTCTGGGCTGGAAACCACCAGCTAAATCTGGCAACACTACATGTGTATGTCTTCCACAACTAAATTGCGCGTGTGCTTGTGTGCATGTGTACATGTGTTTGTGCATTCTTACTGATATGCACTTGTCGCACTGCACTTCACTTCATGCACAGATGGAAAAGATGTACAGAGTTCTTTATTTCATCTTCATTTTACACATACACACGGCTGTTAAAGCGCCTTTCTTGGAGCAGAATCACATGTGGCAGTTACTTATGCTATCCAGCTAGCAGTAGCCTCTTGTAGTGAATATGTAGTGAATAATGCTCAATGTGTGTCATTAAACTGCTTGGGATCCTCTGCCATTCCTAAATAGGAAAGGTAAGCCTGACATTCCACTTTGCGATTAACCACATCCACATACAGTGACTTCCTGACCCACATCCTGCTGTTCAACACACTCCTGGCCTTCTTCACCGGAGGAGAAGAGCACTAAGCCGAATTCCAAAGAGCAGCCATTCTCCATCATCACCTGTAGGAGACAGTGAGGAGACATGTTAACTAGGAGGAAATAATAGCACTGAGGATGCTTTTCATACTAGACAATCACTCCATAGTTAGTAAAGGGAAGTGCACACAAGTTATAGGGAAATATTGGGAATAAAATTTAACTTTTAAATAATTGTGATTGGACAGCTCAAATGTGTAGAACTTGTCACACTATCTTTAAGAGATACAGTACTCCCCTAATTGGCTGGGGATTTCTTTCAGCTTTTTGTTGTCCACTTCATCATCCATTATTTCGATGTAGATGTTAGTAAAGACTCCAGAGTGAGGTCTTGTCTCAGCCTCATGATACTCACAGAGCTTACAGTGTTTGTCAAATCTGTAACATAATAGAGGCTTTGTTCTTGGTGTTCATCTCCATACAAATACCACCACTGTTTCAAATTGATGTTGATACTAAAATACCTGAATATGACCTAACGAAACCTTTGCTTCATCAAAATAAGGATTTCAGCAGACTTAAAGTGGGCATTCATCCACCAATCCATCCAGGAACCTCTGTAGTCCAACGTGGGACCATGGAGGCCAATGGCAACCATTGTATTTACAGTATTCCCATTTTGATTGACCGTGGTAGAACCTCCAGTCACTCACACATTCACACACTATGGGCAAATTGGAAACTTCCTGTGTGAGGAAACTAGAGAACCCACAGGAAACCCATCAAAGTCGGGGAGAATATGCAAACTCCATGCACATAGACCCGTCACGGGAATTGAACCCGGAGGTGCGAGGCAACACCTCTAAGCCACCGTGCCACCTAAAGTGGACATATTTGGTCTCAAACCTGTCATCTGCAGGAGCGACACATTATGTCAACACACATTACTCATGCTACACTGATGCTATTCAGATCCAAACAGTAAATTTCTAAACTCTTTATGATGGGATTTGGGTGTCAGAGAGGGCTATGCTCTTAATGAATTAGTCTTTTTGAGTACTGATTCAATAAGAGTGAATGTGGGCAGTGCATTTTACAAATAAAGAAAAAAAATCCCAATTATTGGGCAATACCTGTCATTGGTTGTCCACTGGATATACAGTACTGGACTGACTATGACTGACATCTTAAACTTATTAAACATGAGAGTTGGAATCATTTGGATCTTCCAATACTAAAGTAATTTGTAAATATTTTTAATTAGTTGTAAACCGAAGGTTCTGTTTTGTGCATTTATTTCAGTTATTGAAAATTGCTGTAGTATATAGTATGCAAAATATATATTTTACAGTAAATATATATAACATGCTGTCCAAAACAAACAGTTGTTCATCTCCTATTTTAATGAACTCCTGCTGCACATTATCCAGAGCGACCCATTATACATCTGAACAGTTGAGGGTTAAGGGCCTTGCTCACATGCTCAACAGTGGTAGCTTGGTGGTGCTGGGGTTTGAACTCATGACCTTCTGATATGTAATCCAAAACCTTAACCACTGAGCTACCCCTGCCCCCCATACTGCCACTGAATTGGATGTCCCAGATAGAGAGATGTATCCTGTCCTACAGGAAAAGACTTGTCAACATCTTATAAGCACTTTAAGTCCACAGTTACTCATAAAACTGAAGAAGATGGGCTCTGGTGGCTGATCTGCATTACACACACAAGCCTGTAAAATGCAGGTCCTGTTAAGCCTCAGTGACCAGCATCTTTTACTGCTGACCATCTGCTTAATGTCACAGATTCTGCCCTTACTTCTTCTTCTAATAGCTAGAGAGAACTGTTTTTTCTCTCTCTCTCGTTTTCCTTGCCTGGTCACCTTGCAAGGACTGGAACTCATTGCAGTCCCATCCTGATCCACCTGCTGATGTCCACAAATCCACATGTCCACATTTAAGTCTTCTTCAAACAAGAACATCAAAAATTTTTACTTTCCCAAGAAGTCCTGCTTTCTTCTCCTCCTTTCATTTCCCATCCCTGTAAGGAGGACGAGATCGTAAACAGACCCATAAACAAGAAGAGAGCTCATAAACAGCAAAGGAGCATTATCAGGCCAAACAGAGCCAAGAGTAGGAAGCCATCAAAGCATGTGGAAGAGAGGAGCACTTCAGCCCAGTCGGTCATCTTTTTAAAGAGCCAGAATAAATACACACACACACGTGGAGCAGCATGCGTCTGGGGCATTCCTAATGAGAGGAGACAGATAAGGAGGTAATGAGCAAGCGACAGCCTGGCAGGGTGCTCTCCTCTCGGGGACAACAGACAGCTGGAGAGGTCTAAGAGCCTCAAACAGGAGGAGATAAGACAACTGTGGCTAACTGGAGAAACCTCTTCACTACAGATGAACACACTCCAACACCGCCAAGTACCTTTATCATAAACCAAGAGAGTCTGGCTGAAAGACAGATAGAAACGAGACAGACCTGATCTAATGTTACCTTTATAGAGAAAAAGAAATAGACAAACAAAGATGGAATTAATTCAAGGTGGTCTGTAAAGAAAGAAAAAGAAAGACAAATGTTGACCAAATGTTAACTGAAAAGAAAGAAATAAAGGAATAATACAGTATATAATTTTAACAGACATGTCTGATATGCTTTTTGAAAAGATTTTGCTGTGGGTTGCGGCCTGGGGCCTCCATGGATCGGACTTGTTTGTCTGGTGTATACCATTGTATATATTAGACAAACAAGTCCGATCCATGGGTCCTCTAGGGAAAGAGCCCAAGACTGTCAACCCGATTCTTGATTCTTCAGATAGGGCACCCATAGGACACACCAGACAAACAAGTCCGATCCATGGGTCCTGAATTGATTTTGCAGAATCTGGAATCGGGTTGGTAGTCTTGGGTCCCATGTGTTGCATGTTTAGTAAGACTAATAACCTGATGCTTAGTTAAAGTAATATTTTTGTTGCATTAGTTGGATAAAAAGTTCGTCGGCCTCTTTAAAGAGTTAGGAAGGGAATGACGTAGAGGGGGTTGAACTGAAGGAAGTGCTGGGAATGGAAAAAAGTGTTGTTGAGTTTTTTGTGTGATTAAAAGAGGTAAAGAAGTTCAAGTACGAGTCGTTCTTACAGATATAACACCATGTGCAGTCTGCTGTGGTGTCCTGAGAGTTCTGGTGCTTTTCTATTATTACCAGCATTGACTTTTCTTTGATTTTTACTGTATTGTCTCTCCCGTGGGATCAGATTGGACGGGCTGGCCTTTGGTCTCTCAAGGCATAGATATGTAAGCCTTGGGTGCCCCTCGATCCTTTGACTAGTTTACTGAGATATAATTGATGACCAATGTTGATTTGTTAGTGTTATATAATGTTTATGTTATGGCGGATCAGTGTATGTCACATATCATAAAGCTAATTTTGTAAAAATAAATAAATAAATAAATAAGGAATAATGGGAATGTAATTACTGTAGTTCTGCAAGTCTCTCGGACCCAACAAACTCCAGGGAAACTCCTAGTATCCTCAACAACAGCCACATATAGTGACTTGACTAAATTTGTTTGCTGACTGACATTGATGGCATCCTACTCCATGTAGTAACAGTGCATCTAGCGTTCTCCATGACTATATCTTTCACACTGATAAATTGCGTGGCCTATTCTGGTGACCTTTAAACTGAGCACTGTAGAAGGTTGACATCTACCAAATGGCCTGCTCCTTGACAAATGACATAGACAGTTGTTATCTCAAGAACACCTATGGTGAAGAACTTTAAATTGGAGAGCTTGTTCCTGGAAGGCAAGGTCAAATAGCATGAGTTACTTCTTATAGTCTTAGTATACACAAAAGCTTAATTGGTCTAAAAAAGTTGGCTAAAAATTACATCATAGAGTGTGCTGCACATTAATATCCAGTCCTACACAGGTCACTGCTACCTGTGATGTGTTAAGGTGGGGAAACCACTCACAGATTTGAATCACATACCTCCTTGACCTGAAGGAATTTATAATTTAGAGGGAAAACAAAGCAGAGGGAGAACAGTTTAATGTGTGGAATACATATAACTATGACTGGCATAGTGCCTCAAATACACGTTGGTTATACTAGCCACGGCGGCACGGTGGTTAGCACTGTCGCCTTGCACCTCCAGGGTCTGGGTTCGATTCCCGGCCAGGCTCGATTTCCGTCTCTGTGTGC
>JAQMYG010000039.1:11213129-11229511 GCA_030014215.1 Clariallabes teugelsi
GCAGCCAGTGGCAAAGGAAACATTGCACGGGTGGAGGGAAGAATGGATTCCACTAAATACCAGCAAATTCTGGAAGCGAACATCACACCAAAAAATCTTTTACCCGAATAGTTTACCTAAAACTATTTTTGATTTTTGTATGTGGTTGTTGCAATTTTGAAAAAAAAAATAATAATAATAATTCTGATTTCATTTTGATAGAGCTTATGTCTTACATAATAGCTCATAATGGTTTAGAATGGAAAAGGTACCCCTTAAATGTAATTCCTGCCATTACTCCTGTAGATACGAGTGATACGGGACCAGTGGTGGAGACCTCAGGATGATAGGCCGCGTGCCAGAACTGAAAGAAGCCCAAGATCGCCACCTTCTCATGATGCTTCGGACGTATCCTCTCCACCTCCTGGACTTGAGGGTGGTGTTATAGCCAGGAGAAAACTGGCTAATGAGATCCTCAAGAAGCTCGCTAATGAGAGGTGAACACACACACACACACACACACACACACACACACACACACACACACACACACCCAGTACATACACAAACCTACTCACACTTCTGCCAAGTGCTCAAGGAACAACATTAACTGACATTATCAGTATACTGTGTTTTGCATTGACCAAGGATTCAGTTAGAGTTTTTAGGAAGTGAGTGTACTGTACTATAAGTTCAATGTATGAATAACATCTTTTTTTTAAAAACGTTTTGTTGACGATTAAGACTCTGCTGCATTTGTGCTTATATACAAGTGTGAAGTAAAGTGGATGCTTCTTGGTTAATAAATTTTAAACTTGATTAATATTATCTAGGTGACATGGTGTCATAGAAGTTAGCAGTGTGCCCTCACCCCTCCAGGGGTTTGATTCCCTTCTTGGGTCTGTGTGCGTTGAGGTTGCAAGTTCTGCCAGTGCTTGGTGGGTTTCCTCCCACAGTCCAAAGACGTGCAGATTAGGTTAATTGGCGTTTCCAAATTGCCCGTAGTATGTGCTTGTGTGTGTGTGTGTGTGTGTGTGTGTGTGTGTGTGTGTGTGGGTGTGTGGGTGTGTGTGTATGTCCTGAGATGGATTGGCACCCTTGCCACCCTGCGATGGATTGCCTTGCCTCGTGCTCTCTCTAGACCCTGGACAGGATAAGCAGTACTAACTATAATTTTTTTGTGTGTGGGGGGGTTGTTTTTCTAGACCTGAGTTTGTGGCTGATAAAAATGGAGTTCGGGTCAGCTATGAACGGGAAATCGTGGATGGGAGAATGTGCTTTTTTGTGGAAACTGCAGAGGTTTATGAGTGGAAGGTGTTTGTGGAAAACACAGGTCAGGATGCTGTGGATTTCACCTACTACTCACCCTTGCACTGGATGAACTGCTTTGTGTTTGAGGACTCCAAGAAGGTCACACGCAGCAATCCCCTGAGCCTACGTCCTGGTGAGAAGAAATCCATTTTAACTGTTGAACAAGTTCAACTCAAGACTACATCTACTGTATATGTTGGCAGTTATTTGACATTATCTGTTGTGTTAACCAGGTGAAAAGTACCAGGTCAGCGTGAAGTTCCATTCAAAATATGTGGGAATATACCAAGCTACCGTGGCCTTCGAGTTCAAGTCGAGCAACATGCCAAGCCCCAGGCCATTCCATATCGTGCGTTATATTGAAGCTGAGTTCACCACACAGCTAACTAGAGAGCTGGCCCCCAGCGAGCCCTACACACCCTTCATTCTAAGCAAAACCCAAACTGATGATTTCAACATAGATGAGGGAGAGCGACCTGACAAGTATGACATACATAGTACTATTATAATAGATGATCTTCTACCATGTCAGATTTAAGTTTTCATCAACATTTTTAACCATCAACATAAGGCTTGATTTCAAAGAAATGTTTATACAGTAATGATTGAATGGATTTCTAGACTTTTTCTTCAAGAATAAGCCTCACTGTTTGTTCTTTTCGGTTGTACTGTATCTTGCAGCCTGTCCATACAGCGTCTTAAAACTGAGGTCCTTCTGATGCCGTATGAATGCCCAGATTACATCAATGACCTGATTGAGTTTCTGAAAGCCCCACGTTTCCCCAAGTCCTATCTGTTGCAAAAGAAGTAAGTAGGCAATATCATATGATTTCCCAGATTACATCAATGACCTGATTGAGTTTCTGAAAGCTCCACGTTGTTCCAAGCCTATCTGTTGCAAAAGAAGTAAGGAGGCAATATCATTCTTCAAGTCCTCACTACTGATAATTAATTAGTGATAATAGTTATTACACCGTGGAATTGCTGATAGTTTAGCTGCCAGTTAACTCACGGTTTTTATAGTAACATGGTTGTTCTGAAACATTTTCATTTCTGTAGTAGCAGCTCATTCACATGGACTTGTTTGGTAAATTTATTGAAACATTTATGGAAGGAGTCTCCAGTTTTAGTACTTTATTACAATTAAGAAGTTTCTTCTATTGGAAAATCTATCCAATTTTTCTGTAGTATATGAAGCTACATTTTTCTCATATGTCAACAACAACTTTATTATATTAAAAAAAAAATTATAATATAGGTATAACACTAGAAAGTAATCTTTTTATAGAAATAATAGCACAGCCTCTCTTCAGTAGTTAATCCAATAGGGTTGATTTGTCTTATGCTATAAGTTATAATCTGGTGGGTTTTTTGAGTAACCCTGAAATGCGCTATATAGAACAGCAGGTGTACTTCACATCACTGTTAACCAGGGTTAACAGGTGACAGCAAACATGTCTAAAATCGCACAATAGACAGAAATCTCGCCCAGAAAGAAAATGCAGGCATTGGAAAAGGCAGACAGATTTTCTCCTGTTTCTCAGGCTTTACAGTGGAATCAAAATCACACATAGTTTTTGATATACAGTACAGATATTATTCACCTTTTAATCCCTTTCTTTGCAATACAATAGTAGTTATGTACATTATAGACATAATAAATGCACTTGTCGCATTTTCAAACTAGCCTAATTTGGCAACCTTGTCTGTTTTTCCTGTCTGTAATGTTTTTTTCCCGTTGGCATGAGGCAGCCAAATTCTTGTTGCAATTCCTGTTGTCACAACTTGGCGTAATGATAAGTGTATGAAAGCTTATCAAGAAAATCGGTGGAAAATCTGTTCTCTCAAATAGCAACATAAAATCAAAACATGGGTGGTACGGCGTTCAGCACAAGATGTAAACATGCTAGTTATGGGGAGGTTCAATGTGTGCAGGTTGTAATCAGATGTAGGCTTCTGGGTGGATGAGTATACACCCAATGCTTGTGTAACAGTGAGACCAAATGCCAGGTGGCACCTTCAGGACTCAGCTGGTAGTCACTCGTCCCCAGGCTAGCAACAGTACACATCGATAAAGTTGCCTCTGCTAAAGTTCTCTTTCTTTTTGAAATGGCAAAATACCCTAATATTCAAACTAAGCTTTCCCTTAATAAAGATTTCGCTAACGTAATATACTGACGGCTTAAGTATCATGCAGCCTCTCGGACGGTCGGCACCGAAATTATGTCCGCGCACTGAATTATGCACACGGAAGCTTTATAAACCTTTTCTCCGATTACCTTCCCGAGGGCGTTGCCTGGCAACCAACGTTATAAAAGCCCTTTTAAATGGCCTCGAGGCTACCCAAGTAGGCATCCACAGTGTTATATTATAAAATTTATTATCATTTTTATTATTATATTTTAACTGTATTTAAAGTGTACGCCATTTGAAGGATTCAAGGATTTTATTTTTTTTCAAATCCTGTTGTGTTTAATAAAATACTCTGTCCTCTACAGTATAATATCATATTATCATCATCTATAAGGATGACAGATTATTAAATGTCTGAGAAAGCTGTCTGCCCCTGTATACGAGTCACCCCTGGAAAATAATTAACTTTGCTCTCCATCAGTCTGCGTCACTCCACCCTGTCATTCCATCCACTCCGGGCTACGTATGTTGAGTTTGCACGTTCTTGCTTGGTGGGTTCCCTCTGCGTACTCCTATAGTCCAAAGGGCTACTTGTCTGTACAGGGCTGTAGTGTCTGAGTGCGTAAGTGTGTCCTATGATGGATTGGCACAGTATCCAGGGTGTACCCCGAGTCCCCTGGGATAGGTTCCAGGCCTGAATGAGACAGTATATACAGTACAACAGCATGTTAGTTGGCGTTGACTCATTATGACTTTGTGAGTTTATAAGAGCTGTGTGTGTGTGTGTGTGTGTGTGTGTGTGTGCGTGTGCGCGAATGGTGCATAGGCGTCTACTGGAGTCTCCTCTGGATTTTTATAACTACGAGGAGCGCTTCCAGGTTCTACTTTACCTGGAGGAATGTCAAATGGAAGTGGACATCAAGAGATATGACAAGAAAGATGTCACCATGAAGAAGGACAAGAACAACAAGAAATTGTTGGTGCTCGAGGTAAATGCAAAGAAGCGTTCTAGCTTCAGTCTCTTATCTGTTAATTAGATATTTTTTTTATCATACTTGAGCCACTTTTTTATATGGTCCTGGATCATATACACATCTGATACAGCAGGAATGTGAATGGTCAGATCAGAATCCATGTGATGCTTCTCCAATGTGCACAACAGTGCACACTGAGTATTGGCCATATGAAAAAACACCAGTTAGGGATAGCAACACAAACTAGAGAGGTACATTTTCTAAAGAAAATGGAAGTGGTGCTTGCCATGGCAAAACTCGGACCTCCGCCATATCTCTTTGACAATGGAATCCACAGTTAGGTTCAGGTTTAAAGTTCCGATGGAAGTTACCATAACAGAATGCAACTGTGAGCACTTCCTGTTTCAATGGGCCAAATTTGGGCAGCTCTTGCACCCCAGGGGTACAACTTATAGCATCTTTAGGGTGATCTTCTCACACAGCTTGCTAGCCTCTTCAAATGTGTTAAATTTTATATTCCTACGAAATTCTTGCTCCGCGCCAGAACCAGTCAAAGTTGGCCTCAATGTTAAGTCAATGGGATTTTTTGGGGTGGTTAATTGTCCCCTGCGGGGATGTTATCCACACTTAGGATCAGTTTCAAAGTTCCTATGGAAGTTACCATAGCAGAGAATGTACTGTAACTGTGAGCACTTCCCCATTATATACTGTATCAGTGGGGAAAATTTGGGCAGCTCTTGCGCCCCAGGGGTAAAACTTATATAGTTTTGCGGGGTATGTTCTGACACAGCTTGCAAGCCTCTTCAAATGTGTTAAATTTGAGATTTCTACCAAATTCTTGCTCTCACCAGAATCCGTCAAAGTTGGTCTCAGTATTAGGTCTATTGGATTTTTTGGCAAGGTTAATTGTCATAGCACCCCATTCCCGAATAAGCCGCATGATTTGACACCTCATTCATGGGTCTACGACAAAAGGTACGGGACTAGTTATGCACCAAACATTTGTACGGAAGAAGAATAAGAAAAATATTTTTTTAAAAAGCTATAAGATAATAATAGTTATACTAAAAACTATATTAAGTAAAATGATGGCGAAATTGGTTTATTAATTGTTGGGGGATTGATTCAAGCAGAACTGAGAGGAAGATACAAATAATATCTATTTAGTGAAACAAGTTACTTTGCTTGCAATTATGAACGAGAAATAAAATATTCTTACTTATTTCAGTATGTGAGCACATGCATGAGTGTGGATTCTCCAGATGTGTACCATTCTTCCTTCAGGCTCCAGGTGTTTCTGAAAATCGCCCATCTGTGTTAAGAGGAGATCATCTGCTGGTGACTAAGAGTAGCGACCAGAATTCACAACTTACCAAATACAAAGGCTATGTGCATCGTGTAGAGCTCGACACCCTCAAACTAGGTTTTTCTTCGAGGTAAGTCTGCTCAAACTATAGCCTGGAAAGTGTGGTTTCCATAGCACTAGTTTCTATGGTGTCAGCTGTTTGTCCTAAATTGTGTGTACTGTACCTTTCCCTTGGTACTGTTTGACTGTCTTGAGTATTTTTACCCATACAGTATGTTTTGTGTATTGTTGTTCTGAAACCTTGTTCCTTTAAATCCTATACTTTTTTTTTTTAGTTTCTCAGTTTGCTTGTTTTTTCTGTTTACTGTTATTTGTATTTAATGACCTTGATTCATACCTATTAGTATACACTGCCTGGCAAAAAATGTTACCTTTTCAGAAGGGTCACATTATTGGGCTTTATCAAGCAAAGAAAACAACTAAGGAGAGATTTGGAATTTCTTGAACTTGAAGAACTGTTCAACGCATTTTCAAAATCAACTTTGTGGAAGGAATGTGCTTGGAAATAGAAAAATCATGAATAAGGATCACTTAAACACTTGGTGGAGTTGTATGGTAAAAAAATCAACAGTAACCATATTTATGTTTAACAGTGAAAGTAAAAGCCTTTTCATACACACAATATGATGAGAACTCACAGGATTGGGAATGAGCAGTTGTGTGGCCATACGAAAACCATTTGTTAGTGAGGCTAATCAGAAATATGCTTCAGTTTGTTTGGTCTGACAGGTCCAGACTGACCTAGTTCCAGAGTGATGGGTGCATCAGGATAGGAAGGGAAATGTACAGTATGAAGCAATGCTCCCATCATGAATTGGGACTGTACAAGACTCATGAGGCAGTGTTATGATCAGGGGTTTCTTCAGGTGGTCAGGTCTACACTCAGCGACGTTACTGTATGTGGCAATAAAATGAAGTCAGCTGATGACCTGAATGACCAGTTCATCACGTCGATGGAATTTTTTTCTCCCCATGATAGCATATCCGTATCCCTCCCATAAAATACGGAATCCTCCTGTAATTGATAACTAAAAGACCTGTTCCATATTGAACCAATACAGAATGCTATTGTTCCTTGTTTTTAAGAATCAAAGTGAAGTTTATGGGTGAGAAATATTAAAGGTTAAATCAAGAATTTTAGAAGAACTGTCCCTAAAGAGCTACACAAGAATGCTTGTAACAGTGAGAAGGGGAAGGTGGGGCTGATCTTCATTGTGTCAGGAAGAACTAGGCAGTATGCCACCGGATGCCCAATATAACATGGTGGCCAATTTCTTGGTTTTCAGCCTCAATTGGAGATCCCTCTCTGGCATGCAAAGCTACCCCGGATTTCTGCAAACTCCATGAGAGCTGCGCGCAATGTGTTCCCTTGAGGATACAAAAATCGGCACCCAAATGGTGACATGCTCAGCGAACAGTGCTACAGTGTTTTGGTACTGAAGAACTCACAGATAATGAGAAACAAAATCCTTTAGTCTGATGACACAAATATTCCACTATATGGAAACAGGAAATCAGGCACTGTGCATCACCTTATTAAAACCATTCCTACAGTCCAATTTTTTCTGCAACTGGAGATTAATCAGTATAGATTGGAAAATAGATGCAGAAAAGTAAAAAGGTGTCCTAAGTAAAATCTGCTCAGAATGTCAAGCTGTGGTGACAGTTTATGTTTTATGAAGACAATAACCTAAAGCATACCACCTAGAAAACACAGGAATAGCTTTATAACAACTCTGCGAAAGACCTGGAATGGTCCAGCCAGAGTATGAAAATGGCTGCACGGTTCTAACCTGGTTGAGCTTGAACGATTCTGCCAAGAAGAATGGAAGGACCGTCCAACAGAACGGTTTGCTGAGCTTGTACAGTAGCATCATTCACAAATAGACTAGAGGATGTCATTGCTGCCAAAGGTACTTTAACCAAGTACTGGGTGATGGGTGTGAATACTTGAGTAAATTGGATTTTTCAGTCAATTTAGCCTCAATTCAAACAACCTATTCATTTCCTCTACAGTAGCTTAGAATGTGGGACTCTCTCTCATGCCGAGTCTGTATGCTTTTGTAGGTTCTTGTCCGGTTTCATAGACAACATGAAGTTTAATGTGGAATTCACCATTAACCGTCTCCCACTGAGACTCCAGCATCGTGCCGTGCAGCTGGCCGTCAAACACAAGCTTAAAGAGGTGCTGTTCCCCAAAGAACCAATCGTCCCAAACCAAAGGCCACAACTTTCATTGAGGTCAGTGTTAAATCAAAGCTACAGTAAGTGTGTGTTTACATGTGTTCCATAGTGATCTAACAGTATAATGGTACATAGTGATATATAACTGCTCATGTAACAGTAAAAACTGTGGCTGTGTGTTTCGCAATTAGGCTTTTTGACAGTAAGTTGGAGGAGAACCTTGAGCAGTACAATGCAGTGTGCAACATTGTAGCTGGCGTGTCTAAGCCCGCACCGTACCTGGTGTTTGGACCTCCTGGCACAGGGAAAACAGTCACTGTGGTAGAGGCAATTAAACAGGTGAGATTTTAGCATCTGTTCACACCACATGTTCTGTACAGACGAACTCATTTCCTCATTTTTAACCTTTTTCCATTTTTGTTTTGGCCAGGACTTAAACAAGCAAATCAGGTTTTCCCCTATTTTGAGTCATACAAAGAGACTTATAATGCTGTAGATTTACAGTAAATAAGGCCAGCTCAGCGGGTGGAGACTAACTGCTAGTGGCTAATCCAGCCCGCTTTAGCTTTCAAGAAGGGCTAAGTTATGCATTAACTGTTAGAATCTAAGCATTAAGGGCTAACCTTGCCTTCTTTAGCTCTTTGCGTGTTTTCACATTATGGCACAGAGATCATTCCCGAGAACACCAGAGCGCAAAATCTGGTTTATTCTGATCAGTGAGAACACAATCGTTCTGTAGTCAGGCATGGATCGAAACAGATAGGGAAGCGATCACACCTGACAGCGGAAGTACATTGCTCTTTTCCGAAATCTCCTCCTTTGACCTATAACTGATGAAGTAGGAAGACATGCAAGAGTGTTATTTTTGAATTTTTTTCACAAACATGGAAACGTGTGTAAGTGGAGATGTGGCACCAGCCATGTTGTAACTAGTGGCCTCGCATTCCTGTCGATGGAGTGGCTGCAGTGTTAAATGCGCTTGTAAGTTTACTTATGAGTGTGAAAGGAAAAAATGAGTGCATGTGTCAGTCATGGGTGGAACTGTGACAGCTGGGAAAATGCACTTACGCCTAGTGTTCAGAGGAAGTTAATTTAAAGCTACAGACACTAGAAAATTAGTGAAAGAAAGAAAATCAAGCATGCCAGAATTTCAACTGGAACATTAACAGACACATTATGGTGACCTCTAAGACTTGTTTTAAAAAGGGTATAATGTGTAACTTTTAACTACTGTAAATTTGGAAATGGGGATAGTGTTGGGTATAGCTGGTCTTTTACTCAAACATTAGGTATTCTATTACTAAGAAGGTGAATAAATAATGTAATTCTTTTTTTAATTTGTTTCATTGTCTGTCAGGTGGAGAAGTGTTTGACAGATGTGCATATCCTGGCATGTGCTCCCTCTAACAGCGCTGCAGATCAGCTGTGTGAGAAATTGCTGCCACATGTTGACACTTACAAAGTGTACCGAATGTACGCCAGCAGCCGCAACCCTGAACAAGTGCCTCCCATTCTGCTGGTAAGTGCGTCCTGGTTTTTGTATTTTGTACAGCCGTTGCAGGTTATTCGTGTTATATGAAATGTCAGGAGGTAATGTCAGGAAAAAACTGTAAGATGTTATAGCAATCTCATTCTTTGATCATCTTTGAGAAACTTTTTTAAGCATTACATTAAGTAAAAAAGGTGGGATTTCAATATACGTTGTAATCATAAAGTCTGTATAAAATTTTGGGCATTGGCTGGGCATCTTATAATCAAAGTAATTTCTTATTTTTCACTGTAAATGGTCATTTTTTATTTCACCCATAGAAATTTACTGTAAATTGAACCACTAGACGGTAGTTGCTTTAGTCAGTAAGTGCATTGGTTTGTCCAAGTGCAATCATTAACGACTGTTTAAGGGTTAGATGAATTGTTTTACGTTCGCAAGTACTCTAGTTATTGAGCGCAGCTCTTCTGCACCATCACGAGCGCTCCTGTACTCTCATTCCAAGCAGGCATACCAAGTAGAGGAGGATAAAACTAAGCTCAAAATAAAAATGTTTGTCGCAATGGTGACCATTTTGTTCGCCATCTAGACCTCTGAGAATTAAAAAAATGTCAGTTTAAAGATGTGAAAATCCAAGATATTTTCATGTAGCCAAAATGTCATCATGTAAATGTTTTTATATTCTAGGCTGCAATGTTAATTTTATAAATATGTTCATTTTGGTGGCATTTTGAATGTGTATCTGTTTTTATAGAGCACTACTAGACCGAGTGTGGTTTTGCTTATGTATGTCTTCTGTGTCTGTAGGATGCTTGTAATCTTAAGGGTGATTTGTTTGAGTTTCCATCTAAAGAAGACTTGATGAAATATAAGATTGTGGTCACCACTGTGGTTACAGCTGGCAGGTAAACATCTCTAACAATGATCTTTATTATAGTTCTTCATTAACATACACAAATGAAAAGAAAAATCAGTTTTAAGCATGTCTGTGCATGTGTTTGTGTGTGTGTGTGTGTGTGTGTGTGTGTAGGCTGGTCACTGGTGGGTTGCCTGCTGGTCATTTCACTCATATCTTTGTGGATGAAGCTGGCCATGCAGTGGAGTGCGAGACAATTATTGCCATAGCTGGTAAGAAAGTGATACACAGGAAAACTATCCTCATGGTACTCATGGCACTGTGCTGGCTCTGTATTTGTCTACTGTGAACTACACTGTGTTTGTGCAGGCCTGCTGCGTGCAGACACAGGGCAGCTGGTTCTGGCCGGAGATCCGAAGCAGCTTGGGCCAATTCTAAGGTCTAAATATGCCATCAAATATGGCCTGGGTGAGATGCACTTTATTATTATTTTTTCACCTGGAACTAGATTATATATTCAGTATATTCATTCTTTCATTCATTGCACGCATTGATCCCTGTAGCACTTCCTGTTTTTCTTTGTACCCCATCTTACTCTAATCTCTTGTCATATCTTAAGGTCTGTCACTTCTGGAGAGGCTGATGACAAAAAATCCACTCTACCAGAAAACAGATACTGGATTCAACAGTAACTATGTCACCAAGCTGCTACGCAACTACAGGTCAAGACCAAAGCATGTCCTAGTGTCTGCTTCCAAATGTAACCATTTACTTCTTTTGACAAATGAGTTTTCTCCTCTGAACACATGCAGATCTCACAAGGCGATCCTGAAAACTCCTAATGAGATGTTTTATGATGGAGAGCTGCAGCCATGTGCAGATGAATACAGCACTAGCTTCTACTGTAACTGGGAACACCTTCCCAAAAGGGTGAGATGTACTGCTATTGCAAAATGCAAAAAAAAGACAATATTTTCATAATGTCATAATTTCTTTAGTTTTTCAGGACTGTTTTGCCATAGGACGGAAAAAAACTAAAAAGTATGGAGTTTGCATGTTCTCCCCGTTCTTGGTGGGTTTCCTCCGGGTTCTCTGGTTTCCTCCCACAGTGCAAAGGCCTGCAGATTAGGCTGATTCGCGTTCCTGAATTGCCCATGGTGTGTGAATGAGTGTGCGATGGATTGGCACTTTGTCCAGGGTGTACCCCGCCATATGCCTTAAGTCTCTTGGGTTAGGCTCAAGGCCCCCTGAGACCCTGAATACAGTATAAAGTAGTATAGATGATGAGACGATGACAATGGTTTAACTTGACAGAGCACATGCCATTAATACAAAAACGTCAGTTTTGTCCTGTGCCTCTGTGTGCCACCTTGAGGTTCAGTTCAGCTTACGTCTGTACAAATACTGGTTGCAGAGTTTGTTGAACCGAGACCAGCTGGCTCAGACATTCCCAGACTGCTCATTTTAATCCAAAGCCCATTCAAATGAATGTGAGTCTAAAACAACTGCATCAATGAAAAAACTCACAAAGGTTTGGTCAAAAAGGACTCAAGCTTAGTGTATATATGAGAAAGTAGCCATTATTGTTTTATTAAAAGGTCTACGCTATTGTATTCTGACTATGCTCTCATTTGTGCATTTGTATTATCATTGTCTGCTTTGTAGAGTATGTCTGGAGTGTGACATGGCCTTGAATGTTGCTAAAACAGCTTTATGACTTTGGTTATAGGCTTATTACTAAATATCTAGAGCGAGATTCGGGACCTCCTGTTGAGTTGACCGTGTTGATTTGCATGGTATTTGCAAGGGAAACACAATACAGTAAAGCTTATTGTGTCATTTCGTCACCCTGCCTTCTTTCCATCACAAGTGACCACCATGTCTCGTCACTAACATTCATTTAAACGAATGACTTACAGCCATTTTACAACATCCTGTCACTGCTGCAAACTACCATCAGTAGATGTACTTGGTATGTGCGAGGGTGAGTCAAAAATTATCAGCACTCACATTATATTAAAACTTCTTTTGGCCGCGCTGTCTTATCAGTGCTTCCCGTCCAAGGCTAATGTCTCCCCTGGGATTCTCAAGGGCCAGTATTGGAACATTATCAGGAAAAAGGTTCAACAGTCAACAGTGCTCGTAACAGTGAGACGCTTATTGAAGAGTTGAAGCCTAAACTTTGGATTAAACACAGAGGACTGCTATCCAAGGACATTGTGATCTTGCATGACTATGCTCATCTGATCACTTCTGCCCACACCGTCGACACAAAGACTTGTTTTAAGATGTTTTGAGAGAGCATCCCCCCTGTAGTCCTGATCTCGCTCTGTCGGACTTTGACTTGTTTGGTCCCATGAAAGCAGCCATACGAAGATGAAGATTCACTTCTGATGAAGAAGTGATGACAACAGTGCATTCGTGGCTAGCATCGGTCAGCCTAAAACATTTTTAATGAGTACTGTAAATACGAAAGCTTGTTGACAGATGGACAAAGTGGTTTGAAAAGCAAGGAGATTATGTCGAAAAATGTATTTGTCATTTTTAAATGTCTTTCTTTGTCAGGGTTTCCCTCTGATTTTTCATGGTGTGCAAGGGAAGGACGAGCGTGAGTCGAACAGTCCATCTTTCTTCAACACTAGTGAAATCAATGTCGTCGTTGATTACCTAAAGAAACTGCTGCTGATTCAGGGCAAGAAAGGCGTTGCCAAGATCTCACCCAAAGACATTGGCATCATCACCCCCTACAGGAAACAGGTAGGAATGAGCACTCGCCAGCCAGGAGATACTGGTATTCATATTCGTCCTGGGGTATCCATCCAAGGGGACCGCACTAAGTATAGATGTTTACAAGGTGAAACAAAAACATATTGAGATCACTCAGGACACTTTGAAAGGTGGTCAGTCATGAACGATTTGTATGGAGAAGGTTAGTGTGTTCTAGTGCGTCCTCTGAACACCAGACAGATAAGAGATCTTAATTGAGAGAAAAGTGGAAGAGAATTTAACTACGAATTATTGGCTTATACTGTATGTCAACTGATAGGTTGCTAGTAAAAAATTTATATTATAAATAACTCTGAGTATTAGGTGCTAAAATAACTTGAGACACATTTTGTTTTAGTTAATTATAAATAACTCAAAAATACCTATAAATAATAAAATATATTGTAATTACGACAACATGGTGGCATAGAGTCTGGGTTTGATTCCTGCCTTGGGGTCTGTGTGCAAGGAGTTTGCATGTTCTCCCAGTGCTTGGTGGGTTTCCTCCAGGCACGCCGGTTTCCTCCCACAGTCCAAAGACAGATTAGGCTGATTGGCATTCCCAAATTGCCCGTAGTGTTTGAATACTGACTGGAGATCCTCCCACAGATGGGAATGGTTGCCATTGGCCTCCACGGTCCCTAGTTGGACTACAGAAGTTCCTAGATGGATGGATGGATTGTAATTATGATGGTAGCATGGCAGCTTAGTGGGTAGCACTGTCACCTCACCCCTCCAGGGTCCAGGTTCGATTCCTGGAGTATGCATGTAGTTTGCATGTTCTCCCTATGCTTGGTGTGTTTCCTCCAGGAGCTCTGTTTTTTTCCCACAGTCTGAAGACATGCAGATTAGGCTAATTGCCGTTCACAAAATTGCCTGTAGTGTGCAAAATTGCCTGTAGCTTAATGTTCTCATGTTAAAGACAATGAGTGAGTGAGTGAGTGTAAATATGACGTAAATTGAAATGAAGGAATTGAGGTTGTTGTACAAATTGCTGAACAGGACAGCATGCTCACTCCTCTCACTGAATGTGTATGTTTATGTGCTGGGTCACAGGTGGAGAAAATGCGGAAAGCCATCATGAAACTCGATAGAGAGCTGAAAGACTACATGGGCATCGAACACCTGAAGGTGACTCCGAGTATTTCATTTTGATTCTGTGTGGCCATGATACGGCATTCAGTACCCAACATTCCTGTACTTACATACATATTACTATATATTATACACATACATATATATTAGTCATATTAGTCATATATTTGTCATAATTGAGATGATTATGGCATACATATCCCAAATCCACAATCTCAGAAAATTAGAATATTACATGCAATCAATAAAACAAGGATTGTACATAGAACATATCGGACCTCTGAAAAGTATAAGTATGCATACGTACTCAGTACTCGGTACATGATTTGGGCCTCTTTGGCAGCAATTACTGCCTCAGTGCGGCGTGGCATGGAAGCTATCAGCCTGTGGCATTGCTGAGGTGTTATGGAAGACCAGAATGCTTCAATAGCGGCCTTCAGCATTGTTCAGTCTCATGTCTCTCATCTTTCTCTTGGCAATGCCAAATAGATTCTTTATGGGCTTCAGATCAGGCGAGTTTGCTGGCCAATCAAGCACAGTAATTCCACGGTCATTGAACCAAGTTTTGGTGCTTTAGGTAGTGTGGGCAGGTGCCAAGTCCTGCTGGAAAATGAAGTCAGTATCCTCATAAATTTTGGCGGCGGAAGGAAGCATGAAGTGCTCCAAAATCTCCTGGTAGATGGCTGTGTTGACCCTGGACTTAATGAAGCACAGTGGACCAACACCAGCAGATGACATGGCTCCCCAAATCAACACAGACTGTGGAAACTTCACACTGGACTTCAAGCATCTTGCAGTGTGTGGTTCTCCATTCTTCCTCCAGATTCTGGGTCCTTTGTTTACAAATGAGATCCTAAAGTTGCTCTCATCAGAAAAGAGGACTTTGGACCACTGAGCAACAGACCAGTTTCTTTTTTTCTTTAGCCCAGGTAAGACGCTTCTGACGTTGTTTAGGAGCAGCTTGACAAGAGGAATACGACATTTGAAGCCTGTGTCCAGGATCCGTCTGTATGTGGTGGCTCTTGATTCACTGACTTCAGCCTCAGTCCACTCCTTGTGAAAGGCCCCAACACTTTTGAATGGCCTTTTCCTGACAATCCTCTGCAGGCTGCGGTCATGCCTGCTGCTTGCGCACCTTTTTTTCCACACTTTTCCTTTCCACAAAACTTTCTATTAATGTGCTTTGATACAGCACTTTGGGAACATCCAACTTCTTTGGCAGTTACCTTTTGAGGCTTTCCCTCCTTATGGAAGATATCAATGATGGTTTTCTACACTACTGTCCGTTCAGCAGTTCCCATGAGTGTGCTTCCTACTGAACCAGAGGCTCAGGAACCCTTTGCAAATGTTATGGCTTAATTAGCTGATTAGAGTGGGACAAATTGAACCTTTTTACAATATTCTGATTTTCTAAGGTTGTGGATTTGGGGATATGGCTGTAATCCATAATCATCTCAATTAGGACAAATCACGGCTTGAACTATCTTGCTTTGCATGTACTGTAATGAGTCTATCTCATATATTAGTTTTACCTTTTAAATTGCATTATTGAAATAAATGAAGTTTTGCACGATATTCAAATAGATAAATAGATAGATAGATAGATAGGTAGATAGGTAGGTACGGAAAGTATTCAGACACTTTTTGTTATATTGCAGCCATTTAAGTTTATTTTTTTCCTCATTAATGACCCCATATTGACAGAATTGACATTTTTGCAGATTTATTAAAAAAGAAAAACTGAAATATCAAATAGTCCTAAATATTCAGACCCTTTGCTCAGTATTTACTAGAAGCACCCTTTTGATCTAATACAGCCATGAGTCTTTTTGGGAAGGATGCAACAATGATTTGGGGATCCTCTGCCATTCCTCCCTGCAGATCCTCTCCAGTTCTTTCAGGTTGGATATTAAACGTTGGTGGACAGCCATTTTAGGTCTCTCCAGAGATGCTCAATTAAGTCAGGGCTCTGGCTGGTCCATTCAAGAACAGTCACAGATTTTAGCTTTGTGCTTATGGTCATTGTCTTGTTGGAAGGTAAACCCCATTCTGAGGTCCTGACCACTCTGGAGAAGGTTTTTGTCCAGGATATCCCTGTACTTGGCCGCATTCATCTTTCACTTGATTGCAACCAGTCGTCCTGTCCCTGCAGCTGAAAAACACCCCCACAGCATGATGCTGCCACCACCATGCTTCACTATTGGGACTGTATTGGACAGGTGATGAGCA
>JAQMYG010000039.1:11237180-11248361 GCA_030014215.1 Clariallabes teugelsi
TCTCCACATCATTGCATTCAGTTTTTATTCACAATTTGTTTAGTGTCCCAACTTTTTTGGAATCCGGTTTGTAATTAGCAACGTGCTTTTTGTTTATGGTCACACTCTGCTCTAACTGCTGGCTGTCATTTTCCTCTCAATTCAGAGTCTCATATGCTCTTCATTATCTTTTATTTTTTAACTGACACAGGGATGTCTAATAAACTAGGAAATACTTAATTCACTCTTTCTGTATACCACCTGTAATGGCATTGTGATGCTTATATGGGCATCAGGTTGAGGGCCTTGCCTAAGGGCCCAACAGTGGCAACCTAGACCCTCTGATTAGCAGCCCAGCCCCTCAACCACCTGAGCCACCACTGCCCTAGGAGGAGAATGTATGCAAAAAAAAAAACAATAATAATAATCCACAACTTCTTGTTGATACAAAATGTCATAAAAAGTGTCACAATTGTTCTCAGAATATATGAAGGGCTTACAAGTTTAACCAGGATCTTTGCATTTACATTTACTGCATTTGACAGACACCCTTATCCAGAGCAACATACATTTTTATTTTATTATACATCTGAGCAGTTAAGTGTTAAGGGCCTAGCTCATGGGCCCAACAGCCACAACTTGGCGGTGCTGGTGTTTGAACCTGGGACCTTCCCATCAGCAGCCCAATGCCTTAACCACTCCACAATTCCCAATTTATGCTGGAATAACAGAATAAAATTAGGTAATAAGGTAGGTAAAATGGTAGTAAAAACTCCCTTTATTTCTGCTTGTATAATCCCCTGCTACACTCCCAGCATTTCACTAGTGCTTGGATAACATCATGGATTAAAGGCCATTCTGTGCTGCAGTTTCCTAAAATAATTCATCTAAAAACTGGAAGGAGGTGAAATGTAGCATGGCCCCCCCCCAAAAAAAAAGGAAAAAAAAAAAAACCTCCTCACATCGCATTAGTAAAACTTCCTCACATCGCATTTGCTCGATGAAAGATAATTGAGTCTCACTTTATCATGAATTTGCTGATCCACCTCTCAGTCCTGTACGCCTTTGTTTCACTCCACAGCGCTTCCTGTGTATTAATTAAAGCCTGATGGAAAACCTGCCTGAAGATATTTTGTTCCTTTCGCAATGGCTTGATTATGCAAAATGGAGAGTCTACAGTCAGAAATTTTCCATTTCTAAAATTACGCCTTTTAAACCTGCTCGGTCAGGCAAATGATAATCAGTTAATACATTCCAAAGAGAGCAGCTCATCCTGTCCTTGAACTGCACCTGTAAGTCAGACTGAAATCTATCTCTATCTCTCTCACACACACAACAGGGAGGCACTGTTTAAAAGGTGAGATTTTACAGTACATTTAGATACTAGGAAGTGGATTTATTTTATTGAATTTGTGGGAAAATAATGAATACTGTGACCCTGGCCTGAGAGCCAGCACACGACACCCGAGCCAGATTTAGATAACAATAATTTTAAAGGTTTGAAAGGGTAAAACAATCTCAGGAAGCATGTTATATGGGTTTAATCAGTGTTAATGTGTTTATGACACGCACGTACGCACGATAGGTGTTTGCCCAGGAATTCCCAGATTCCTATGTTCAAAACATGGCTCCTTCTCGGAAGAATCTTATCACTGTCTTTTGAGTTTCTCCCAGATGGTCATGTGATCTTTCTTTATTAAAACAGGATCCTGGTAATCTCACATACTTCTGGTGGGTTTCAGTGGAGTTTCTTCTTCTCTTCGGAACTTCCAAGAATAATAAACTACCAAGTTTACTATAAGAATTCTAATATACAGTATATTTAGTACAACGTTCCGTTAATTTTTAACATGTCTGAAAGAGATGTTGATGTCATAGGCCTGGAGCCTAACCCACGAGACACCCTGGATGGGACTGCAGGGCACGCACATACTCACATGCTCAGTCACACACTACAGGCAATGTGGAAACGCCAGTTAGCCTTATCTGCATGTACTTGGACTGTGGGAGGAAACCAGAGTATCTGGAGGAAAGCCACCAAGCACAGGGAAGAACATGCAAACTCCATGCACACCGAAGCGGGAATCGAACCTAGACCTTGGAGGTGCAAGGCAACAGTGCTAACCACTAAGCCACCGTGCCACCGAATCTGAAATTAGAAGATTTATACTGCCCTCTAGATGTTCAAAAGCACCAAGGAGGTTTTTTTTCTCCATCACATAGAACATTGTACTGCACTTTTAAGACAGGGACTATTTGAAGCTTAGTAGTTAGTTAGTCAGTGAGTTCTGGTACCTAAATATGTTCTAGTTTGCAAAGAACATTGGCTACTAGGTATATATATAGATCTGATTTTAGATAGCTTATTGGTAAACCTGGCATTATACTAGTAGAATAACTATTGTTAAAGAGGTAGCATTAGCTAAGCTAAGTGCTTAACAGAAAGCATTGGGTATAGTTAATGCCACTAAAAAGATAGGTATTAGTTTGTTTAATGGCACTTATACCGTGTCACCAGGCCACTTCTGACGCATGTGCAAATGGACACTGCCTTTATTTAAAGCTAAGATTAATTTGAATAGAACAACAACAAAAAAAAGCTTTGAAAGCCTCAGGTCTCTCAGACACTCTGCCCTTTCTTAACCTCTACTCCTTTTCTTCATTATCTGCTCTCTCTCTCTCTTTCCAGTGACCTCATATCATATTGCCATGAACAAAATAAATTTTATTATTTAATCAAGCAATTATTTCATTTGCCTTTACGCCCCCACACACACTCACTGAGAACATCCTCCTAATTCTGTTATGTCAGTGATGGAAGGATCATATAATTTAGGAAGCAACCAACTTTTAAGATCTACACGGAGTTCAGTAATCCAAGCTTAACCTATTTAACCATGTGCCCATGGGCCTCATCAACCCAGATATGCTCAGATTTATTGATAAATCATTCATAGGAATGTTAACACAAGTTTGGTTATTCTGGAAAATACAGAAAGTTCATATGCTAGGAAAAAACTAAAGTTTGTATCCTACTTGTGCTGTGTAATTTTATGCATAAGAAAGCCGGATAATGTAAACCTTGATTGATTTGCCAGCACCAAGTGTGCTGCATGCCAACATTTGGTTCCAGATTGTAGCCTTTCAGGTGCTGTTACTCCCTTCAGTATTATACTGTATTTTTGTATTGATGTAGGCACGAGCCAAAATAGGATTCACTTCTACCTCCGAGGATGCCATTTACTCATCATTTTAGCTTAGTGAGCTTTGCTTTTTATGGAGTTTTGTGGGCATCAAAAGCTGTGCACCTGGTAATTCACGAGTGATATTCAACAACACATGCCTACAAGCAGAAGAACATTTTGTAAATCCAACAGGATTTGGCTTTCTTCAGGTCGGCTTATGCAAACATTTACACACAACTTACCTAAAAATGAATGAGCACATTATTTTGAATTTGTAATGCTTTCAAATTAATGCTTTTTAAACAGAATAAGGTTCATGTCACCTAACATTATCAGTTAATAAAAAAAGTGAAATATTGCTGCCAGTGGGATAGAATTTGGGAATATTATACATATATTAAAAAAAAAAAAAAAATCTCAATTCAAAGAACATCAGGGGAAATTATGGAAGCCAAATCAGCTGCCTCTGTCAGATCCCCATCCGACTGCACCTCTAAGCACTGAAAGCTAGTGTAACTTGATTAACATACATCCAGGGAAATTATACAGTTCTATCCATCCATCATCCAAAGCATTCAATCATTGGCAGCTACAGCAGCACAGACTTTGTCTTATGGGAAAATTTAATGGATTGTGCACTGCTGTTTATAAAAATTACTCACCGAGCACATTTGAAGCATTTCAAATTAGTTTCTAACGACACTTTAGCTTCTGTTGCATATTATTTGGTTATGTGCACACTGTTGGATACTATATTGCTTTCAGGGATGTAAAACAACACCATTATTTGTATCTGTTACATGTTTAAAACAAACTTTTTAAACATAAAAACAAACATGACCTAACGTTTTATTAAATATGAATCCTATCACTATGTTACGAAATATATATACAGTATAAAAAAATAAAGGAAAAATGGTTCATGTGTAAAAATTATGCCAATTGCTTCCAGAACCACTCTTTCACAATTTGAACTCGGAAATATGCCTGTGACATCAGGGAAGAAAAACTTCATTGATGTGATAACCTGGTCATTCAGGTCATCAGTTGTCTTCTTTTTATTGACACAGGTGTTGCTGAGCCAAGATCTGACCAACTGAAACGACCCCAGATTATAACACTGCCTCCAGAGGCTTGTACAGTGGCCACCACATATGATGGCTGCATTGCTCCATACGCTTCCCTTCTTACCCGGACACGTCATCACTCAGGAATAGGAGAAATCTGAACTCAAACCACATGTCCGTTTTTAAATTCCAATCTTTATGCGCCATAGCAAATTGAAGCTTCCAGATAAGTCTCACTAAGAAGAGGTTTTCTTCTGGCCACACAGTTGTTTAGTCCCAATCCTGTGACGTCTCTGTGTGTTTGGAAATGCGCTTACTTTCACTATTTAAAATGGCTGATATTTCTATTGTTCATGTCTTTAGGATGCAACTTCGCCTAGCTTAAGTGATCTCCATTCCTTTTTTTCTGTCCCCAAATATATTCTTCCAAGAATTTGACGGTTCAAAAGGATCTTTACTGCTTTTTATAATGTGCTGGGCAGTTCTTAACCAGTTTCAACAATTTCAAATCTCCTCAGGTGTCCTGTTTGCTTGATGGAGACCAATAATTTGACCCTTCAGAAACAGGACCTTTGTTTTAAAACCAGGCGAGGTGTCTTTTGGCCCTCAGGCTTAAGACCACTTAAGGATAATCTTATGATCTGAGACTTCCTTGTACCTCCTCAGTTTTCTCTGGCAACATTTTACAACATAAAGACAGACACAAAAGGTTTGAACGAATAGTAAATGTATTCATGATTATTTTCCAAATGTCAGGAAAAACAGGGCCATTCTGAATAAAAGTAAACAATACATAAAGAAGCAATGTCCGAATGCAACAAGGAATGAGGAGAGAGAGAGACTAAGGTTTCAGTACAAACACATACAAAATCAAATCGATCAATCTTTCTCCCAGACACAGGAGGATACACTGCTAGAGGAATAGGAAAGTCAGAGATGGCAGGACAGGTCTGTGTGCATACACAAAGTTTAAGAGCACAGGTGGGATGCTTTCTCGCTCGTTAGTCTCTGTCACAGGTGCATGAAATGCAAAATACAGTACACCGATGATGTCAGTTAATGTTGTTCCTTGAGCACTTGGCAGAAGTGTGTGTGTAAGTGTGCGTGTGTGTGTGTGTTTGGGTTGGGGGACTCATAAGAGCAGACAGCCGCCTCTCTTCTTGCGTTTGCGGACCTGCAGCGCTGCCCTGGTGGCCATCTCGAACACCTCCCGTACCCCCTCTTTAGTTTTAGCAGAGCACTCCAGATAACCAAATGCGCTGATCCTGTTAGCCATGTCTCTGCCTTCCTCAGGCTTCACCGGCTCCTTAACACACAAGCAAAAATATATTTTTATGTAACTGTGCTGATTAAAATAAAAAATAAATAGAAAATTGGACTACTGGAACCTGCTAGTACTTATTCGTTCAAATCCATTCATGCATAAGTAAGTAGGTAAGAGG
The DNA here is from genome assembly GCA_030014215.1 of Clariallabes teugelsi. Taxonomy (NCBI): domain Eukaryota; kingdom Metazoa; phylum Chordata; class Actinopteri; order Siluriformes; family Clariidae; genus Clariallabes; species Clariallabes teugelsi. The sequence continues at coordinate 11,242,854 of JAQMYG010000039.1, forward strand.
TAATACCATAGTATTAAAATCTTTGAATTAGTCAGAAAGTGTTGCTTCGCTTTCTTCAAGAATAGAATCAGTTTCAATGTACAGTAAAGGTTCATATTAATGTGCTTGTTACATTACAAAAGTAATAGTCAAGCATTACATAAAGCATCATGCTCGATATAGTGCAGGTTCCCCTTGTGCCACCTAAGCAGGTCTGGCACCTCGAGGCATGGCTACTCAAGACCTCTGGGGGTGTGCTGTTGTATGTTGTATCTGGTACTGGGACATTAGCAGTGGATGGTTTGGTGCTGTGGGTCGCCATGGATCGGATTGTTTGTCCGGTGCGTCAATGGATGCTTGGTTGGATTGAGATTTGGGGAGGCAGGGTCAACAACCATGACCAACCTTGCCTGTTAAGCCCTGTGCATGGCAGGCTGTGATGCGCTAGGTGTTCCGTCACCTTTCTGTCATGGCCAACATGATCCGACTGGACAGGCTGCCTTTTCTACCTAAAGTAAGAATTCTGAGCACCAATACATGTCTGTTGGTGCCCATGACCCAGTCACCAGTTTACTGGTATATACAGTAATTCATAATCAATATTTAAGGACAAAATTCATACTTAATCAGTCAGTCTTGTGATATGAGAGAGACTTGAGAACGTTGTGCTTTCTGGTTTATTTGTAATAAGACAAGCACTTTCATTTTGTTTTAATTTATTGCCATTAAGAGAGGAAAATAAAAGAGATATATAGCTTGTCTGAAACATTTCACAACCTTGAACCAAATAATGTAGTTCATCATGAACTGATATTAAAAAGTGCAGTTCATTCCCACACAAAGGTCAATCTTACCATGGGAAGAAAAAGCAGGCATTATTCATAAGGCTTTTAGCAAACCATACTGACAACAACATCTTGTAATTTAAACAGTCCAATGCTGAGACTCAAAAGGCACAAGAATGGAAAAAAAAAAAAAAAAGTGCTGATTTAATTTCCTATTCACTAATCCAGCGTGTTCTTTATATAGTTTGTAGAAGGCTGATTCAAACACGTCACGCCCATAAACATCAGCTTATCATGTGTCATGTCCCAGTCAAGTTGTATTAATTTCTCAATACCCCTTCCCTTAATTCTAATCCTAATCAATTAATTGACTAAATAAATACAGAAAACAAAATGACATGTCCTAATAGTAATATTACATGCAAGTAGTCCACTTTAAAACAGGAGACCTTTTTTCTACATGTAAACAAATAATGGAATTTTAAAAGTGCCGTATGTAAGTTCTGCACCATCTGGGTGGGCATACTGTGTACAGGGATTAGGCAGGGAACAGCCACAAGATGGCAGAACATTAAGAATTCTGGTTAAAGGTTAAGGTAGAAATGAATTACGCTGCAGATGCTAAAGGAACGGCTTTTAAGAGCACTGGTTCTGCAGAATTGCATAACTGCTATATGAGGCAATGCTAAAATGCAATTATTATACAATATGTATGCCTCACATTTACATACAACCAATGCTGTCCAGAACATAATAGCTGAGTAGTGTGCCCTAAAGAAATTTAGCAGTTTGTATGTCCCAAATTTAATCCTAAATGCATACACACACTTTTAACATGTAATGCAGTTCCTTAGAGGAGACGTTTTCTTAAACAGGAAAAGGCTACAGATCCACTTCCTAAGAAGGGTGTTGTAGACAGGAAGTACCTAGGTCTCCATCAGAATTCAAAAACACGCTCAATATACCTGCTTCATCTTGGCCAGCTCTCTGCGAGTGTGTTCGTCATTGCGCAGGTCTTTCTTATTCCCCACCAGGATGATGGGAACATTAGGACAGAAATGCTTCACCTCTGGCGTCCACTTCTCCGGAATGTTCTCTGTGTGGGCGAACAACACCAGTTAAAGTCAGCACTCACGGGCTCAACTAAAGTCCTACACATTACATATAGGTAGACTGCAGAGCAAGCGCTGCTAAAAACGGAATAGTTCAAAGTAATTCTTTAAATTATCTTAAAATTATTATCCATTGTTGCATTTGGATTGCATTGCATTATGAAGAAAATGGGAAATTATTGAATAGTGTCTTAAACTGAAATATTTAACTTCGGCCTGAGGGAGCATTTGTATGTGTGTACAGCCTACACCCAGAGTAGCAGTATTTGTGTTTAAACCCACGATTCTGGCAAACACACAATGACAGATGCTTTAATTTAGCATCATTTTAAAATCGAGTTCCTATGGGTTGCATTATGTCCTTGTATTTTCCTCCAGTTCATGAAGATTTGCCCCCATGCTGAATCTAACTGATGGCCTCTGGTGAAGTGTGCTGGTGTGAAGTACCTAAACTGTCAGGACTGTCTATGGAGAAACACATGAGGATGACGTCTGTGTCTGGATAGGACAACGGCCTCAACCTATCATAGTCCTCCTGCCCTGCTGTGTCCCATAAAGCCAGCTCGACCTGAGAGAGAGAGAGAGAGAGAGAGAGAGAGAGAGAATACAAACTATTAAGAACATAACGTTTTTTCATTATGCATTCTCCTTAACACTCCACATTTTTGTACAACAGCAACCCTTTTGTACTGATGAGATGCCATCCCTAATCGAGATCCATGCCATGCTGTTTCATCACAAAAGTGCAGGCAGACTTCTCGGCTGGAAAATTTGTTTGATTTCAGCACCAAAAATCCCTGGTCTGGAACCAGAGCTTGAGTTATTTTCATGAATGCCATTAAAAGTAGCTAAATAATAAATAAATAAATACCATATGCATCAGTGAGTGGCAGAAACAGGGAGCTAAACTGCGAATGTTAGGATTAATTATATGCATCCTTGAAATGGTGGAAACTACAGAAATATCTCATATTGCATGCAACCACTTAAAGTTAAGAAAACAAACACTTATACCAACACTGGTAAAGATCTCCCTTCACTCTTAAAACAGCCTCAGTACCTCATGCCATGGATTTCGCGAGATGTTGGAAAAATTCCTTCGACATTCCAGTTCACGCTGACATGATTGCATCATGCTGCTCCTGCAGATTTTTCATGTGCATCTTTAATGCTGTGAATTTACTCTTCTGCCCAAACCAAAAGGTGTTTTATTGAATTCAGATCAAGTGACAGAATCTCACCAAAGAAAACTAAACTCCTTGTAATGTTCTTGAAGATCCGAGATGACTTGATCGTGACATGGTGCATTATTATGCTGGAAGAAACCAGCAGAAGACGGTAAATTGTGGCCATGAATCATGAAGAGATGCACACGCTCAGCAACAAGATCCAAATAGACTATAGCACTGAAGCAATAATCGATTGGGATTAAACAGCCCGCGGTGTGCCAAGAAAACATTCCCCACACCATTACACCACCTCCACCAGCCTGGACCGTCAAGCAGGCCGAGTCCATGATTTTATGCTGCTGGCACTAAATTCTGATCCTACCATCTGTGTGCCTCAGCAAAAATAAAGATTCATCAGACCAGACTACGTTTTTTCCAGTCTTGAACTGTTCAGTTTCGTTGAGTCTGTCCCACTACAGCCTCAGCTTTACATCCTTGGTTGACAATAGCGGAACCTGACGTAATCATCTGCTGTTGCAACCCATCTGCTTCAAGGTATGCTTTTCTGCTCTCTACAATTGTACAGAATAGTTATATAAATTTCCATACACTTTGTCAGCCACACCATCATCTCTCACAAATGAGGCATTTCCTTTTGCAGAACTGCCACACACACGTGATGCAATAATGAAAAAAGTATCATTATGAGTAAACTCTGTAGTGTGTGAAAATACCAGGAAATCAGCAAATGATTGAAATGGTTAAACTAGCCTGTTTAACAACATGTATGTACCACACCCTGATCAAAATCAGAGATCACATGTCCTTTCCCCCAGTTCTGATGACTGATATGAACATTGCCTCATATCTGCATAATTTTATTCTGCTATATGAATATGAAGGTGTTCCTAATAAAGTGCTTAGAGCATTTATGCTGTATAGCCATGGGATTTACTTTTGGATGGTAAAACATGGTTGGTTATTATTATTATTATTATTATTATTATTATTATTATTATTAAGTTGCAGTAGTAAAACTAGTACAAGTTTATTACTTTATTTATTTAGTTATTTAAACATTGCGTATCAAAAAACGCCCACAACAGATTGTTCAACAGCTCCGGTCTTAAAACTAAAAAAGGTAAAAAAGGAAGCCAGTCCTAAATTAAATTCATAACCAAGTTAACCTTAAATTAAAACAGGCACAAATATAGAACCATAAAAATGCATACGCACACACCTCATTATACAGTGACTGTACAATATTACAGTCTTCCTCTTCCTCTTGTCCACCCACACAGACACACACATACCCCTCCCTTCCCACACACAGTGTGTAGGCAGAGCCTCGAAGGAGGATCCAGAAGATAATCCTGTCTACTTTTTGTTTCTTCACAAGATAAAACTTCAAAGGAAGAATGTCGAGCATGTGCAAGTTCTAGCAAAGGTCAGAAATCTGACCACATTTCATCTCCTTTAATTTAACGCTTCTAAAATAATAATAATAATAATAATAATAATAATAACAATAAAATAAATAAATAGTAAGGAACCTCAGCCCACAGTGAGAACATTTCTGTCATGATATTCTTACTGGTATATCACCATCACCATCTTGTGAATTTCCCCAAGCACCGTTCCTCTTAACATTCTTTGATGTCACCCGTGTCAGATTCAGGGCATAACACAAGATTCCTCTTTAGGTCATCATGTTGACATGGATTTTTGGAATTTTTTAAAAAAAGAATTAGGTGAATCTGTAACTATTGTACAGCAAATTCATCTTAAAGTCGTATTACATACTATACAAACGCGAACACACAGCTCTAAGTTTTTGTCTGGAAAGTCAGTTGTTGTAACAACTCACTTTCCAGACAGAGCTCAAGGAACTCAATCAGATATTCAACGGGTATCCAAAGCAGGCACACCTTAGGATCACAATATCAGGAAGAAGAAGAAGAAAAAAAATTAGTATAACTGCTAATCAGAACATTATACAACACATTTTGCACAGTATTTCAAACCAAGATCATTTTAAAGCTGATGTGTACATAGATGTATGGAGGACGAAACATGACATAATTATAAATAAATAAATATAGAAATAAATAAATACATAAATAAGTGAATAAATAAGTAAATATAGAAATAAATAAATACATAAATACAATAAGCCCTGGAAAATTTCTAAATATATTCCTGCTTTTGTTTATTAACATATTTCAAGATTTATTTATTTCTGAATTTCTACATTTCTTCATTTCTGCAAAGACAGTTTGGTTAAGGATCCGGCAGAACGTGTGCTAACAGTCTCTCGTTGGCAGCCATTTGCAAAGTTAGTTTCAGATAACTAAAAAGCATCACGTTGATTAGATCGATTGCTTCGGTCTGAGGTGCCCTGCGGCCCAATCACGGTTTCGACTAAGGCTGGGACCGCCTACCTCATCAGCATACAGCGACAAA
>JAQMYG010000039.1:11249238-11267841 GCA_030014215.1 Clariallabes teugelsi
TTTAATATAGGCTATAGGGAATTGCACGCAATATACATGGATTTTTTAATTTAATTTTGTTTTTAATGACCCGCCCCGCAAACAAAGCGACAATTTTTTTACCCGCCCCAACCCGCCCCGCGGGCTACCCGCGGGGTCCGCGGGCTAACAGACGACCCGCGCATCACTAATGCACACTAATTCAGAGCAAATTCCTCTTGGCCGGTCCACCCGCTGCTGTGTTTTTCACTTGTGATCAAACCAGTGACTTTACCTGCTGTGCCATTGTTAGTTGATGAGATACAATGCATCAGTCAGATACAGTACGTCATTACAGTATAACATACCAGTGTGTCATTCTAGTACGGCGTGTCAGTCTGATATTGAGTGTCAGACCGATTATTTTGGTATCGGCGAAGTAAAGTGTGTCGATCGGATACAGCATGCCATCATAGTACAGAGTGCGTCAGACTGATTATAGAGTGTCTACGAGTACAATATTAACTTCATTTGTTGGATTGGCATTAGAGACTGTATTACCTAGAGGTGTAACAGTAAGCACATTTGAATTAGTACCGGTTCGGTGTACAGTCTTACGATCCAACTGAATACAGTCTAGCATTAACTACTTACCAATGATTTTCTTCATTAATTCTGTTCATTAAAATTAACAGAAGAGATAGCATGTCGCTTGAATATCACTTCAGAGATATGCCAGGCAGCTAACTCGAGTGAGTGACTGTAGAGTTCACTGTTTTTAAGAAAGAAAATATACAGTGTTTTAGATTTAGCAAATGTATATATCGGTTTATTAATTATTCTAAAGCTAATAATTGTATTTTCAGAATAAGTCATTTAAAGATAAGACGTTTTACTTTGTTTATTTCCAATGATCTATGCAGCTATGTTGATTTGACCTCACTGAGTATGGTGGTAATTTACATCAAAAAAGACATGCTCCCCATTTACTCTGTCGAGAAAGAACTGATTAGAGTTACGCAAAAAAAAAAAGAAAAAAAATTATTCCTTTAGATATCCTTAAATTAAAATAACCATTGCATGCACTTTTTTCTATGGGCTGTTACTATTCTTAAACAACGTACTGTACTTGTTACCTAGATGTACACAAGATTTTAATTGGGTGAAAGACCAAAAGGGGCATTCCTAATGTGCACAAGAAATTATGGCCAGTTTGCCACTGTTCACAAGTTTGCACAGGATTATACAAAGGGTGTTTAGGTCAAACTGGGACTTCAGATTGTGCAGAATAAGAGAACAAAAAGGTATGAGAGTAAAAACTACCTTCATTTCTCAAGATCATCCCCTGCTACACTAATGCACTTTTCCCCCCAGTGTTTCACTAGTGCTTGGATACCATCAAGACAAAGTTCTCGGTACACCGAGCTGGCCTCTCAGAAACTCCTTTAAATGACCCAACAAGTGGAAATAGTATGGCGTGAGGTCAGGACTGTAGGTGTGGCAATAACTCCCAGCCGAGGTTCTGTAATGTAATGTGGTGTTTGTAAAGAATTGGACAGTTCCCACAGACAGAGGCGTCTCTTCAGCAAGTTGACGACAAGTTACTTGTCGATTTTCAAGGATCAGGAGTCCCACTCACTGAACGTTCACAGGAACGACTGCAGTGGGCTCCGAACCATGTTGGCCAGGATGGTTAATCACAGACGTATGGTCTTCATTCATATGAAATTTTATCAAATTTTAAGTGTCCTGAACACCCATCATACCGTATGCGTATAAGTTAAATTCATAACAAAAGAAAACCAAAAAAAAGAGGGGAAAAAAAAGAAAGCCCAGTGGCTTTCAAATGGCAGCACTAGTAACTGAGTGAGCTGGTGTGGTGTTTATTAATAATGTCTCTTCTGCTCTTCTCTAGTGCCAACCACGGACAGTTGTCCATGCTGTCTGTGCAAATCCATTAAATGAACGTTGATGTTTTTTTTAAAAAAACATCCAAGTATCTTTATCTGAACAGGTTTGTTCAGCTGTTGCTTCAGTCTTTTACGAAAATAAGTCCATACAGAACGATCACCATTAGTCCCATTATAAACCACATCAATTCAAAAGCCTAGACACAAGCCACTCACAGTTAATGGATGGTAGTTTGTAGAAACTGCGTGAGCTGTGCTCCACTCGGAGTACTATTTAGTGACACTTGATTGTTTTGGAGAACAATCAGGAGTGACTAAATGTTCAGTTAATTCCCTCTTGAAATTATAAGACCAGGTTTTGTGCACATTTAGACTTCTTGATTAATGCTTAGTAGTGTTCAGGAGAACAGCCATATATGTTTAAGTACAATCTTGGCTTAAAAATAAATAAATAAATAAATAAATAAATAAATGCTTATTTAAAGAAACCATTATTTCCAGCTGACAGGATACAGAGGATATTGCCGGCTTTATTGCCATCAGTAAAACTCATGTTTCTGGATTGTATTTTCACTCCTCGTAAATTATTCAGCGTGACCGACTTTTGTTTATACGTGTTTTGGGAATATTTCCAAATCAACTTGTCTTTGCTTCGTTAATACATTATACCCACCACTCTTATGAAATCCTGGTTCTGATTAGTGTTTTCACTTTCATCGCTTATGATGAAGTGCTCAGTTTCAGCAGTGTTCTTTACACTTGCTACCTTGGCACTGAGTCAGCAGCAGGTGCATGCTACACCCACCCATGATCTCTTGTTTGTGCCCTTTATCAGTTCCAGTGCTTGGCACTTCCTTTACCACCAGACAGGTTGGTTTGAGACCTGAGAAGCAGAGCTTGGAAATAGTATTGGAGGAGTGTGTCAGATGGTCAGTGGGCTGGCTGTCTGGGTGAAGATCACACCAGGGCAGTGGGTGCAAATTTGTATTGCAACACCATTGAATAACTTTTTTTTCCTTATTATTTTGGAAATTGACTAAGCTAAAGTGACTATTTTATTTAATAATGTCTGTAATGCGTCAGACAACAAAATGAACAGCCCCTTTTATGCAGCCGGAAATTCTGCTCCATCACTGCGTTCCGTATGATTGGAACAGAGGTAGAATCAGAGCTCGTTGCTGTCGTGCTTTTAATCTGGGAGACGAGGTAATGACAGGACCGAGACGAGATCCTCGCCGATAGAAGAAGAGCCAAAAGAGACAATGTTAATCAAACTGTCCAATTGCATGACAGGATGCGATCAGTACCAAGTGAATTATCTTGCATAAACTAAACACACGAGTGAGTTTGGGCTTTCAGGAAGGGGCAAGAGCTCATTGCTGTAAAGCAAATAGATGCACCGGATCTATAACAAAATGAAAATCATATTGTGGACCGGAATGCTGTACACTAATAGTTTAATCTTGATTATCTCGTTTTCATAATTGTTGGAAGCCAATATCTCTGAGAAAATTAATTAATAGCACAACCCTAACTAACAAAAATCGCAATAAAACTAAACGTCAATCAAGATCATATCACGTGGTTCCATCATTCTTACAGCCTGAAAAGAGATCATGGTTATACATTAGATATGTAACATCACACTCTCCTTCAATAATGGGAATAAATAACCTTTTTTTTCTTCTTTTCACTCACCTGTTTGCCATCTACTTCGATGTCAGCGATGTAGTTCTCGAATACGGTCGGCACGTAGACCTCAGGGAACTGATCTTTGCTGAAGACGATGAGAAGACATGTCTTCCCGCACGCTCCATCTCCTACAATCACCAGCTTCTTACGGATGGCTGCCATTGCTGTGGATAGAGAGAAGAAACAACAGTGTTAAAATAGTAATGAGATGTCGCTATTCAAAATGTCTGACACACTGCATTGGTTTCGGAGAGGGGGAAAAAAGAAAAAGAAAAAAACAACAAGTATAAGGGAGGGGGAAAAAAATGATTCTGCATGAACTACTGTTTTAGCCGTTGGTAGCCGTTTCTAACTCCGGGTCTGGCCTTTGTTGGCAGGCATTTAGTTACTGCACACAAATAAATAAATAAGAGTGTGTGTCAGAGTTGGCCCTGTTTCCACAGACCCTACAGAGGGAAATAAAAATCAGTTGGTGATTTGCTGCCCCGCCCTTTTCCTTTAGTCTGTTCCTGCAGTGAGTAGTTGTGGGAAACAAGGACATGATGGCCTGAAAATGTCTCAGCCAGAACAGCATAGAATCACACACCCTTAAATAGAGCTACCTATTGGGGGGGGAATACAGAACGCTCAGGATAGTGCGGTCACATTGCCAAATGCACACACGCACGCACGCACACCTATTCAGCCTTTCCCCTCAGCATACGGTTCACCTCTGCTCTGAAAGCTTCATGCTGGCACATAAACATGGGTCAGGAACAGTGTGATTGAGAACGCTCCTGGTGGCAGCCAAGTTAAAGGGTAGCAAAGCTTTACTGGCATACTAGTGTTAGACCTTCCTCCGGTTGTAGAGAAGGATCCAGATGATTCCATGCCAAAGTGAAATCACATAAAAAGCAGTCACATGTACTATAAAGACCATGCCTGAAAATCTAACTACATTAGCCATGTTTACATGAACAAGATTTCTTCAAATCTGACTGAAATCATCATGATTCCAACACTGATGGTCATGATAACATTTACACGCTTAAAAAAAAATTTTTTTTTTAATTGATGTCAGGTTAGGTTTCCCACATCTTTTCTGATAAATCCCGCCTCCTGCGTTATGATTAGTTACAAGAATTCAGTCTCATCTATGATTGGGTAGATGTTTTACTACATATGACAATGCTCGTCTATCATTGCCCTTTCCTCCGCCACAGACCCAGTAGATGAGACTAAACACAGGAAGGAGAGAGTTGTCAGAGTTTATCGATCGTGGATGAGAGCATGGCTCGTGAATGGGAACTTCCTCTTGGAAACTTGTCACGTCAACTAATGTTACGCCCTAATACGGTATTTATATGGCTAATATTTCAAACAGGATTTACACCAACCCTCTGAACATGTGCACTGAGCCGTGGAAAAATTCAATCGAATCCCAAACCAGACTAAAGGCGTAAATCAACACCGAACAGAGGAATCCAATCCGCTGATGATCTGAAGAACAAAAACCTGAAAGAAAGACTGAACAATTCCGAGTAAACAGAGTGATTGATCACAGTTTAGAAACTGAAAAAGGAAGACACAAAAACATCTAAAATCACCAGAGCAGAGACTATGTACACACTAAGCTACAGGAAGTCGAAGCAGAGACACATTTCAGACTGATCTGTCTAAAAATAACACCAGGAACATTTCCGTAAATTTGCAGCGATCGTCTCAAACTCAGCTGTGTTTAGGGAAACAAGATGGAAGAGCTCGGCTGGCAGCTACATATATCCACTCTTCATTATATAAAAAAAAATAATAATAATATNNNNTCAGGTTAGTTCGTGACAACTTGCCTGTATCCATATTACACAAAAATGCGAAAAAAATAAAATAAATGCACTCCCTTTCGTCCGCAGCAGTTGGATGAACTGTTCTCGACATAAAAATGCAACAGACAGACAGACACACACAGAGAGATTCCTGCCTTTATTAGAGATAAGAATATATTCAGCCCCCTCCCACCAAAGCTTCGAGTATTCGATGTTGATCACTACCGAATACTCGAAGCTCAAAAAATGGTATTCGGACCAGCCCTAATTATTAGTGGAAACTTCGGGTTCATGTACAGTAATGAAAGCCATACCTTAATCTTATTGATAAACACATCATCACGTAAGGGATATTTCTAAAAAGAGTGATGATAAAAGGATCAGGAATGAAAGTAAATAAACTAAAAGAAAAATTCCTTCAATCCAACAGACGTTATTCAAAACCTGAATGTTGCAAGTCAATGTTTACTACTTTAAAATAAATTCCTGTTGGTTTCTTTTATTAGTTTATTAATTGTGTGCTTTTCAGTATAATAATGTTTACTACGGTTTTGGATATTGTATTTTTTTTTACTCATCAAACTGCATTTCATTCCAGCACAGAAACTTTTCCATTAGGGAGAATGAAGACAGCAGAGGAGACAGAGATGAATGCTGGAACAAGACTCTTTCCTCACTGGTCTAAACAGACTCTTTAGCCGTTTCAGTCACTGCTGGAATTGTGTAAGTGAGACGATCTACTTTTCCTGAAATTTTATTTGGCGACAACCAACATGTTTATGCTGCATGTTTGAAACGCCACAGATTTTTCCTAATTTTTTGCTCGCGTAGGATTAATGTACAACAATGTAGGTTTTATATGTGCTATGCACAACCAGACCTGTATGAACTGAACGGTTTAATGTTTATGTTCTTAGTGGATCGGTCAGAGCCCCACCCAAATGCTGTTCCTCCCACGCAGCTTGAATTAGTCAAGCAGTGACTGCCAACACATATTTTGTCTATTTGTGGAGACGTTTGTTTACACAGTTCGGACAAATTGCCCTAAACAACAACATTTCGTCTATAGCATGCAAACGCTGGGCCGTTCCAACGTTGTTATATTCTTGCATTTTGGAAAACAGCTGTCTGATAGACAGTTGAAATCTACATGATTTGGAAAAGTTGAGTAGCATGGGTAAAATCAGTCTTTAAAACGAGAACAAACTGTACAAAAAGGATGATCAAACAGTCAGCTAAGGAGGGGATGAGTTTGAGGGTCTGGACAAGCTGACCAAAGAAAAGGAAAAGCAGTAGAAATGACCTAAAGCAGGTCACCTCTCTCTCTCTCTGTGTGTGTGTGTGTGCGCGGTTGCGTGCATGAAGCCGAGAATGTTTCTGGCGATAGCGTCCCAGTTTCACATGCGCCCATTCATCACACTGTCACTCTCTCGTACTGAAAGTCTTCAATTATGGCCGACTCTGCTTTCTGCAGCGCACCAGCCGCTTTTAAACCACCAGCGGAGCTTTACTGCAAATTGGACACCGTCTCCTTTCACAATTACTGTAAAGCAAATGAGAAACAAGCGGCTCATAAAAACCGCCGGCCTTTTCAGTCAGACGCTGTTTTCCACCTCAATGAAAAGCGGATGAAAAGCGTATAAGGTCAGACTGTGCATGCTCAAGGGTTTTAACCTCCTTGTTGGGCACTGCTGGATATAAGTACGACCAAAATGTCCAACTCAAACAAATACAAACCTGACATTACTAATAACAGCTAATGTGAAATGAAAATCATGTAAATGTACATGATTTAAATCACATGATGTGTTACCAAACACATGAAATGCTGTTTAACTCCATGTTGGTCTAATGTATCAGGATTTAACTGGACTGGGAAGAAGATGGGCTCAACTATGGCTTCCAGCAAACTCTGCATTTTTTTCTTTTCTTTTTTTTTTTTTTGCTGATAACAGCTGGAGGTGGTGGTAAAGTTGTAGCTGCATCATGATGTGTTATTACTGGTTAACAGGTTCTCCGACCCCTAGTCTCACCTACTGTACATAGAATACATTTAGAGACAGGCTAAAGTTAATCCGTTAATTGGAGACATTTAGATTGATGCTGATTTAACAAGTAAAATAAGTCCAGAATCATGAACAAGGTTTTTTTCATCAAGTTTAAAACATGTTGCCTTTAACTAGGTCACCATTCAAAAAAATTTTTTAATAAAATAAAATAAACAAACACACACACACACATGGTATATAGTAGTAGCTTCATTTTTAAAAACAAAAATCTAGCAGCACAAGTTTGCAATGCCTTTTTGTTGCCATATTCTAAGCTTTGTGTTTAGGCTCGAGAGGAAAAACAACAGAATGGGAAGCTCTGAGCTCACTTCCTGTGCTGTACACTCCCTTCCTGCTTCCAAGGAAAGGTCAAGTGAGTCACTAGGTATCACAAAACAAGAACAGAAGCCCTAGGAAATCCCTTATTGTATGTGTTGTAGAGATAGAAGATACAAACAATAAGAAAACAGCAATGCAGCAATAAATAAATAAACAAATAAATAAATAAAACAAAAGGTGATGCCTAATTAAAAATTAGCTTTGACCAAAAAGTTCATCATCTTTTCTACTGGCTGTCATTACACAATTTAGTTTTAACATTTACTTGGATGAATTCAAACGTCTTCATGTATTTTTGTTTTGTTTTTACTTCAACACTGACTTTGTCACCCCGGGCAAGCTTTATTTGATTTGAACTTTTAAATATTTAAACAAACGTGATTTGTTTTATCATTTATTAAACTATTCTAAACTGATATAGTACAAGGATGGAAACCTGTATGTGAATTAGAGCAAATAGACAAAAGGCAGAAAGCACTTATGTAAAATGCTTATGTAATTCAGAATACCACAATGCCCACACATCTACAGTGAGAGAGGCACGTCACTTCTGCAGTATAAAGCATAACAGGAAAGTATTGTGAAGACGAAAGTACGCAGGTACGTTGGTAGAGTCCTGACCCATGGCAGGAATCAATCTGTCATGATGAGGAATGGACCTAGTTATGAAGAATCACGGGGGAGGAAACGACATCATCAAAATGACCTCCAAACTTACTGTAACACAATCTAGAGAGAGCCAAAATGTCCCCATTACACAATGACAAAACAGAAGAATATATGCGAAAGGAGAGTTCACAAACATGGCATCATTCTGATAAAGGACATGCTGAGACCAGTTGGCAACCTGGGCAAGTATCGCGCTTATACTGGTCAGTCCAATGTTGAGGGAAATTTTCCCACTGATGTTTGTTTCCTCAAAATCTAGGTACAATTCCTTATTTATTAAAAATTATTAAATCATAAATTTAGCTTTATTAAATACTAGAAATAGGGCGGGGGATTCGAGTCAGCATTTCAGTGTTGAAAAAAACATTTTTTAAAACTATTTTTTACACATTGAATTAGAATAAAATTGTGATCTGTGCAAAATCGCAGAACAAATTGAACCTGCAAGTATAGTGATCTCGTTTCGGGTGGTCTCTGGAGATTCTCATTCCTATTACATAAAGATTAGACTGAAAGTTACTGTAGGAACTGGAGAAGGTTGTCAGTTAGTGCGACGACATGCTACAGGCTGCAACCTGTAGTAACGTTTTTAACAGTTTGTAATTTGATCTTAGAGTTACTTGGTGCAAGGCATGCATTTCAGTCATTAAATCTAAGGCTTATACTGCCCTGAGAGAAAGCTTATTTACATTCCATTTACAGCATTTGGCAGACCATCCTGATACAGAGCGATTTCCCTCATTACACATACAAGCAGGTAACGGTTAAGGGCCTTGCTCAAGGGCCCAAAAGTGGCAGCTTTATGGCAGCAAGTTTTGAACCTGGGACCTTTTGATCAGCTCATTAACCACTGGGCCACATACTGCCCCTGCTCAAGATCAAATTTTGGCCAAAATGGTCTTTTAAGGACCTGAAGCAGGACCAGGAACAGTCGTTGTTGGAAAAGATTTAGGCAATTCCGCGTTATTCATCGTATAACCCAAATTCCTTCAATAAGTAACAAAACTAAAATAAATAAAATACAATGCTTAATGTGATTCACAGCAAATTCTCTAGTGCAATCAACTTATCCAGATTTTAGTTTCAGTGGTTTATGCCATGAAGCTATGAAGGCTCTTTAGAGTCCTACATGTCTGTGTGTGTGTATAGACTAGGGTGCTTGGGAGGGTGCCAGCAGGCTTCTGGTTTGTCCTGTGAAGCAAAACAACACACTTCCTGATCCTGGGAGTGGTGCTTGGCAGTGTGCTTTCATGCTAGGGCTTCCACACAGAAAAGAACAGAAGGGTGGGACTCTTCCAAAACACACAGCCAAAAACCCAGAGATCCCACTGACACAAT
The DNA here is from genome assembly GCA_030014215.1 of Clariallabes teugelsi. NCBI lineage: Eukaryota > Metazoa > Chordata > Actinopteri > Siluriformes > Clariidae > Clariallabes > Clariallabes teugelsi. The sequence continues at coordinate 11,258,995 of JAQMYG010000039.1, forward strand.
CCCAGAGATTCTCCTCTGAGACTTGAAGCCAGGCATCAATTGAAATCAAGAGGCGTGAATGAGAAAGAGTGTTTCATTACAGCGGATAAGAATATATAATAGGTTGAACTCTATTGTGGAAAAGAATGGAATTTCAATTTAATTAACAACAACAACAGGATTTGATAGCTGCGTTCAAAGATTTACACCTGGGATTATGAGCAAACTGAGTCCAGACAAAGTAGCGCTCACACACTTCCTCTTGTCAGCTGTGGCTCAACCAAAGGACGAACAAAGTTACTCTTGCCCTTGGGGAAGGTTACCCGAGTGTAAGCTGCTCCATCACACACCGTCCAGTCCTGTCCTCTAAACTCCTGCAGTTGACTTTGAAGAATTTAAAGTACTGCATGAGGGACAGGAACAGTACTACAGATGTTTCGTGCAATAAGGTTAAAACATCTGCAGGTTTCATCATTCCAGTCTTAAACAATTATGACCTGTTATTTCATATACCGTTTTCATATAGGAAATACTATATAAGAAAAGATACAATCTAATCTGCCCCCATTGTCATTCCCATGCACTGAATGGTTCCCCATATAACCCAGGGTAAGAGGTATACTATAGATGCTCATAAAAGTTTGTTACTGTACAAGCTCTAAACACATTGCAAACATTTGATATCTGTACGACTGCAAAATGACTACATGCAGCTTTTAGGCTTCTGAATAAAGGAAGTGAACTATGACTTTGGTGGCCTGTGCCTGTTTTTTTAGCACTTAGTAGAGTCTGGTGCATTTCTAGAAGAAACAAATCACAAAGAAATGCCTGACCATAGACCTTTTTCCTGACTTTTGACTTTGAGTTTGCGTTTTCTTACCACTTCACACAAAAACACATTCAGAGTTCAGCTTTGGGGAATGTTCTAGATTACGAAGCAAAAAATGGCACTGAATAAGCCTTACTTTATGCCCTTACAGCTCCGCCATCTTTAGTTAAACAACTAGACTTTTATAGAAATTACTGCAATGCAGAAACGAGAGAAGACCTCAGAGGAGATGCTAAATGCGACGTTCAACTCGATTCAAAATTGGAAGCAGAGGAGAAGAAAGAGGCCAGAAATCCGATGCTACCAGGTGGACCGATCGCACTTGTTCTGGTCTGCTTCACTGCTATGACACTATTTAATGACACCATTTCATTTGATAAATGAAACCATGCAATAGTGTTGTAAACTTTATGTGGAAAAGATAACCGTGTAGTAAGTGAAACTGCACTCAGATGCGCAGGCACCTCTTTAAACTTGTGTCGTGACTAGCAGTGCTGACAAAATGGGCATTTTCTAAAATATTTACCCTTGGCTTTCAAATGTTGGCACTGGGGGCAAACAGATGTCCTCCTTTATAAAAAAAATAAAAATAAATAATAATGGTATATAAAAGGAATAGCTCTTCTTTTCAGTGTAAAATATTGTGTAGTACACCAGGTTCTGGTAGCGGTATTGTCAGGTATTGGTGATACTGGTGCATCCCTTTTTACTGCTAAACAAGTCTGAAACCTGTGGCCAAAGTGCACACGAGTATCATACCATGCAGAATCTAAGGCTAATGTCCATGCTAGATCCATGATATTGGTGTAATGGATGCCTGAAGAAACCCAGAAACTAGTTTTAATCTTTCAAGGCTTGTCTTAATGCTTCAGTTTGCTGGAATGTATAAGCACCAAGATGCATCTTTCTCGTCCAGAAACTCAAGTCGATCAATTTTAGCTAACCTACTGGAAACAATCAGAAGTATTAAATGAGCTCTAAAAATGTACTTAATGAGGAGAAGCTTCCCCATCAATATAGTGCTAATGTTTTAGCTCAGCTGAGGTAATGATTCAGAGCTCATCAGGGAGTCGGACAAGAGGTCCTCGTTCTCCGAGATGGATAAGAACACAAGCCATAATAATTAGTGACAACTGTTAAAACTTAATAGCTCAACTGCATGATATATTTAAATCCATCATATTTGCTACCGCTCTCGATTGGAACCAGAACAAATCGAGGACAGCTCTGCCGAGAGTGTTTATTTTCCCTGCTTGATTTAATCGGGGCATGGGCTATTGAAAAACTGCAAGGCAATGATGTTGCACTATATAATAAACTAAATTTAACCAGGACAAACACTTCTTTGGGAATATTCTAGACAGCAGTATAACTCTACTCACTGCTCTTAATTTGTCAGTCAGTATAAAGTGAGGTAGAAATGAGCTCTTTTGAGTAAAGGGGGTACAATAAAATTTCTGTCTGACTTAAATTGGTTAAGCTCACAGCTCCTGACAGCAGCGTCTGATTTAGTATTTTAGACACTGATTTCAATATTTCGCCTTTTGTTTCTTGCTGTGGGAGGAGAACTCCTGCTCCACTGCGCCAATATGGAAAGGGAGACGTGGGTAGATTTTTGTACTTCGTAGCAGGCACATCATCAACATGGTGTCTTTTTCCCAGTGCAATGAATGATGGTTTTCAATTAACTGATGAATTGCAGTTTATCTTAAAAGGTCACATATTATATTCATTTTTAAAAAACGTTTGAATTAAATCTCAGTGGTCAAAAATTTGTCTAAATTCATCAGTTGAAATACAAAAATCAGACTCCGTGGTCTAGCACGCTTGATGCTCATTTCCTACGTGTGCGTGTACGTATCCTCCGACCTACAGTCAGAGCTGATAAAGTTGGATGGCACATGAGAGTTTTGATCTTTACATTTTCCTCGAAATATCAATGATATTATTCATAGCGTGAGTTAACTTTCTTGTTCTCATCTTTGTGTTTAAAGGTGGCTCACAAACTAAGTAGATACATACTGCCACCTGCTGTATCGAATGGTGTAAATATACAAGCGTACCCGAGAACAGAGCACAAAAATTCTTTTTTTTTTTTAAATAAATAATAATAATTAAAAAATAGTGACCGCTAGCCAGTGAGGGAGCAGGGTGGTGAGAAGCAGTAGTTCCTGGGCACAGACCTTGAAAACCCCTTTGAGGAAGTACATTTTCCTAGCCAATAAACATCCATGTTTGGGACCTTATCAAGCATCTCCCAAAGAAACTCTTTCGAGTTCGAAGTTGATGTCACACTAGGAGGAAAATTTGCTTGTTTAAGCTCTAGTCAATAGAATAGTGGAAAATATTATTAAAAGTAAGGAAGTTTTTTTAAAAATTATTTTAGTTTGTTTGTTCATGAAGACCGAGGACCCTTCGGGTAGGTCTCCTTTAAATTTTATTAAATATTTAGAGGTCACATCTGCTGATCATGGAGCTGTAGACAGCACCTCCAAAGAAAGCTGGTTTGTTTTACATGACTCAAAGATAAAGCACAAAGAGATTCGAGAATACAGTATAATGAAAACTGGGAATAGGGATTAAATGGAATATGAATCCTATCTTGGAATAAACATATGTGGGAAATACACTAGTTTTACTTTGTTGTTTTTAAGTCTAAAAGTTTGCATTGGTACTTGTGATGCTGAGAGCTGCGAGGAAAGAAAAAAATACAAGTGAGAGGTCAAGTTGCACTGGTTTAAAAAAAAGACTATTTAGTACATGTATTGTTAAACACATGGGTTTCCAGAGACATAATTGCAAAGGTTTAAATAAAAAATAAAATAAATAAAAGCCAGCCCATGCTGCATTTCAAACTGGGTTAGAGAACAGCTAGTTACAGCTACAGTATTTGCAGCTCTAAACAGATATGGATAGTGTTATAAATCACACGAGAACTGATGTCATCATACAGTACATGTCCGAGGAAGCCGGATGAGCATCAGTTCATCAGTATTTAAAGCTTAACTGTTAGAAGACGGCTAAAGCTTCTCATTACCAAGTTTGGTTTTATTTTAAAAGGAGGGAGTAGAAACCAACACAAACCTGGCAAGGTCTGTGGGAAAAACATTCAATCCCTGATCCCAAGTTGAGAAACACTCATTCACATAGAGCACATAAAAGTCTTGAGCTGTCCCTTAATTCATTACATTTTGCTTCTACAGAGCAAAGATTTCTTGTATTTTTAATGTAGTCTTGTGGAGTAGAAGCACTTTGTTTGACTTTCATTCTTTCACTTTTAGTTCTGGCCCTGTACCTGACCAGTTTCAGAGCAATCCTGCTTTGTTTGTTAAGCCTCACACTGTCCCATCATTCAAGCATTCAAAAACATCTAACTGAAGGCGTAACTGAAGGCGTGAAACAGGTGCAGATGATGACAGAAGGTCAGGCTGGTGATTAGTATACTGGTGATGCTGAGTGGTTGGAGGGGAAATGAGGCTGCTGCTGAGGTTGTTACATAAACAACCAACTTTTAGATTGTATATTTAGGTACTTTGCAGCCTGTCGCAGGTAAAATATCTGTTCCTATTCTTTAATTAAATTTAATCCAAATATGAAATGAGGGGTGGCTCAAGAAATGAAGTACTGTATTTCTCTCAGTAGTTTAACTCCAGCTCAATAACATTGTATTCCTCTTATCGGACATGTTACCCAGTCGAGCAGCTAACGGTATCCATAAAGGGTCTGAATGCAACCTGCACTGAAAGTGTGTCCTAACGCATTTCTCTTTAAAGAGGTCATTACGATTCTGTCACAGTCTGTTATAATGTTTTATTAGCAGACCAGATGCGCGTGTTTAAATCTGCTGCCTGTCTTGTTTTATTCGCCCACCCTTCCCCCCCATTTCTTTTCTGTATCCACACAGAATAATGTCTTTCTGCATTAATAATTAACTGTATGCGTACCTTTTAGGTGTATTTTGCATTTGTTTTGGACTTTGGATTAGAAATGTAAGCACTAGCTGAATACATCATGCTTGTACAGACATGGGAAGAAAGCTGACTTACAGAAATCTAGAGCAAACCAGAGGCAAGATATGCTTTTGTATATCGCAAAAGCAACCCATAACTGTGCTGGAAGGACGTTGAACATGAACATATTTTGAATAAACGTCCTGACATGAGCCCAATAAAGTAGTCCTGATTAAAGAAAGGCCTCTGTTCTTTCAGTGCCAGTCAGATGATTTGTCTAAGTGTTGGGTTGCAAACAAGTTAAACACGTTTTCCGGTATGCTGTGTGTGTATTCTTTATGGTAAATGAGAAGTATATATGTGAGCACATCAGAGACAAAACATTCAGTTCCCAGCCAATCACATGCTTCTCTAAAAGCAACACTGAAATCATGGAGGAACAAATATTACTGTTTCATTCTGATTCGTTTTCCTCCCAGACACAGAGTTAAGAAACGTCCCATAAAAGTTTTACACAGGGTGAGGCTAGGTAAACATGTTCAAGTAGATCAAGAAGGTGAGAAACTGAAGAGTTTATAGGATGGCGGTGTCCGGTTGTAGGTACTGTAAACGAACTTCTTTCATCCCAAGTTGCATAACAAACTGATATGAACGGAAACTGATGTTAAAGGTCATGATATTGTGGTTTCATCAAGCAAACGATCATAAAAGAGCTTCCAGGCAAATGCTTTAACACCCTGTTCATTCACCTTCTGTACTTTGTTAACAGGAAACAGACATAAAAGTATTGTCTTGTTACAATACCTGCTTGACAACATTAACGTCCTCCCTTCCTGTATGCTAAAATTAAACTAGGGACAGGACTCACCAGAGACCACCTGATACTGCGATATCATGACACCCAAGTGCTGGTTAGATTTGTTTAGCGATTCTGTTAGTTTCATGAATACATAAATGTTCAAAATTGTAAACACAGACTGAGCAAGTACTTCATTTATACCACAAAAAGATGCTTTGCTTCCTACATTACCTGTGTATGAACCATTTAAAGCACACCACCTGAACAATTAGGAGGGAATGTCTACATACTGCCACCCCAAATACAAAAAAAATTTAAAAAATAAAAAAAAAACCACACACACGAAACTTAAATTCCCCCCCCCATCCCATCTCTAAATAAAACATTATATTAGTGACAATTTAATTATTGAACATTTTAACAGAGCAATTAAAATACACACATATTTCAAAAATGTATACACAATATATTGTAGCTTGAATTTTAAATGACTTGAATTTTTAGTTCTCTCAGATTTTAAAAGTAGGTGCGTGTTGATTCAGATAATAAAATTCTCTGCTAGGAACAAGGTGGTCACAGAGCTGTCAAAGAGATACCGTTGATTAAAGTGTAATACATTTGTCCTGACCATGAATCTAATGGAGCATGATTATTAGGCCGGTCTCCAGGACCGAGCCTGGGCTATAGGTTTTTAGGTCATGAATCCACATTGGGAAAGTTGGTCCAACAGCCCAAAATTCATAAATGCACATCACAGTGATGAGACACGTCACTACTGTAACTAAAGTATGTTCTTCAGAATCCCACCACGCTACACATAGATGATTTTTAACAGCATGCTTGGGTGACGGATGATCGTTTCAGAATCAGGAACTTGGGGCACGTGGAAACAGTGACGAAAAGCAGGCAGAGTAGTGTGCAGAGCAAAACGGTTATATAACTCTCCTGCTAGCAGAACATAGTCACATTACAGTTACAATATACAAACGCAAATCAAAGAAATCGAATAATACAGTTTACATGTGGCACTAGTGGGAAAAAAAATCCATGGCTGAAACATTTAGATTAAAAAAAAAATAAAAAAAATAAATAAATAAATTCTGTTCTGTCCAGCCACAAAAATAAATAGATAAATACTATAAGACACAGAATGATCGCATTCTCTGACACACACAGTGTTCTACCATGTCCTCCATCTCATTGTGCTCTAACCCACTGCCTAGTTATTAGAGCCACATGTAATAAAAATTAAAAGTACATGTGCTTTTTATTCAGTTGCTGTTCTTCTCCCTGTCTTTCTGATACCATTTATTTATTCATTTAAGAGTGTGTGGTATTTTCTTGATTATTATATAATAAAAATATTAATAAATTGTAGATTATAAAACTTAAATACTTTCATAATTATATACCACCCTGTCTTGAGAGTGATCTCACAATGAAACAAATATTTTAATTCTAATATCAAAAGCCTAGATCTGTGTCTTTATTAAGCATGCAAATATATTCATATTTAATTAGGTGAAGATTAATTTGCATAAATGAATTAATTTTTTTTTAAGTTCCAACATAAAAAACTCATTAGAACATCAGTTTGTAGATCATCTTGCCTTAAAAACATTTTTAAAAAATAATAAATAAAAACATGCACATAAATGAAACTTCCAAAGGAGAGAATATAGGTGAGGGTTCAATCATTAACTGATGAATCTAACTCCTGCTGTGCTGCTGTTTAACACACAGCCATAAATAGAATAATAAAAAAAATTATAAAAACAGTCTGCAGGTTGCTGTTTGCACATGTGGTCCATATGGAGCTTACACAATCCCATTCAATATATAAACTGCCTATTGGACAGATGCTGCCGATTCCAAACCTGGCTGATTTCAGCCATTTTGCTAAAAATAAATAAATAAATAAATAAAATAACAAAAAATAATAATAATAAAAAATTTTAAAAAAGGCTGTACCTCAGAGAAAAGTGCCAAAATGTTACTGAGAATAGCCCCATGACAGTTAACACATCACAGTTCTCATGGACAAGTACGCAACATTCACATCACACTGGCCTGAGACAAGCGACAAATTGTTACCTGATCGGTTTTCCTCTTGTACTCGTGTGCATTTAAACAGACTGCACTATAATGGCCTTAATTACTATAGGCATCAATGTTTTGGGCTCAAAATCACCATGGAAACAGTTTACACTGTATACTGAAAGTTCCATCAGTCCACACAACAATAACAGCTGGGTACTGTGATACTATATTTAAGCAATATTACACGAGAGGGAGTGTTGTACAGCTGGATATAGCACAGCTTTGACAAGGTTGATCCCGGAGACATCAATTACATAACATTGCTAAAGTTCTTCTGTTACTGGTTCCGAATGTGTTTTTTTTTTTTTTTTTTTTTTTTAATAGGCAGTTGTATTCTTCTCAGTATGGCAGACCAAACAGACCCATTTTCACCCATGCGATCAGAAAGGACAGACTACTTTAAGCTGACTGTATGAAAACAATAACGCAATAACCACTCTATACGACCATGGTGAGCAGAAATCAATCTCATGTCAATGTCTGGGGGAAGGATGGCCTATGCGTGGGCAGAAAATGACCCCATCAAAAAGTCACAGGCTGGAGGACTGAAGATTATTTTAAAAAATGTGATGTGTGTTTAATCTTGTGGCATAAAAGGGTTAAAATGTATCTTTTTACCTTGTTAAAACGATGTTGTAGAGATGGGAATCATCAGTCACTACCCGATACGATATCACAATACCTAGCTGCAGATTCAATTAATAATGCGATTCTGGAATCAGGATTTATTTATTTATAAATATCCAGATTTTTTTTTTTAATGATTTTGTTACAATAAAAAGAAATATTCAAAAGAAAAATATTTAACTTTTTTTTTTTTTTTTTAAATAAAAATGAGTCGTTACTCAAAAGTTTTATACCTTAGCTTTATTCTACAGTCACAACTGAATTGAACATTAGTAATTAACTGTAGCCAACTCTTCTCATTTAAAAACCAAGTGCAGCATTCAAACACTACAAACTGACTTGAGTTTAACATTCAACTTAAAACTTAAACACAAAGCAACATTTTCACTAGGGATGCACCGATACCGATACCGGGTATCGGCCTCGATACCACATTTTCTAAAGTACTCGTAAAAAGTCCCCTGATACCGGGAACCGATACTACGTTCTGAAAAATGTCTATTTTTGAGCGGCGTGTAAGGGGTTAATCACAGGCGCCGAGTGCCCGCCCCCAGGCCCCGCCC
>JAQMYG010000039.1:11310158-11336812 GCA_030014215.1 Clariallabes teugelsi
ATACTTATTTTCCACCATAATTTGCAAATAAATTCTTTAAAAATCCTACAATGTGATTTTCTGGATTTTTTTTTCTTTTCTTATTTTGCCTCTCATAGTTGAGGTATACCTATAATGAAAATTACAGGCCTCTCTCGTTTTTTTAAGTGGGAGAACTTGCACAATTGGTGACTGACTAAATACTTTTTAGCCCCACTGTACTGTATGTGTATGAGTTCATGTATACCTGGGCATATACCTGGGTATAAGAGGGCAGATAGTACTTCTTTACAAGTGGTTCATGCATACCTGAACACATGCACATACATCCCCAGATGATAGGACCAGTGTGCATGAGTTAAAGTATGCAAAAACCAGGTATGCAGAAGTACTTTGTTCCAAGTGATGCAGCTTGAGCTGCAGTTTTGGGAAGATGCTATTGTTGGATTACTTGTTCAGCTGTTTGCTGTAATGTAGTGTAGTACAAAATGGATGTACTGTACTGTACAAAGTTGTTGTTGTTGGTCTTTCGGCTGCTCCCAACAAGGGGTCGCCACAGCGGAACATCCAGTTCGCACAACAACTTGGCACAGGTTTTACGCCGGATGCCCTTCCTGACGCAGCCCTCCCATTTTATCCGGGCTTGGGACCGGCACTGTACTGTACAAAGAAAGACAGAAAAGAAAATAAGAAAGAAAGGAAGAAAGAAAATGATATGTGTTAAAGCTCAGGCTTCTCAAAATTCCTGTTTGGGATCAAATTTCAGAAAGTCCCTAAGTAGCACTAAATGTTTTAAACATTGTATTAACTTTTAGATGTACACGTGCTAAAAATCTCAAAAGTGTTACACTCAGGGAACACACACACTCACACACACACACACACACACACACACACACACACACACACACACACACACACACACACAGCTGCTGCGTTCATATGCTAATTCTAGCATTTTACTGTGCCAAAATCTCTCTCTCTCTCTCTCTCTCTCTCTCTCTCTCATTGCAGTTAGACTGAATACTCATGTAGGAGTGACATTATGTCACATTATATGTGAACAGGTTGTTGCATACAAAACAGCATGCAATGACAAATATCACAATTCATTCTCTTACTTTTGTTACATCTGGCATGGAAACCAAAACCTTCCAACTGCCAGAGCATTCAGTCCGTGGCAAAGTTATGTCTTTACCGGGACACCCCCAAAGAAACCAACAGAGAGGTTTTTGTGTGAAGTTTTTAGAGGGCCTGGTTAGAAGCATTAGAAGAGGTTAGAAGGAGGATTTCGAAGTGTGTAAGAGTCTATACACACACAGAGCAGAGCAGAGCAGAGGAAAGTCTGTCATCAGAAGAGTTTTCAATGTGAAACACTGAACTTTGTGAGAGAGACAGGAAACAGTGACAGAGATGAGGCCTCTCCAAGTAAGAGATATGTAGGCAACGCTGCTTGAGTCCCATTTAATGTACGACAGATCTGACATCCATCACAGCTACAGGATCCATCACCCTGACAGACAAAGAAAAAACACTCATACTACATTACAGAAACACACACTGCATGTTTAGTAACAGATTGCCCACACAAGCCCATAAATTTATGACATGCTTGACATTGCCATTTTATTAGGTACATCCAGGTACGGTATTGCATCTTCACTGACCTTCAGAATAGATTTCCTTTTAAAATTTGTGATTATTCCCATTTTTAAGCAAGTCACTATGATAAATGAATCAATCACTTTGATGCACTGAATTATTCCTTTTGTTCAGCTGGTGCTTTGCAGTTGCAATCCAAAAAAATGGAACTGTGCCAGCCAAAACACATTTTTTATAATACATAAATAGACTATTTCATGTTGATGTTATACTGTATGATTTTTTGCCAGGGTTTTAGAAAGTCAGTTTTGTGCTCCTTGAGGCAATGAATCCTTTCAGTCATGACTTGAATTAAGAGGATCAGCGTTTGAATCATGAGTGAGATTCACTCTTTTTTTCCGTTGACAGTGTTTGAATCATCACATCACTCAGATGACTTATTTATGTGTCACTTGATTTATCTGCTTGCGTCTGTGAGTCTGCATGTGTTTTTCTTTTTTCTTTCTTTTTAAAACATTTAAATTCAATTCAGTTAAATTTTATTTGTATATATCTTTTAAACAACGGTCGTTGCAAAGCATCTTTACAGAATATCAAAAAAATGGAAATTAATTAGAAAAATGTAAGACAAAAAATTTATAAAATGATATTTCTCAGTTTGTCTTTGATGAGCAAGCTGGAAAAAGAAAACACCCTGATATGACATTTGGAAGAAACCTTAAGAGGAACAAGAATGAACAGGGAACACATCCACATTTGGGTGATACAGTAGCAGAACAGATACAGCAAGGATTGTGTGCTACAAGCCTGAAAGTTCAGTATTATAAAAAAATTTATTTAAAGTACACTTTTGTTGTTGGAGACTTTCGGTACAAAAACTGTTCGTGGGAAATGGAGTCCTGAACTATCGAGCGACTGCAGTCACAAGCCATCACATAAAAACCGCCTGCAACAGCCCCAAGTGTGAACTGTGTGACTCATGCCATGTGCCACTGTTTCTGGTTCCACGAAGTGAAGAAATAATCAGATTTAATGCAACTGTCCAATAAAAAAGCAAATTCAATGTTTTGACTTTTGTCATAGCCCATTCAAAATAAACCGGTGCATGATATGAAAACATTATACCGTTCCATCAATTTTGAATCTGAACATGATTTTCTTGTTTGTATGGTTGTCGCCAGTTACTTGAGCATTTCTCCCTATTCTGTTTTGTGCCCTGTAATTTTGCCTATTTGTACCATCTTTGACAAGCCTTTGAAATAGTTGTGCATGAAAAGCCAGAAAGGACAGCTACAGTATATCAGAGGTATTAGAACTCACACACACATATACACATATAGCATGAAATATGATACTTCTTTGAGAATCATACTGAAAGTCTGTAATTTTGCTGCTTCAATATTCAAACGAATAACCTTAATGAATACAAGAAATGCATTTCACCCACCTTTTAGCATGCAATGCAGTTATGTGGCATATTATTCTCACTCACTCAGACTCAATACAGACTCATTGCCTATCTGCTTATCCTGTGCAGGGCCATGAGGGGCCTGGAGACTGTCCCTGAAGACATGGGACATAAAGATGTTTATATCCTGGATGGTGCCTATCCATCACAGGGTGGAATGTAACTATTTAGTAAATATAAATTGTGTGATTTATTTATTTACTCCACCCGGGTGGCACTGTTGGGTTCTTGAGCAAGGCTCAACATGTTGGGGTCTTGAGAAAATCCCTTAACCCTATTTGCTTAAGGGGCACTGTATCGTGGCTGACCCTGGGTTTTGACCCCAGTGATGCTGGGATATGCAAAGAAAGAATTTCACTGTGCTCTAATGTATATGTAACAAATAAAGGCTTAACCTACAGTAACACTGTCCTACTGTTTGCATGCATATTGCATTTCATGGACACATGGACGCATTAATTCCTGAGGACGCGCACACGCTACATCACGCTAACCACTTTGGGACGCCGATGATCCCTGTTGCACCAATTACCAAACATTCACTCAGGAGATGAGAAGAGTCTTTGACCGTTCGCTCTCTGGCCGAGACGCAGCGGGGCAGATGTTGAGACTCCGCCAAGGAACACATTCAGCATATGATTATGCCATTGAGTTCCGCACCCTGGCGGCTTCTTGTGGATGGAACGACTGTGCCATGTATGATGTGTTTTTTCACGGGCTGAGTGAGGCCGTCAAGCATGAGTTGATCTCTCAGGAACACCCTGCGAATGGATCTAGCCGGCCGCATCGACGCGCGCCTCCGACTTAGGCGCCGTGAACACACACAACCCCTGATAAGAGCCAGACCAACCATCCCACTACAAACTACCGATCCTAATGCTGAGCCTATGCAGGTTGACCAGACCCGAATCTCTCCCGGAGAGCGCCAACATCGGCGGGATAAAGAGGCCTGCTTCTACTGCGGCCAAGTAGGTCATTTCCATCTTCAGTGCCCGTTAAAAAAACAGGCCCCCCAATGAAACTGGGAATCAAAACCTGATCTGTGCTGTTACTGCAAGGGAGCTGGGAATCTCTCTTCTGCCCCTAGACAACCCCCTGTCTGTCCAGGCCCTTGATGGCAGCTCTCTATCTCCCATTACTCAACGCGCTCCCATTGTCACTCTTAGAACCTCAGGTAACCACGTGGAGACTATCTCCTTTTTCATTATGAACAGCTCTCATGCCCCAGTCGTCCTCGGGAATCCGTGGCTGGTCAGACATAATCCCAACATTGATTGGGCCAAGAACACCATTCTCGATTGGAGCCCTGCCTGTCTGTCGTCGTGCCTTCACTCTGCTAGAGCTCATTCACCGCCCTGTGTTGTTAATGAGGAAGTTTCTGATCTGTCCTATGTCCCGCCTGAGTACCGCGACCTCTGGCAGGTTTCATTAGAAATTGACACTTCATTAGAAATTACAGCTCAGTTGCAGCACCACCATGCTAACCTCCACTGAAGTTCCCTTTCTCTAGAACATGCAGGCTGAAGATGCATTCACTAACCTAAAGCAAATATTCACATCTGCACCCATTCTGATCATCCCGGATCCGTCCCTCCAGTTCGTGGTGGAGGTGGACGCCTCCGAGTCAGGAGTCAGGGCTGTCTTGTCTCAAAAGTCACTCAAGGACAACAACTTACACCCTTGTTCCTTCTTCTCCCGTCGTCTCTCCTCTGCTGAAAAGAATTATGACATAGGAGATCGGGAACTGTTGGCGGTCAAACTTGACCAAGAGAAGTGGATACACTGGTTGGAGGAAACTACCTCTCCATTCCTGGTCTGGACTGACCACAAAAACTTGGAATACCTCAGATCAGCCAAGAGACTCAACGCCCATCAAGCCAGGTAGAGTCTGTTCTTTTCTCGTTTTGACTTCACGCTCTCGTATCGCCCTGGCTCCAGAAACATAAAACCACGTCCCAAGAACTGAGGTCGATTGAGACGATCCTGCCTCCTCATTGCCTTGTGGCGGCCGCGGTCCTGGATATTGAAACGCAGGTGAAGGAGGCGGTCAATCGAGAACCAGGCCCAAGCAACGTCCCCCCCAGCCTTCTCTTCTCTTTCTCTCCTTCTCTTCCGTCTGCATGGTCTCCCCTCCGACATTGTCTCCGACCGCAGACCCCAGTTCTCAGCAGAGTTCTGGATGGAATTTTGCAGACTGATCGGAGCAACACCCAGCCTGACCTCTGGTTATCACCCTCAGTCAAACGGGCAGAAAGAGAGAGGAACTGGAAAAGGCCCTGAGGTGCATGGCCTCATGAGATCCAACCATGTGGAGCAGGACACTCCCCTGGATTGAGTATGCGCACAACTCTCTACCGACCTCCGCTACAGGCCTCTCTCCCTTCCAGTGCTGCTTGGGCTGGATAGCCACCACTGTTCCCATCCCAAGAAGAGGAAGTAACAGTACCGTCGGCCCTGTCTTTTGTATGCCGTTGCAAGAGAGTGTGGTCCCAGGCCAGAACCCGCCTCCTACGCACCATCAGCACCTTCAAACCTTCTGACCGACGCCGCTCGGCAGCCCCCAGGTACAGAGTGGGCCAGAGGGTGATGCTGTCCACCCGAGACATTCCCATCAAAACAACCTCCCACAAATTGTCTCTCAGGTTCATCGGACCATTCAACATCACCAAAGTAATTAACTGCATTTCCGTCAGGCTTTCCTTACCCCTCTCTATGCGCCGCATCAACCCGACGTTTCATGTTTCGCAACTCAGACGACTGGTGCCCAGCCCTCTATCCCAACCACGATCGGGTTGCCGAATTATTGGGTGCTCCAAGCCCAGTGTTTTTCGTGTCTAGAGCTTTTGCCAAGAACACCTTTAGCCTTTCACGTTGTTGACCCTTTTTCCCCTCTGGTTACGTCTTTAGCTTCACGAATCGGAATTGTTCGCTTCGTTGACTGATAACCCGGCTTTGAACCATTGCTTCCACTTTCGACTCCGACTCTGCCTATATCCTCAGGATCACTGCAACTCTGATCTCCTCACTCTGCAGCTGCTCTCCCTCAAACTGCACGTCGGATTCAGCACGCGCGCTGCAGCCTTCATCTCGCCACACAGCCGCGCTAACTCTGCTGCTGCTCTCTCTCTACCTGCGCGTCGGATTCAACACGCGCGCTGCAGCCTTCACCTCTCCACTAACCTGTGCGTTCTCAGCCGCGCTCGCTCTGCTGGCCACCGCGCACGCTCTGTGTCACTCGTCCCTTAACTCCTGCCTACAGCCACTGCCAAGCCATGCCACTGCTCACTTCAACCTGCCTCACACGGACCAGCCGTGACAGCTTTGATTTTTACATGTGAACAATTTGATAGCGAAATGCAATAACTCCAGTTTTTTTTTTTTTTTTTAATGATGCTTTCTTTCTTTGTGTCACATGCATGTTAAAAAAAGCAAATGGCAAAAAAGTCTACATTGTTTTGGTATGCAAGTATGAATATTGTGCAATATAATCACTTGCAGACATTTTACGTTTGGTAAAGTTTTGTCTCTGCTTCACAACAGTGCTTACACTACAGTATCCCACGTTGTTTGGTTAGTGTATAGCAAAGTACTTCAACAACATTTAAATCTCATAGTTAATTGGCTGCTGCAACTTTAGTCATGTATTCTCTATTAGAGTCCTGTCACACTCAGATGAAGACCATGAAGTTCCCACTGCTTCGTAAAAATGTTGAAGAACACAGTGAGAACGGGGTCAAAATAAAAAAAATGTGCATTTATCAAGCTCATGCTACTTCCTAGCCACATCAGGAATGTTCAATGCGTCTATACATGTCCAATAAAATCAAGCAGTTTCATTACTACATCCGTTCTGATCGCACCAGATTTTTGTCCTCCTACCAGGTGCTTATCACGTTTACTTGGTTGCCATTGTGTTCTGCGGTTTGGTATAAATACCGCAACATGTGCAGTGCTTTTCATAACAAAGTGATGATGTGAGGAGTCGGATTCAGTATTTTTTTTCTCAATGTGACCTGCTGAAACGTGATAACCACATGAAGAATGTAATATGAACTTAAAGAGGTCTTCTACAAAATGGAATAGACTTACAATGGTCATAGCACATGCCTGAAGAGGTTGTTCTGAGAATCCATTAATGTAGCATCAACACAGTTACATCTGCAGTCAAGACCATGTCCAATCATTCCAATCTGTGGCATGCTTGTAGTACTTCAATAAAGTCGCTAAGAGGTGTTAGTTACGTTGTTAACTGGTCAATGCCATCACTACTATGTACAGTACTGATTAAGTTCTTGCTGCATCTTCCTTTGACCATGTCCTCACTTATTAGACTTATTCTAATTATGTGTTTCTGCCCAGTTATTATTTACTGCAGTCACCAATTTTTTGAGGCTGTAGTGTGAATATGGCTCAGTGTGACAGAAGTTTAAAAAGAACTTTTCTGCTTCTCTATTCAGAGTACACTGAATTGAAGTTCAAAAGTCACAAACTTACAGTATACATGGGAAAAATTCTTGCTAGCTTATACTGAACCTAGACAAGGCTATCTTATTCAAACTTCTTGTAAGTTGCTTCTATACCTAACTGTGCTGGAAATAAAAGCCTATCTATAATAGACATTTCTACTTCTAAAATGCTAGCATTTTTTTTTTTTTGCTTTTTTTTAACAGATTATTTTCTTTGATCTGGGGTTACATTGGCAGCACAGTGGCTAGTTAGCACTGTCACCTTGCACCTCCAGGTCCTGGGTTCGATTCCCACATCGGATCTGTGTGCATGGAGTTTGCATGTTCTTCCAGTGCTTTCCTCCCACAGTCCAAGGACATCCCAAATTGCTCGTAGTGTGTGAGGGTTGAATGAAAGTCCTATGGTCATATACCTGTAAATGGGAATAAATGCAATGGTCACCATTGGCCTCCATGGTCCCAAGTTGGACTACAGAGGTTCCTAGATGGATGGATGGATGGATGGGGTTACGTCATTTGTAGTCTCCCATCCATCAATCACTAAATTCATGGTGTTGTGCATGAAGTGTATTATGAAGAAAATGCATACATTTTAAATGAATGAAATGAGGTTGCAAAGGTGGCTATAACAGATGGTTGCTTTAGGATTTGACCGCAGCACTAGATTGCAAAGTTACAATACAAGAGCAAATACAGCAAAGAAAACTAAGAACTATATAAAGAGCCAAACTATGGTACTACGCCATCGTGAGCCAACAGATGAGCATCAATGCATCTTGGCATAGGTTTTTCAGATCTCTGTAAAAGTACTGGAGGGATGAACACCATACTTCGAAAAATACAAACAACAAACTGGTCTGTTGAATGAAATTCTTATCGCTGATTGAATGTCAGTGTCTTAAACCATGTAAAAAATAATTTTTCTTCCACTTCACAGTTACAGTATGTGCCACTTTGTGTTGGTATATCACATAAAATCCCAATAAAATACATTTATGTTTGTGGTTGTAATGTGACAAATTGTGAAAAAGTTCAAGGGGTATGAATAATTTTGCAAGGCACAGTATGCTGGGGAAGTACCATTAGTGTCAGAAAAGCAAGCAAGCTCAAGAACTGATAAAGAAGACTGGTTCTGTCCTGGGATGCCCCCTGTGGAAAGAAGGACATTAAACACATACATACCCAGAAGAGAATAGCAACCACTTCATGAACAGTAGGTCATGAAGTGAATCACACCAAACAAACAGCACAGCACCTTTAATAACAGACTCACTCTGCTCCACTTTAGTAAAGAATGCTACTGTATGTCTTTTTGTCTTTTTTTTTTTTATTCAACAGTGATCACCCTGAACAACAATTCATCACTGTGCTGGGACTTTATTGTGCATTAGAGCTGTTTCCTAGAATAAGCTCATTGGGCATGGGTTGCATTTTTGTACTCGTTGGCATTCTCTTTGATCTCGTTGTTTATCTTTGTCATTTGTTTATTCATCTCCATTCCACATGTCTGCACTCTCAGTTTTCATTTTGCTAAGATTTCAAACACTGATAGTGAAATCAAATTTGGCTTCCACTTGCGTAATAACCCTTGCACTTTGTCTCACTTTGTAATATGAAGATGAGGAATGAAAATTCTACAAATTACCTTAACTATGATGAGTTTTAAATCATAGGTACAGATTTATGCCTGTATCTTTGTACCTGCATTTCCCTACATATACACACCCACACCTATGCACACACTTGCACTGTATGCTCCTGAATAGTCTACAGTATTTGCAGTCACACATTCATTAAATATAATTTGGTGGCAGAAGCTCTTAGAGACTCACTGAAGGTATACCTCTGAAACATTCCTTTTATTTTCCATTTGTTGTTGGCTCAACAGTGCAGCAGTGTGTGTGTAACACAGATCTACAATATTATTATGTAAAGGATCCAAAAAGGCTTTCTTGTATATTGTATATATCTTGATACAATAAAGATATCTTTGTATGTCTAAACCATGTATGGAGCAGAGAAAAGTTGCCTAGAAGCGCCAAACCACTTTGCTCTTTCACGCACACACACACACACACACACACACACACACACACACACACACACACACAAAGTAACATAGAAACACACAAACCGATTGCTTGTTCCACCTCCCAGGGCCACATCTGCCACACCAGCTGCTGTTTAAATGCTCAGTCACACACAAACAGAGGTCAAGGAAGTGTTGGTGTAACTCCAACTCTTGGGCAGTGTTATGCAAATACTCAGCCTGAGGTGACCTCACTAGGGTAATGAAATAATGTTAAGCACATGCAGTGTTTAAAGAGAGCAACACACACCTACACATAGAACAAAAACAATAGTAATTTCCCCAGGAACATTTCCTTCCGTCTCCAAAGCTGGCCAGCATTTACACTGTTTTTTTTTTGTTCTTTTTGGGCATACATGCATCTTTACACTCTCCAATACAGAAGGTGGCAGTATTCACCTGCTTGGTTTGCAAGATTCCATTAAACACAAGAAAGAAGGAGGAGGAAAAAGAAATGCCAAGCAATACATTTTAACATGCCATCCTACTTTGTCAGCTATGGATGTGTAGGTCAAAGGATGAGATTAACATGCACATAACATGCACACTGAGATTTCAGAGAGGACCAACAACACTGACGATGTTGTATTTAAACAGCGATCATCTTCTGTGCTCAGGTATGATTGGCTTCCATATCTGATTTGATCTGTGCCCAAGTACTGTATGCTGTACTGAGCCCCAGACCACCTCATAAAGCAGACTCGGACACGGTTCCCAAGCCTTGAACAATTGTGTTCTCACAGATCAAAATTAACCATCCATGAACCAGCAATAAGCACGAAAGAAGAAGAAGACAAGCATGTCACCCTGCATGCTATGCCTAATATTATTGATATTTCCAGAAAAAAAGGCCATGTAGATCAGAAGATGAGATTGGTGCATGTTGCACATTGATATCTGAGCAGACAGATGGTGCTGGTGACATCATGATCTAAAAATGGCGAGATTGCATATTTGATTAGAACTTTTGATCTTACTGTATTTGAGAACACCTTTTCAAGTGGATTCGAGCACTTTGTTCACATTACAAAAATTTACCAAACATTACGGTCAAGTGTACTTCAATCTGAACCCTACCACTCATTCTGCCAAATTCTTTCCCTTTGTAATGCAAGTTATTTGAACTTTTAGAAGATTTAGACTTCTAGGCTTTAGGCAAACTATCAAATGAGGGCACATCACACACAGCAAAACATGACACATCCAGAAAAGCCAATCACTTCTTTCTGTCACATGTCCTCACTAATCTATTGATGGACAAAACAATAGCTTCCACACACTAGGGTAATGAAATGAATCAAATACAACTGGTAGGTTTTTGGATAATGTTGGAGCCAAAAAAGACTTTTAACTCTGTTACTGCCTGTGATGGTGGGCCTAGAGCCAGTGCCTCTTAATATCTGCCATCCTCGCACGGAACCAAGCAGAGGAAAACACAGCCTGTTTTCAGCACCATGGTCAGCTCTTTTATTTTTTGCAGATCCCAGAACACAACCCACCATAGAGCAACTTTTCCTGAATTAATTATAAGAATTCTAATTATATCCTAAATTAAACTCTTTCTCCATGTTAAGTAGCTTTAATATTCTATTGATATTTTTTTTCAGATGGCTAACCAGCTACAGTAATTAGCTAAAACACACTGGAGATTGCACTTGTGTCTATACTGTGTTCATGTTTTGATTACAATGTTCTTAAAGTATTTTTGTTATCTAACCAGTGTTTTTTTTTTAAGAATCCAGTTTGAGCTTACTACGTATTGTTATTCAGGTTTTATCATTTGAAAAGACCAATGTACTGTTTGAGCTCTGTTTCTCAATTAAATTGAGCATCCACGGGCGGGGGTGCTCATTTAGTATTTTTGGGAAAAGATTTTTGTACATTTATTCATAAAAACAACTGATAAAGTCACATTTATGTATTTACTATTTATGTGGTGGTGACCACGGTTGCTAAGTCATCTTTATTCAGCAACTGCCAGTCAGTCTTTGATTGACGGCTCTCTGACCCAATGACGTTTGGCATTGTCAGGTTGATATTACATATGCCAAATAACATTGGGGGGACACCAGGGGGGGGCAATCATATTCCCCCCCCCCCATGCTCCACCCTCTAGAATCACCCCTGTCTGTTTGAACAACAAATATTTGCAAAATCTTCTCCAGTTTCTATATACTGTTTGTAGTTTGTAGTTGATTAGCTGAGGTGGGCTATGGTCTCTCTCTTTCTCTTTCTCCTACACTGGTGTATCCGTTTGTCAGAGCAGCTGCCTTAGAGGTTGCCAATGCAGAACAAACAAACAAGTGTTGCCACAATGCTCACTGTCACACTGTCACACTGTCTTACACACGCGTGCACACACACACAGATCATGAACCGTTAACAGGCCCTTTTCTCCAGTGCCATCAGGCGTAAAAGCAGCATGATGATAATGTGTAAATACAAACCATTTTTATTCGCTACATTTTTTTTACTTGTGCCTCACACTTATGAGCGTGCTGCAGCATGCCACACATCATGAGCTAATCTCATACAAACACGCACGCACACACACACATTTTGAATTATACACTTAAGTGTTTTGAAGACGCAGTGGAAAAAGGAAATTGTCTATGCTTTCTCCATCCTTCAATTTAAGAGGGCTCTCATCTTGCAAGCTGTACATAAAGCATCCACTTACGTATGCCAGTCTCAGTCAAAGCTAGTGAGAGTAACACAGAGCATGCAGAGGGCACAGGTGGCCCCGGAGTTAGAACATATCACACATTCATTGATACAATAATGACACAGGGGCCTTTGCATATCCCAAATTCAGCAATGTCAAACATCCTTTTTACCCTCTGTTCTTACATCACCAGGCTCAATTTATTTCTGTGACACCTACTTACCATAACAGAGGTTGACATTGAGGTTAAAATGCAACCAGAGATCAGACAAAGATTTCATCCCATTTCTACTTTAATGTTACTCTCAGCATCTGATGTGCCTCCTAAAGTCAAGAAATATGTTATGTACATAAGCACGTTTATTAACACTAGCCTCAGAATTGTCAGGGATGCTGTTAGCACTTCCATATAAAGTATAAGCAGATGTGTGTACTAAGTTCTCTTTGTAGAAGAGTGATAACAGTGATTAAACCTTTCTGGAGAAGGTCTGCAGCTGATCTGGTTATTATTAGGTTTGTGAAGAAGCACTAAGACGACATCTTCCTATCTTATTTGCTCTATCTTTTTGTGAAATTGATCCAGGAAACATTTGTATTTCAGCTCTTTCTTTTCAGAGACACATCAGACCAGACCAAACCAGATACCATAGAAAGAGATTGGAGACCTACAATCCAGTGATTATTAGACCATATCACTTCCTGTGGATTATTTTAACAAACGTGTGCAGTAATACATTTCCTATACTGTACTCCTATACCAGGCTGATCTCCTGGTTCCTGAATGATTTACATTGCTTTAAAGACAAGCACTTGCTTCTAAGCAAGAAAAAAAATAATAATTATGGGGTTGAAATTGAAGACTGACAAAGGAGATGACCTTTTCCCCTCTGCTGTCACTTGCAATAAATTGTACCATAAACACAAATGAGTAATGTTAAATACTATAATACACTATATGGACAAGAAGTAGGCCAATAGTATGGCCAAAAGTTTATGGACACCTGACAAATGCACCCATATGTAGTTTTTGAACATACCATTCCAGTCTTTGTTCTTATGATAACCTCAACTCTTCCGAGAAGGCTTTCCACTAGATTTTGGTGTATGTGTATGAGTGTATGGAGTATGAGTGTCTGAGCACATTCAGCCAAGCTAACATTACTGAGGTACTAATGTCAGACAAGAACTCTATGTTTAGTGGGCTTGAGGTCAAGGTTCCGTGCATGCCACTTGAGTTCTTCCATATTAAACTTAGCAAACAATGTTTTAGGGAACTTGCTTTGTGTACAAGGGCATTGTTATGTAGGAACAGGTTAAGGACATTTTCATATTAGGGCCCCAGGATTGTTGCTGAGAACCTTTGACCCCAAAGTCTGTTTCATTTTGATCAGTGAGAACACAATCGTTCCATGCTCGGGAACCATGATCGAATAGGTAGTTTAAGTATACAGTACCTGAGCACAGAAGTAGATCGCTGTTCATTCCTCTGAAATCTCTGTGTGCATGTCGCATGTGCCAATCTCATCCTTTGACATACATAGCCATAACTGATAAAGTAGGCGGGCATGCGAGATAATTTCTCTTGACAATTGTTTCACAAAATATCAATATTAGGCATAGCACAAAAGTTACCTTCCTTTTTTCTCTTCTCTTGTCTTTAATGATGGCTCACAAACCAAGCAGGTACATACTGCCACCTGCTGTATGAGAGAATTTAAAAACACAAGCGTGCCTGAGAACGGAGAACAAAAAATAATGTGAACGTTGTCCAGCGGTGGAGTGGGTAGGGGGAGAAAATTTCTGCCTTTTGGTAATACTTAAAATATTTTACGGACATTCAAGACAATTCTAATTCTAATTTCCTATTTCCCTCTGGTCAGATGTTGACAAACCTTTGGCAATACAGTGTATAATTATAACTTTCCACTATATTGCTATGACCAGAATGCAGAAAGGATCCTGACTGTGTTAATCACATGATAAACAAAGTGGGTTCCTCTCACATTTATTGCTGATGAATTTAAAGTTCATTTTATAATTAAACTCTTGAGACCCGGACTTCACTGTTGTGTACTTTGCATTTTCTCCTCACTGTTTACTGATAACTATGAACTTAATCAACGTCTTCAAACAGAAAGCAGTTTGGAAAAAAGAATTATACCTAAAGGTCCTCATATGAGGATCTCACAAGTAAATGTAGTTAAGTTAGAACATTTTATGATCTCAAATGGGGACATTCATCATCAATTTCATGAGGCAGACAATCCTACTTGGAGAATTAATAAAATCTGAAGGAGCATAGTTACAGTATTAATATCTCATTTACAAAATTTTCTCACTCATTACTAGCATTGGTTTCATGTTTGTGTGAAGTATAGTATTGAAGCCTACAACTAAATAAGTGTTGTCGGTTGAAATTAAACGTGCCTATAACATTTCCCACAGTTGCATACATGGATGTAAGAGCTTGTACAAGGCAAACAAAACCAGTCACAACAAAACTGTGCTGTGTGAATAACTGCACAGGAGAGCCATTTTGCACAGCACACACTCAACAACAAGGCCATTTTAGGACGCGCCACATTCAGAACAGGACCCTGGAGTAGGCTGAGTCAGTTGCCTCATATAAGATTCTCTTTCTTATACACGTACACACATTGGACATTCAGGAGATTTATACTCTTTAAACAATAGCTGACACTCCATATGTCCTCGAAAGTGCTTTATTCAATGACAACGCTATAAATCTGAAAGCCTCCTGGTCCTGGCCTCAAAAACTTTATCCTGTACACCCCCTGTTATAGGCGCCGATGCATGAGCACTTTCTTGCAACTTCTAGTCATCAATCAGTCCAGGTACATTACAACTCTGATCTCAGAACAGCACGTGGACCTGTGCTGCCCCATTAGCCAGGACAACACCTTCCTTTAAAATGCAAAGCTGAGGGAGAGAGAGAGAGATACACAGTGAAAGAGAGAGAGAGAAAGAGAGAGATACACAATGGGAGTGAGAGAGAGAGAGAGAGAGAGAGAGAGAGAGGCCGGTAAAATGTCTCTCTTAAGTGTAATGGAGGACATTACTTACCATCAGGTGTAATAAACTTCAGCCAGATGTATCAACACCGACAAATGCCTTCTGAAAGGCTTTTAGCAAAACCTTCCAAAGCCAAATTATCCAATCTTTGTTACATCTCTTTTTCCCTGTGTTACACTCACTCACTCATTCATTCACTCACTCACAGCAAAGGCAACATGTCCGGGCTACGTACGCAGGGTTGATGAGGCGGTGCGGGTGCAGGACACTGGTTTATCACTTTGCCCATCCTCACTGAACTGGCAGCAATGGACAATGCATTTACCAACCTTAAAACCCTTAGAAGAGAAAGACTTTCACTACAGCTGAACATTTTCTCATTTTAACAGAACCATCATTTTAAAAAACTAGGCATATACAGTATGTGTTATTGTCTGCTTTAGAGGCATCTAGTGGGAATGAATCCAAATCTTTTGGGATGAAATGTAGAAAAATAGACAGTCTTGCACCTTGATTTGGTGTAGAGAAAAATAAACAACTAGGGATCTTTCTGTCTGATCTTTCTACTTGTAGAAGTACATTCTTCTGTTCTAACAAAGTGGATTTCAATTCAACTCCAATTTAACTTAACCTAATAGAATATTTAAATGAAATATTTAATGAATTAATAAAAAAATTTAAATTAATGGCTTTTTAAAAGCTATTTAAATAATTCTTAGTTTCCCCTATATGAGGAGACAATTGCTCCAGTATGTAATGTGATTTCTTTTCCCCATGTGAAAAAGCTCAACATGGGGCTGCACCTGAAAATTCATTAAAAAAATGTTCCTAACAACATATGAAGGCTATATGAGAGAATAGGAAAGTTAAGATAGACATCCAGAGTGTACGCCGATCAGCCATAACATAAAAAAAAAAAAAAAAACATGAATTCATATTAAAATCACCTAGTCCCTCAGGGCACTGATCCGCAGAACCATTAAGTTCAGTCATGTTCGCCGCATCCCAAAGGTGCTCAAACATCTTGGGAATTTAGAGGCTGAGTCAGTGGACTTGGGATATTTGCTTGCCGGACCCCATGTGTGGCGAATTGTGGTGCAATGGCTGTTCTGAAACCTTTCTTTAGTGGCAAGCACTGACTTTATCAATCATTTGCACTGCATTGGTTTTTCTGTTGGGTCAGAGAAGATAGGCTGGCCTTTATTCCCAACGGGCATGGGTGAGCCTATGGTGCCCATGATCCTGTCACCAGTTGGTACTGTATATGCTGGTGAGTGGGTGAAAATTTCAGAGTGGGTGAAAATTAATTAGGCAATATTTAATAGATACAGAACTTGTAGTATCACTGGAGTCATGACAAAGGCAATCTCTAAATAGAGAATGATAAATAAGATTTCATATTTCCTGTGTAGATAGTGCGGAGAGGCAGCACATGCAACAAAGACCGCCGACCGCTTGACTGTTCAGGAGCGAGCTAAGATCGCAGCATGCTATGAAGAGTCGAATCTCATTGTTCTTATGCAGAGATGGTGGCATACAGTGAAAGGGAGGAATGCAACACTACTGTAAATCCAGAGACAATAAAAAAACTGTTATGCAAAGCTAATGACCACACGCTCTGTGAATGATGCATGAAAAAATGGCCGGTGTCTATGTTGAAATTTGTATAAGAGGTATGGGATTTATTAACAATTTTTAATGCCTAGTTGCTTTTCACCCACCCTGTAGTTGGTGACCAATATTGTTAAGCTGATTGGTGTCTTCCCATCTACGTTTTTCTTTAATATGAAATCAGTCCACCGTGACAACACTGGAAAGAAAAATGAAGCAAATGTTCTATAAGAAATAGTGACATTTCTTCCTTTTTGAAGCTGATTAAAAGCTACATATCAATACAAATTTATGGTACATTACAGTCTTGCAAGGGACTTTTATGTGCTCCTTTAATCTGAAGTCTGTATAATCTTTAAGATACTGTATTTAATGGCAAATGTCAGAAAATGATCTACTATATTGTAAAGTAGTGTCTGTATGCTGTTAATGAAACATTTTTTTGTGCACATTCCAAAAATATTTTTGTATATATTGATCATGAACACTGGAAGCCTTAACCTTACTTTTGAATATATAAATAGTCTGTTCGGAGTTTCCACATTGCATGTCCACGTGGGTTTGCTCTGGGTTCTCTGGTTTCCTCAGACCATCCCCAAAACATACCAGTGTGTGGGTTGGCTGAGATAAATTGCCTCCATTACCTTCAAGTGTGGCAGCATTGTGTCATAGCACTGTCGCCTTGCTCCTCACAGGGTTCGGGGTTGATTCTTGGGTGTGTGTGCATGGAGTTTGCATGTTCTCCCCGTGCTTGGTGGGTTTCCTCCGGGTTCTCCCCACAATCCAAAGTCCTGCAGATTAGGCTAATGGCTGTCTCAAATTGCCCATAGTGTATGAATGAGCTTGTATGTGTGTGTACCGTATGATGGATTCGCACCTTGTCCAGGGTGTAACCTGGGATAGCCTCAAGGCCCACCATGACCTTGCACAGGATAAAGTGGTATAGATGATGAGTGAGTGAGTGAGAGTGAACAAGTGTACAGTATGCATAGTGCTTTGCATTCCTTCGATGGTGTATTCACGCTTCGCACTCAGCGCTCCGGATCCACCAGAACCCTGGACCAAGATAAATCGGTTTTTAGAAATGAGTAAGTAAGAGTGCATAACATGAGAAATCAAATCATAGATCGTGGAAAATACTGCATTTATGAACTTTATGGGTGTAGTGTGCATTCAGCATCAAGAATGACACATTCCAGCAGTATCTCAAGAGTAAAATGTGTGATCCTGGGTATATACCTTACATACAGCTTGTTACCTCGCATCCTGTCCTGTGAGTGAGTGTACTGTAGGTATGAGTCAGCCCGAGCATCAGGAGTGGAGCTGCTGCCTCTGGGTGGCGCTAGAACACCGTGAACTCAGACTCAGCGTGGCATCGAGCGAATCCAGTGTTGCGGAGCGCTTCACTTCAGACCTTCCACCTTCTCCTCCGGTCCGAACGCGCGAGACGCTATACCGTTACACCATCACCGCCTTAGGTTTCCTCTCTCCCAGCAAATCCAGAGACGAAGAGGACGCACGTGTAGGACTTGTGCCTGGAGGGCTCGCGCTCTGGATTGAATGTAGGAAAAAAAAAAAAAAAGCGCTGGAGCGAAGTTTGGCGCGTCGCACGCGCGGTGACATGGAGAGGTAGAGCAGAACGCGGCGCTGACACGCAACTTTTACATCCAGCTTTTGGATGTTTCTGCCAGGACAGTATTTTATTTCGCGCTGATTTGGCTGCTGCATTGTAATCGTAGCGCTGCTGGGTGAATTTCACAGGGACTGGAGATCGTGAAGCGCGCGCCGGAGTGGATGGCCCGTGATAGAGGATACGAGCGCGCGCGTTGTGCATGTCCGGTAATGGAACAGCAATGAGAGCGGACTTTTCCCTGGAATAAACGCAAGCACTGGGCCAACAGGTAACAACCTTTTCTTTTCTTTCTTTCTTTCTTTTATTTTGTAATGTGCAATTATTTCATGTGATGCTGTGTTGGAGGAAAATTCATGTGATCATAAAATATGGTAAAGAATTAAATATGAAATGATATGAAACATCACTTTGATGTAAAAAAAAAAAAAAAAAAAAAAACAGTATACTGTAGGTTGTTAAAGATTTTAAGACCTTGCATCTAATGTTGTGCATCAATAAAAACTTCCTGCAGGAAAAAAAATACATCATCTGGTAGAACAGGCTTATAAATCAGGACATGCAATATTACACCACATGTACTGTAATATGATGGAGTGTGTTGTATTCACCAGAGCACTAAGATCTCTACATGACCCCATTAACACCTAAAAGCGTTGAAAGAATGATCTCTCTCAACCCAGAATTAACACCCTTGGAAAAGAACATCCACAAGCCTGAATTAATCAAATACTGAGTGAACATGCAAAACTTCTTTAGTATTCAAGCTCTGAAATAACCACACTGTAACATTCCTTATTCTAATCCCTGAATTATATGTATGTGTATTTGTTCATTCTGAAAGGGAAATTCACCCTCACAGTATGGTGAGTGTAATAAAACCTTTGCTTGGTTACCATCTGTAATGTTGAATTAACACATGACACCTGCATCCTACACGGCTTACCATGCCAAACAAAATAATAACCTGATTAAGTCTTTCAGGCTAATTAATTAATGGTTAATTAACATCTAAGCCACCTATTAAACGACCTTTTAGTGCATTGAGTTAAAAGATTCAAGATTCAAGATGCAAATCAAGATTCAAAGAACTTTATTAATCCCAGAGGGAAATTGCTTAAGTGTTCAGGTTAATGCTAACAGTGCTTATGTGCATCATAACTGTATGTGTATACGTCTAACTTTACAAGTTTATGCATCACAGCTGTATAGTAGGTGTTAATTCAGCACTGGTAATTTTAACTTTGTGCCGTGGCGTTTGCTGTGTTCTTGAATGCTGCAGTTCCTCTCATCCTCCCGAAGTCCCTCGTCTCTGTCATCAGCCATCACTTGTCTCGCACTGCTCTTAAAAACTATAGACTGTTATGAGACATGTGACTAGACTTCTAATTTACAGAGTGAGGTTTTTGACAGATATAGGCTACTACACTAATAACTTTTTCAAAGATGGGGAAAATTACGTCTCAAGAGACGGCTTGAGATAGAACACCAGTTATAGAAGATATTAAATGCCACAGGAGCAGCTGCTAGTTTTTGGGTCATTTTTGTGACAGGCGCTAGTTCATACTAGTTTGCGCAGCGAAATGTTACTACCAGTAGCAATGACCTAAGTCCATATGTCAGGCTATGCGCATATGTGTTAGGACTGCTTTTTTTGTGAGTGTGCAACTAAATTCTGCTGAATAACAGATGGACAGACCAAATAATTACAGCGCCACACATGCACACACTCTCCATGCACTCATTGCACATATTGACTGAAAGAGTCACTGAGCATTTTGAAGCCGGTGAAGTGAAATATTCAACCAGATGGGACATATTAAATCTGAGCTGTGCTTAAATGCAGTAGGTGTTCACTGAAAAGCTTGTACATTATTAATGCTAATCAAAGTCTTAAACCCGTCCTATTCTTATATACAGATTTTCAGTGTGCTAGGGAGGCACAGTATACAGTATACTGTAGGTTTGTTAAACGCTTCCTGATAATGACTTTTGCTACATCGATCTCACCAAAGGTTACCATAAGTAAGTGAGTCATCTCACTCATCATAAATTATTTCAGCGTGCTATCACGTCGACTAATCTCAGATAGGATTATGAGTGTTTCTGTATTGGGTTTTGATGAGTTCTTGCATCCACATGATTTAACATAATGAAATTAACATACAGTACAAATTAGTCTTTACCCCAGTCACATGAGTTTTGTAATGAGACCAAGTGTAACACAGTATTTTTTCATTTAGTGCACTGCATGTATATATCAGTATCATTACTTGGCCACAAGCTGCCACAAGTTTGCATGGCCTACTGTAAATGTAAAACACTGGGGGAAAAAAACAGGTAGGAATGCATGCATTGTCAGTATGGTGCGTGATCGTTTCTCAAACACAGTTACAATACTTGTGTTCAGAATTGGTCCCAAAACCGAGATGTGTACTGGAATGTTTTGCATTCACATAGCTCACAGTTATTTTTGTTTCCATTTACCATTTTTTAAAAATAATTTTAGTTTCAGGTTTAGCTATTTCTCAAAACCTGAACAAATTAGTAGCCTAAACTAAACCACACTAATGATGCTATCACTTTATCACTTGAATGTAGTCCCTCACCAGTGTCCACATGAAAGCAAAAATCTTCATTCTTATCTGGATTTTTTTTGCTTATTGTGTAATCATGCACAACTCTGTTGTCAACCAAATGCTCTGTTTTAAGCTTTGTGGTAAGCTTTATTTTAAAATAAGTGCTGTTTCTATATCACATTTGTACCTGTTTAGAACTATTTACTGTATACATTAATTTGTCTAAATATTATTTTAGTACAAAAACATATTCATGTATAGTTACTGACTTAATAAAGGCATATCACAAAATTATTTTCAGTTACTGTATGGTAATAATAAAGTTTATTGCCATTATGTGTTATACTTAAACAGTAAGCTGGATTTTAAATTGACTTCACACACAGATGTTATTTAAAAATTTTTTTAGATATATATTTTTGCACACACAAACATTACAATTAAAGAATTCTACATAGGGGAAGTCGGGGTAATCTCAGCCATTTTCTTGAAAATAAAATTTATTCAGCATTTGTAACAGTCAGATTAAGGAAATTTATATTAGTTATATAAATGTGTTTACTATGACAGTTAAATTATTAGATTAAATTAGATTAAAAATAAATTTTAACTTTTTCCCCCTAAATTTCTAAAAATAAATTTAGCTATAGTTTTTAGCCAAATTTTCCTAACAGCATGGAAAATATGAACATAAACACAGTTAACTCAGGTTATTACACAAAAATAGATGGAATAATTTTTTTCCATTGCTGCATAGAAAATACTGAAAATAAAAATAACAATGTGCGTACACAAATACTGATAATGATGCTTAAATGTTGAATGTTGCTAACATGGTAAGAAAATTGTGCTGTACAGCAAAACACGTCTGTGCTGTAAATTCATCGAAAATTGTCCAAATTATCCAACCATACCCTGTTAAAAAAAAAAAAAAAAAAGCCAATAGGTAATATAAAAACAATAATGTAAACATAATGTAACTTCATAAATAATGTGTATGAGAAATGTATATATATGCTCACACTTTACACAGCAATTTATGTGTTGGTCAATGAAAATCTTGATTTATATGAAAATCATTTTTTGTTGTTTTTGTCTCAGATGATAATTGTACAGTCACCAAAATCTAATCGTCTAAATTCTGTTGGCCAAAATTACCCAGACTTCCTCCACTTTCCAATTTATGACTGCAAGGTATAAGTATTCTGAAGAAATTTTTATATCTAGTTGTGTTTAAAATACTGACATGAAACACTGTAGGCTCTGATAAGCAATCTTGTAATGGAAATACACTTTTGTGAGTGAAAACATAGACTAGCAGTCTGGCAGAAGTTGGCAGAACTCCCACGGTGCTAATTAACCCCAGGCCTACTGTTCAGACTAATTATAATAGTAAAGGACGAATTGTATAAGTTTGTCTTTGCTATTTAATGAGTGATTCATTGGGTAATAAACAGTCTCTTAAAAAAGAAACTCTGGTTGGAAACCATGTTGCCACCCCATCTTCCTCAGGGCGTGCGTTACAGATTCTGTATGAATCTTATGTAAAGTTTATTAGAGTGAGCTCCCATACAAATGAGGGTGCTGCAGTGGTCCCTTGTACTGTATACCACCGAAACAGGTTTACCCTATTATTAAAGGCTTCATAATTGTCTTATAATTGTATCTTATTTATTGCATCTTAATTATCTCATTATTCAGGGCTGAACATAATGATTATTTTTTTATCGATTAACTATTGATTATTTTTTGATTAGTCTAACGATTATTTTTCACGTTTAATTGTGCTGTGATTTTTTTTGGTTGGATGATTAATTGTTTTATTAACTTGCCAGCAAATACAGTAATAACCATAACTTTGATGTTTAACATTTTAAGCTTTTATTTAAGCATTTTTTTTCTCCTAATTTGTATTATATAAATAAAGAACATATAAATGGCTCATGTATCTACCACTTTTTTAGCATGAAATGTCTGCGAGAAATGTTAACTCTACATCACTTAGTTTTAAAAGTGCATAGGTGCATAAACAAACTATGCACAACTTGCCAACGTGCTGGAAGGTGACGTTGCCAGAACTCGCTCGCGGTTTGCTTATATTTACAGCTGGCCCTATGTTCACACTAGCGAGTGACAAAGCACCAG
The DNA here is from genome assembly GCA_030014215.1 of Clariallabes teugelsi. Lineage (NCBI taxonomy): Eukaryota > Metazoa > Chordata > Actinopteri > Siluriformes > Clariidae > Clariallabes > Clariallabes teugelsi. The sequence continues at coordinate 11,333,426 of JAQMYG010000039.1, forward strand.
ACGACCATTCTTTATTTATGTATTTATTTATTTTTTACGTTTCAGTGATAGCAGCATGCCAGAGTGACAGTGTGCCTATGGACGCGTGAGCTCAGATTTTCTCAACTTTGTCCAAAGAAAAATCAAAAAAACTAGCATGACTGAATCCTCAAGCCAATTGTATATCGCATGTGGTCTATTTTTTTAATCGCCTCTGGTACAAACTCGACTCCAAAATTTGGAAGTAAAACTAATAACTCAGTTACAAATAAAAATTAAGCTTGGAAGGAAATAACAAAAGTCATTTATTTTTCTGGTGGGAGTTTGTTCCAATATAATTAGCTTTGATAATGGCTAATATCAAACGTGGGATGAAACGAAAACAACTGATTTTCACATCGATTGCGCATTATTTAATTTGTGTTAGTACAGTATATGTAAGTACTGCAGTTATACAGCTTGCACAAACGAATCTGCGAAGAAATCTAATAGGAAACCTGGCACCTATCTTGGATAAAACAAAAACGTTATTCACTTTATTAAAAAAGTAAAATTCTTTGAAAAGTCATCTCCAAGACAAATGAATCATATAATATAGCCACATATGTGCTGTAGGCTATATTTTGGCTGCAAACCTTCCTCATAGCTACAAATGTTCATGGACAGACAGTACACGCCCACAAGTCACAACAGTAACGCTTTCTCCAAGGCCACAAGAGACAAACTTCAAGCCAGATGAGCAACTTGTCTCTTGCTAGCTTAGATATAATACTGGCCTGAATGTCAGATTTGATGTACTGGATTTTCTGATCCAAGCCATGGACATCATATAAGCTGTGAACGTATACAATATTGACCTTTTTTCTTTGTTTTGCATAACTATGAGTCAGTTCTCTTCCTGTGAGGATGTCTTTATAAGATCAGGATCCTGTATCTGAAGATCTGAAGCTCTGATATACTGTAGACACTCACTCACTCATCGTCTGTAAAACTTTATCCTGTATACAGGGTTGCGGGGACCTGGATCTAATCCCAGGAACCCCTGAATGGGCTATCAATCAATCTCAGGGCACACACACACATACACACACTCGCTTGCTCATTCGCGCACTATGGACAAATCTGCATGTCTTTGGACTGTGGGAGGTAACTGGAGTACCCTGAGGAAATCCACCAAGCACAGGGAGAACATGCGAACTCCATGCATACAGACTCAAGGAGGGAATCGAACCCAGACCCTTGAGGTGCAAGGCGACAGTGCTAACCACTTTGCCATCATGTCACTTATTCTGTAGATGCCATATCAAAAAACAAATGAAAATGCAAAAACCTAATTTTGCGCATCCGAGGCTTGATGGAAATTCCTTCCATTAATTGGTTTTAATATGTCTGGGCCATAGACATTAGGGCAGGTTGCACATGGCTGGGAGTGTTACGCTGCAGTCTGCAGCCGAGGTCTGCTGTCAGCGCTCAAGAACGGTGTAGTGTAATTAGACCGAGTTTACAACGAGCTCATGATGGTGATTTACTAATCGCTCTACCAGCAGGAAGCCGGCGCGGGGATGAGAGAGAGAGAGGCAGGAAAACAACGCTGGAGAGAAAGAGAAAGAGAATGAGACAGCTAATTATGTTTGGTAACTTGCACAAAAGAGCTTGTGGTGAAGTGAACTAATTTCAGGCCTTTGAGTATCGGAGTGCATTTTCCTTTTCTTTTTTTTTTTTTTTTCCATTTTCAAAAAAACTCTGATTAAAACCTATTTATCTCATGTCCTCACGTCCGCTGCTTAGTCCTTATCTGTCTAATTGCCTGACAGTGCTGCTTTCCTTTCTCCGTATGTCTCTCTCTTTATCTCTTTCTGTCGCTTTCTCAGTTTATCTCATTGTTGTCTTTTCTCTCTCTCTCTTTTATTGAACGTGTCATGACAAGTCAACTGTTTTTCACAATAGGTTCTATTACTGGGTTACTGGGTTCCGCCAGGGTTCCAGAGCGTTTTTGTCATTGGCTCCTGCACTAAAAAGCTTCTGGCTCCTATTGCTCTTCTGATCCTATTCCTGTCTGATTAATTAGCGTAGACCCCCCCACACACACACATGAGATTATACGTGTGTGTGTGTGTGCCTGTGCAGTTGGAGTATTATTACTGTGTGGTTATTTGTGGGAATTGCTGATGGCTAAAGGTGAGAGGTCAGGCCTCATGGGAGCAATGCCGGGCTGTGTGCGTATGTGTGCATGCATTTGTGCCACACAGTGTTGAGTTTCAGCTACTTTTAAACCGCCGAGAGCTGTCTGGGAGGGAGGATTAATGTCTAACAGACCTCCGCTCACCCATTATCCTGTAATTGATCGGCTGTTAGGTGATTAATCCATCAAAGACATTAACGAAGACAGAGCATCTGAATACCTCTGTTGTGTGTGTGTGTGTGTGAGGGTGTGAGTGTGTGTTCATCGAAGGGTGTTGATAAGGGCCTTGAGCTTTTCTCATATTAATTCAAACCATGTTCTACCAGTTCAGGCGGAACCGGTACCTGAACATGTACAGTTAAAGTACTTTCTCTCTGACGAGGTGCTGAGGTAGGTACTGCAGTGAGTGCCAAGATCTTGAAATGTTCCGTGCTTTTATTTTGCGAAATAAAAATGGTTCTTGGCCAGCAAAATTGGTTCTGCTCCAAGAGACCTACTGCTGTGGAACAGCGGAGCTGATAATGTCAGGAGCCTGGGGTCAATCCGGCTATTCAGGCAACTTATCTTGTTTACATGGCTGCCATTAAACAACGTATGCAGGTTATAAATATAAAAATGCACTCAACTCGATGATAATGTCATGTGTGTATACTCACTCAGCAGTCACTTTATTAGGAACTTCTTCATGCAGTTATCCAATCAAGCTAGTCACGTCCATGAACGCAGATGTGCTTGATTGGTAACATGTACGACATACAGTAGGCATCCTCTCCGCCAAATGAATGATACATGAGAAGGTTAAGAAGGTTAACTGCGAAACTGTAGCAGCACTGTATGCAAACCTCTTCTTCTTTTTTTCCCTTATCTCTTCTCATCACCTTCATTGCTTAAAACAAATCCTTGAACGCTCCCGCCATCCTCTGCTTTTTCTCTTAGCAGAGGCAGAGGACAGCGAGAGATAATAGTCCTGAAAGAGGCTCACTGGGAATTCCTGCTCTGATCTACGCCTGCAGGCTTCAGCTCCCTTATCAGTTTATCAGGCAGCACTTAAACACTGGTTACTCATCTGAATCTGTGAACACCTTGCATGTCTACAGGTGTTTGTTCCAGCAAATCACTCTGAAAATTCTGTTCTATCGAGGTTTAGTATTAAAAAGTGATATTTCTTCAAGTCAATTCTGTGTTGTTAACTATCGGATGAGCTCTCTACAAGGGCTGCTCGATTA
>JAQMYG010000039.1:11340389-11342889 GCA_030014215.1 Clariallabes teugelsi
TATGGGAGATATTCAGGTTTAAAAAATGTCCTCTAGAGAGGACAAATTTTAACTGCTGGTAGTCAGGAGGATATGTGAAACTCCTGAGACCTGGCTTGAACCTGAAACTCTGGAGTTGCAAGGCACCAGACTTGCCCACAGCACTATCACTACATTTTATATCACATGTCATATTGCACTGTGTTGTGCCCTCTCTCTCTCTCTCTCTCTCTCTCTCAATCCTGTGCAAGCAAAAGTGCCTCTGAAGTTGCATGAGGTGAAAGCTGGTAAAGCTGGTAGAATGCTGCGCTGCTGAGATGGAGGCTTCAGCAGGCTCTTGCCTTAAAAAACTATTCTCTGTAACATCCTCTTGAACCTGGACACATCCTGTGAGCATCAGCTCAGTGCTGTAGGAAATGTCTGCCGAAATAGATACAGCATTTTAACGCTGCAATCACTTTTTTGGACATTACAATCACTCTCGCGGCACAGGGTGAGACGGAGAAGTGGAGATGGAGAGGGAAGTGAGGTGAGAAATCAGGGCAAGACAAAGGAAGGGAGAGATGCGGAGTAAAAAAGGTGCGTGTGAGTGAGTGAAATAGAGGGAGGGATGAGGAACGCTGATATGCCTGTATCTGCTGCAGAAGTCTGAAAGCAAGGGGGTGCTGAAACCATTTTTACTCGGTATACAGGACTGTGCACAAGTCTTGAGCCATTCCACATGTCTTCATATTTTGCTTCTGAAGTGCCATGATTTCTTGTACGTTTTTGGCTCTTATTTTCAGTGCAATCCCTGTTAAGCCACACACTGACCTATGAATCATTCAAGCATAAAGAAACATCTAACGTAAGGCGTGAACCAGTGAGGAAAAGGTACAGATGATGCCAGATGATCAGGACGTTGATTAATTTACTTGTGATGCTGAATGCTGAGTGGATGGAACAGACGAGAGGGGAAATGAGGTTGCTGCTGAGGCAGTTACATAAACAACCAATTTGAAAATTGGATCTTTAGGCACTTTGCAGCCTGTATCAGTATAACATTTCTTTAATTTAGTCTACATAATTTCATTTAATTTAATTCAAAGAAATAAGTGGTGGCTCAAGACTTTGACACAGTACTGTATATGCACTCATGTGAAGTGTGGGATTTATTTAATTACGTGCCTTAATTAAATTACATACAGTGAATGGACATGATTTAGTTAGCCTCAGGTTAATGTTGCATGTAGTGGTAGAGACTCTTTATTACAATTTTAAATTGAGAGTACTAATTTGCATTGCAATTAGATAGGTTTACATGCAGAATAAGTGGACCATTTTTTAAGTGACTCGAGTCAACAAATTTCCTCGAAGACATCAACAAAAAAATAAAGTCTACTTGTTAGACTAGCAGCGGCACGGGGTGTAAGTGGCTAGCACTGTCACCTTGCACCTCCAGGATCCGGGTTTGAATCCCGTCTTGGATCTGTATGCATTGGGTTGAGTTTGCTTGTTCTTCCTGTGCTTGGTGGGTTTCCTCCAGGTCCTCCGGTTTCCTCCCAGTGTCCAAAAACATGTAGATTAGACTAATTGGCGTTCCCAAATTGCTTGTGGTGTGTGAATGAGCGAGTGTGTGTGCCTGCAATGGATTGGGTGTACCCCGCCTCATGCCCTAAGTCTCCTGGGATAGGCTCCAGGCCCCCTGCCACTTTGTATACAGGATAAGGTGGTATAGACAATGAATGTTTAAGTGAGTGAGTGTTAGACTAATGTAGATTAAAACATGCTATTGTATTTTGCCTGTGGCAGTAAAGGCAGCCGAGGATGGTGCAAAGGCCACATGACACTGTGACACAATATGACTCAATTGAATCTTATTCAATTAAAGATTTCCTAAACCAGGTTTACACTGTATGATTTTCAGCTTGATTTTGCTGTCACAGATGAAAATTTGAAAAGAGTAAATGAATTCCTCAATTTCGAGTTGAGATCAGCAGTCTTCGACTGCATAATGTGACATCGAGACTGGTTGCTGAATGTATAATTCGACCAGCTTACTGGCATAATTAAAAACAAAGGCAGCCAATGACAAAATCCTTGCAGTGTTAATTTTTTTTTATTGTGACTCCTGATATAATGCACATTTAAAAGCTATGTGTAGTAGAACAGCATACCATAGAGCACAACTTGACTTGATTTGCTTACATTAATTAATATTACCAGCCTACATACTGTACTGTAATTAGGCTTTTGTATCAGGATTTGCATAAGCTACCACACATACTAAAAAATACACTTACACTTCAAAAGCTCACTTTGAAGAATGGACATTCCAAGTCTATTGCCCAGCCATGAATGGCTCCAAATTCCTCTTCTATTATCCCTTACTGTTATAGTGATGGTTCATATCTGTTTATATAACCCCATTTTATGCCCAAGACTAGACCATGCTGATTGATCACCCAAGTGAAGGGTTCTCATTTTATTTAATCACTGGTCTCCAAGAGAACATGGGGAATGCTTTACCTCACAAGGACAA
>JAQMYG010000039.1:11347889-11352651 GCA_030014215.1 Clariallabes teugelsi
TCCGTGTGGGTGGTGTATACAGCATCTTATCAACCTTGAGTTGGATTATAATGAAGAGAATTTGTGACGAAGAGTCACTGAACCTTTGTCTCTGTAATGAAAGATCCTTCAAGGATAATGTGAGTGTAGCATTAACAGTGTCAGTGAGAAGAGTGTTATAGAGTACAATGACCACTCGAACTCAGGCTCATACACATTTTAATGAGGAGATATTTACACTGATAGAGTGCTGCTGCGAGCCTGATATTAATGATTCATGGATCACAAGTCTTAGACTAACCTTATGAAAGTTATTCTAGCCTAAAAGAAACCATGATTTGCAAACAATTATTGTAAGCAATTATTATACCACATTAGTTACTGTTATACAGTTGTTGTTCTACTGTTATACAACGTGTCCAATTGCGGCTCGTTAGAGTAGAGTATGCAGAATTTGTTGGGGCAGACCAACATTAACAATAGCTTCAAACATAGTTACGTTTAGAATCTATTATGCTTAACGTATGCTGTAGAGTTCTAGCAATCATGTTATCTACAATCAGAATATTTGGCATTTTGTCCGCCAATCATTCCTGACACAGATAATACCACCAAGCCAAACAATTTAGATTAGATTAGATTCAACTTTATTGTCACTGAACAAATATGTTACAAGGCAACGAAATACAGAACCAGAAGTGCATTTGTCGCAGTACAGTATATTTGCATATATAAGTGAAGCATATCACTATGCCGTAGTGATCGGCACAGGATACTATGATTAAACAGCCTTATGGCCATAGAAAATCCAAGAAGTCTAATGAGAATAAAGTCTTGAAATTGCAAAGGAACATACAGATTGGTCATGTGATCTGATGAATTCAGATTCACCCTATTCCAGAGTGATGGGCGTGTCCGGATAACAAGGGAAGCACATGAAGCGATGCACCCATCATGCATGGTGCCTCACATTGTATTATGATCTGGGGTTGCTTTAGTTGGTCAGGTGTAGGCTCAGCCACCGTACAGTATGTGGCAATAAAAGTAAGTCAGCTGTTGACCTACGTAAATGTACTGAATGACCAGATTATCACATCTATAAAACTTTTCTTCCCTGATAGCACAGGCATGATCCAGAACTGAAACAGTGGTTCTGGGAGCATGAGGAATCATTTTCACAAACGAACTGACCACCACATTGTGTGCTGTAATCAAAGCTAAAGGTGATTAAATAAAATCTTAGTGTGCATTTTTTTTGGTCATGCAGTGTAATATGAATCAGGTAGGACATAATGTTAAGCTATCATTTATTCAAATCGAAACATTGTGTAAGCAAAATATCAGCTTAGCTTACATTCTGCTATTAATCACTTCAGCGATGTTCCTCTTCACCCGTCACGCTGCTATCCGAGCTGTCCGATGAGTGACGGTGTCTGATGAGCTGATGGTTTAAAGCTCAATGTGCGCGCGCTCTCATCGATGTGTTTAGCAGTTTAGCGTGTAGGATAAAAGTGGTCTGGTTTAAAATTAGTGTGACTGGAGTTCTCTTACAAAGGAGGATGGAGACAGGCTGTACATGTGAGTTACCTTTCATTTTATCACTCAATGTGAATTGAGCAGTTGCTTTTATGCCACAATCATTTAACACAGACATTTGAGGTGGTGTGAGTGCCTTCTCTTTGCCAACACAAAAAAACAACAATAAATAACCTTGATAACAAGCCACAGGTGGAAAGCATTATGTGTTACGTGAAGACGACTCTTGACCATGTCCCTGCTGCCACAGTTACATGGAAAAACTACCCAATTTAAGATTTGAGGAAACAAAACAAACATTAGCATAAAAATATACCAAGTGCTAACTGAATATTATGAGCAGCTCAGTAATGCTAATGAAAACATATTAACAACCCTAGTCCAATTTAACCTCTGTAAGTACTCTAAATTAGCAAATGTAACCCAAGTACATCATATATTGGATATTTCTTGGTGAAATATTGTTAGTCTTTCAGCTGCTCCCATTGAAAGGTCGCCAAAGCAAATCTAATCTGCACACAACTTGGCACAGGTTTTATGTCGAATGTCCTTCCTGACGCAACCCTCCCATTTACTAGCCTGGCTTGGGACTGCCATGGCATCCCCAGTGGCATGGGCTTGAACATCAAGTGGGAATTGATTTTGGGTCTTCCGCATGGCAGGTGAGAAACCTACCATTAAGCCACCAAGTAAATATTAGCCATATAAATGCTTGATATGTTCAGTTTTCTCGTCTGTAAAATACGTACTCACTCACTCATTGTATATACTGCTTTATCCTGTATTCAGGGTCGCGGAGGGCCGGGAGTCTGTCCCAGGAGACTTAGGGCACGAGGCAGGGTACTCCCTGGACAGGGTGCCAATCCATCGCAGGGCCTATAAAATACTATATATAATATTAAGGTAAAAAGCTTTCTCAGTATCCTGGAGACAATTTTTGATCGCCTGATTCACATCTGAAACACTGGCCACTGAAGAACTCCTTTAATAGAGCAAGATCAGGGGGGTCACTGTACGGGAGATGTGGCAATAAATCCAAGTTGGGTTCCTATTGAATACCCAGCTAATATAGTCATTAGGGTTAGGCCCTTTAGCATCAATTCAGTATCTCAGCCATAGTTTTACTGTTATGATGGTTACTATGTCATTCCTGTAGAACAGTCGTACTCAGTTGGGATCCAGGGGACCCCATGAATGAATAAATCCTTGAGTTTCCCCTGATTTAGTCTCCACAGAAGTACTGTATATAGTGCAACAAAATATACAGATATTTTTACGATATATTCAAAGTTTTTGTCTTAAACCAGTGTTCTGGCAAGTTCGGAAGATGTATGCAGCTGGACTCGAGTACTCTTATGTCTTCCTCTTTCTCCCCTTGATAAAGAATGATCTCTTTCTCCCCAGAGGACTTTTTAATTTACACAAAACCTCCCATGGCGTAAGGCAGAAGGAACCGTTCAGAATTGCTATTAGATCGTCGGTTCCCAGCAGAAAGTGTTCCCAGTAGATGTGCTGAGTAATGACTTCCCTGAACCGCCCCCAGTGGCGCCTGTGATTTGTTGCAGTGGCTACGAAGCTCTTCTTTACCTTTAATGTTGTTCAAATATTCTGAAAATGACAGGTAGAACAACCTGGGTTCTTACATATCATGTCAGTGCAGCTTTTGATTTTCATACTCTTGAGTGTGTGTGTGTGTGTGTGTGTGTGTGTGTGTGTACTTATGGGTGGGATAAGCACACTATATCATGTATAAGATGCTCTCACTGCAGTCTTACAACCTGGAAAAAAAAAGTCCAAAAGGGGAAGCGAGAGAAGAAGAAGGAGAGCAAGCATTCAGTATCCAATTGACAATGCTTTCAGCGTATGCTGTTTGTGTGAAGCCCTTTGATAAAACCACCATGTATCTTCTTGCTCTTATTCATTTCCTGACTTGTCATGTAGCGAAGCTCACTTTGACGTGATACTGACGTGGGCCTACACCCACCCAAAGATACGCAGGCAAGTAGTGGGGAAAAAAGAGACGTGATTTTTACATTCCCCTTGCTGTATGGAGCTGTAACCCAGAGAGGCTTCAGAATTGGAGACACATTGGAGACTGACTGCTGTCAGTCATGACCCAGGTCACCGCTTCTTAATGTGGACCTTTGTTATAACACCATAAGCTATTCTACTAATTTGCAAATAACACTGACTCATTTTACATTATAAAAGCACTGATCAGTCGCCCATTGACCAGAACTGGATTATGTTCAGCTTGATTGGCTGTGACTGGTAACCAGCTAATTTGCCTCAGATGCCAACTAATTCTGTGTTGATCACACATGGGTCCCTGAGTAACGCAACAGAAAATCGTTTACCTTATCATCCAGAGATTACAAATTTGCTTCCCTGCTTAGTCTAGGACTGGTCTCAGAGTAAAAGGTCACACACCATTCATAGCAACATTAGCCAATCTCGAGTGTGTGTGAGCTCATGTGTATACCATTTATTCCTTTATTCATTCATTCACTCATATACACTTATCCTGTACAGGGCAGCAAGAGGCCTGGAGTCTATCCTAGGACTCTTAGGGCACGAGCTGGAGTACACCCTGGGGTCCGTGCCGATCCATTGCAGGGCACACAATCACTTACACTTATTGATGCACTACAAGCAATTTGGGAACGCCAATTAGCCAAATATGCATGTCTTTGGACTGGGGGCGGAAACTGGAGTACCTGGAGGAAACCTACCAAACACGGGGAGAACATGCAAACTCCATGCACACAGACCCTAGGTGGGAATCGTACGCTCAACCCTGCAGGTGCCTGCCACAGTGCCAACCGGTAAGCCACTGTGCCCCACCTAGTCAAATCCAGTGAATGAAATTAACAGAACTGTAAATTTTTGGTTGGTAACACTGGTTATCTAGCCCAGTTGTTGCTGCAGACATGGCTCAGGGGGTTGAGGCTCTGGGTTGCTGGATGGAGGGTTGGGGATTTAAGCCTAACCACATGCCAGGTTTCTACAACTGGGCCCATGGGCAAGGCATAGGGATGTAACAGTATTGTAAATACCGTTGTACCGCAGTAGCAAATTTTTTCGATACTACCGTGGTCACATGACTCGATAAAACGATAGGTCTTCTGAGAAAAGTTTGCTCAGGCGAATGGAGAGAACGGGAGGTAGCGGGAACTACAATTCCCATCAGCCCAGGCGTGGCCATCATCCTTTGCGGTCTGTTGTCACTACAGATCCAGTAATGCGG
>JAQMYG010000039.1:11352751-11376566 GCA_030014215.1 Clariallabes teugelsi
TTTTTCGAGTCTCTTCATTAGTTTTGTTTTTCCTGTAAATGATTCAATAAATACCGTACCGTGCCATTCATACCGAGATATTACCGTACCATGAAGTTTTGATACCGTTACATCCCTAGCAAGGCACTTAACCCTATGCCCATAAAGGGTTTGGTGTTGGGATAGCAACTCAGCCCCATAAAAACCATCATTACTATAGGAAAAATGGAACCTGTAACAATAAATCATTGTTTTTGTATAAAAGCATGGTTTGTTGTGTGATATTCCTTACATAACAGCATGACTTGGACACCAGCTTCCAGATGTCTTATGGGAGATTGTCTAGCCATGTCTGTGTGGGTTACCTCAGTGTTTTTCAGTACCTATCACCTTCCAAAACATGCTGATTGGTGGATTAGTGACTGTAAATTGCCTCTAGGTATGAATGAGTGTGGGAATGTGTGTACTGTATCATGCCCTGTCCCATCTAGGGTGTATTCTTGTCTCACATCTACTGTAGTGTTCCCAAGATTGTCTTTGGATCCACCAAGACTCTGACCAAGATAAAGCATGTCTTTGAGGTGAATAACCAAATAATTCTTTATCATGTTTGGGTTCATTTTAAAATAAACTAAAATAAGCTTAGCTGTGAAGTGAAACATATTTGCATATCATTTTTTATCATAATCACAAAATAAGGCAGAATCAGAGCAAGAGAAAGAAACTTCAGGCTTACACACTTTTCATTTTGACAGGCTGCTGACTCAGTAGGTTGAAGGATGCAGGTTCTAATAGCCTTGATTTTCCTCTAAGCTTTTTGTGCTAGACTCTGGAACAAAGTACTTAACAAAATGTGCTTTGAAGAGTCTCCTGTCACACAAGATGGCAGAGTGACGGACTGTGACTGTGCTCTGAATGTCCAGCTGTCAGACTCTGACTCTGGCCACAAAGATGTCATCTTCCACAGACAGGCTCACACCTACCTACATCATTATGCATAATACATCTGTTATCTTTATTTTGCTATCACTTTAGAAAAGGGACACATAAAAAAACATTGTACTAATGAAAAACACAACAACCTTTAAATGAATCTATTCCCCAAATACACTTACTGGAGGTGTGAGCTGACAATGAGCTGAAATGAAGCAGAAATCCGCAAAAAGCCGCAATGTGCCCTTTAAATGAGTCTGAGGGTAAATCTGCCACTCACACACTCAGACAGAGATTTAGTTTAATTCCCATCGCCCTCTCTTGCCGCTCTGGCTGTGTTACTTTAATGACATCTTCACCTCCCACACATGTCATTTTAATAAAACTCCATTTGGTCTCATGACATGGAATAAGACCTTTAAATGAGAGAATTTGTTGATTTAAATTGACTATACTGACTTTAAGAAGATTTGACCTTTTAGCAGTTTTATCTGCGTAGACAGGTAAGATACTTTGGGGTATAACAAGTGTGTGTGCGCATGTTTATGCTTTTGTGTGATGCTGAAAGGATGAATGTGGGGATAAAATGTATACCTGCCCCTGTTAAAATATAAGGATTTTATCACATAAAAAAATAAATAAATAAATCATAGGTTTCAAGTGAAATTCAAGTGGAAAATAAATGTTTTGGTGGAGTTGGAAGAGGGACGTGGGGTGTATGGGTAGGGGCTTATGTATAATTATATGTCGTAATTGACCAAATTCGGTCAAATGTATTCATTAGCATGCTCTTGTCATAAGTGAAATAACTCCAAATGAATATTAGCTGTTTCTGTAGGAATTTTCTTGACATCCATGTTATTGTACTGTATGTTCCAGTCATTCCCTTGTCCAGTCATTCCAGTCCGTTCCATTGTATGTATCAGTCTGGCGAAGCCATGGTTCATAAAGCGCTTGCAAAGCAGGCACGGAATCTCATTGTTGAAAGGTATCGATCAGGAGGGAAGCCATTAGATGTACCATGGCACACTATGAAGGCAGTATAAACAAGTGGAGAAAATGGGGCACCAGAGTGGTATTACCAAGAATAGGATGTTCCTCTAAAATCTACAAAAGGGCAGAACAAACACTTTTTGGCTGCTACAGTATATCACATTACTTAAACTCGGTTATAATGGAATCTCAGCTATAACATCTATAACGACGTTTGCAGTTCCTGGCCGTACACCCACATAATGTGCATTAAAAAACTTCATATATTACGCAGTCGCGTATGAGAAAAATTCGCTTATACAGGAATAATAATTAGGTCCCTGTAGTTGACAGGTGTAATTTCATTCGGTTATAATGGAACACCAGCAGTGTATTGCTGCAGGTTTACACTGATCAGACGGACTGATTACCGTTCAATGATCATGGATTATAAATATCTACGACCTACGACGCCAGCACAGCAGGCTGAATCGCCAATGACTTGAGTTGAGATCAGCCTCCATGGATAGCTCACCAAAGCCTGTTAACTATTATTGGAACTTCTTAATTACACTTGATAAATTGTTAGAGGAATTTGCTACAGTAGTTCGAGGCAGTGTGGAATGTATGGTGAATAATATAAGAAGCCTGAGATTTTCTGCTGACTCATTTTGCTGTAAATAGCCCTAACTTTCAATTGACAGATAAACTGAGATACGTACAATATACTGCTTACCTGTATGCTGAGATTGTCTTACCATACCTACCAGAATCATTTCAGTGAGCACTGTAGGTATGTCCTTGTGTGTAGCATGACCACCTTTAGATATAGTGGCCACTGGATATAACAGATTATCCTAGCTGGCACTCTGACATCCATTTTATTGGGAATATATTGTATAGAGATATACTGTATGTGGAAAAATATCTGAAATTTGTTATCTTGGTTAATTTTTTATATTACTAAAACCTGCACTTTTAGTAGGAATGTGTATTATTATTATTATTATTATTATTATTAACTTATATCATTTTTTATAAGTTAAGCCGCTGGCAACAGTGGAAAACAGTGATATAAAAAACAGAGGTTAAAATGTCATCACTGTCAGCATGATCTACAGTACATATTATAATTCTAACAGTTCCTTAACCTCAGTATCACTCAATTTCATAGCAGACCTCAGCTAGAGATGTCCATTTTAAATCCCACTCAGAAGACATTATTTTTGTTTGTACCTGCTCGATAAATTTTCTGACAAATCCCAAATACTTCTTTTCTCTTCTATTTATCAAGCGTCTAATGTTTCTCCCATCCTCACCTTGCTTTTAAGAACTTCACTGCGCTGAGCACAAAAATACATATTCTATTCTTTTCCCGGACAATGACTGATGATTCTAGATGAGATGAATCTTGTGGTAAAGCAAAGAAGCCTGTATACCTGCATAAAATACGCTGTGTTGTGGCGCGTCGGTATAATCGGCACTTTTGATTTAAAGCCTCTCATTTTCTGTCCACAGAGACCAAACCCCTGCTCCATAATCAATAATATCATGAGAGATAGCACATTCCCTGTCGGAGAATCGCTCTCCAGCCTTTTTACTGCATTGCATGTTTTAGTCTTGACACAGATTCCAACATAGGTGTGATTAGTTATGGAAATTGTTTCAATCCAGCTCTAGAGAATTCTCTTTATTCGGGGAATTCATGCTGACCTGGCAACAAAATCAGCTCTATTTCCAGCTTTGTGAAAACAGTGACCATTAATGAGCGCTCGAACAATCCAGTAATTCCAAGATCTTATTCGTGTGCGGTGATCCTTGGTCTCTTCAGAGAAGTCCAGTTTTGCACAACATCGACGGGTCATTTTATTGCACTACACCTCTCGCCTGATATGATACAAATTAATCAGTGCCTCTCAGGCATGGCAGGAGGTCAAATATAAACTTTTAACCATGATTTTTAACTAACCACATAGCTCTAAGGGACACAGTGGCTTAGTGGTTAGCACTGTCGCCTTGCACCCCCAGGGTCTGGGTTTGATTCCAGCCTCAGGGTCTGTGTGCATGGAGTTTGCACAGTCTCCCCGTGCCTGGTGGGTTTTCTAACTAAGCTAACACTGTGTTTGTTTTGTGACCAATAAGGAACTACAGTATAAAGAACAATTCATATAGAACTTGATGTAACAGGAACTTATGTAATTGATGTTCTCCATCTTATAGAACTCGAAGGAATTTCCGAGAAGACATGTATGCCTATTGAACTTTTCCTTTATTTATAGAATGTTTCCCTTTAAAAGAACCCCATCAGTTGTTTGCCCAGTGTTTGTTGGATTATAAATTCTTGTTTAATTTCCTATTTGTGTCTCGTGAGACCTGCCTATGGACGTGTTTGGATTAATTGGTGAGAAGCCTGTGGCCATTTTTTTGTTTCATACCCATTCTATTCCTTTCAAGCTGTGCAGTTTACATTTTGCTTGTCATTATCACATTATTTTTTGACAGTCGTTCAAAAGACATTCTGCTCTACTCTGATGGAGTAGATTGAAGTGAAAGAGGTGGTACTTCATAACCAGCAAAACTCCATCCTTATTTAATACTGCACATTGGGACTGGAGGTACTGGGGTTCCAGGCGGACAAGTGGTTAGATTTTGGCCCTTTTATTGCCTTGACTTGGGCTCGATTTCTGGTCAGGGAACCGACCCTGACCCTTGGGGGTTGCACAAGCCAGTGCAATAGAAGTTATTATTATTACACTTTTTTTCCTACAGACCTGGGGTACTAAAGTTCTATAGGATTTCCACTGGGTTTTCCTATAAAAACTACAGTATATAGAATGTGTTCTTAGGAAAAATATGAAACGTTTTTGCAGGGTCTTTACTAAAAGCTAATTAAATAATTCCCCTGAAACTATCCTTACTAAAAGTCTTTAAAAATTGTAGTTATTATGATTTACTAGTAAATAACTAAAATGTTAGTGTTATTTCTTTATAGGTACTGAAAAGCATTCCACTGAGCATCTCTTTTGATTGACTTAGCAAGTTGTACACTTTTTGGTCTGATTTTAGCACTAAATGATTGTGATGGCTGGTCATGAGATTAGAGTGGAGGCTGAAATCTAATAATCAGTAACTCAAAAGTGAAAATGCTAGGGTCAAACACATCACATCGTCTCATTGATGATATACTGTATAAAGAATGCGGAGGGGCAACCTTATATATCATCCACTCACTCATTCACTCACTCACTCACTCACTCATTGTCTATACTGCTTTATCTGCTGAGGGGGCTGGAGCCTATCCCAAGAGACTTAGGGCATGAGGCGAGGTACACCCTGGGCAGAGTGCCAATCCATCGCAGGGCAGACAAACATACTTTAAGGTCAATAGGCAGCTACAGAGTTTAACTTTAGCTTATTTTTCTGTCTCTGTCTCTTTTTGAAATGTGTTCTATGTTCGGACAATGTATGCTCAATCAATCACCTTCTAGTTTCTCCTTCAAAGGTTTCTCCTGCTATTTTGGGACAAAATGAGGTTAGAGAAAATAATTTACAATTCTATTTCATGTGCACCTTCTCAAGAACTGCTCATGGTGTGCTATGAATTTGTTAGTGAAGTGGGGTAAAATAATCAGGCAGAATCTAGGAGGTGTTTCACTCTGTGTAATCACAATTGCTAAAGAGAGGGTGCATGAATCTGCAGTCTAGGCTAAAATGAAATCACCCCAGCCTAAGTGCTTTTTTTTTTTATAACAGCATTTGGGTGTGGTGTGACCTTGTTTTAAATTTGATACAATGCTACTATAAGTTTTACTTTGATACAGATCACAAAACTTCACAGAATAAAAAAAATTATAAAAAGTTTGATTCTGATTTTGAAAAGAAACCATGCTAAATAGAGCAAGTAACCTTTTACTGGAACACAGATGTGAACATGAATGATAACCTGACAGGATGAACTTGAAGGAGTGGTGGGAGTTGAGTTTTGATTAAGCAAAATCAAGAGTGAGAAGAACATTAATAATCTGACTTTAAAAATGTTTAAAATGTAATCCTTTATTTTACCCAAAAAATCTATATGTTTACTGATTAAATGTGTCACATGCTAGGTAGCCTGTTTGTGATGAAACTCTGAATAGGAGCATCAAAAGTTTACTTGGCAGGATGAGTAAATTAGCTTATCCACAATGCAAAAAACAATAATCCCTTAAGCATTAATCCCTTATTTCAATAATCCCTTAAGCGTCTCCTCAGCATAGCCTTTAACTTTGCTAACCTACAATATCAACTTTTCAGCTCCAGCTGGTCATTTAATGTCGTCCACAGGACAAGGTTGTTTGTAGCAATTAAAGCTCAGGGCATTTTAGCCATTTTATGTTTTGCTGTTTATATACAGTATATATAAATCTATATTCCAGTAGTGGTCAAATTTAAACATAATGTAAGTAATGATAACTTTCGTTTTACCTGACATATCCGAAAACCATTTTTTGGCTGACTATAACAAAAGTTATATATAGTGGACAATTCCATAGTTCTTGTGCAGAGAGGAGTGAAAGGGAAGAAGGCAACATCAATGTCTGGAGACAATAAAAAATTGTCATGCAAAGCTTATGACCAGAAACTCGCTGAACAATGCAAGAAGAAGTAGCCAGTGCCTACTGTATGTTTAAATATTTGCTTTCATTTTCCTATCTAATGAAGTACATGTACAGTGTGTTTCAATACATTTGTATTAGAAATATGGACTATATGACCAATTTTTATTGCCTTGTTACTTTTCACCCACAATATTGCTATGCTGTGTTAAAGGCACAAATCTGTGCCCCTTGGGTTTTAATGTTAGATCAAGTAACATAGAAATAATGTTGAATGAATAACTCGATCAAATACAACCTTGAAACAAGGAAAATTTTGCTTTTATTTGGAGTATTCAAGCCACATCCAATTTTTTGGTGATGCTCATTGTTATGTACAAAAATTTTGCTAACATCAACAGGATGTTTCCAGCGTTCAGCACACTGTGCTCTCACTGTACTAGAGTTTGAATCCCACTCAGGCCATCAGTTTGGTTTTAATTTGGGTTGAAATTTTTGCCACCTTGTGTTGGGGCATTCTTTCAGTGTTGCTCCATCATCATCATGTTGTCAATGTTGTTCCATGCCATTTCATCAGTGTCTATTTCAGTCATTCTAACTTTCAATACCAATGCTGTCCCAACATTTGTAACAACAGCCGTAGTGAAGGCTAAATGCACATAAATGCCATTTATGCATCTCTGAAAAATTTAGCCACCTCTGACTAGCGTTCGAACATCTCTGGCTAGCATTAGCACAGCTTTAACATTTTTTAAGCAATTCCTAGAATAGCTCTCTTCAACTCATGTTACTCATATTGTTTCTTAAGACCAAACCGTAGCGTATTCCATATATTCACTGCTTAATCAGCATTTACGATACCCCTACTGTCCGCTGTGACCAATCACATTGTCTCCTGTGTCAGCAAGGCGATCAGTTAAAGATTGACTACATGGATATATGGTGAATTTTGAAGCGTGGAAATAGAAAGCGCCCTCCTGCTGATGCCGGCAAAAGACCTCAAACACAAAATAAATAAAGAAACAACAAAAAAAAATAGACAATGTGCGGTCTTTTTGGTAATCTCAGTGGTTGTCCCTGCTACATGTTGGTTTACATTAGTTTTTAGTAAGCTAGCAGTTTGACTTATACCATCGAATTGACAAGATACTAACTTCGCTAACGTGAGTTAAGGGTGTAACGTGTTCGACCCTATGTGCACGGGCGGCACCATGAAGCATGGACACGAGGCGAGGTCTTATAGAGAAAAAGTGTAATTTATTAAGGAAAATGGGGAAGGAAAGGGTTAAAGGAGGGAGGATGGAACGAAAGGGAAGGAAAGAATGTGCACGTGCAGGTCTGGTGGGCAGTGCAACTCTTCCGCGTTCGCACTCACACTGCATAGTAAAGTCCAGTAGCCCAACAGACTCCGAGCTACACTCCCCACTGTGTTTTATATTGCCGGGAGAAGCCCGGGACCATTAGTGGCGTGCCTCACTAGCCGTGCCTAATTTCACGGCCCCGCTCCTTCCCACACTTGCAGATAGGGGAGGCCGCCTATCTAGTGAACTTCGGTGTGAGCAAGGAGCGATATTGATTTGGGTGCATGCCCATCACAGGCGCACGCCGTGACAAGGGATAATGGATGACATGACATTCAGGTCCCAAAAATGTTGAGGCTAAAGCATGGGTAAAAATCATAATATTCAACCGTTTTTTCTCATTGAAATGCATTATGGATTGTTCAGTTCTTTGAATGGTCACTGGTGTTAACAAATCTTCCATGTTACCTTTAATTATTTTATACTCTTAATGGTGATTAATAAACTTAAAAGGCTTTATCATTGTTTATTCCTTTCATTCTGTTATTAAATAATACATTTTCAGCAATTCCTTTTTTTTTTATTCCAGGCCTGCCTTACCTTGATCATATATTTCAGTTTACCCATCTTTTTTTTTTTTTTTTTTTTTTACAACTACAGCCCTGTCTGTAGCGTTGTCAAATTAATAGCACCACCAGATTTTGACAACCCAGTTCCTGCTGGGTTATAGAGGTTGGGATGACTCTCAGCCAAATGTTTAGCCAAGTTGTTGGCATAGCCTGTTTTGCAGTGGAGGAATTTCTAACACATTTGGCATGCTGGTTTTGTTGTGTCTGTTGGCTGCCTGTATTCATTAGCAACACTTCACTTATTGAGCATTTTTTTCTACAAGTTGCAGATGTGAGAGACCATCCTTTTTATTGTGAGCAGCCATTTTAGCTAGGATATTACCTACTTCCTGTCAGAATCAGCCTGTTTTGTTAGTGCTGCCTATTCGAGTCAACTGAGCATTCGCTTAATACAAATTCAGTCCCTCAGGTTATATGTAGAATTAAACGCATTGAATTTTACAGTATTTAGTAATTTGAATAATAAAATCATTACATTTTGAAAAAACAAAACAAAACATTGTAACATTCAATACCTTTGTGTAACTCTGGATAGTGAATAGTACAGTACATCACATGGATTACTTCTTATTTTTGAGAAACCTCTCACATGTATTCCTGATGGAGTTAGTCTTATAAATATGATGTTAGCACAGGACATACAGTAAGGTATATCTCCAAGAGGCAAGTGATGTCTACAAGTACTACAAGGGGTGTTCACGTTAAACCAGGACTTTTGATTGTGCAGAATAACAGAATGCAGTTATGACTATATAATCCACTGCAACACTAATACAGTTATCCAAGCATCTTACTAGTGCATGGATACCATCAGCGTAGTAAATTTTCTCAGTAGGCTGAAGCCATGATTGCCTGCTTTAGATTTGAAACGCTAGCCTCCCAGGAACTCCTTTAATGGCCCAAACGTGCAGAAATGGCTTGGAGCGGGGTCAGGACTGTATAGTGGATGTAGCAATAACTCTCAGCCAAATACCGGTGATGCGCAAGTGGTGTCTGCGAATGATTGTGTGGAGACAAGTTACAGTATTTGTTGATTTTCAAGGATCAGGTGTTCCACTTGCTAAACGACTGCAGTGGGCTCGGAGCCACCTTGCTTGGGATCGTCATTTACGAACATACAGCCTTCTTTACAACGTTTGCATCATTACAATGGTTTACAGAGACTACAGTAGGCATCTCATCACTGTACTGTGCTTGAAGTCTTCTATAAATGTCAGTGTATTTTAAGCCTTCATTCACATGAAATTTCTTTACAAAGTCCTGGTTTGTCTTAAATACCTTTGGTAATTGTTTAACGTTGTGATTCCTTGTATCTTGCTTGAAAATTCAATCTTGTTCACCCTAAATATCAGCGCTATTGAGTACTAAAAAAGAGAAAATTGCTGCTAGCAAAACACTGTCTATTGAATTGGAGTTTTAATGCATTAGGGAATAACATTACTAACATCAAATCGCCTATTTTGCTGGACACAATGCTTTAAATTGACATTTAAAAAACAGTTCTTTGAGTCCTGCCCATGATGTATGCTAAAAGTAGATGATAGAAACAATTTAGAGCTGCTAAGAAACATCAAAACCTTTACTGCGGTAAAAGAGCTAAATAAGGATGTAGACATGACAAAAAGGTGAAACCAATTACCAGGTGAGATTTAACAAGACCAGGATGTTAGGACTAAAATAACACCGTAAAATGCCAACAGGCTAAAAAAAAAAAGGACAGAAATAGGGGTCACAGTGGGTGATTTTTTTCTCTATGTAGGTGGTGATCTGGTTTCTATGTGCATATATTGTGTGCAGTATGCTGCATCCATGCCACACACCGCAGTCCGGTTCATTTTAACTTTTAAAACATCCATTTAAATAATTCATGTCCTACTCTAGCCAGCTCATCACTATCTCTAGTGCTCTCCTTTCCAACTCTCAATCTCTCCCTATCTCATACTGTCTTTTTTTATTTTATTTCATGGAGTGGAGAAGAGAATTGGAGAATTGGGTGGACTTGCAGCCAAGCTCAAATCTTCAGGCTTTTTTTTTTTTTTTTTTTTAATTTGCCATGCCTCGCCTACTCATTTGTCATATTTTCGAGTGGATAAATGGAGGGCATTTCCAGATGGTAAATACAGGGATGGAGTGAGTTTATGCTAATCCTGAAAAGACGAGAAAAGAAAAGGTCATTGCTAAGGGTCAGTCAAGATTGTGAGAAAGTAGAATGATCCACAGATGATAATGACTTATTTAATTCAGGGGTATGTGAACAATCTCTGGCTTTCCCAAAAATTACTCCAGTGATTTTGCTCATTTACGAGTGCTCCATTGGGGCATATATACATTTTCTGTACAGCTCTGCTCTGTAAGCTGGTTTACCATAAAAGATATTCTCATACCCAAAGGCACTCATCTTTGTGTGCTTTGCCACAATGTGCCACTCTGCTGCAAATATCACCTCTGAAAAAAAAAGAGAAAAGGAAGCATGAACACTTGAGTAAAAATGCTAAACCATATGCTAATGACGCTCATTTGCAGCTAATCCAAGCTGCATGGTGATACGAGAATCATGTACACGCATAAACCTTCTCGGATATGTTGGCTGTCTAATCACAGGGTGAGAGGAAGCAATTTTTTTTTCTTTTTTTTTGCAAATCATTACGAGAAAGTATTATTCTTCATTTCTTTGTTAATTTGTTAATTGAAAAGCTTTCATCCCAGACAGATGAGATGGTGGAGAAAATACAGTTGGCCCAATTGTTAGGCTGTGGGAATTGAATTTCCGTACAGCACTAAGGGAGATTAAATGCAAAGTAATGATTTGCTAATTATATTGACATTGAACTTCTACCACGAAAAAGCTGTAAAAATTTGCGTGCATAGGGTGCTTAGAAGAGTGACAGAAAGTCGTTAGTTTGCTTCATAATTTGTTAAAGAATCTGCATCTGCATTGTGATCTTACTTGTACTGTACCTCAATAATCATGACTCACATTCAGCCCCATTTCTCTGCATCTTTACTCTTTTTATAAATTTGATATAAAGGATCAATTAATCCAATCATAACCAACTCTCACTCACTCATCATCTACACTGCTTTATCCCAGGAGACTTAGGGCACACACACATTTATACACCATGGGCAATTTAGGAATGCCAGTTAGCCTAATCTGCATGTCTTTGGATTGTGGGATAAAATCTGAGTACAGTACCTGGAGGAAACCCATCAAGCAAAGGACAGGAATCGAACCATCAACCCTGGAGGTACACGTCCACAGTGCTAACCACTATGCCGTCATAGTGGTAACTTATGTCTTTTTTTTTTTTTTAATAGTATTTTCGCTCATTTAAACTCTGTCTCTCTTGTATAGGCTTAATAGCCTGTACTTTATCAACATCTCTTATTTAAAGAAGAAATGCTGGAAGATGGTTAATTCTGATTACAGTATCTGTTTCCTTGCGATTTAGAACCAGCCAATCAGAATTGGCCTTCTTACAGTCTCTGATTGGTCTGGGTTTGTAATGCATTGTCAAGCTGTGTGAGCTCATATGATTTGTCTTGTTGAGCAGCAGTGCTGCCTTGTAGGGTAAGAGTACTCATCAAGTATGCAGAGAACATGCAAACATCCCAAAGGTGAGAATCAAACTCAGACCCTGGAGGTGCAAGGCAACAGTGCTAACCACTAAGCCACTGTGCCACCCAATCCATACAGTATTAGTTTGCCTAGTCTAGTCTCTAAATCTAAGTCTAGTCATTGTAAGACTCTCTCTATTTGTCTTACTTAAACCTAATGTTATCTTGCTAAAAGATAAATAGCTTTGTGTAATTGTAAACCAGATAAAACGGATGTATATGGAGTTAGTTTGCTTTCATATAACTTTAGATAAGAGAAGTTTAATATTTATGACTGTTGACAAAATTCGTCATGGGAAGTGTTACAACAAATTTTCAACAGCAAAACAGCAGAAATTTCAATTGTTATCTAATGAAAGCTTTTAGTATTTTTTCTTTCAGCTAAAACGTAAAGGAGAGAAAAGAATCCATGTTGTTTATTGAGGTGTAGACATATCATTAATTATCATATTACATGCAGTACACACAAATAAAATGGGATTTTGATGTAGTTATTTATTTTATTTTATTTATTTTTCCTTGGGATTAGTCCCTCTTATTCTAGGGGTTGCCACATTGCATCATTTGATCTACAAGATCTGGCACAGATCTTACGCCAGATGCCCTGGTTGTCACAGCCCTCAGATTTCCCATCAAGGCTTGGAACTGCCACGGCATGCAGTCATCAGATTGTATGGGGTCGTACCGTTAAATCATCAACCCAGAGAATCAACCACCTGAGCCACCACTGTGCCGTTTTGATGTGGTTATAATGAAAATTTTATAATGAGAAACTTTCTCTTGAATGCTATACTGATTATTATTACACGACAGTTAAATCTGACCGAGTAATCTGATTGGACGAGAAGCTTTTTATGAGTGGTTAAAATGGACGGTATCAGGGCTAGGACATTTAACTATATGTATCACTCTACATCCCAGGTGTTCTACAATTGTTAAATACACATGTTGGTCGTAGCTCGGGTGACAGTAGGTTGGTACCAGTCTAGTGCAGTACCGAGGAGAGAGCAGCTACATGCCAAAACCCACATTCGAAACCAGTCACAATTTTGCAAGAAAACACATCTGATAATTGTATGTCATTTTAAACAACACTTAAAAATAGCTTCTAAAGTGTTCCAAATTGTCTTCGTGTTGTTTTATTTATGCCTAAGGTGAGCTAGAAGCACTTGTGCCTATGGCCGGATCACAGCCATGCTGATATTTACCACAACAGCACTCTCTCTCGTGATTTTGCTAAACTGTGTAATTATTTAAGATTTTTTTTTGATGATGATGCAAATATGAAATAAAATAGTTGTTTAACATATTTTTAACATTCAAATAGGTCTTAATAATATTAAAGTCACAAGTTGTATAGTGGCTAGACATTATTTTTCAAGATACTGTAGCAAAGTCCTTTATTTCATTTGCATCAATTTTATCAATTTTGCATCAACTTCCCCGGATTCAGCCTAATGGTTCACAAGCAGCAAGTGTTAAAACCTAGGATCAGTACATTTGAACTGGAAGAAGAATCAATTCAGCAAATATTGAGGCAATTAGAGCGGTAAGAGTGTTCCCACTGTGCGGCGCAGGCACAGATACGTCAGCGTATAAATAAATAAAGCCCACTTCGTCAAGGCATCTGCTTTGTTTGGAAGTTTAAAACGACTCGACTCTGGCTCCGAGCGCGCTAAGTAACGAGGTGTGTAAACTTACCTCATTAAAAAGAAAAAAGGCCTCTCTGTCCAGTCTCACTTTTCACTTCATCTTTCTCTCCCCACCTCTCGTGTGCTTTCTTTCACTTTCTCTTCCATGGTCTCTCATGGGCCCTTTTTCCTTTCTCTCTCTCTCTCTCTCTCTCTCTCTCTCTCTATCTATCTATCTTCTCTCTCTCTTCTTTCTCTTTGCAGCTAACCTGCATGTGAAGCTTTTATAGAAGCCCTAGTGAAATCACCCTTCTGAGTCAAGGTGCTCTGGGCAAGGAGGTGCCATAAAAGATTGATTAGTGATGCTTCAGAGACAGAAGTGTCAAGTGCTCCATTTTTCCCCCTCTTTCTAAAGGCACGGACTACATGCCGTACAATAGGGCTCCAAATCTTTGCACTTAGAGAAAAGGTCAGCATGTGGAGATTCTGAGAAGGGGGTCATTAAAAAGCAAAGGATGCGGAGCGGGAAGACATAAAGGGCATGCTCTAATTTAAAACAAAATTTCTTCTTTTTGTTAATGTTGCTTGTTTTTTTTTTCTTTTTTTATTAGTCCTTCTTTGTGAGCAGATGAAAAAAAAAAATCTATCGATTACATCACTACTCACATCTTCACATCTGCCCGCTCCTGTAGCCTCTAGAGGGCAGCGTTGAGTGAAAGGTGAAGCTAAAAATATTTCTCGAAGCAGCCCCAGGCTTGAGCAGTGCCTAGTATGAGAATGATATTCGCCCGAGGCTAGCCATCCATCGTTTAGCTGAGAGAAGGGAAGAGAGACAAACTGGTGACATGTACTGAAAACAAAATGGCAATAACAACTGGCTTGAGTGAATCAGCACCCACTGGCAAAAAAACAAAACACCAACATATGCTTGAACGCAAACGCGCATGTCATAACTCGCGAAAAAGGGAAGACAATTTCGCCTTCAGCAGTCACCACTCATAAATTTTACTGCAGTATCCTTCTGATTTAAACGCTTGTTAATTTCTGATTACTGTTAGTGTGTAATGAATGGTGACTAATCTTTAACGCTAATGACAGCATAACAATATTGCGCTAATTCCTCATTTTCGGGTTGTAATGAAAAGGAAGGACACGATGGATGTAATTCTGGTGCTCGGAATAAGAGCGTGTACATGGTCTGATTCAGAAATCTGGGTCAATCAGTAGTTATTTATACAATAAACCCTGACAGTGAAAAGCTTAGCAAATGAACGAACTGTGTATGTATTAAATCATTTCAAAATTTCTACTGGCCTGGCTGTCAGCTTCCTCTGCTATTTCAATCTGACTAAGTCTTAAATGTTTCCCTATGAGATTATTTAAACGTCGTCGCGTTTAGCCGTGTGCATCTCAGAGGTGTACAGTATTAACGGTTTCTACCTTGAAACCAAGCCGGGCAATTCTTTGCTGCTAGTCGGTTTTAACAAAAAAAAAACAAATTGCTGGGCCCGATAGGAGAGAAACCACATCACTCAGAGATCTATTCTGTCTGACAGCCAGTGTTTATATAAATAGTATGGTTTCACACAGAGAAAGTGACAGCGAGGCAGAAGCACGGACAGTGTATTTCCTATTAAAAAGATGCACGTATGTGAGTAAAGTAACACCTAGCTGAAAGAATTTCACTTCAGAATACTCAGACTCACAAATGAAGATTCAGACATTATTTCTGAATATACAGTTCAGGGATTATTGGGTGAAAGGTGTATCAATCCAGTGTGCTGTTTTTCAGTGTGTACCACTTATTATAGTGGGTAGAACAGTGGCATAGTGGTTAGGTCTGTGGCCTCGTACCTCCTGGGTCAAGGGTTTGATTCCAGCCTTGGGTCTGTACGTGTGGAGTTTTCGTGTTGCTTGGAGAAAACCCAGGTACTTCGGCATGGCATGCAGGCTAGTAGGCTTATTGGCATTTCCAAATTGCCCGTAGTGTGTGTGTTTGTGCACTGTGATGAATTGGCACCCTGTCCAGAGTGCCCCGAGTCCCCTGGGATATCATCCAGGCAACACTGTGCAGGGTAAGCGGTATAGAGTATGAGAGAGCGCAAGTTTAATATACACCACCTTGTAAAAGTATTCATACCCCAGTGCAAAGCTGGTAGAGACATAAAAGACTTGCAGCTGTAATTGCAGCGAAAGCTGGTTCTACAAAGTATTGACTCAGGGGGGCTGAATACAAATGCATGCCACTGGTTTTAAATATTTATTAGTAAAAACATTTGAAAGCCGTTTCTTATTTCAAAATGATGTGCTCCTTTGTGTTGGTCTATCACATAAAATTTCCCCCAAAAATAAATGTATGTACTGTATGTTATTTTTAAATGTGTCGAAATGTGCAAAGTTAAAGGGGTGTGAATACTTTTGCAATACTTGCAAGTAGCATACTTCTAGCATTATTGATTTATATTGTATTTATTCAGACCCCTAATGTAAATGAGACAATAAATACTTCCAGGAATGATGCCATCAAGCAAAAACCTTGATTAGAATCTTTGGAACCGAATAATGGAACCGAATACATCGTCTCTTCTGTCTTTAGTGTGTCAGGGTTGCGATTGAAATATACTGCAATACTTTCTAGAATAATCAATTAGGATGTCTCCTCATCTGATACTGAGTATTAGTATCAAGGCTAGACACCTTGATACTGTTGACATATTTTCTGGTTTTAAATTGCTTGCTGGAAATGTCTGTCTAGTGTTGGCCTTCAGACTATATAGTTTGCTTTGCTTTTATTAATAACTTTGCATTATTAATTAATTTTGTTGTGTTTTTCACTTTTAATTTCTGTTTCATTTATTTTCTAAAAAAAAAAGCCTTTATTTAGTGAGAATTTATAAATGAGAATTTTACAGCACAGCTTACTAGGGATTGGCACAAGCAAACATAAAATGACCATAATGTAGATCAATGTAAATAGAATTAACTACTGTATATGAAACATAAGTGTGTTGCTTTTGTGGTAGCCTGCATGGCAGTTGTTTTTCATGTTTGTGAGAGTTTTTCTTGGTCATGAATGAGCTGCACTGGAAAAACGGCACAAATCCCTGTTTACAGAGGCATTCAAACAGATCATATGCTTATTGATTATTTGTAACCATAATAACGAAGAAAATTGTTATATAAATAGCAGAATTTTATGTGTTATAAGTCCTGCGATAATCATGCGGGTGCACATGTACCGCCCATAGGTGTTCCCTGGTAATTAAACAAACAGCACTACACCTCTGATTCTAGAATTCTAGAATTCTAGAGTAAAAAAAAAAAAATCATGCATTCAGTAGCCACTCAAGACATGATCTACTAAACCACCACTAATTAAATACAATGAGCCATGAGCCCACCATTGCTCTTCAGCGTACTGTTTAAAACAAAATCGATCCTTCTTTCCTTTTGAATGAAGAGGGCAATGACTTGATCATACAGGCGATCCTTGGCTTTAATAAATCCAACAGCATGTCAGCAATGTATCTTTGGAAATAAACTAGCAAGCCGGCAACAAAAGGTCTCACGTTAAACGCTTACTACAAAAACTACTGAGATTGTAATATCACAATAACTCAGTCAAGATTTTTTTTTTATTATTCTAAATAACCTGAACGTTTCTGGTGCAGGTGTAGTGCCACACTGGTCTAGTGCAAAAAGTCTCACATTAACAGTACCTCAAAATCGGGGAGTTGAGTCATGTCATGTCAATCTGGAACTTCAGTCATGTCAGCTGGACTTCTTTCTTGTTAGGTAGAAACTAAAGTGATACATACAGTAGCAGACAGCTACTGTAGCGGTTTGACTCCAGCAACACAGCTGTCACTCAAATCGGCCACGCCCGTAATTATGCATCGTTTTAAGACTTACTATAATTTAAGTTACATAACAATTCACCACCATTGAGTTGTCATGAACGGAAATCTACAGTAGGTATGGAGACCAAAACTTTTTTTTTTTTTTTTTCTTTTTGTTTCAGGTTATAAATGTTTATTGCTTGGTATTGTTCAAAGCTGGGTATTTTATCATGGGCGTCTATGGGGATCGAGTCACTTTTGGAACCAACCCCAGTGGATATTTAAGCACCTGCATGTTTCGGCACTTCCGCCTTGGCTCCATTTTTCAGAACCAGAGGTTAACCTTTGGTTTCAATTTGGAATGCCTTAAAATAAAAAAGGCTTTAGTGTTCAGTAACCTCTTTCTGATCTGATTGGATGACTTTTATCCTTGCTCCCCAAGGGATAATTGTAAGTAATACTTTAGTTAAAGTGATGATTTTTTTTTTATTCTGAGAAATACAGTATGATGCCTTCAATTTTGCACTTCACATGCAGTTGAATTGCTTGTTATGTTTTTTTGCCATACTTTCCCAGGACCTTCTTTTGCTGCTTATTTAGGCAAGCTCTCTACATGTGCCTACATATATAAAACCGTAAAAGTGTGAAATAGATTTTTTGCTCTTGGTACTGCTGGGAAGCGGAATAACTAGATAAAGCTCTTGGGCATGAAGCTGGCATTCTTCAGCGCCGTGTAACAACTTGTTAAAAATAGATGGGACAGAGATCACGTTCTGCAAACAAATCATTAGACAAAATGTGTTGGCTTGCATTTTTTTCAGATTTTTTTCAGAGACTGATGAGAATTTAATTTTACTTAGGAAAGCACAAGTTCAAAACTGGCCATTTGTCAAGTTTTGAAAGCAGACTATTAAATAACCTTCGTATACTGTTTTAATTGCAAGACTGGAGCTTGTAATTTGTAATGTTTATAGGAGAGTAAACATGCAGTGGGAAAACATGTGCTCTCTGTGCATGGTTGCTTTTCACAGGTTGTGATTTCCGTGCCATTCCTCATTAACATTCAGCACTGTACTGTGGTTTGATCTAAGTGTTAGGCTGATATTTACATATTTAACCCCTTGTTTAATTGCAAATTTTCAATGTTGGTGTTAATAAATACATGTGCACAAATTGCCTTTGTAACATTGCCAATGCATAAATATATAAACATAAATCCTTACATGAAATATGCAATTTATTGTGCCATTTATTTTTTTATTTAAATCAGAAAACACCCATGAGCACAATGTAACGGAAATATGGAGCTTTATTTCTGTGATTTTGGACCATGCATAATAAGAAAAACATAGAATAAGAAGATACAATTATTACAGTGCACTTGTCACATATTTGTCTTAATTTATGAAGGGAAAGCTAAGCGAATATCAAGAGGCTCGTCAGACAACTACTTTCTACCCTTGATGTTTTTTTTTTTTGTCAAGGGCAAAAATACAATAGGCTATTAAAAAAAAAAATCAGGATCTGAGGATTGATAGTACTTGAGTATATGCTAATTTTCTTTTACAAGCATGAGTGGTTTTAGATGTGAAGTTGGGAGAACACCCCCACTTTCAAAGAAAACTCCTTTGACTTTAACGGCAATTGAATAAAAAGAAGATGCTGGGTGGCACTGTGGTGTTAATGCCACACATTTGCAGGTTCACTGGTTTTATCCTGAGCTCAGGTTACTGGCCTGTGTGCAGTTCCACACAGGAACAGGAATGTGGTGCTCACATTAGTTTCCTTGTGGTTCTCTGGTTTCTTCGCACCTTCCTAATACTGTAATGCAAATGTAAATGTAACGCATCTTTGAAGGTAAAATATTCTTGAATCTAGAATCAAACCTATTTAGAATTTCATTTCTTACAATAAGCTTACAACAAATGAAATCTAAGATTATTAAATTAATTTCTAGTCAAATGTTACTAAAATTCATTCATCTTCTATATCGAAATGGAGCCTATCCCACAGAAGGCAAGAGACAGGGTACACCCTGGATAGAATGCCAATCCATCGCAATGCGAGAACAAACAGACCCGAGGCGAGAATCGCACCCTCAACCTTGGAAGTGCAAGGCGACAGTGCTAACCACTACGCCACCTGTTACTAAGAATTTCTTGTCCTACTGGCAGATAATTTTGTTTTGTTTTTTCAAGAAAAAAATCCCTAAAACTAGCAAAATTATCTATATAGAACAAGAATTTTTTTGTTACATTTGATTAGAAATAAGCTTAATAATCTTTTATTTTTGTTGTAATCTTATTCTAAGAAAGTTTAAATAAATAAAATTTTATTCAAGATATTTTCACTTGCTCAGATATAATTTTTTTTGCCCAAGGTTCACTGGCTGTACTACTGTAAATCGCCTGTAGTTACGAATTATGCAATGGTGCTGATCTAGTTGCACCTGGTGTCAGCTCTAGAACAAATTAAATGGGGGGACTCGTGTCCTACAGCCTCACAAGTCATGATTGCTACTCAACAAGTCAAATTATCTGTCGTCATATTAGTTCCTCTTTATTTAACAGAAACATTTAGTTTTTTTTTTTTTTTTGTACATAAATTGTTTTCACCTTATTCAAGCTCTCTGTCTTTTTTATCAAGATCTCAGATGAGCATGCACAGTCTGGCAATTTTCTAAATTGTCCATTGTGTCTAAATGTGTGCATATTTGTGCCCTGTGATGGATTGGCACCCTGTCAAGGATGATCCGCGCTCAGTGCCCCGAGTCCCCTGGGGCAGGCTCCAGGCCTCCTGTGGCCCTGTAGAGGTTATGTGGTATAGAGAAATGAGTAAGTAAGCAATATTCTTTTCCTATATTTTTTCAGGTATTATAATTATTCAAATGTGTTGATTAAAAATATATGTTGTTTACGATCGATGGATGGGTGATTATTGGTGGGACAAGGCTATCTGGGCCCGATGATTTCCAGGATCTGTGCAATCAGAAGCCCATACATTACGGGAAAGGAGGTTTGACACCCTTAGATGTGACTAAAGTGTCATAGAAATTGTCACTTAATTAATTAATTATATTACAAGCCTCTTTCCATATTATTCATCTTTAGTGTGTGTATTTGCATGAACATGAGTGTGTGTAGCAGATGTTAAACTCCACTAAGCTGAGCCAGTCCAGCGCTCGGCTGGCCAGATTTGAAATCTGCTGTAGTCTGGATTGCCAGATAATGCAGCTGGTATGAGATTAACTAAAAAAATCTACATGTGAGTGACGGATACAGTTGGGGCTGATTCTTAAGGGGATTACTTTGCTCTACTTTTCCTCTATGGAGTTAGGGATGACATGTTGCTCCAGCATGCATACTGTATGCACCAATGCACATGAGACTGGAGGCAGGCTATTTTCAGGAAATCCTTTTTTATTTATTTATTTATTTATTTATTTATTTATTTAACATAAATTGGTGATGCTAAATACTGAAGCTTATTCACCAGTCTTTATACCGAGCCTCAATATTCAATCCATTTTGGATGTTATTACTGTATATACGATATAAAATTGCATTTGGACACTTCACAGCCTGCATGAATGTAATATTTCTATGTCTGTTATTCAAAAAATGGCATGTAATCTGATTTCTGTGTATTGCATCATTATTTCGCACTGGAGGAACAAAAATGTTCCAATCCAAAGCGGAGAGAATTCAATCATCCTTAATTATTCACATGCTGATTAGAACTTGAGCTCAGGCTTATGGGTCATGCAATTTGTCATACTTAAGTGCACTTGTAAGGGGGCCTGTTGTCCACTTGCTGATCTAAATTTGTCCGTTTAGCTATGGGCCGAAGAGCACAAGAACAGAAGACCGAGACGTAGTATAGAGATTCAAAAAGATGTCCTGGATTCTGCATTTGATTTTGATGCAAGCAGACGGTCTGTGTGATTTCCAACAGCATGCTGCTTTAGGTCATCACTGTTCCCATCTTTATTTTAGTCTTCCTGGAAGTCAGTGTGGAACAAATCTAAGTTGTTAAGACTGATTACATGGAAGGCATACTTGTATGTGTCTTCCATTACTGTAGCCAATCTACAACTTCTAGCACCATCATTGTGTGATCATCATGAATAAATTTGCTGTGGGCTCTTTAGTCCAAGCCTGCTGAGTATAAGATCATAATAATCACTGTGCTTTGATGTGTAGCCTCAGACAGTTCCAGACCAGCCTGGTGTCAGCTCTGTGAGATGAACCATGAAGAGAGGGACTTGGGAGAGAGGCACTGCTGGTGTCAGTAAGACAGTGGGGGGAAAGGAACGCATTATTTCTTGTGGGGCATTGGGGGAAAAAAGGCACTGGCGGTGGCAGTAAGACAGAGAGAGAGAGAAGGAGAGAGAAGGAAAATTATTGGTAGTTAGACAGTGGAGAAAAAGGCAGCAAATTTGTCAGTGAGACAGTGTGTAATCAGTCAGGATTATTTTCAGTGAGACAGCAAAGAAAGGCACAGCCTTAGAGGCAGTGAGACAATGTGGGAGAAACAGGATTATTGGTGGTGAGACTGTGGAGAACAAGACATCATTAGTAGGGCTGTGAATCACAGGTAGACTGTTGGTTTGATTTAATTTGAAAATTTTCGCTATAGGTTATTGTCTAATTTTGTCTCAAGCAGCTACAGGGTATAAGTTTAAAAGCATTAAAAACTACTACAAGTATTTAATAAACATTAAAATGCTACAGTAAGTAACTTGTGTTGTTGTTTTCCTGCCAGTCTTCTGCTCCGTACTCCAGTCCAGTAAGTGGTGGTATTACACCAACCACACATAAACTCAAAAAGAAGAAAAACAAGAGGTATACGTTCAGATCGGCTTGAAGTACCCCGCGAAGTGCAATGCACAGTCTATTCCGCCATGTTAAGTGCAATTCCAACCCGCACGGAGCGAAACTGCTCAGTTTAAAGGGAACCATGAAGGTGTGTAGAGGGTCTTTACTTCACCGAAAGTGGACGTGCAAAATTACCCATCAGTCATTGCGCCTTACTGGAGCGTTATAAAAAATGGAGCTTGTAAAGGGATTTATAGATCTATTATTATTATTTAATATTATCGAGGCCAACATAAAAAATGTGACACAATAAATGTATATTATTGCATATTTAAAATATTAAATTAATGAAATAATTTATTTACGAGTTATACACATTTCGCAGTTTAAAATTTCCACAGCAGCAGCAACAACTGGTATCCGAGGTGCTTATGCTACCAGGGTAACGAACGGAGGAAGTGACGTCTGTGCTAGTGACGTTGCAGGGTGGAATTTTGTTGATGGAAGTTCCCTTAGCTGACATTCCCTGCGCAGGGAGTAAAATGTGAGACTGAAGCAAAGCGAAATAACAGTATTTGGAGCGAAAGAAACACAGAGAGAGAGAGAGAGAGAGAGAGAGAGACCAATAGACTTGTACCTAGTGGGGAAAGCAGAGGAGCTAATGTTAGCGCTGGAGTCAGTATAGATGTGCATATATACAGTAAGACCATCTATACACTGAACTTCTTGCTACACACACACACACACACACACACACACACACACACATGCATATACATACTAAGGAGGTTGTTCCCCGTCAAATGGAAGAACGTGTCAAAGAGCTAATTGTTTGACGTTACAAAGCTATTGTGGGGATTTTATAGCCTTTTCACCGTCAGGGGGAAATTAAGCCATTTTTCAAAGATGGCTGCATTCCAGTCACATTTCATCCCTTTGGGAGAGACTTCTAAAAATTATTTACTCTCCATTTGCCCTAATGTGTGGAATTCAATGAAGCCTCACATAATTTCAGTCTGTCTCAAAATAAGAGCATCTGAATAATCATCAGCACTTAGTGCTATTAACGACTGGTGGCTAGTCAGAGAGATCGCGGGTGGGCAGCATGCTCGCCGCTTTGGAGAGAGAGAGAGGGTCAGATATAAGAATCTTTCATCAATAATTTTATATCCTACATTTTGGGGTCATAGAAAAGTGTTGATGAAAGTAGATATCTATACAGTACACCATGGTTTTTTAGTAACTTTGGTTTTTATTTTTTCTCTCTTAAAGTTCAACATTTTGTATCACACTAAGGGGAATAATTCATATAATTAAAAAAGCATTAGTGGCTGCTGTAACATCTGGCTTCATATGAGATACTTTTTGTGTAGATAAAAAAAAGATATTTGCAGAGAAACATTGTTTCCTTCATGTTTCCTTCATGAAAAAAAAAAATATATATATATATACAGTAAAACCTCGGATTACGAGTAACGCAGTTTGCGAGTGTTCCGCAAGA
>JAQMYG010000039.1:11401799-11419309 GCA_030014215.1 Clariallabes teugelsi
AACTAACTTGTGGGTGGAAGATTTGTAGGGCCAGTTTCTGGTTGATGTTTGTGTGTGTTTGTATGTGTGTGTGTGGTTAGTGAGAAGTAGTCGGGATGGACGTTTTGCTGAGACCTGGCAATTCTACATGGCCAGGGCCTGGATAGAAAGCTAATGTAAAATATATTTAGCTGTATATGACTTTCTTAAGCAGCTCTTTCAATATATGCTACTAAGAATCTAAAAGGATCATTAAACTACTGTGTCATTAGTAGGTTTCAATTATTTCACTTGTATTATGTTTGTTGAAGATGGAAACTGAAGCCACATATTCACTCCCACCCCCTTCTCGTCTATACTGCTTTATCCTGTATACACGGTCATGGGGGACCTGGAGCCCATCCCAGGAGACTTACAGTAAAACATGAGGCAGGGTACACCTTGGAGGGGGTGCCAATCCATCGCAGGCCACATGCATTCACATGCTCATTCACACACTATGAGTAATGTAATCTGGATGTCTTTGGACAGTGGGAGGAAACTGGAGTACCAGGAGGAAACCCACCAAGCACGGGTAGAAAGCAAACTCCCAGACCCAAGGTGGGATTTAAATCCGGTGCACTACACAGTGCTCATCACTAAACCACTATGTCACTGGCACAACTAATACATATTTATGGCATATTAAAAATGTATAATATTGGGACCCCACTGTATTGTATGATATTGAAAATGTTCTAGCTCTTTAAGTATGTTACTTCACTTAAAAAGGGTAAAACATGTTATAGTTCTGATATTTACTCTTTGAAGTATTGTATGTTCTTTGCGATTTACTTTTGAAGTGAGGGAACTCATCAGCGCCTGAGAAGCTCCTTTGGTCTCCACTAAAATGATTAATTCGGTCATTTACGTTGTGCAGCATCCAGCTGGGATCGTCTGGCACTTCTTTCTCGCCTATATAAAAAGAGACAGACAGAAAGAGAGAAACAGAGCAATGATTCAGAATTTGAAAATCCAGTGCGACTTTCCCCGGAGATGACTGTCTGATAAAAAATTAATTCGGAAGCTATCGTACTATAGGGAGGATGTGAAAGAAAGTTGAGCGAAAGAGTGCGACCTAGTAACACGTCAAGGGATTTCTTCATTACCAGCAGGCAGGAGATCAGCAGGAAGAATTGTTACTCAGACCAAGGCACGGTCTGAAACCAGCTGCGGGTCAATCCTATTTGCATCAGTGGGACCGAGTGTGAAAAAATCTGGGTTTAAAGCGGATTAGGGCCTGTGTGCAGGGCTCAAATACTGGTGGTCTCAGATAGTGGTGGCCCCAACTACCCCCCCCCCCCGCCTTTTTTTTTGTTGCATACTGTGACTGTGTTTCAATGGGCTCAGCTTGTAAGACCATTAATCTAAATGTATTCAAATGATCCTAATTTAAAATATATAAGCCCTCGCTTCCCGTGGATAGAGAAGCGTCCAATCAGGCTGTGTATATGTGCGTGTCGAATGCATCTTCTCTTGTAATCAATCCCTGAGATGGAGAAATTTAAAAATATACTGTAACTCCACAATGGTGCTTTAAACTGGGAAGTGCATGTGTGCGGGTGTTCAGAGGTTATGAACCTGACTCCGTTCCTGTTCTTTGCAGGGTGAGATGAGATTTCTTAAGACAGGGTCTTTTGTGTGTGTGTGTGTGTGTGTGTGTGTGTGTGTGTGTGTGTGTGTGTGTGTGTTTGATAAGATGCTAGCAGACAGGTATTGTCAGCTTCTTTATCAATCACGCCCTTGCCAGGAAGGTGAGTGACATGTGAGCGTGCTCAGTGAGGCACATTGGCGAGTGGCGTTGTCAGTAGCAGTCAAGCGTACCAACAGAAACTCCCTTCCTAAGATCAGCCCATAAGCCAGCTCTGCAGAAAATAAACACTGCAACAAAAAAAAACTTTTATTTATCTCTTGATTGCTTCCTCCAGGCTGAATATAGTCTGACGCATTGTGATAATATTGCAAGGATCAGAATAATGCTTTGAATTTTCCAGGCTGTAGCAGTGATCACTTTTTTTTGTGATTCAGGTGCGTCTATTCATGCTTCAAAGAATCAGCACAAAGATAAATAAACCATGCAGAGACTGAGAGGGTATAAAGCTGAATCTAAACAAATGCGCCCAGAGATGATCCTCTGGTACAGATTCAGTGAAGAGCGGCACTGTGCATGACTGTGCATTTACGATGGACAAAAGCAGCAGTGCTCCAGGTGTACCTGTTTAACTAAGAACATCGAATGGCAAAACATGAAACTGAACACATTATATTACTTTTTTTTTCATAACCAATGTGGACACATAAATACTGTAGGATAGGGTGGATTAAGCCTTGTCACTTCAATTGCCACCCTGCTTTTGACCTCAAATTATATCTCTAAGACATTTATTACTCTTATGTAAATAATTAAGCACAGCCTTGCCAAAAAAAAGGTCGCCATTTAAGAAAGGGTCAAATCAAGCAAGGAAAACAACTAAGCAGATATGACATTACTGGAACTGTCGGGGTAAGAACACATCAACACAATTTGAAAACCTGGAAGGACTTTGTTGAACCATCAACTTTGTGAAAGGAATGTGGTCTGAAAAAAATTATGAATAGAGATCACTTAAACTCATGGTGAAATTGCAATGTGATGAGAACTCGTAGGATTGGTTCTAAACAGCTGTGTGGCCATACAAAAACCACTAGAAGTAAGACTAATCAGACAAACAGGCTTTGAATTTTCTAGAGACCATAAACGTTGGACTTTGGAGCAATGGAAAAAGGTCATGTGGTCTGATGGGTTTAGATCCTATTCCAGAATGATTGGTGCATTCACTCGTCATATACTGTATAGTTCCCACTGTACAAACCTCTGGAGGCTGTGTTGTGATCTAGGGTTGCTTCAGTTGGTCAGGTCTAGGCTTAGCAATGTTATGTGGCAATAAAATGAAGTCAGCTGATGACCTGAATGTACTGAATGACCAGGTTATCCCATCAGTGGAATTTTCTACCTTGATGGCATAACCATATTTCAGGACTCAAATTGTAAGAGAAGAGCAGTTCTGGGAGCACGACGAATCAAACTCACACTTGACCTCGCCGCCACATTGTGTGCTTTAATCAAAGCTAAAAGTGATAGAAATTAAAACATTTTATTTTTGGCCACTCAGTGTATAACGCTCATTTATTGTAGTTAATTTTTTTGTTGCCAAAAATCCCTTCCGTATTAGAAACCATAGAGTAATGAAACAACAGCTTTAAAGTAATTAAGTGGCCAATTGCCAAATTAAATCAAATCTGGTGGTGCCATCACGTAGTGTCCCATTCATAAATACATGTCTGAAAACCTGTCTATATGTTTTTTGGAGCGGTAATAATGGTGTACTTTCAAAAACGTTTTCCATTCTTCATCCATTCTTGAAAATGATTCTTTATTAAACACTGATGCTATTCTACAAAGCCATCTACATTTGTGAAATCCTTTAACAGTAGGGCATTCAACCCACCATCTCTCAAGACAGAAGGAAAACTTGCATCAAGACTTTTTTGTACTGATTATCATCTGGCTGTCTGAACAGCTGACTCACTGTCTGTCTTTAAAACAAGTCTGAAGGCCTACTCCCTTACTAAGCACTTAAGTGAGTTTAAATATATTAAAACACACACACACACACACACACACACACACACACACACACACACACACACACACACACACACACACACACACACCGGGTTATACTGTTTGCTGCTGAACCAAATGATGTTATTAACTTCCCTCAATGGAATCTTGATAGCACCCTTTACCCCTGACCTATTTTCATGAAGACCACAAAATACTTCTGTAACTTGCTTTGGATAATGCTGTCTGCTACTGTAAATACTGTAAATATAAATGTCTGATGCTTTAAGCTTCCCCAGTGTTCTTTAATTTTCTGCTTGCGAGCTGTGGAAGTATTTCTAACATCAAACCCTTGAGACACTACAGTGCCTAGCCAATGAATCATTTCTTCATATTAAATTAAATAAAACATTTTGTAGATTAAATTAAAGAAATGGGAACAGATGTTTTATTGCAACATGCTGAAAAGTGCTTAAGGATACAATTAAATAATTAGTTGTGTACTGTATGTACAGTAATAACCTCAGCAGCAGCCTCATTTCCCCTTTTGTCTGTTCCAGCCACTCAGTATTCAACATCACCAGTATACTAATCACTGGCCTGATCATCTATCATCATCTGCACTTGTTTCTCACTGGTTCATGTTCATCCCAATAATATTAAAAATTATTTTTATGTTTGAATAGGTCACTGTGTATCAACATACCACATAACTCTGAAACTGCTCAGGTACAGTACAGGGACTCGACTGAACAATGAGAGGCTAAAAGTCCTTCAAGAAGCCTAGCCATCTATTTCTCAAGACTACATAAAAAATATAAGAAAGTCTGGCAATTTGAAAGTAAAATATGAAAATATGAGGAAAAATCTCAAGACTTTTGCACAGTACGGTATATTTATTGATACCAGAGTGAACAACATGTAAGGACAAAGTAATGTCCAAGATGGATGCTCTTGTAAAACTATACCCTGTAAAGTTTTGTTCAGTCATTATTTTAGTCAGTCATCCTTTGTACTAAATCACAGCAACAGGTTTGCACAAAATTCCTGAAAAAACAGATGCGGTTTGAGACATCATTTTCGGTTTGTGGACATATGCTGTTGTTAAGGAACAGATGCTGAAAAGAGCATCCTAAATATTCTTAGAATAGAATTACTTTAAAACAAACAAGGTAAATGGAAAACTACTGTAATCACGTCCTTGGGATATGTGGAAAATTGTACATTAGGGCTTTTTTCCCCCCATTAAGCTCTGTCAGATGTCAGAATAGTTGCATGGCATATTCAAGTCATTAGATTTTCATCCATGGTGTTCAACAATACAGTAGTTGAAGCTCGAAAGGTCTAAACTCTGCGTTGGCTGACATGACAGTCTTTATATAGTGGAGTAGGT
Source organism: Clariallabes teugelsi (assembly GCA_030014215.1). Taxonomy (NCBI): domain Eukaryota; kingdom Metazoa; phylum Chordata; class Actinopteri; order Siluriformes; family Clariidae; genus Clariallabes; species Clariallabes teugelsi. Next base: position 11,406,815 of record JAQMYG010000039.1, read on the forward strand.
GTATGTAGCATCTTCAATGCTAAATTGTCTAGACTGTCATGTGTTAAGGGCTGAAATTGGATTTCTGTCTTGTTTTTTTTTCTCTTTGGATTTCGATATTTAGCTTAAATGTAGACATTTTTAATGACGATTGAAACGATTGACTGGTAATGAGCACGTCTTGAAACCTAAATACATTAAGAAGTTATCCTTTCTATACTTGTTGTCCAGTGCAGTGCATGATAAACAACTCATTTGCTGTTCATTCTTTCCCCTGGACTCTATTATGTTCTCTCTGGATTGTCAGGTTGGGATTTAATTGGCTGTCATGTCTGGTGCCAGCATTTGATTGGTGTCTGGGCTCAGGTATGGGTAGGTGGGGGGAAAAATGTCTGATGGAAGCCGGGCAAGGTTAGCTGTCTTGCTGGGGCGCCTGTAAGCCTGCCGAACCTCTGACGGCTGAGCCGCGGAACTGCCAACCCTCAGTCTAACAGAGCAGATGCAAGCTCATCTCTCTTATTCTGTCCATCTCTCCTTCTTTTCATGCCTCCCATTTTCATCTCTTAATTATATATGGAGCTCTGTCACAGGATTGAGTGCAGAGGACTGAGCTCAAAATACTTATATCATTAGCTTTTGAAAAAAGAATATGAAGTATCCCACCTTTCTTTGGTCTGTATTTTTCTTTGACTTTATTACATCCGGATATGGAAAGTGAAATAGGTCAGATTCAATGAATTCTGTTTGTCTAAATGTCAAAATCATGATTTCCTAGGGAAAGTGTCACAAGATCAACATTTACAGTAACATTTTACTTTGTTTTAATAACAGCACTTTAAAAAAATTATGTGTAGCTTTGCCGTGCAGGTCACTGTGATTGAGCATATTATAACAATAGCATACATTATTAAAATTACAGCCAGCATTAGTGTTACCAATCAGTCTGACCAATCATATCTGAGAATTTAACAACAATGTGGTTACACTATATTATAATGAGATTTAAATAGCATTATGCGCCCCCAAAAAGCATAGGTTATAACTTAGTGAGTGCTGAAACATAGCATTTAGTAGTTCTACTGTAGGATTCATATCAAATATCTAATGTGTGTGATATGACCTGAGATTCATGAGCTGGTAAGTCTCAGATCTATAACTACAAGTTTTATCTACATCTCAGTGGGTGGTGTTCAACCTACTCTCCTTTACTAAGAGCTACTTCATCTGTCTGCATAGGAATAGCAATCTGGATCCAATACGATATAGAGTAACTGGATCTTGGATTTGGATAACGGAACGACTTGTGGACTGCGCTGCACACAATTAGTGCAACATTTTAGGCATTGATATTTGCATGTTCAGTGCGATCAGGGGTGACAGATGAGCATATTTTCAGACAAGTTTACATAACTGTATGGGGAACCAACCATAGCCGAGTGCGAAGGAAGCGTCTCAGAGGAAAGAGAACAGAAGAGAGAACAAGGCAGAAAAGAGATGGACTGAGAGAGAGAGAAAGAGAGAGAGATAGTTGGACAGAAAGGGGGGAGTGGGCATGTTTTTTTTTAGTCAGCGAAGAAACGGAACAGAAATGTCTCTGTGTGATGAACTCACCATCTGCAAAGACGGAAGACCGGATTCCAGCGGGATTAATTAAACAAGTAGAACCCGCCTCTGTTTCTCTCCTTTTCTGGCTCTCATACTTTCTCCTTTTCTTCTGTCTCCTCTTTAAATGAATATAATATAGCCGCAATGCTGTAGTGTCCTCTCACTGAGAATTGAATTATGCTTGGTACTGGCATGTTTTCCTTCTTTATTAAACAAAGCCTCTCCTTGCTCCCCTATGAAAGAAGCAGAATTGATAAGCATGCTGTATTTCGGCATGCCACCAGTCTACACGGTCCTGCTCCAGAATGGGTTTGGAATGATGCAAAATTGGTGGCTTCCTGGTAATAAAGGACCACGCAGTGCATGTTTGTGTGCTGCACTGTGTGCGGTGGCAGAAAGAATGGCGCATCAGAAGCCTTTTAATGGAAGGAGAACAAGGGCATGTGAGAGAATGTGTGTGTGTGTGTGTGTGTGTTTTTGTAGGAGTGAGAGTCAAGTGCTTTGCCACTGCTATTGACATGACACATGATTCTCTAATGCGTGGATGCAACCACATGCTTCTAACAAGGAGATTGAGCCCCGCTTCTCTCTCTCTCTCTCTCTCTCTCTCTCTCTTTCTCTGTCTCATCTCTCTCCCTCTCCCTGAAGCGTTCATCCATTTTTCACCTAGTTACATTAAAACAACAACAAAGAAACACGGAAAACAAGTGAATTACTAGCAATTAAATCCTAACCGGAGTGTGGCCAGTAATTAGGCCTGGCTGCTTGAAGTGCTGCAGTGTATTGGCTTTGCTGGCTGCTGGTTATTTATGGCTGTATACTGTTCAGTTGTACATGGCTGTGGGAATAGAGCTAATAAATAAGAAGTATTTTACTGCCCTTGAATTTTGTATATGCAGCAGCTTGTATTGTCCTACATACAGTTCTTTATATACAGTTCCTAGCTAAAAAGAAAAGTTACTGGAATTGGGTTAAGAGAAATCTAAAATGCATTGTTTAAAACTGGAAAGATAGTGCTGAACAGTCAACTTTATGGAGAAACGTACATACACTTGGTGAAGTTAAAAGTAAATGACAATAGAAATTACAGGTATGCTTTTTAGTAAAAGTATGAGCATTTCCACACATAAAAACTCCCAGGATTGGGACTAAATAGCTGTGTGTCCATAATAAAACCACTTCTTATTGAGACTAATCAGAAAAAGGCTTCAGCTTGATAAGGAGCATTAGATTGTGGACCATTGGAAAAAGGATATGTGGTCCTGATTGATCCTACGCCAGAGTGGTGGACATGTTAGGGTAAGAAGGGAAGCATATAAAACGATGCACAGTTCTCGCAGTACAAGCCTCTGGAGGCAGTGTTATGATCTGGGGGTTGCTTCAGTTGGTCAGGGTTAGGATCAGCAACATTATGTGGCAATAAAACGAAATCAACTGATGACTGAAATGGACTGAATGTCCAGGTTATTCTTATTAATACCAAAATATTTTTGTCCTAATGGCTAACGGGTATGCTCCAGAATAAATTGTAAAAGATTGGTTCTGGAAGCATGAGGAATCATTTTCACACATGAATTCGCCACCAGATTGACTATGTTAAAGGTGGTCTAATGAAATTTTTAAGTATAAAACTTTTTTTGTGTGTGTATAATCTACTGCATACTGCACGCCACTGATTTATTTTTAAGAATTCATCTTTTAAAAATGATATTGATTGCAAATCCCAATTGTTTTTAAACTTTTCCACATGGCTAAATTTTTCTTATAAGTGGATTGGCTTCTGAGGTGTAGATGTGTGTGCGTACTGATATCCTATTCCATTTCCATATTTTCATCTCGCACCCAGTGGTCCCACAGCATCCTCTAGATCCAGATGCTATCCTTGACCAGGATAAAGTGGTAATTAGATAAATTAATGAACAGGGCCCTTCAACAGATTGTAACCCCATCTCATCAAATCCGGTCATAAGTGATGTTTTGGGTGATTTGAGCTACACATGTTTTCAGATTCCTGGGTCAATAAGATCCACTCTGATACCAAGTTTATTACTGTATCATGGCCGGTTGCTGAGATATCACCAGTGCGAGTTTGTTGATGAGAGGGGCTTCAGAAAACACGGTTTAAGTCCTATTTGTAGAATATTTAAATGAGGATTCCGTGATGTAATAAGAAACAGAAAACCCTCAGCCTCATTTTGACACTAAGATTTCTCTGCTACCCCTAAAAATAACTGTGCCAGCTGCACAATTTTTGTAGCAAAAAAAAGAAAAAAAGCATGTTTTTCTTTTACAACTGGAGTAAACAACTGGAGTAAAAGTGCTTTAAACAGTATTTACAGCAGGATAAGCGATTTATTGTATAATTTGTGGCCAAAATTGAGGATTTTATACATTTCACCAACTGCACTCCATTGGCCATAGTACTAAACTAACCTCTGCGACTTAATACCTTCTTTGATATGACAGGGTTGTGATTCTTAACATCTTTTGTTTTTGACCACGCCCCAATAAACACTTGTCAAACTGGACTCTGCACCACGCTGGACCATCCTCCAAGACACAATAAACACTTTGCGAAGACATACTGCACAAGAAGACTTCTCTGTGCTCTGACACCCAGGTGGTTAAGTGGACATCTCAGTCTGTCTGAACAGCTGAGTCACTGGCTATCTTCAAACTAAGACTGGAGAGCCATTCATTTCTTAAACACTTTCCTCAAAGCAAGAATTGAATCCTCATATAAATAACAACCTTATGTCAAACTCTGAATTTGGCTGGCCTATTTATTCTAGCATGTAGATATGTCATTAAATAGACACTACAAAGTAGTTCTGTAAGTCGCTCTCAATAAGAACATATGCTAATAGCTACAGTATAAATACAAAGTAAAGGTACACCGAGCAGGCACAAACATTAAAACCTGGGAAGCTACATAGTGTGTTTTTTCTGACTGTACAAATTTGACTGTGTCATAGTATAAGAGCTCAGTGCTATTTCATTGCACTGTTCATTTTTATAAAAGTCCCTATAAAGTACTTATGTGGACTGGGCATGAAGTTTCACTCTTTCCAGTTAGGCATCATGCTTTATTTCACTGTCCTGAGTGGCATTTTGGCTTTTGGACCAGCTATTGATCATAGAGTCTATTGATCAATGAGTGTGTGGAAGGTGATGATGTCATGTAGTTTAGCAACTCCAGACAGTGTGAAGGAGAGGTTGATTATAGAGGTGATGGATAGTGGCATGTGTCGAGCTGTGTATCGCAGTTGCCTCTTTTGTCTCCTTTGTTCTCTCTTTTTCTTTCTGTTTTCTTTGTTCTTCTTCACTTTTTGCATGTTTTTTCCCTATGGTTACACTATAGACACAGTATTTGTAGCGTTTAAATTCATTTTGACAGGACAACCTGAAAAATCTTGCCTTGGCATATTCTATACTGGCACAGTAGATTGGAGAGTTTTAGCAGTAGATGTTCTTCCCTTTGGGGTAGTCATAATCAGTATTAAAAGTCACATGGTGTAAATGCTCTTTCCTAAAATTTGAGTTGAAAAGCATGCTACAAAAAACGCAGTCTACGTATATGTCTTTGAAATGTATACAGTACAAATGATCATATCTCATTCTGGTCCAAATCTATAATTTATACTTGTTCCTTTCATTTTCTGTCATCTCTTTGTTGGTAAAGTCCACACATGAGGATCAGCAGGAGATACGCTTTGCATAAAATCTTTAACTGTCCCTACAGGCATGTTATATACTGAGATAATTAGGACAATAAATCTACATAATTTTATACATTCTCACCACGGTCTATTCAAATCGTGCAAACCTGCATGGTTTTTCTTCCATGCGTTGTCTGTCTGTCTAACACCCTCTCTGCCTCTTTTTTCTATCTGCTGCTTTCTCTATCTCTTTCACAGTCTTCCTATTGCTTTCTATCTTTTTACATCTGTCACTCTTGCTCTATAGGATTATTGTACATCTTTGTGTATCTTTCTGAAATCGGAGTGTCTGTGAATCTGTTCTCTTCTGTGGCGTTATTTTAAAAAGAGCCGACTGTCACAGCACTGGGCCCTCAGCCAGCCAGGAGACTCGAGCCTGTTATCGAGCGTGTTATGGTAGGTGTTCTCCTTGCCAAATGGAATGAAATATCCCAGTCTTTTCCTAAATCAGCCAATTGTTTCATTCTGACAAACGACCTGTCTTCCTATATGATCGGCTTACCTAAAAAGTCACATGTGTATTCTCATTTCAGTCGCCTTCTCGTTGGATGACATTCACTGAACATGATGGCTCTTCTCCATTCACATTCCTATAGAATTAAATTCCAGATAAATTTTTTATTAGGAAACAAAAGTACGCTTGGACCGTCCTGGTGCCGAAGATTCTTACAGTAAAATAATCTCTCAGTGAATTGCAGTATTGATTTTTATCTGCACCAGAGCTCTGTGTTGTCCTTCAAACTGACATTTAAAACATTACCCTTTCTGTTGTATGTCAAACTTTTGACTCCACTCAAGTCAAAGTAAACAGCAATGTGTCATAAGCTGACTACGCGTGCTCATCAGGACGGTGCTCTTGTGGCAAGCGGCAACAACTTTCTTCTCGCTTCACATTATCTGTCTGAGCTGCTACAGCTCTGGACCTCTGCTTGAACTCTCAGATATTGTTTGCTGGACCATGCTGACCACAATGTGGGTAATACTTTTAGTGCGGTATCCCTTAAGCCATGGAATAACATCCATTTGACTGCACTCCTTTCTCACATTCTAAAATTCAACTTAAAACATTCATTATAGTGCATAAATATATATACAGTATATATAATGGCAGAAGTTAACAGTTATGTAATTGATCATCAGTTCAGGAAATCCAGTCAATGATTGATTAATAGTCGGTTTAACCACTCAGTACAATGCTTCTTGCACTCGTTGTGTTTCCTGAAAATCAATTCCACCATCAGTCACTATTAGTACACCCAGAGTACATTACAAATGCGTACAATAACTAAGATTACTTGCAAACGTATATATAATTTAATATATTAACATTACAGACACAACACAGAATTAGTCAAAGAGAAGCCATCGTAGACCAACTGTTTACTATTGTACGCATTCTCCTTTGTTGATTTTCCTTTGTTGGTGTTTTATTTGTATAATTATTCCTATAACTAAAGCATGTCCACGTCAATGAAGACACTTTTTTCAAGGAAAATGTAATTAATTACAGGTGACCTTGAGATCGTCTGGCATTATGCACATCTGTGTTAAGAGTATGTGCAGTTACCGGTATTATACACATGCGTTTTCCTCTGACGTTATGTCCGTTTACACTACACAGCAGTTGCCCAGGTTCGAAAAATGTGGTGTGTTTTTAATGTGGAATTTTTAATAAATAAAAGCGACAGAGATTTTTCAGAATCGATCGCTTGAAATTAAATGCACTGGAAATCAAATGATAATTAACTATAACCATAATCTACGTTTCAAGTCTGTTAGTGCTGTCAGTAATGTAAAACATAACTACAATTTAGATATTCAAATGTGCAATGTATATTAATATATAATCTGACAGTCCTGAATATTGACAGCACTATATATAAACACAGGGTGCCTAAGACATTTGCACAGTACTATATATGCACATACATACATACATACTGTACAGATGATAATGATAGATAGATAGATAGATAGATAGATAGAGAACTTATAACTCATTGAAAACATAAATTGCAAAAATAAAATCTGACATTTACATTTAAGTACAGATACACAAACATTTGTCCAAAAAATATTTCATATGACTATGATGACTTTTTATTATACTATAAAATTATATAGTATTATAATTATACTGTGTCATCTGTTCTGGTTGGGGTACTTTATTATTTCCTCATTTCTGTCAGTGGTAGCAGATAGTCTTAAAATGAAGAAATCTTTTAGATAACATTGTGCATGTGTATGTGTGTGTGTGTGTTTCAGAATGCGGGAGCGGGATGTACAGAGTATGTGTGCGTGGCTGCTGCTGCTCACCTTGGCCCTGTTGTCTCTTTGGGGGCGTCTGGCTGTGGCTTCCTCACACCGCAACCATATAGGTGAGTTAAAGTTCAGTTTGGATACTGATCTCATTCTATGCTATCATTGACCTTCATTTATTTATTTTTTTTGATACTTCAGTTTCTTTCTTTCTTTTTTGATGTGAATAAAAAACATCAAACAGTTAACATACATTTACACAGACACACACACAGACACACACACACACACACACACACACACACACACACACACACACACACACACACACACACACACACACACACACATCTTGGTACCTACATGAACAGTGAAATTATTTTTTTATTTTTTTTTATGTTTGTGTGTATACATATATATATATATATATATTATTTTGTTATTTGACTGTTTTTGTACTGTAGGTACCTGGTATATAATAGGCAGCTTTTAGAGTAGATCATGTCAAGGTCAGGTTTACTATACTTTAAGAATGCTATTTTTGTTACCAATTTAAATTTTTTCTGAAAAAAAAAAAAAGCAGACCATATGAAGCAGCGTATGCTAGAGTACTGTCTGCTTTGGGCAAGTTCTTATATTGGAGGTAATAAGCATGTGACTGATTTGAAATAATTTTGCAATCCTTTGTAGAAAGATTAGCTTATTTGGTGATAAAGGTCTGTGGTCTTTATCATCCATTACCTTGTCAATTGTGCAATTACATGGCTATTGCCTCAATAATTACTCCTTCACTATGTCTTAATGCCTAACTTATTAAATGCTAAATGTGACATTTTTATGGGAGAGCGATTATGGGTTGTATGAAATTACATTTTGAAAGCATTATACTGTATGTATGTACAGCATTGTGTGTGTTTGTGTGAAGGAGGTGGGAGGGAAAAAAACGGCTGATGTTTATTACATTCGTTAATCGAGGTCTGTATTTATGTATGATATCTGTGCGTGTCTCATTTCTCAGATGACTCATTATTATTGGAGGTGTTTTAAGTGGTAGTATTTCAGAGTCAGTCAGGGGTAGGGGAGCAGCTATTTAGATAATTGTGTCCCCCACCCCGCCCCCCAACAACTTCTCAAAAATGTGCATATCTCTATACTGTAGAACTTCATAGGTGACTGTTTATAAGAAAAAACCAAGGAACAAAATGGAAATGGGGTGATAAGGCAAAGATGTGAGAGGATAAGACAAGCAGAGAAAAACTAACAGAGGAAGAGAGGAAGAAAAGCCCTTATTTTGATCAAACTAGGAGATCTTATCCGGATGAAACTGGGAAAGGAATGGGCTGAGGTGAGAACGGAGGGCAGAGAAATGAGTCTGTCAAGAGTTTTGAACACAGAAGAATAATGTCTGACTTCTAGTGTCACTGTTCTTGTCCAGAGTTTCTGAGCTCCTTGCTCTGTGTGTATGTGTGTGTCTCTGTTTGTGTCTGTGTCTTGAATAGATGATGTCCTGTGCCCTCATGTCCTGTAATGTATGTGGCCTTCCTTTGACATGTCCCAAATACACCCGTCCAAATCCTAAACTCACTATATAGTCAATGGCACACAATCAATAGTAAGACAAAAGTGTCTTAGGTCACATTGGTTTAAAGCCCAGTAGATCATGATATGTGACAGACCTTAACCATTTCTCACACCGCTGTCCTTGCGTCCTTCGTCCTCCTGCTTCCACTTCTACTTCACTCTCTCTGCCTTTAATTCACGGAAGTAAACACTTCAGGGCTATTTTCAAGAGTTCTATTTGGCACTAAAAGTTGTACACATATAAATAGTTTGGATAACAGAGAATTTAATGTTTGCTAGTGCAAATATTACTGCACTTGTTTCAGCTTTCAATGAAATACAATTGTAAACATGTATCATAACATTTGGTTCTAAATAGACTTTATCAAATTTCGACTTTACAAAATTTCTCAAAGAAAAGGACATTACTCCAGTCCTCAGCAGTTCAAACCCTGTACCCTTTGCAGAATATCAACCTGTTCTTGGCATTTTTCCTGGAGAGAAGGAAAGAAGACTTCTTTGCTGGCCTTTTTGAAATGTATGAAGGTGTGCACTAAGATCAGTAATGTGTCCTGCCAATAGTAAAGCATCCTAGGACCATTCATGTGTGGGGTTGCTTCTCAGCCAAGCGAGTGGACTCACTCTCAATTTTGCCATGACTAAAGACTAGTACACAAACATCTTCAGAGAGCAACTTCTCCCAACCATTCAAGAAGTGACAAACAATGCCTTTTCCTGCATGATGGAGCACCTTGCCATAAGGCAAAAGTGATAACTAAGTGGCTCGGGAAACAAAACATCAAAATTGTGGGTCTATGGCCAGGAAAATCACCAGACCTTAATGCTATTGAGAACTTGTGGTCAATCCTCGATTGGTGGATAAACAAATTCTCAAAAAGACGTGGCCCAAAAGTTGATTGACAGCATGCCAGGGCGAATTGTAGAGGACTTGAAAAAGAAGGGTCAACACTGCAATTTTGACTCTTTGCATAAACTTAATGTAATTGTCAATAAAAGCCTTTGAAACTTATAAATTGCTTGTAATTGTTCTTTAGTACACCCTAGTAACATCGGCCAAAAAGATCTAAAAACACTGAAAAAATATCATTTGTGTCATTCACTTGTGTCAAATCTTTGACCACGGCTTTGATTTAATTATCTGTCATGTCATTTTAAAATTAGTCCATAAGTGTAAGCAGAACAATTAATAATACCCAGCTGCAGTTTTGAGAAATATCTGTTTCTGAAATGATCTGTGAGGTCCGAAAATGTCATCTATGCTGAAGTATTTCACTGTCCCAAGAACAATCAGTTTGCAAGACATATTTTACTGGCATTTCAAGAGGAAGAACTAAAAGCAACAATTTTATGTTTTGTTTTTATGAATCCAATAGTGTGAATGAGTGTGTGAGTGAGTGTATGTGTGTATGCAATCTAATCTTGCAATGGATTGGCACTCTGTCCAGGGTATACCCCGCCTCGTGCCCCAAGTCTCCTGGGATAGGCTCTAGGCCCCCCGCGAGCGACCCTGAATACAAAATAAAACGGTATAGAAGAGGAGTAAGTGAGTGAGTGAGTGAAAGAGTGGACCGAATAATATTACTTTTAATGACAATTAATTTCTGTTTTGCATGAATGTTTTTGTTGTGCTATGTAAGTACTGAAAATTCTTCTTATTGTATAGGCAGCTGTATAGGGGAGAAAAGGGCTTTTGAAAAAATTATGTGTCTTGTTAAGGAAAGGTATATTAACAGTTCTTCCATAAATATATATGATTGAATTTGTGCTCATTTAAATATAATGTGATGAAGGATTTAAAGACAGTTCAGGTATTTTTAAGTAATTTTTTTTTTTTTGTTTTTTTTTTTTTTGTTTCCATGGCACAAACTTGGTAAAAACATTTGATTTAGCAGCCAAATTATTATTTTAAACATCGGTATCACCCCAGGATTTCCCAATTAGTGTGTTCATGATTGATAGCATTTCAATAATTAGTTTAATTACCTGGTATTTTTACAAGAAGAATATTTTGGTTGTTCATTAATTAAAATGCACACATAAGAGATAAGAATGAAAACTAATAAAAAGTGTGCGTAAGAGTGTGTTTAATTCCCGACCATTCATATATGAAAATACTTGAAAAAAAGTGCATATGAAATCAACTGGAACAAAAAATACTGTAACAGATCTCGGGTACAGACCTTTGCAAATTACGTGTGAAAACGGCTTACAGTACATCTAATGTCACACACACTGTTTAGGAGATGGTTTGTTGGGGGGAAAAAAGTCTTTTTGTTTAAACTCATTATGATTAAAATAAGAGTTAATAATATTTCAGAACTTACTGTACTGTAGATTTGTATAGATATATATTCAATTATTTGTTACATGCACCTTTTAGCACAGTGATTTTTTTTTTTTTCACATATCCCAGTTAGAAAGCTAGGATCAGAGCGCAGGGTCAGCAGGGATACAGTCCTCCTGAAGTAGATAGGGTCAAGGGCCTTGCTCAAGGGCTCCACAGTGGTAACTTGGCGGTGGGGGGGATTAAACCCAATAACCCACAGCTTTAACCATTTGAGCCACCACTGCCCCTGACAGTAATATTATTTTACATTAATATCACTGTTGGGTTTCCAAGCAATGAACCAAACAAAAATTCACTCCATCAGTGGGAGATTGCAAAATCAGTCATGTTGCCTGAGTGGGAGGGATGCCATCTTGTGTCAATCACAGTTACGCTAGCCAATTATGGGCATCTGCGAGCTCATGTATGTGGAAGAGGGCTGCTAGTGCTTTTCTCCAAGTGCGTTCAGCTGCCATGTGACAGAACATGTGCAGAGGAAATGATAAGGTTGGCTGTCCTCACGTGCTTTAGAGGAAGCATGTGCTAGTTCTTACCCTGGCTGCTTAGTAGCTGCAATGTGATAGGGAGACCGAGTGGGTGGAAACTGGGAAATGACCAAAAATAAAATGGTGTTTCTCTGAAAGTAAAAAGAAACTAATATTAGCTAGATCTCTAGCTATTTTACCATATGGACTTCTAACGAAGTAATAATAATAATAATAACCTGGGATTATGTCTGCTGTGTTGGCGGACTGTACTGTTGTCTGAGTACAGACATAGCCCAGCTATGTAATTAATCAAAGCCGTGCCAGCTTGGTGCAATATTTAGAGGATTAAGAGAAAATACTTGTTTTTGATAAAAATCCCCATCGCGACAGAAACATGAACATATCTTCTGGGTGCAACAGTTGCTGTAGAGAGAAGTTCTTCCTTTATGGGAAGAAATAGTCCTTAAATAACCTCTTGAGAACCGATATACATCACTGTGTGTGTGTGTGTGTGTGTGTGTGTGTGTGTGTGTGTGTG
>JAQMYG010000039.1:11427628-11447099 GCA_030014215.1 Clariallabes teugelsi
TAACTCCACATGTGTTCATTCATAGTTTTGATGCCTTCAGTGAGAATCTATCAATGTAAATGGTCATGAAAATAAAGAAAACACATTGAATGAGTGAAGGTGTGTCCAAACGTTTGGCCTGTACTGTACAGTACATCACTTTAGCTAACCAGGTAACTGGAATCGTCATAACTTAACTTACCACAAGACATGTAGAAGTTGACACAATTGACGTGTAGGTTATGGATGATGGCATGATCCCATGAAAACATTCCATCAAATGCTTTAGCATGTAAATTAGTATTAGCCACCATAGCATTTTAGTTAGGCTAAAGATTAATACATTTTCTTCTTTATGGATTAACTGGGATTTAGGCAGAGTCAGCTCCTGCCCAGATAGTAATGACCAGTCCCCCCACATTTGAGCTTAAAAACACCCATGCTCTTTAGAAACCCATAGGTGACGTCACGGAGGATTTGTCCAGTTCTTTTTTGTACAGTCTGTTTAATGTACTGTATAACCAGGTTATTTTGTCTATGCATTTTTTTTGTTCTCTGAGGGCATATTCCAGGACTCAAATAGTGAAAGAGTGATTCTGGGAGCATGAAGAACCATTTTCACACATGACTTGGCCACCATTTTGCATGCTGTAATCAAAGCTAAAGGTAGTCAAAGGAAATATAAGTGTATGCTATTTTTGGAGAGTGAGATACTGTAGAGTACATTTTGTTGAATATTTAGTTTTATATGAAAGAAAAAAGCGACCGTGTGGTCGTTTATAACGATAAGAAGAGTTAACTTATTTCAAAGAAGTTCCAAAACATTACATAAAAAAGTGTTATTGTTAATCATTTGAAATATGTAATTATTGGCAGATACTGTATGGGTTGTGTAAGAAATATTTTGGACTTGCTGTGCATTGGGTCGCATCACACCATTCTTTTGTTGATTGTTTTCCTATTACATCATGCCTTGTTGTGATTTATTCCTTACTCATTACATATTGATCTTTACTATGTCATGTGATGACGTGGTCATGGTTAAACTACACCGGTGCAGAATGTGACATATAGAACAGTTTAGTGTGTATGTGTGTGTGTGATGTATCATATATATCTTATATGTGAAGTTGCAAATTGCATGTGAACTTGTTTTTTTTATCTGTTAGAGCTGAACTTCTATCTATTCTATCTGACCAGTTAGGTTTTTTGCTATGACAGCACAAAATGCTGACATGTAATGTAACTTGCTTGTTTGTTGATGCAATAATGTTTCAGAGCAAGTTGACACTTTATTTTAGCTGTTTTTTTTTTTTTTTTTTTATGAATTGGATATCTGAAATTATATTCCTTGAGCTATTATTAAAACGTCTGCTCATTTGGACAGACTGTGGTTTCTATTGTACCCAAGACTCTGTAAGCTGGAGGAAAAAGTCCTTGAACATCAACCCAATCAAGATGTTATCGCTATTTGCCTGCCAGTTACAGTATGTTGCCTATTGATCCAAAAACCTCTACTCTTACACTGGTGCTCAGGCATTCTAGCCTAGGTTTGATTTTTTCATTATGATGATGTTGTACATTTTACAATAGGCCACATCTTTGCTAATATACTATATGTAGGGATTGTATAAAATAAAATTGGAAATAAAAGTAGTGTTACAAGAAAACCTGTAACCGCTAGCTTTGCTTAATGCACAATCTTATTTTATTATAAGCGTTTATACAAATCAGCTTGTTTGAATTCTTAGGAATCTTTAGAGAATGTGGTTTATAGTGCATGCTATGGGTGTTTTCAATTCAATCCCCAAGGATCTCCAGCCAATTCACTTTTTCATCAAATTCTTAAACACATTTGATTCAGGTAAAGCTTGAGATTTCTGTTTACTCAAGTGTGTAAGAGACTGGAACTCAAGGAAAACATGACCCTAAGGACTGAATTGAGATCCCCTGTTTCACTTACAGCGCTCTTCTACCGGATGGTATGCTATAGTGATGGCAAATCAACCATAATCCTAGATTTTCTTGCTGCCTATACTGCCAAGTGAGTTGAGCAGTGATGCTAACGTTAGACCAAGAACTGTACAAGATACAGAGGAACTATACAAGATAAGACATCTAAATAGTGTCTCTGGTAAGAAGTCAAACCAGACAGGTTGCTCTTTAGTGGTGTAGACTTTACAAAAAAAATCTAATTATAGTATTGCAGTTTAGGCTAATTGCCATTTCCAAATTGCCCATATAGTGTGAGTGAGTGTGAGTATATGTGTGTATGCCCTGCAATGAATTGGCACCCCATACAGGCTGTACCTGCTTCATGCACCAAGGCTCCTGGGATAGGCTATAAACAATCGATGCATAGCATCTGAGTGTGTGTATGGTAAAATTGAGATCTTATAGGTTGCAAGAAAAAGAATATCATGTAAGTGGTGGATTTTTATAGTGGATGAGAACAGTCTGATGTGCAACACGTGGAATAAAAAAGAACCATGCTCATTACTTACAGTGGGTGTTGCTCCTGACACTATATGTCCTGATATATGACCCCATTTGTGCTTGTTGAACGTACCATTCCAGATTTAGGCCAGGAAGATTTCCACTGAATTTTGAAGCATGACTGTAGGGATTTGTATATTCAGCCATAAGCGGTGATTATTCGTTAGGACTGCAATGAATAATTGACATCGTCGACTAAAACTGCTGAGAAAATTAGTTGCCAACAAATGTAATTATCAGTCACATCAATCATCCTCTAAATGATGTCGTGAGCACAGTAGTGCAGTGGCAACGCCTTCACTACCAAAAACCTCCACAGTGCTGGATCATTTGACTCTTAACTTGGCCAAAACGAGTTGCTAGCATCAAAGAAAAAAGACCTTGTAGTAGCAGGAGTGAGATTCAGGTATGTGGGAAAGGAAAAGAATATGGATAATTAGAGTCTGTCTGTTGCTGTGAGACGACTTTTTATTTCCAGGTTTCCTCAGTTTTTTATGTGAATTACACAACACGTGTTGTTGCTGTTTTCTTAACTTTGCTCTCTCTCTCTCTCTCTCTCTCTCTCTCTCTCTCTCTCTTTCTCTCCATCAGCCTCCCACTCTGCTCTCATCTTTTTTGTTTCCCAGCTCACAGCAATACCAAGATTCTAATTAGCCCCATTCTCCACATGTGTTTGTCCTTTCCCACTTACCTGACTCTCAGTCAGTACGTTACATGCACAGTTAAGTCGAGCTATGGGTATGGCTCGACTAGACCCTTTAATTGAAGTACTGTCCTTGTTCCATTATATAAGCACAGCAGGGGAATTGATTTATTCAGGGGATGATAGGCTCTGCTAAGACAGGTAACAATCGACAAGCAAGTTAGCTAGTGGCAAAATGGTAGCATGTCGAATAGTGAAATCTTTATAGCACTGTACATTTCGTAAATGCTAAAAGCTTCACTTTTGGTACGAATGAGATGCACATTATCTCTTGTGGTGGGGCGGGAACTTTAGCATATGCAGAACACCATGGCCAATTTATGTGTCCGATTGAGCTATATTGAGCTAACACAATATCCTGTAAGCTGAGTTTCCGCACAGAGTGGTGCTCGACCACACCCCTCCCACCACAGACTTACTGTACGATATGTCTCAATTTGGGGACTTTGAAGGACTAATTTGAAGGCCAGTCACGTTATAGAGTCGCAATGGAGACTATCCCGTTTGGAAAGCTCATTCAAATGTGGCTGACAAATGAGGGATTCTCTCCCATATTTCTTGACTGTCATCATTGCTATTTGCCATCTTTAAACTTTAAGTAACATAAGTAACATTTATTACTGCTACTTTGCTTATTCTCATTTTTACTAATTTACTATTTGATCTTAAAAGAATATAGATTTTTATTTATCTTTCTGTCAGGAAAGCTCATTAAAAAGCATATTTTGGAATGAAGTATTCATCTTCATTGTCTTTTATGTTATTTATCACATGCCTAAATAACCTCAAGCTAAATTTAAAAGCTGAGCTCACTAAAAACTACTAAGTAATAGAGCAGTTCTTCATCTGAATAGTTGATTGTTCATTGTAATAATCAATATAATTTTGACTATGAAAATACCTTTAGGTTGAATTTTTCTGTCAGTTACTGTATGTAGCTTGATTTGGTAATTTTATAAGTTGGGTCAAATGCCAGTACGTTCACTGTTCACTGTGTCCGTTAACTACACAGGGTATAACACAATGGCATCTGGCAAAGTTTGCAGTTAATGTTATCTATGTATATACTAGCTTTAGTTTAAGTATTTAGTAAGAAACTAGGCGCCACTGGTTTTGTTGCCCACCATTTAAACATGACGATTATTTAAAAATACTGTTTCTATTTAATGTGTAACATTATAAAATAAAAATAAAAAGTAAAGCATTTAACAAGACAGACCAGAACACCGGGACAACAGGGTAGGACATGAAATGCTCTTTTATTCAATACAGAAAAAAGGAAAAGGCAGGGTGAATCACTCAGTGAGAAGGATGTCAGAGTGGGGAGCAGAAGTGCAAGTGCAGAAGTGCAAGGATGCAGTTCCTGGGCCTTCGTTGATAACAGCGGTCGGTCGCGGCAGGACGACCAGCCATGCTAGACAAAGTTAAAGGAGGAGGTTGAGCTTCTGCGAGAGCCAAATCTCTGTGGTTTGTCACGTGTAAGGGAATCTCCAGAATGCTCGGAGTCCGTAAGAGAAAGACTAATCTATGAGTCTCGTACCAAAACGTATTACTCACCGGAATGCTTGTATTCTCTTCCTTCCCGCCGTTACAACAGTATAGGCACAAAGATAATCATTTATAATAATTATTAATAATAAATTGTATTTGCACTCAAGGTCACCTTACAATTCATAAAAGAATGACCTGAGATAAAAGCAAAGCACAATTACATAAACATATAAAAGAATAATTAAAACATGGTTTAAATGCAGTTCAAAGTGAGTAGGACAACTTAAAAGATATGTGTCAAGAGCAGTTGTTTTACGATAAAATAATTCTAGGTTTGGATGTGTTAGTGTGTCATACTGTAGTAGGTCATGCTGTGTTGTGGAATGAAAAGTATGCAATATGAATGCATTTATTTGGTTTATTTGGTTTCAGTGAAATGTGGGTACCACTAGGGGGCTTGTGTGTCCATTTATATAATATTCATATGCATAATCCTGATAAATGGACACCATGCGGTTTCTTGAATTAAAGATCTACTACCCTAAAGATCAGAGAAGCAGAACCTAAAGAGCAATAACTTGAATAAGAGCAAGATAGGGAGAGACATTAGGTTTGCGTTATTTCATACAAAAAAAAAAAGGGTGAGGCATGAAGGAGAAGGCGAGAGTGAGAGTAATTTGATGTCATGCAGGATCAAAAAGTTTAAGATGTGCAGCCCTCATTATAATCATTGCTGATGAATACGATTAGTGCTCACAACCTTGCCTAAACGGACTTTAGTAAGAGGCCAGCTCTGTCCTCTAATTAAAAGGCTTTATAAATTAGTCATCCGTTTACATGTTAATGGGCCATGCTATATTAGCAGCATGCAGTGAGAACAGCAGCTGGTGGAGGGTTGGGTTCAGCTTCAGTAACTTGCTGCAATAACTCACAGAAAAACTACACACACTGATGGTACTTCCTAGATAGAGATGTCAAGACCGTGATTGCAAGCTGGTGTCTAGTATTTTTGAGATTGTTTGCATGTACATGAAAGATGGCAAACAGTTGATATAAAAGAGCTTCTCTAGGCTGCCAGGGTGGATTTAAGGCCGTGACATTTTCTCTGCTGCATTCTCACTTCTGCCATCTTTCTTCCTCAAAAGCAGGAAGGGAAAAAGTGGGCCAGTGGTTGACAGGTTGAGGTTGGGCATATATGCGTATACACACACATACAGTACACTCAAAGAGAAATGGAAATTGGCATCTTTGCAGGAGACGTATGCCTCTATGGGTACAGACACCAAAATTAACCATAACACTGGAGACTCCTGACTGAGAATAACAACATGGCATTAATGGGGACCTGCAC
The DNA here is from genome assembly GCA_030014215.1 of Clariallabes teugelsi. Taxonomy (NCBI): domain Eukaryota; kingdom Metazoa; phylum Chordata; class Actinopteri; order Siluriformes; family Clariidae; genus Clariallabes; species Clariallabes teugelsi. The sequence goes on from JAQMYG010000039.1 coordinate 11,433,649, forward strand.
TATGCAACATTCATAAATATATTTGTACTAAAATATTTCTGATGGCCTTACTGATGCTGGTGCTAATTTATTTCTGGGTGCTATTGTCATTACTCCTGGGAGCAAGATAAGTGAGCAAGAGTACCATTTTAGTACCATTTTCCAGCAGCCAGAACATTACCACCACTAGGTGAATTGAATAATCTTTCATCAATTATATACCAATAGACTGCAAACAGGAACATGGGCACCCAAGGCCCGTCTACGCCTGCGGGGACCAGAAGCCAGCCAGTCTGTTCAGTCCAGTCCCACAGACAAACCATAGAACACTATTAAAGTCAACAGTATCAGAAAATTCAACCTTCAAATTCTCCAGATCGCAATCTGAATAAGCATCCATGGGATGGACCAACAAGCTCGATTCATTGAGGCTTCACCCCACAGTCCACAGCACCCAATGGATCTCTCGGTAATGTTGCGGTGCAAGACACCACTGCATACCTCCAGAGGTCGCATAGGGCCACGTCCCGAAGGGCCGGATCTACCCCAGCGGCACAAGGGGAACCTAAAGGGTGTTTTTAATGTGATGGCTGAATGGTGTATGTTTAAAGTCCAATGTAGAGGAAGTAAGGACTTTAAAAAATGTAATGCTGCTTCGCTTCATTCCAACTGGTACTATGATCAGTGGGCAGTCGAATGCCCTTGTACATGTATGAAACCATTTGGAAAGAAACCAAAATGTGAATGAAAGACAACCAAACTAAAAAAAGTGAGCATGGAATTTCATCATAAAATAAATCTTTTGCACATCTGAAGATATCTTATTGATTATAAATGTTGATATGCAGGTCATTCAGAATGGAGCATTCAATTAAAACAGAGTTACAGAGATGAGAGCACAACCCAGACTCATTGATTCAAATATATTTAGATCAGTTACAAAAATTAGGAGTCCTTGTGCATGCTGTTTGAGCAAAAAATATACAAAAGAACTTATTTAATGATTACTTGCCATGGCTTCCCTCTACTTCCCCTACACCACCACCCTCACTCCCTCATACAAAGGAGGAGATAAAAGCAGCTTGTAAAAACTGAAATGTGCTGGTTTTCCCGGCAACATCCCGATCCCACTGACACACGAGAACCTGACTCCAAAGAAAAGCACATCAATGATGTTTTCTTTCTTTATAGTCACACACAAGCACACACGCGCATGCATGAAGGACAAACTGTTCTAGTATCTACGATATATTCTTCAAATTAGACCAAAAATAGCTAGAGATAAATGCTGTAACTGCTGATTGCTTTTGTAGGAGCGAGAAAACAAGGTTGTGAAAAAAAAGGGTGCAATAGCTTAAATCTGATGGATCTCGAAGGAGATTTTATTGAACTGAGTGGTCTACAAAGTCAATCCCATGTCATGGACCAATGGGAAAAGATGAACCAAAATACCGAATGCCTCAGAAACAGTTCAGGATCGATGCCTGCACCCTTTTCCAGGTCGGTGTCTTTTAGATGAGATGCATCCATGCTTCCTGGCAGTACCAGACAAAGAGTAATATTGCAGGAAGTGCTGAATATAGCCGTGAAACACACAGGGGAGAAATTCTCTGTGTAGCGGTGTATTCAGTTCATAGCATTTTTTTTTACATACATATTCATAACCAGTCACATGATGCAATTTGTGTGAAAAGTTAAAAAAGGTCAACTTTGTGCTTTTTCTTACAGCGTCGTAACCTACGTACAATCAAATTATTTTGAATTATTTTTTGCAAGCTCAGCTTCAGCATACACAGCAACACAAACACATTATTAGCAGTCGGAGCACAGTTTGTGGATTCAAACTGTTTACACTCAAATATTTACAGCATGCAGAACCACTTTCCTGGATTAAAAGAAATAAATAATCATATAATTGGTTGATTGCTATCAGTCACACTGGCAATAGTGCAGACTCGGTTTTTGCTCATACCACAATGCAGTGTAATCTGATTGGTCAGAAAATGGAATTTGTAATTTTTTATTTATTTATTTTTTTTATGACAGCAGCCCTGAAAATATTTTTAGCTACAGTTCAAATCACAGGTATGTAGAGTATTAGTATGGTTTTACATTAACAATGTCTCTACACTACTCTGCCAAAAACAAGGTCACACAGTCGAATATGTTTTTAGATTGCATTTAGCTTTTATTACAACTCGCAATGTTGTGGCCAATTCATGTGTGAAAATGATTCCTCTTTTTACCGTTTGAGTCCTTGAATATGTCTCTACCCAGAGGGGAAAAAAATGCATAAATGTAATAACCTGGTCATTCAGTACATTCAGGTCATGACTTCAGCTGACTTCAGTTTATTGTAGATAATGTTCCTGAGCCTAGACCTGACCAACTGAAGCAACCCCAGATCATAACACTGCCTCCAGAGGTTTGTACTGTGGGCACTACGCATTATGGGTGCATCGCCTCATGTGCTTCCCTTATTACCCTGCTGCACCCATCGCTCTGGAATAGGTTTTATCTGAACTTTATCAGATTTCTCCAAAGTCCAATCTTTGCACCCTAGCTAGTCAAAGTCTTTATTCTGATTAGTCACACTAAACGGATCCTTATGGCCACATAGCTCTTTAGTCTCAACTCTGGGAGTTTCCAGATCACATTGTGTGTGTATGGAAATGCTCTTACTTTTAATGGTAAACATATCTGTGATATATATTCTGTGTCAGTTCTCCAAACAGAGTCCTTCCTGATTTTTTGACATTTCTTTTGTTAAAGTTGACAGGTTTTAATAATGCCAGTTCTTTAGCCCATTTCTAATGATTTCAGGAATCTCCTTAGTTGGTTTCTTTGTTTGATTCAACACTTTCTGATAACCTTTTGGACAGGCGGTGTACATTTAGCAAGTTTCAAGTTTTATTTTTCATGTGAAAGGAACAATACATACAATATTCATTGTAGAATGAATGGGGTAAAAGGCTTCAATACTTCAATACTTTGTTTAGAGACTACAACCAGATCATATTGGTTAAAACAATAACAACAACCAGTCTTGGGAATCAGGTTCAACAGGATCTACTGTATATACATATCGCAGCATGAGTGCTTTCCTGGGTTTGATTCTCATGTCGGGTCTGTGTGCATGGCGTTCGCATGTTCTCTCCGTGCTTGGTGGGTTTCATCTGGGTTCTCTGGTTTCCTCCCACGGCCCAAAGACATAAAGATTAGGCTAATTGGTGTTCCCAAATTGTTTATAGTGTGTGAATGTGCATGTGAACGTTAACCGGAGGTCCTACCACGGTTGTACAAAAAATGGGAATAAATATAATGGTCACTATTGGCTTCCATGCTCCCTAGTTGGACTACAGAGGTTCCTAGACGGATGAATGGATATACTGTACATTGCAGTATGAAGAAGCCTTGTGACGGATGAATGGATATACTGTACATTGCAGTATGAAGAAGCCTGCGCCATATCATGCTCCCTAACTATTAAAAAAATATTTTAATATATGCCTTTGACTTGGACATGAGAACAGTTGGAGGCTTGGACAGACAGGCATACTGCATATAATATAGCATTACAGTCTCAATAGCATTAGAAGTTGGCTGTAGCTGCTAGTCGCTAGCATTTAGTCAGCTTTTTTACATTTTTATTTTATTTTGGTAAATACCCATTACCAAAGTCAGGAACGCTTACAAATTTTAAATCGGGATTGCAAATAAACCTAACAAGCTATTAGCAATTAATAAACTGAAAACAAATTATGCAGATTACACATGCATGTGCTCTGTGGTAAAAACCAGCAGAGATTCCTATTAATTTATTGTATTGTGAAATAACCCATAAGAAGCAGGTTGTTTCACTTCCCTACTTCACGCCTCTGATCATGTTTTGAAAAGGAAAATGTTCAAGGTTTTTTTTTTTTTTTTTTTTTTACAAGCATGGATGGCAGGAACTACAGTATGATGTATTAGAGAAAGATGTTTTGTTGCCCTGCTAGGAAGTCAACCAGCATTAAGTCTTAAAGTTCATATAGGACTACAAGAAAGGCAAAAAGGAAACATAATAAAATGGTATTGACATGCAAGAGTGTGAGAGGCCATAATGGGTAGTAGAAGTAGTAACAGTATATAGGTAGTCATGTACCAGGAGACCTGATTTTGGAGGCGTGCATAGTAAAATAAGATGCCATAGGGGACAACAGTAGCATTACAAAAGACAGCGGTACGTACTAATTGGTAGTTTAGTGTTACATAGGGAGCACGATGGCATTGTGGTTAGCATTCAGTATCTATGTGTGTGGGGTTTGTATGTCCTCCCTATGCTTGATGGGTGTACCCTGCCTCATGCGCAGAATTCCCTATGATAGGCAAACCTTTACAGGATAAGGGGGGGATATAAGGTGAGGGAGTAGTGTTACATATATCACTAATTATACTGTAGGTATGTGCAGGTTGGTATGTTAGTGTGTATTGTGCAGTGTAAGAGATAGCTGGTCATAGTCCATACACAGATTGTGTCAGAAATGAGAATCTGTGCTGTGTGGATGCTGAACATAATCTAAGACTAATGCATATGGATTAAAAATGTAGATATATATACCTACATTGTCTATATAACATACAGTATATGGAAGGAGTCTCCAGTGTCAGCCCATGTTTTCCATCACGAGAGAATTTTCAATTTCAGCTGAAGTCATTTGTTTAATTTTACCAATTTCAAAAGAAAGAAAAATAAACAACAATAATTCTACAGTATATGGCTGCTGTAATGTAGAAACTGTACTAACAGGAGTTCCCTTGTCCCCTATACATACTGTACATACATACATCCCATAATATTAATGTATGAGCTGGACAGTTCCATATGTGCTGTTTAAAGGAAAAAAAAAAAAATCACCTCCATGTTGGGAACAGTAATTGCTATCCACTCTGGGTCATACCGGATAGCTGTGTCATTGATTATTTTCTTATAACAGCATGCCCTGTCGTGTTATTCCTTAACTGTGAAATAGTATATTGGTGATACCTCTAGAGTGTACTTCTTTCCAAATTTCTTGTAAGATTCTCTCCTTTGATTTCTTGTCCAGTCTGAAGGGCTGACTAGGCAAGGACTAGATCTCCTTGTCACTCGAGACGAGATGATGAATAGCCCGTGTACGAAGGATGAAATAACAAGGTGCTTTAAGTGAAAAAGCTCGGTATATGATAGAATTAGATGGTAAAAGTGTGTCTGCAATCGTCTGATTGTGTGCTTGTGGCAAGTATGAAGGACATTCTATAAAAAAAAATTTTTTTTTTAAAAAGCATATCCAAGGAACGGCGACTTATAGTGTGCGCACACACACACAGAGAGAGAGAGAAGAGAGAGAGAGAGAGAGAGAGAGAGAGAGAGAAATGCCTTTCAATATAAGCACTGCCCTTGCTGCAGGAGTTAAGCTATTGTTAATATATTACAGCTTATTAACTATTTAGCATGCACTAATAATAGACAGGCTTTCTGCGGAGACTTTATGTGAAGGGTTGTAAAATACGTCATTGTACTCTGCATCTGTTCAGATAATCGATATGATGTCCCATTAAGTTCAACATACGCAGTAATGTTATGGTGGCCATTACACCATATTGTTCACATGCATTCGTTATGAAGGAAGCAGTTAACAAGTCGGTTAAACAGATGAAATTCAATTTAGAAAGCAGAATACCGCAAAAGACAAATCATTTAGAATAAATTTTAATAAAGACTCCTTGCGCCCTCTGGAAATTTCATTCACTGGACAGGATTTCCTAAGGAAATATTTTTCTGTCTTGGAAATATTTTCTAATTAAAGTGTACCATGCTTATAACAGAATAATAATATCCTGAACGTTCGGACAGTTGGCACATTCCTAGTTCACATATATGTGTGTGGAGTTTTAGCTCATGCTTTTAAATTCTAGATTAGCTTACTGTACATATTAAAAAGGACATTTTAATTCATAAGCATTAAAGCTTTATAATGACTTGAACAGCTTAAGAGACTAGAATATGATACATTTTTGAGCAGTTTTTCAGCTCTATTAAGGAACTTTGTCATGGGATTTTCAATTATTTTTAAGTGAGTATATGACCGCTGCTCATACAAGGTCATTTTAAAATGATTCACATCTGTAGACCTCTGTAGAACAACCACTTATCATAATAATTATGCATTTTATATACATTTTAATTGGTGTTTATTTGGAGAAATTTTGACAGTTTGGATTCATAGCTTGCTAACAAAATCTGCATATCCAGACTTAACCCTTAAAACCCAAGCAGCACAGACATCACATTGTGCATTTGGGTTTTCGGATATGTCAGGTCGAACAAAGTTATTATTACTTTTAGAACATGTAAATTTTACCACTACAGGAATATGGGAATAAAATAAACTAAAACGATCACGAGTACAATAAATGTTTATTAAAAAAAAAAAAAAACTGCGAAACAAAAAGGCTAAAATGCTGGGGTTTTAAGTCCTTTATTTTCTTTAAGAAGTTAACACTGAGTACTGTGCAAAAGTCTTGATCCACCCCCATTTCTTCATATTTTGCTCCCAAAGAGCCAGCCTTTCTTATATTTTTTAAATAGAGTCTTGAGGAATCGTTCTCCAGGCTTCCTGAAGGACTTTATTAGCTCGCATTTTTGTCAAGTTTTTGGCTCTGATAATGCATTTTTTAAAGCTTAAACTCTGTCACACTTTTCCTCCAAATGCGCTGTTTCAGTGTATATGTAGACGAGCTACTGCTGTGCCATAACACCCCCCCAATACACCAACACACACACACACACACACACACACACACACACACACACACACACACACACACACACACACACACACCCCAAGAGAGCTGATGAGAGCTGGGCAAAGCTGAGCAACCAACCAGGGAGGGTATCTTCTTATAAGAGGTTACATTAGGGGGAAATTCTAATTGGCTTGTTTAAGCCCTGGCCAATCCAAAAATTTCTAAAAACTTTCTTTGTTTGTTTGGCACACACCATCTGAATGTCTAAAATGACCAAAATGTGAATTTTGCATTGGCGGTTCCTATTAAATGTATAATTACAAAATGTACACATATAACAATAAATGCAATGCACCTCCTACTGCTTCCTTCTTCTACAATATAGCAATATAGTCTCATATACAGTACATGACTATAGGTCCATCTCGACCTGCAAGACGTGCCCACTCAGAGACACTCTCTCTATATGCACTGAGCAACACACACACGCACACACACACACAATTCCTTAATATTTACTCAAAGAAAAAAAAAGATTGAACCTACTGCAAATATTAAATGTGAACTAAACAAGTTTTCTCGCTGTTCAGTGGATGTTTTAAACAGATGGTGTTATTTCTTTCAAATCCCCACTCCACCGAAGAATACTCCAAGGAACTAAATTGAATTTGACCAAATAACACACTCCACAGATTGTATAAAAATAAATAAATAAGAGCAATTTACCAGTTCATTCCAAAGATAAAATAAATATATCATCATATAACTGGCCATAATTCCAACTATTCTGTTGATTAAATTTGTTAAAATGTGCTTTACAAACTTTACACATTTCCTGGATCTTGCTGAACTTTACAGCAAATTCCATACATTGTTTTTCAGAATTTTCTTAGATGGCTGGGAGGAAAAAAATGAAAGAAAAAAATATTCACTCCTTAATGTACTTTAATGCAGTTTTACAGAAGCTGTGTCCACTGGGGTGTGCTCAAGGGAAACTAAGTTTTACAGCCTTTTTTTGCCCGTTGACTCTTCAAGGCTTGTTTTATTCTATATACAGAATTGAGCAAATGTCAGACACTCTATTTTTATTTTTAATCAAATTATTATTGAACACTTACTCCTTTTTGCCATTATTTGTTGCCAAACAATGATAGAAAAACGCACACTACTGTACATTAAATCAACTTTCAGTCAAACAGCCATACAGCACTTATTTATACTGTACAAGATGATGTCAAAGTTCAATATTACAAAAACTATGTTAGCCTTTTTTGTGATTCATGAAGAATAACAATGATGAACCTAAAGTAAGGAAAAACGTATATTTAACAGGAAATCACTTGCACATTACAGGAACACAAGCCATTTCCCCAGGTTTGGGTCATTAAAGGAGTTCCTGGGAGGCCAGCGTTTCAGATGTGAAGCAATCATGGCTCCTGTTTACTGAGAAAACTTTCTAACTTGATGGTATCCAAGCACTAGTACAACACTGGGATAAGTGCATTAGTTTTGCAGGGTATTATATTGAGAGAAAACATTGAAAAATGTTTTTACTGTCTTCTGTTATTCTATAAAATCAAAAGTCCCAGTTTGATTTGAACGACCCTTGTTGTAAAGACATCTGAAATCATCCATCACTACATTTTCCTGTCATTATTTTTGCACAGTACTGTATAGCATGCATACCATCATAGAAACATCAATAATAATCTGGTAACAATGTCAATCTGCTTGGTAAAAGATCAAGAAGGTCCTGTATGTCTACAGTACATCCAGCGGAAATACTTACTGTATAATGTATACTAATGTTCTATCTTAACCTGTTACAGACTATAAGATGCATTTTATGGCTAATATACTGTACAATGCCACAAACTTAACAAAAAAAAAAAAAAAGTGTGCGACACAAACACAATAAAGAAGATATGAGAAACGAGTTGCAATAACATGCAAAGTGGTAACATAAGGAAGAAAAATATAAAACCACTATATGCTCCGAGTGCAAAAATGATTTGCGAAGCAATACAATATTGTGTAATATTGTGCAAATGAGCTGCATTATAGACAAGTAATTCAGTACATTTTCATGATGTGCAAATACTTGCAGAGAAACGAACTGCAGTGTTCCGGATACAGATTGCTTGAGGATAAAAGCTGTCCTTCAATTTCTTTCAGACCCTGAGAGGGTGGAGTATTTTGTGACTTGGGTGGTTTGGGGCCTTTATTATTGCTTTGGCCTTGTTCTAGCACGGGAAAGTGTAGATGTCATCAATAGCTGGTGAGATATGACAGTATTTTTGGCACAGCTACAAACTGTGACAGGCCTAGTGGGCATTTCTTGCTTATTTGAACATTTCCGTGAGTTCGAAAATAAGATTTAGATTTAGAGAGCACTTAGCGGGAGGTTAGAGATATCTCCTCCATGCTTGACCGGCACACGCGTGTGATATATGAGGCGCGCCTCGGCGCTCGGTTCAGCTGTGATCAAGATTCTCTTTACACCTTTGCCACAATCCCTCCCTGATGAGCGGCCATGGGAATGGCGGCAAATGATGACAGAGAGCCCTTAACCGTCATGACAGCAGGAGGTTTTATCCATCTCTCTCTCTCTCTCTCTCTCTCTCGCTCTCTCTCTCTCTCTCGCTCTCTCCCGTTCTGCCTGGGGAGTTAATAACTTTGGAGAGTATTAATGTATAAGGGTTGCTGGGCTCCTCAAGGGACTGTGATTAATCTGTCTCACACATGCACACACACACACACACACACACACACACACACACACACATACACAAAACCACAGATGTATAGCAGTGATAGAAAGCTTCATTCACTTTGCTGTTCCACTCAGTCACACCCTGGCAGGACCGGACCATTTGTTACATCCCACACCCACCCACCAACACAATCAGACACACACACACACACACACTCATCCGTGCGAACACATACATTCATACATACATACGTATATCCACACCCACCCACCTACACACACAGACATCCATAACCAGTCATCCACATACATACTTACACACACTTTAATACCCAAACACACATGCATTCATTGCTCTATGTTCATGCATTGGGACAAAAGGAAGAAAGGCATTTTGAAAGTAATTCTTTTTTTTTTTTTGTGGTTTACCGATAGCGAAATGACTTGAAGATCGTAATACATGTTTCTGTGACTTTTCTACTATAAGACGTCATGACTGACACATACAGTACCAGAGTGCAAGTAGCAGGAGGTATCAGAAGAAAAGAAACACTGTAGGAGTTCATTGCTTGTTAGGCATTTACATTCCAGAACAAGCACGGGTCGTAATAATGATCAAACGATGCGTCGTCAATACAAGAAGTGGCGATGAAATCATTTCACCTCCTGTGTTAATGTCGGTGTGATATCCTCCAGAGTTAAAATTAGCAGCCTTTACTAATTAACCTGTGTGCAATGTGTTCAATAGGTAAAATGAACTAAATGAATCAAGCAGCTCCAGACCCTTTTAAATGATAACAGTCATTATTAGCCATTCGAATTTCCAGTCAAGTCTTTAGGAGATGAATTATGGTTCTGTGAGTTTTTCTCATCAGGTATTTTCCTGACTCATCAAATCAAAGCCTGTTAGAATATAATACACATCATATAACCTGTATAACACCCCAGGTCTGTTTAGATGCATTTTAATCACTCGATTCATCCAGTGATTCACGTTCACACATCGCAAATAAGATGAAATATGATTTCCTCAGGCTCACACGTGCACATTCACAACACCTCTTCCTTTCACATGCAGTATTCATTAGAGCATTATCACGCTAATCGATTAGGCTGATGAAGACAGGATTGTATCACCACTCCAGATCTCGAACAGCATGTCTGTGAGCGTGTGTGTGATGAGTGACTTCCTTCAGTCGCACTCGCAGCAATGGAGAGTCAGACACGGGTTCTCTGACAGCAGCTGCTTTAAATCATACTACAAATTACAGCAGCGTTCCAACATCGCTGATGGTAATTTACTGCCATTATGAGATCTCACCATGATGTCTGTGTTTATCACAGAGGTGATCAGATACAGGCTGTGAGGCGTGAGAGTGCGTGAGCATGTGAGAGATGATTATTAGGAGACCCGGCGTTCCTTTGGAGAACGGATTCTTTCGCGGGAATGAACGTTTGCCAGTTATCGATCGCTTAAAAAAAATATAAATGTGCAGGAAATGTGCCGCTGCCAGATTTATGAGTTGATGAGGAAATTGGTAGCTTAGTATCGAGTTGGTAATTGTGTCTATACTTTATTCTTTATTAAGATGTTTTCCCTTTTATTGATACTGGATATTGTCACAAATATTCTCTCTCTCTCTCTCTCTTTCTCTCTCACTATCTGTCTCACTCTGTCTAGTGTTATAAATAAAAATAAAAAAGCTGTGCACTTCTCTGCCGTATAGGACGCAGATGAGTCAGTTTTGCTGACTAACACATTCTGTTAAAGCTCCTCTCAGGATGATGCAGGATCTCCATTACTTCGTTCCTCTTTGCACTTTTCTTTTGTGCTCGTGCTCCTTTGTTTGCTCAGCAGTCTCGCTGGCAATCGTGGCATTTTCAACGCCGAGCTGATGAGGTGCTGCTGATCTGCTGTAGGTTAAAGCCCTTTAAAAAATATATAAAATATATATATAAAAAAAAAAAACCTGCAGGTGTTCTCAGGATTGTCTGCGGTCACTAGGCCTCCTCGGAAGCAAAGAAAATTTGTGGTACTCTGTGTGTGTGTGTGTGTGTGTGTGTGTGTGTGTGTGTGTGTGCACGTGCACATCCACTAATGCATGTCTCTATGTGTTTTCCTTCACCATAATAGCCATTGTATTTAGAATGGATGTGCTTGTCTGATTTATAGAAGCCATTGAGCAGATCGATAAAAGCTGTAGCTCTGCTCGTGAAATGGTTACTGTCTCCGTGAGTTGTTATTTTCTCTTGTCTTCATCTCTTTTTCACATTCTCGCTCTCAGCGCCACTTTCCTGAAGCATCTTTTTATGCAAAAAAACGAGTATTTGTATTCTCGAGACATCATATTCTAAAGAAAGTGCCAGGGAAAGGTGTCATCTAGCCAGTACTCTATGAATTTTGTTCTCTATTTTTTAACCGCAGTTTAAATGAACTTAAACTATTTCTTTTAATCTTACGAGGGGCGTTCAAGTCAAACTGGGACATGTGATAAAATTTGAACCAGCTATTACTAAGATATGGGCCGTCATTTTGTCACCAGTGAGAAAGCACCTGTGATTGCTGAATCAATGACTGAAATAGTACGGTTACCTCATATTCAAACTATTCAAATATTTGTGTTATCGTTAACAAGACAAAAACTTGGCAGCTACATTGGGCGTTCAAGTCAAACCGGGATTTTTGATTGTGCAGAATCATAGAACACATTTATGAGAGTTAAAAACTGCCTTTATTTGCATATATAATCCTCTGCTACACTAATGCACTTATCCCAGTGTTTCACACGTGCTTGGATACCATCAAGGTAGAAAAATTTCTCTGTCCGCCAGAGCCATGATCTGACTGCCTGCTCCTTGTCTGAAACACTGGCCTCCCAGGAACTCCTTTAATGCCCCAAAAAATCAGTTTTACTCCTTCATTCACAGGAAATTTTTTTATCACAAGTCCCGGTTTGACTTGAACACTCCTCATAATTTCAAATGTTTCATGAATGTTTCACAAAATTAATATGTTTCACATAATATAAACGTAACAAGATATTTCGCCTAACCAGGCCTTTTGTATGTGAGAACATTTCACTTATTTCTAGCTTTTTTATACTATATTCTCTTGATAAGTTATTATACCTTCTTAGTGAGATTTTATTACTACTTCTGAGTATCTTAATGCTTGAAACAAGATTTACCAGAATTATAAAGCTGTTTAATTGATAATGACAAGTACAAAACTGCCTTGTTGATGTCATGATTTCTTATTTGAAGCATTTTCCTTTTCATCTCTTCATATATTAAATATGAATTCACAGTTTTATTGTCATTATAGCACGGCTATTATGTATTCCTCTAGACAGAACAGTACAGAACACAAAAGTACAGAACAAGTTTGCAATGACATTCATTTGACAGACACTCACAGTGCAAATATGTGGTAATAACTTGGTGAAGTTTGGTGAAATTTATACATTTTATGTAATAAACATTTTCAAAAATCTCAAAGAACTCGCATACAGCTAGTATTTAACAAAGATTTAGACAAAGAACCACACAGTGCAATTAGTAATACACTACAAACAAGTCGGGAACCAAGTATCTTCTTAAACTGAGTCTATCCTGAGTATGGCCTTAACCAGCCCTAGATTACAAGATTGCTTCAAGAACAGTAAGGCTTTTAACACACTACCGTATGTGTCATTCTTAACGTTATACTGTTCAGTTACATCCCCAAGATGGTATCTGACTTGAACGTAAGTTTGGCCCTTGTTACAAATTGTGTAATAAGAGGTAAAATCAACCAACTTTTCAGCATCCACTAGTTCAGTGGCCTGTGCAAGGTGTGGAACCTCGACTTGATAAGCCATGACTTTTTTTATCAAAGCATATAGTTTGAAATGGTTGATATTCTAAACAAAAACGCTTAGACTCCACAAGAAAAATGTTTTTGACCAGTCCAAATTCTGGCATATGATCATTTTGTACTTTGGCAAAGATC
>JAQMYG010000039.1:11455910-11458410 GCA_030014215.1 Clariallabes teugelsi
TCCCCAGATAATAATTATCCCATGCAAATAGTACATTAGTTTGTGCTGGTAATTTTTTAAAGATGTCACAACATTTAAAAGACCTAGTTCCCCCAGCCCATGTCCTGCATATGGTGTCATTTAAAAAGTCTTGAGAGATGCTAGAGCACTGAGAGAGGCTAACTCCACTGTTGCCATTACTGTACATTTTTTTTTCTCCACAAGGATCACTGTGCTATATTGAAGCAGTTATAAACATTGAGTGCTCATATTGGAATATGTAGATCGCTTCAAATGATCCTGCAGTATCAGGATCACCATCAGGATCACCACATTCATTCATTGACCTTTGAAACCAGAGCAAAGCGATCCTGGCTAATCAGATTGACAAAATCCTCTTGTGAATGTAGGAAATATATGTAATTGAACATGGCAGTGCATTCCCAGCCAACATCTTACCCTAATGTGACCAATTATTATTTGGCCTTGCTTGCATATTTTTTCTGAGTAAATGCTTTCAATACTACTATAATTTCCCATTTAAATGTACAGTAACCCTAAGGGTTCTGCAGCAATTACTTGGTCAGGGATTTAATCAAAGACTCAACTTTCTCCCTGAAATGTCACAGACTCTAAACACGTAACCTGTCAGTCACTAGCCAAATACTGATCTTACCGAACTACCACTGCCCAAGTCCAAAACTGTACGTTTAACAGAATACTTGAAAAACTTGGACAGGGTAAAAGTGAAAATATAATAAACTATAAATCTCAAACTACATAATCATTCAACTACTATTGATAGTAACTACTATAGGTAACAGGACTATGAGAGAAAAATTCACACTCCCTTGTCAATCACAGCTGTACTAGCAAATAGAAAGATGCACATGCTGTATTAGAAATCAACCTCATTGTTTGATAGTTGGTACATGATAGAGAAGAAAAGTTTTGAGGTATTAGGTGTCAAAAGACCAAACCCGTTTAAGATTTACAAAGAATGCTAATTTTATTGTGTACATGCCATGTGCATTAATTAGCAAAAGTACATTCATGATTGGCATTTAACGATAGACACAAAATTCCATAAAAAGGCACACTTTTTATAAATCATAAAAAGACAAAAGAATTACATTTTGAACCATCTTTATTTCCCACTTGAAATTAGGGGGTCTACTGCACCTCCTGGCTGGCTCACTAATTGCTTACATGATGTACAACCCCAAATCAGAAAAAGTTACTACTACATAGTGTGGTACTTGACAAAGGTTTGCCAAAGTAGTCCTGAGACTGGTTGTTTCTGGTTGTAATATAGTTTATAGATGAATGACGATTCTTCATGCAGTGCTGCCTGAAGGATCGGAGATCACGGTTGTTCAGCTTAGGCTTGCGCCTTTAACCTTTATGCACTGAAATTCCTCCAGATTCTTTGAATCTTTTAATTATGTTATGCACTGTTGAAGGTGAAATATCCAAATGGCTTCCTATCTTTCTTTGAGGAACATTGTTTTTAAACATTTAAATAATTTTGTCACATATTTGATGCCTCGGCCCATCTTTGCTCCTAAAGGGCTAGACCTTTCTTGGATGCTGCTTTTGTACCAAATCATAATTATAATCACCTGTTGACATCATCTGTTTGAAATCACATCATTATTTAATCAATTTACCTGATTATTAGCTCTAAATTGCTCTTGTCCCAACCTTTTTTGGAATGTGTTGCAGGTCTGAATGACAGGAAAGGATGTATATTTACAAATGAAATGAAGTTGACAAGACACAACATGAAATATTTTGTGTTCGTATTGTCTGCAATGAAATTCAAAGTAAATTTTGAAATCACTTTTTTTTATTTGTGTTTTCCATACTGTCCCAATTGTTTCTGATTTATGGTTGTAGAAAGTTTCTTTCTGTAACTGAACATACACCACCCGTAATTTCAAGGGCATAAATTTGTATTATACAAAGAAACAAATAGCAAAAAAGCCCTGATCTATACAGCTAGTCTAAAACACTAAACTCGCAGCATGGCAGGAGCATATTGACATATATGATGGATTCGTATTACTGTTCTCAAACAGCTTTTTTTTTTTTGGCAGATTGATGTTCAAGGTTAACACATGACTTGGTCACTGCATAATCCCAAATGTGTTATACTATAGTGACTTATTTATTAATTGAAATAGCAAAATTTAGGAAATGCATTTTAGAGTGGCAGTTAGCTTCACACATCTTTGAAAAATCTTGGTATGAAAATGGTAGGAGACCTGCAGTTTCTGAAAAAAAACTCCAACCAGCTCATGTAACTTTAACAACGAATGGTGAAAGGCACTGCAATCACACGTTTCCCTTATACTGTATGTTAATGTCTTACATGAAGATTACCTTAAGATCTTAATCTGTATCTGTATCTGTATGATTTGTGCTGCTGCCACATAATTGATTGTATTGATTTGGATATTTGCAGGGCCACAACGAGATCCTATTTAAAGTGGTAAATGAGTGTGTGTGTGTGTGTGTG
>JAQMYG010000039.1:11460910-11484987 GCA_030014215.1 Clariallabes teugelsi
TATGTATGTATAACAATAACAATCATGCTGTATTATTTAAAACAAGGACCCCTGCACACATAAACTCATACACAAATATATAAACATACAGACAATTTTAAGTGTGAGCTATTTTTCAGGTTATAATAATACACGTATCTTCCAAACAGCTCTTCAAAGGAAATTCAGAATTTCTTATCCTTGTGCACCTGGGGATTAAATCTGATTGATTTCTAAATGGATTAAGCAAGATTTTCCTTTACAATAAAGGGGGGAAGGGTACCAAGTGTTATCCTCTTCAATCTTCTAGTGACTGGTACATGAATTTCTTTACCTCCATTCCAATCAGTGTGTTATTTTACAACTCACTCTACCTTCGTTCCTCATTTTATTCACATACTTTATGATTTCTTGTTTCATACATGGATTTGTAACTTCCACTTTTGGAAGCATGGGCAAGGTCGGAGAACGGGATTTTGTTCTCCCACTTTTTGTCATTCAGACCTCCTCTTTGCAACCTACTTCCTCTCCTCTTGAGTGTGCTCAGTGCAGACTACAGGAATCAGCTGTGGCAGGATCTGACATTAAATACAGAACAGGCTCGGATCAAAAGCAGACACCGTGAAAAAGAAAAGACAACAGGAGAAAACAAGCACGAAAACAAAAACTCAACAAGCCCGGTTTGGTAAAGTAGTCATGAGGTGTACATGAGATCAGACAGGCAGAACTAGTGCCTCAAATCCTCAACAGACCACGTCGGAACCACAATGCCCTGCTGTGGATGGTTGATCTGCCCATCATATGTTATGTGCGGTATGATTGGTTCTATTGTATAATCGAGTATGATTGGTCAGGAGTCGTTGATTAGTTTTCTATAACAGCATGCTGCATCCTAATAGTCCCAGTTTCTTGGTAACAAGATAAATGATTTTGTATTATTAACTTAGTGAGGAGGATAGAAAGAAGGCCAGGTTAAAGAAAGACGATTTATTGAAGTTGTTACATACAGTAAGCAGTGGCAGGAAGTGAGTTTTGTGAATGTTCCACAATCTCAACATTAACTGCTGAGGTCAGAATCCAAAATATTGATGTCACCAATTAACACAATATACAGTAAATCTTAGTTCAAGATAATGACAATTTTCAGGTTGTATATTCACCATGGTTTATTGTGTTTCATTTCAAAGAATTTCTGCAATCTGACTGTAAAACCAGTCGCACCTTATGCACCTTATGCATAGTGTCTTTCTGTACTGTACTATTATATATTATAGATACTACCCCAGTTTAGCAGAGATTAAACTTATAAAAACAGTGTATGTTAGCCAAGGAAGATTCAATTCAGAGTGAAGTGATGAGATCAATAGGCTGATCAAAGTTTTTCTAAAGCATAGACATAGACTAATGAGTTTTGATGACTGTGTACACCTGAGTAATAACTGCTGAAGCCAGCTCCATAGTGAGTAGGTTATTAGCAAACTGCGTGCTGTCTAGGGAAATGTTCAAAATCACTCCAGAAAATGCCTACGAGAGCAAAATTTCTGTAGATACAGTTGTAGTCAGAAGTTTATATACTGTACACTCCTTATGAACATGAATGACGTAGGAATATTGGGCTTGCAGTGATTCTTTTAACTGGTCTTTTTTCTGAGCCAGAATGATGTAACAGCATACATTTTTAACAAATTCCCATTCCCATTTTCTAAAATCAACGCATTGTTAAAAATCTACATACAGCATGCGTAATATTTGTTTGAATGTCCCATAGCAAGTTTCAACTTGACAGACAAGCTGTTTGGATACAGTATTCGACACTCTTTTTGGCAGAATTCATAGTGTTTAGTTACATTTATTGGTTTCCTGGCATGAAGCTGACTTAAAAAATTTTGATATCGGGTTGAGGATTCTAAAGCTTAAATTTAGCATGCTTTGTCCAAAGCCATGTTTAATGTTTATTTGGGTTAAAATCTGATTGTATTTGGGTTCCCTCCAATCCTCCAGCATGCCATAAATTATAATGCCATAAATGTAAAGGCCTTTTTAAACTACTTTTGAAAGTATTTTCAACCATCTAGCTGATGATTTGAGAATATATTGAACTCTGAGGTTGTCTACCTTTTTCATTTTTCCATGCGTTTTTGCGCACAAACAGCTCCAAAGTATGATGCGACCCACCACAGTTGGTGCAATATTTGGCTGAATGCCTTCACCAAACATATCTTTGGTCAAAACAATTTTCTAGAAAGCTCAATTCAATTTTTAGACTTTGAGAAAATGGCTTTTCCTGCTAATAACTTGAACTTATAAGCAGTTATTTGATCCGATTATTAAATCTGCATTTATTTAAAAGTGGCTACAATAGAAATTCCAGACTTTAAACTGGCCATCCTCTTTCACAGATCTGTCCTTAGCTCCTTGGATTTTGCCACTGTACGGTGTGTTGGTCAATCCAATGAGTGATATCAAATAAATATGTTTTATGTTGACAGAGGAGCTACTGTACCAGCTGATGTATTCATAATTTCTAACAGGAGGTCAAGAGGCCTCCTGCTTGGCAATTTCAGTTACATTTCAATACTTATTTGCAGCACCTATTGACTGTGTATGCATAATTTTGATATCAGAAACCCAAATTAAATCAAACCTTGTGCTCTGATTTCTTGGGATTTTGTTCTTTAAATCCCTGAAAGCTCAATATTGAAATGACATTCTTGTTCATGATGAGTGTAACCTTCTGGCAGCAACTGTGAATCAATCAACAAACCTTTTCAAAGGCCTTTATATTAGATTGTTGTTTTGATGGACAAAAAAAATATCATCAAAATACTTTTAGCATGTCACTATCTTTGATGTCATTTTGGAAATCTGATTAGCAGTACAGATAAGCAGACTGTAGCTTTTAATGATGAATTGTATTTTGTATGTCACAGAACACAGAGCATGATGAAAGCTGGACTGTATGCTCGATCAATCATATTAATCAATAATATTAAGCAGGCTCTTATGGGCCCATTACAGACAGGCTGCTCATGATAACAGACAGCAGAGAGAATGAGAAGAAAGGGGCCAAGGACAGAGAGACTGAAAAAAACAGGAGAGATATTTCTGTGCTGTTGTGGAGAATGCATTCAAAGGGGAAGCCAGAGATAGGAGAAGTGCAGTGGCTTCACTCAAATAAATCCTGAGGGACAAAGATTAGCTGATGTCCAACACTATAAAATTCTCTCTCTCTCTCTCTCTCTCTCTCTCTCTCTCTCTCTCTCTCGCTCTCTCACTCACTCTCTCTCTCTCTGAAGCTGATGTATAGAAGGGGATGAGACACAGGCAATATAACACCCACTTTAACCTGCTGACCTTTAACCTTCTAGCCTGATCTCTTTTTAGACAAACATTAGGACATATTTATAAAGGAATATGCATGCAGTGCCGGTCCCAACCGGGTAAAATGGGAGGGTTGTGTCAGGAAGGACACCCGGCGTAAAACCCGTGCCAAGTTGTATGCAGTTCAGAAGGCCGCTGTGGCAACCCCTCAACAGGAGCAGCCAAAAGAAAGTTATTAGGACTTATTCATATAGGACACTTTTATATCCCACACTTCCTCAACGTGTAGATAGATTTACTGCAATTACATTTAGAGAGGCAGCAGCTCTACTGAAGCTGCAGGAGACTTGGAAGAAGGAGTAAGTCTCATGGAAGTGATGAAGAGAAGCACTTTAGCTTTGATTTAAAATTATTTCTGAATCTGATGACTTTAAGTCTAATATTTCTACAAGGCAACACCATTGTGTATTGATTGGTATTCATACCATTCTCTTTTTGGAGATCGAGTAGAATTTAGCTTTTTCACCATTTGTAGAATTGTCTTCTCCTAGTATGCTATATGACCTAAGGTTTGTTTTTGAACATCCCATTCAAGACATCCTCATTTTGCTGCCACACGCTACTCTAATAGGCAGGATTCCCACTTTTCTAATAGGCAGGGTTCCCACTAGATTTTGGAAAGTGGCTGTGGGGATTAATAAACCTTCACCCACTTAAGCGTTGGTGAAGTCAAGCAGGTCTGTCTTTCTGTTCATCCAAGGGGTAATCATTGTGATTGAGGTCAGGGCCCTGTGCAGGCCACTTCGTTCTTTCACTCCATCTTTGCCAAGCTGTGTCATCATGGGCCTTGTTATGGGCCTTACATGGACATTGTCATGCTGGGACATTAAACTGCAATGCTGTAACATACATGGTATACAGATGGTTTCATGGCAACAGTTTTGCTAAAGGCACCATGATGAGCCTGACCTTTATGAAGACTATACCAGAAAAGAAAAACCAAAACACCTCTACTGCAGAGGAGAAGCTCATTTAGAGTTACTAGCCGCAGAATTCACCAATTTTACAGCACCTCAGATTAGAGCTGTTATAAAGGCTTTATAGAGCATAAGTATCCCACACATCTCATCAACTGTTCGACAGAGATTAATGCATATTTGGGATGCCTTCAGCAATGTTTTAGAAAAATTTTTTAGGAAAGACCATAAAATTTGAAGATATGCTGGTAGTGTATATGTATAGTTAGCAAATTTACAATACAAGTTCTGTTATGACAATTTTATGACATCAGAAACACCATGCCCCCAAATGAAAAAAAAAATAATAATAATCTAATTTTATGCAGCGTTTATCTGATCTTATGAAACTTATGAAACACATGTTCAAGTCAACAGCTAACTATAAAATATCATAAACTAACGCATCATCTTGTGTATTTGTCATGTGGTGTATTGGATGTGTTTGAGGCATTGATTACACAGCAGAGTAAGAAAGAACCATGCCTTCTCATTAACAATGTACTCAAATATCACAGACCTCACACCCAGCACCCTGCTAGAGATAGTGTGAGCACTGGGCATCATGCCATTACACCCTCCTCTTATGTCTGCCACCTTTTCTCATGCCAGCAGCCTGGGCAAACTGCCATATTCTAAGTGAATGAATCTGCTTAATGCCAACTGCATCAGATGCTACCATGACAGAGGGGCGGGCATAAGCACTTCGAGCATGAGAGATGCTACGACGGGGATCATAAGTGTTCAAATAGGGCCAGGGTGGGCACAAACAACTTGGAATTTTGAAGGAGAGATTTGTGACCAACCTTTTAAGTTTAATTCAATATACCTACATAACCTTCCTTCCTCATAATGCCATCTATTTTGTGAAGTGTACCAGTCCCTCTTGTACTAAAGCACAACATGATTCTGTCATTCCTGTGCTTTACGGTTAGGATGGTGTTTTTTGTTTTTTGGCTTAAAAGCCCCCCCTTTTTTTCCTCTGGACATAACGATGCCCTTTATGGCCAAACAGTTCAATTTTTGTTTCATCAGACGAGGACATTTTTCCTAAAAAGTAAGAGCTTTGTCCCAGCTGCAAATGATATCCTGGCTTTTTATGGCGGTTTTGGACCAGTGGCTTCTTCCTTCCTTTGAGGTTACTTTGATATTGGACTCATTTCACTGTGTATATAGATACTGTATGTATGTACCTGCTTCCTCCTTCACAAGATCCTCTGCTGTTGTTCTGGCCGAAGTACATTAATCTCTAGATGACCTGAAAGGAAGTACTGTATTGCATAATATTATTACAGATGTACAGTATGTTCTCTGTTTAGACATTTGGAAATTGCTCCAAAGATGAACCAGACATGTGAAGGTCCACAATTTTTTGAAGATATTGACTGACTTATTTACATTTTCCCATGATGTCAAACAAAGAAGTGCTGAAATATGTCTGTGAAGATTCTCAATCATTGAGTTGAATTTATCTGGAAGTTGAGTCATGTCAACTGGACTTCTTCTTAGTTAACATCCAGAGAAGAAGTGCATGAAAATGTATTGATATTTTGATACGTGTTTTATTTTCATTTTTATCGTAAAGCACTTTCGATCAACCACGGTTGTGTTAAAATTGTGCACAGTGAATAAAATTTTCCCTGTCTTGCCTTGCTTAAAGTACATCACCAGGTACTGTACACCTCCAACTGACTCAAATATCATGTAGATTATCAAAGGGGTCAAAAGCCATGATATACCATTTCCTGGAATTTTCCAAGCTGTTTAAAGACATTGTCAACTGAGTGTATGTTAACTTCTGACCCACTGGAATTATAAAATAGTGTACTCTAAGTGAAATGATCTTTTGGAAAAATTAATAGCAAACTGTCATGCCTTAAGCCAGGGGTGTCCAAATCCAGTCCTGGAGGGCCAGTGTCCAGCACAGTTTGGTGATTCTTCTTCTCAAACACAGCTGATTTAACTAATCTGTTAATTACTAGGTTCAGTGGGTGCATTTAGGTGTTGGTGAATTACAAACTGTGCTGGTCACTGGCCCTCCAGGACTGGATTTGGAGACCCCTGTCCTACTGTAACTGACAAGAAATCTGTGCTAAAGTGGTAAAGAAAATAATCAGTTTTAATGACTTAAACCTAAGTGTAAGTGCTTGAATAGAGTGGATGCTTAGCGATGACTAAACTGACTCCTACATAGACTCCTACATCTGTAAACCATGTATTTTCTTTTTTCAGGTAACTCGGTAGTGGCATGCTCCAGTCAGAGGAAATGGAAGTAGACAAATCGGAAATGAAAGAACTTTCAGAACCAACTTCACCAATGCTAATATTCAACGAGAACCAAAGCAGCAAGGTCTCGTGTTCCACTCCATTCCTACCAATGAGGACCATCACACCACTCAGCTCTCCGCCATCCTCCCTACTTGTAATCCGCTGTCCTGAGCATTTGCTGGAAATCCTGTCAGCACAAATACAGGAAGGAAAGACTGTCTGCTCACTGGAATTCCGCCACGTGTTTGGATTATATCTTATGGTAGAATGCTAATCGCAGAGACAACACACTGCTAACGTCAGAACTGTTTTATTTGTTCAGTTTCTACTTCCCCAAGCTGCTTAGACATTCTGTTGTGCTATGGTTTTCTTTCTTCTGTCTGTTGATGCTTCCTGTAACCTCACAGTTTGAACCTGAAATGAAAAGTGACATTTTTGCTTTCCCTTCCAAAACCTTGTTTCTTTCTCAGCATCTTAACTTCAGAAACTAGAGCTGCAGTTCTGGACTTACTGACCATCAGTAGATTATTTTGTTCCTTTTCTAATAAAGAAATAATAGGTAAACTTTTTGACGCAAAAGACAAATAAAACAGTAGATGTTATGGTATAATTCTGTAAAAGTGTAAAATATTACAAGTATCAGATTCTTAGAACCAGAAGAAATGTATAAAAAAGAAAAAGAAAAATCTCTCTAACAGTTTTAATATTGATGTTTTTAACCAGCCTGGTAACTGCTATTGAGTACATGTGTCAGTATTATCTAAAATAAATAAAGCTATTTCAAAGGAAATTAAAGAACTTATGTGATGAGTGAAGTTTATTTGATGTTGTATATCTAAATTTCTCTGGATTAAGGTTACAATTTTCTTCAGAAAATAACAAGAAAAAGAAAATAATACCAGTCATTGAGAAGATACTGCATACCAAAGCATTAACACAACTCTTGGTTTTATTCATGTCTCCTCTGTAATCATATATTATATTATGCTCATTACTGAGCATCCGTTTAACGCACTTGATCCCGCTAACTGTAAAAGAATAGTGATTTACAACCCCATTATCGATTATTGCCAAGAAGAGAGTAAGAAGCCTGGTTCCTCTCAAAGAGATTTTCCTTGTCACGTCCCCTCTGCATGGCCCATTAGGAATCTAAATAGAAATATAAAACCAAATTTCTATAAAGCTGCAATGTGGCATTGTCCGCCGTTAAAAATGCCGTACAGCTCCAAACTGAATTAAAACAATACAGGAGACATGGATAATACTGTTCTTATTAGACTTATCAGTGAGTGCTCTGAGCATGTGAAGAATCCTTAGCTCAGTAATTACCGATGCTGTTCTGAAAGATCTACCTTCCTACACAATTGAATTCCATCTGCTCCAAATAATCAGTCTTCATGATTAAACAGATCAGCTCCATTGGATTAGAATTAAAAACTGAAACAAGGTAGTTATTTAGGAAATGGATTGGTGGGTACTGTCTTAGAATGGGCACAGTCAGCACATTAAGAAATTATAAGAAATTATAAGAAATTCACGGAATATAAAAATCAGATGCATGGCAACCCAGAGAGAGAGAGAGAGTGGATTTAAAAGGTTTAGGATGTAAGTGTGAGTCAGAATACTATACATTCTTAGATAAGAGCTACAGTAGCATCTTGCCAAAAAGGCAGGTTTAATTCTTAAAACTCAAGCATCACGGATCTGCAACACAACACTGTTCAATGACTGATTTGATAATCTAAACTACATATTAGTATAAAAATATATACTTATACTGTAGCCCAGATGTTTATTCACAAATATACTGGTATGCTTATCCAAGTTTTTTGTAACAGAAGAAAAATGGATATGAATAGAAATCTCTTTTTCATTTATTCCGCATATTGAGCTGAGGGGACTCTGATATTCTGATATTACAGATACAAATGTAAAACACCCACTAGAACTGCATTTTGCCTTGAAGGATAATTATTAGAATACAAGTCCGCTTTCATTATTTTGTAAAGTCATCTTTCTTAAAATGTATTTTTCTAAGACATTCAGTTAAGGTTATTGCAAATATATATTTTAATTACAACATTCATGCTACCTTGTTGCCTGTACACGTGGAACCTTTTGAAATATATTTAATATTTACCTTAAAGTCAACTGTTGAACAGTTAGACACTCTTCAAAATTTTATAAAGATCTTACGAAGAAGAAAAGTAAGTTAACTCTCATGGACACTTGGAAAGTACAACTGAAGATTAGTTTGTAAATTAAATTATTACTTTTGCTATTTTTCTATAGAATCAGTAGATTGTTCATAATGTCTTTACGTTCGAAGCATGGGTACTATTTTTCTGTGGGATCAGACCAGACGGGCTACCCTTTGCTCCCCGTAACCATAAGTGAGTCTTGGTGCCCATGATCCTGTCACCAGTTCACTGGAATAAATGACAATCAATGTTTACAGTATGTGTTAATGTTGTGTGGTGTTAATGTTATGGCTGATCAGTGTATACACCTAACAGTATTTAACCCAGCCTTGCTATTATTGATTCATGTATATTTACTTAATTAAACAAGCACATTCAACTCAGCAACTCATTTTACTCACTGCAAATGTATGCATGGCATTAAAAGAGCTGAATATAAAGTAATGTTACACTCTCTTTACACTTTATTCTTGGTCAGTCTGTCCCAGACACTGCCCTTACAATCAGAAGCTAATTTAATATACTGATTCAACACGTCTGAGACTGAACATATTACATTAATGTAAACCTGATACAGTTACAGACACATAGTTTTGTGTAAATGACTTGCCTGAAGCACGAGACACTGTCTTAGACTCTTTTTAACTGACTGATGGATTTACTCTCTAACTTCTGCAGCAGACATCCATATGCTTCGGTTCAAGCTGACATCCTTTACAATCTATATACAATCCAGTATGCAGATTTCCTCTGCAATATAGGCACAAGGAGTGATGGGAACAGATGAGAAGATGTTCCATGCACTATTGAAAGCAACAGCAAATGATGTCCCAAATGACTGCCTAGCAATACATCCTTGACTAATTATGTTAGCAAACTGTACATATTAATACATTAGCAACCATAACAAAATAACAGCATAGGCTTCAGACTGCATGAGGAATAGTGTGATGATGGATGCATTTTAAGGAACTGAAAATCCTAGTGCGCTGTGTAATGTATTGTACTGTTTGCCTGCATTTTTTTCAATATATATCTTCCAAGCTATATATAAATCACATCTTATTGGATCAGTGTCCAAGTTAACAGTTAAGTCTGAATCTCTTACCAGACTGAAGAAATCTTATACATGTACTGTATAGTTTAATTTTATGTACAGACAATGCTACTATTACAGTTAGGATACAGACATGTGGGCACAATGCTACTTTTGCAGTGCTGACATAAGCCTGAAGACTTAGAGTTAAAGCACTGACACATGGGTAGCATGATCCTGTTAGAGCACTGTCTCTAGGCCATTAGTTTACAGTTACAGCTCCGATACCTGAACACAGCAGTTATAGCACTGACACATAGATAAAAGGTTAGAGTTACATAACAAGAGAAAAGAGACATTTTTTTTCTGATACATGGTTAAAATCTTGCAGGTAGGACAAACACATTGGCAGCACACTGTAGTTATACTTTTACAGTGAAAAGAATGCTTATGTTAGATCACTGATTCTTCACTGATTCTTGGCAGTAAATTTGCAGTTGCACCAATGGCACATGCTTACTGTACATCCATCCATCCATCCATCTATCCATCCATCCATCCATCTAGGAACCTCTGTAGTCCAACTAGGGACCATGGATGCCAGTGGTGACAATTGTATTTATTCCCATTTTCACAACCGAGAGAAATACAAGTGTCCACACTATGAGCAATTTGGGAATGCAAATTAGCCTAATCTGCATGTCTTTGAACTGTGGGAGGAAACTAGAGTATTCGGAGGAAACCCACCAAGCATGGGGAAAACATGCATGCACCCCGACCCTGAAGGTGCAAGGGGACAGTGCTAAATATTACACCACCATGCCACCTATGCTTATATCATTGCAAATGAAAAAGTTTAACAACCAAGAGAAAGACTCCATTGTTACCATCACACATATTTCTTATTTTAATTAATCTTTTATTCACTCTAAAGTAGCAGGTTAATATTCTACACCCTCTTTTTAAACCACAGAGTAATAGAGCCAGTATCATGCTCATTGCTTCCTCTCCACACAAGCCCATTTTCTCCTTGGCTTTTAACCAATGAACCTTAAGCATAATGGTTTGTGATGTGTAAAATCGTTCTAGTTAGTTCAGTAATGCAAACACTATAGAACTTTTGTCATAATGGATACTGAGAAGAGGGTCATAATGATTTCTCACTGTGAAGGCATGAAGCTGACATACCACAGCCAAGTCTCTGTGAATGTTGTACTAGGAAAAACACTTTTTACACTAGCCACTATAAAATACCAAAATATAAACTATAGAAACATGCAATATTCTCTTATATGTACTGAAGTCCTTCTGCCACAGTAAATCCTAAATGAAGAGACACCTGACCTTCTCAGGCTATGGAAATATAATTGTGTCAGGAAAAGAGAGAGACATGTTATCTAATGTTATTTTTTTCTGCAAATTAGCTACCACTGTACCATTAAGTGCATTTCCGTCTCACCCAAGCACATTGTAGACTTAGTTACACTTCCTTTAGCATTGCTCTTGTGCCTTATGAGCATTCTTTTGCTTTTTAAACACTATTATCGTACTACTGTAAGTAACTTGCTAGCTAATGGAATTTAGCTATCTTGCTATGAATCAAGTAATTTTGCCTCATAAGTACATTGACTAAAAATGTTTTATAAGGGTCAAATTACTGGCCTGGATAAAGTAAGGAAGACAACGAAAGAGATTTGAAATGAGTTAAGAAAAATAAGCTCAGCCATCAAATTCATTGGATACATTTTGGTTGGAAAGAAATGGTGATGATGCAAACACTTGGTTAAGCTGCATCATAAAATAAAATGTCAACCTTAGAAATCACAGCTATGTTAAATAGTGGAAGTAAGAGTATAAATATTGAACTTTAGAGCATTTTTTAAAAAAGTGGTGAGATAAGCCTATACCAGAGCAAAGGGTTCACCAGGGTAAGAAGAGAAGCACATGAAGCAATGCACCCATCAGGAATAGTTGCCACTTTTCAAGCCTCTGAAGGCAGTGATATTACTGTATCTGGAGTTGAGTAATTTGTTCAAATCTAGGCTCTGCAGATTTATGTGGCAATAAAAAAAAAGTCAGCTGAGGACCTTAATGCACTGAATGACAAGACTCATCACATCAATGGATAATTTTTCCCCTGATGGTACGGGCTTATAACGGGTCTGTGAGGAATCATTTTCACACATGAATTGGCCACCACATTACATATCATAATCCCCCAGCCACTGGATGCAGTGCCGGTCCCAAGCCCGGATAAAATGGGAGGGTTGCGTCAGGAAGGTCATCCGGCGTAAAACCTGTGCCAAGTTGTTGTGCGGACTGGATATTCCGCTGTGGTGACCCCTTGCCGGGAGCAGCCGAAAGACCAACAACATTACATATCATAATCAAAGCTAAAGACAGTTAAACAAAATCTTATTGTGTGCGACTTTGTTTTGGCCAGGCAGTGTATTTGTAGCCCAAAAATATGATGTCATTCCAACATAAAATGTTCCAGTTCTAAACCTTGTTTTGATTAATGAAACATTCGGTAACTGGAGTAAGTAGCAAACACATTCACTGCAACACTGGTGACAACGTATTACCTATTATGGCTGAATGTATTATTTATTTAGTTATTTTTGGGTTATAAACACTTTGCCTATTGACTATTGGACTCCGCTAATGAAAGCAATACAATTCCTATTAAAAGCTCATTTCAATCTATATATTCTTAATCATCTTGTTGTGATTGTTTATAGCAGATGACTCATAGAAAATGATGACTATACTTGCAAAATAATACAATTATTCTGGGTTAACAAAAATGACAGTAACCTGGCAAATGAGTAAATTACTTGTTGACTATAGAGAATAAATCTCTTGAATTAAAGGTTTTGCAAAAAAATATATATTTTCCAGTGCTATAATTATATATTTTTAAATCTATTCATTACAGCTTTTTGAAAACGTTTACAATATTATTTAAAACCATGTGACAAATTCATGTCAAAGCAATTTTTGCGCAAACTGTTTTAGTAATTACTTCCTCATAAATTAGCAATATAAATTTCATTGCATTATTTAAACTATGTAAGAAGCAATAACTTGTTTTTGTAAGTTGAACAAACTTATCAAGTTTTACATTTGGCCACACCTCAACAGCGCTTCTGTAGGTTGTGATTGGACACTCCGGATTGGACACCTGGGCTTGTTTTCCGTAGAAGGCTGCACCTTTTTCTTATTTTTAATAGATTCAGTCTTTCCTGGGTTTTTGTTCTGTAACATACAGTGGGAAAAAAAATCCAAACAGAAAAAAACACCATTTTCAGTGCAGTCTATGGTAATTGACAGTTTACTGCAGTATAGAGGACACCATTTACTGTTTAAAGCTTATTTTGAAAAGCTAGTAGTTTACAATAAGCATTCTATCAATAAGCATTCTAAATTTGCATGAATTTGAAATGTTGCTATTTTAATTATTTCATTATAGATTATAGATAATATAGTTCTAAGTGTAATTGACTTACAATATAAATTTCACATTTCAGTAGATTCTGCTATTTAAAAAAGATTATCCAATATTTATTACTTAAATCAAATGATTTTAATTACAATCATGTTTACAGTGAGGGTCACAACTCTAAAGAAATGCATAATTTGTTTTTCCTCCTCTAATTCTTCCAAAGCCAGTAAAATTGGTAAAGGTTTTGGTAAGTTGGTGACAAGCTAAATCTGGTGTATTCATTGAGATAGAATATTAAACTCTATAGAGTACTGATACCCTAGGACCTGTGTTGAACACCCCAACTTAACTTCATAGAGAGAAGCAATTAAAACCTTTTTTTTTTTTTTTTTTACATAATTATACTACTGTACAATTTAAATATACGTTTAAGCTTATAAAGGTCAAATACACAAATAAACTCATTATGCCGTCATGTTTTGTTCCATGCTTACTTCACAATATAATTTTTTACTAGCCCTACAGATTGCATGTGTTTAGAATTTGATGTAAGAATAAACAGAACAGATTAATCTCTGTCTTTCTTGTTTTCATTGTAAACTTGTTTGTTCACAGTTTGCTAATGAGACAAGAGAGAGTGAACAAAATGAAAATTCAATGTCTGTGTAAACTCACCCTGTTTTGGAGCTAAAATAGTAAATCTTCTCCAGTTTTATAAGTAGTTGCCTATTTATAAAATTCACTTCTGCCACTGTTTTTTCTTTTTTTTATCACTTAGTTTGGTTATTTATACTAGAAGTTGTAGAGTATCTTGAATTTGGGTTGATTTGTTTCATATTTCATTAACAGCCTTTACTGCCATCATCACTGTTATGTATATCTTTCTCCATATACTTGATTTCTGTGTTCTCTGCTGGGTGCTAATCTATCCTTCAGACCTGTGTCTAAAACCTATACAGACATTTATTGGCTTCTGATGGCGAGATGTTAAAGTATAAGCTTCGCCACGTTTTTGCGCTAATTTGATTTGGTTACAGAGTCAAGCAAAAGGAGAAAACATCTATGTGCAAGACTCAATTTTTCCCTTTGGCAACACACATGCTCTCTTTTCTTCTCTCTCTAACACATTTGTGATGTCTACCAGGACACAGCATGTGTTGCTTATGGTTGCAACCTGTTTTTAGAAAAAGGGGAAGAAAGATGGCAGGGGGTCCAGTTGTTTTTAATTAACAAAAGACACTATAGAAAGAATAGCTGATGCTAGATTCTCATGGGATTATCCTTTCATGGGGAACTGTCAAAGATGAACACTGACGCTGCACAAATTTGGCTACAAATGTTGCTGATTGTAGTTCAGGTGGCACATCTAAAAATAAAAAAGCTGACGTTTGTAGAATTCCAATGTCCAACTGCTATCCTTGTTGACATTTAATTTGTAAAACATATTTTATATCATTTCCAATTCCAATCATTTCCGAATAATTTTACTGTACATGCTGAACATTATTTTTTTTATTTTATTTTATATATATTTTTTGGAATCAGGTTTAAATGGCCCCAGGCATGAAATGATTCAAAAGGTCAAGTGTTTACGTAGTGTTTTTATGTCATTTTTGTTTTTCTCCGTCAGTCTACAGTATTAACTCAGTTAATTAATCAGTTTGTGTACTGCTCATTAAATCGTAATGATGATGTGAGTGCATTTGCTTATTAGTGTGCTTTTTCTGGTTGGAATTATAAAAGATTCATACGTAATAATGACAATGTTTTTAATTAAATTAAATTTTTTTTAACTAATTCTAATTTTTGTTTAGTACATTTCACTCCAATATTTTTTTTTGGCAAACTAATAAAAAAAAAAATAGATATAAGAGTTATATATAAAAGTCGCAAGTACCTCAAACTTCCATTAGGGATACACTCATCTCAATTCGAGAAGCACTGTAATAATTGGATGTTATCACTTTCATCACTTCGCAGTTTGTATATAAACAACTTTGGAGCTATTGATGTTTTGACTCCTCTCCCAGCATGAGCACTCAGTGTATATTTAATTAAAACCAATCAAAACCCAGATAGCATTTCCTATTCACATACTGTCAGCATGCATCAGACAGGAGACTGTGTGTGCATGTGTGCTATAGTTTTATAAGTAAAACTGACTGATATGGAGACCGTGGTGTATGTTTAACTGGTGCCCCATGGGGAGAGACAGTAAACACCAGATGCCTCTTTGAATTTGTCGCTTGAATTCAAAGCATGCTGACACTTTCACCACAGTGGGCTATAATGATCTGATCACTCTTACCGCTTTCACTCTGAAAGTTATATGTGTCTGAGAGTGCAAGCTTTGAGGTGTCAAAGATGTGCAATGGATGAAAATCATGACGATCACATGGAAATATGTCATATAGACTTTGCACCATTTCACTTTAATGGGGATTAGTGCTTCAGGCATTTTCAGGACATTAACTAGATTAACAGCAATCATAAATGACATTAATAAAATTAAATCTGTGCAATATGTCAGTGGTGATTGTATAATTATGCAAGCTACTGCTATGTCCCTTCAAGGTTTGTGCTGCTCTGTCTGATGAGTTTGATAGCACAATTAAAGCAATCATCTGCAACAACGTCTTCTTCCTAATGGATTATTAGGAAGTCTTATTGCCTGTTTATCATATATCCCGTGTCAATTAGCTTAACAAATCAACTTTTATTACAATTTATTCGATAACCAATCTGGTCAGAAAAAAGACTCCTGTCTCATTTTTTTCTTTCTTGATCCTTGGCATGATTTCTGTGTCATTCAATTCCATGACTATGTTCAGATATTCAACCTTCTTTTTTTTTTCTTTCTTTACCACTGGCAGACTGCAGAGTTTATCCTTCAAATCTGAATCTGTACTTTTATACCTTTCATGAATTTGTCTGCTTTTTCTACAGCATTTAAAATTTTTTTTGACCAGATCAGAGAACCTGTGTCACTGTTCATTTATCAAGATGTTAGTCTATTTTGACTATTTTGAAGAAGAATTTAAATTAGCACTTGCTTTAGCTACAGCTTTAACAAATTGATGCGGCAGGGCTTGAATCCTTCACTCTGTCCAGCTCTGTCCAGGTGCTCTTTTCACTAGCTGAGCCAAATCTTTTTATTAGAAAATAATATTTTTGTTTGTTTGTTTGTTTGTTTGCTTGCTTTTTTTTGTTTTAACAATAAAGCCTGGTAATTATCAGTTACAGTAGTTTGCTTAATTCCCTTGTTGTTCCCACTCTAGCTGTATTACAGTAGCAATGCCTCCCTGTGACATTAGAGCAGCACACAATAACCAGTTTCTCACAGGAATATCGAACAGCAGCAACCAAAATAACAAAGGATGTTTTAATATAAACATATTTAATGTCTTTCTTTTTTTTCTTTTTTTTTTTGTATTTTTACATTTAATTAAAACCAAAGCATAAAAAGTTTTTTTGACCCTTGGTGTTTCTGCGCCATTGAAGGTAAAGAACTTTAACTTCAGAGTACAAGAAGAGAAAAGACAGACAGTCAGCTCTATAATTATAACAAGAGAGAAAAAAAAGACATATAGTGTATGTAGAGACATAATGTTAGCAATGATGTACTGAAGAAATATGTTGAGTTAACTGCTTTCATGGTAAGTCTCTGATTAGGGTAATTATGATTTTTTTTCTTGACCAGATTAGATTATACAGTATAATAATAATAATAATAATAATAATAATAATAATAATAATAATAATAATAATAATTGATTATACTTTTTTATTAGTTATATTAATTGGTCATTAAATGTCAATTTAGAAATATATAATTAAATAATTAGCCAATTAATAATAATAATGCATAATAAAATTTTATAATAATTATAATTATGTTATTTAAAGAAAAATGTAAAACATAGTGTGGTTAATGTTTGACTGGCAGTGTACATAAGCAACAATTATTAAAATTCGGAAGGCTGTTAGAGCTTAGTGAAAACTAGAGCATATTTGAACAGGACTTAATGAAATTGAAATGAACTTGGGAGAAGTACGGTCCTTTAGACCCATTAAATTGTATCAAACAGTGGGCATACTTTCTCTTTCTCTCTCTCTGTCTCTCTCACAGTCGATTAGTGGAGTAAGAAAGGACGAAAGGCTCATTTCTAGGACAGATCTCCTCTGTTGACCTCTGACATCTCATTTGCCAACGTCAGCCTTGTGGGGAGTGTGGAACTGGCAGACATGTTTGTTCAGGCTTTTTGATATCTGTCCTTTATGTGTCCTGCATTCAGACTTTTCTCCTTTCCAATCTTTCACCCACCTATTCTCTCTCTGCCTCCCTATGAGAAGGTTGAATTACTTGGCCTGCTTATTGAGTCATGCTCGCAGACTTTGCTCTGTTTTGCTGAAGTGTGAATCTGTGAGAATCTGACCTTGTGTGACAGAGGAGGAGGGGTCAGGGGAGAGGGAGATCAATAGACAGGAAGACTGCGTTGTGTTTTTTGTATCCTTGTGTGTGTGTTCGTGTGTGTGAAAGGGAGAGCAAGAACTAAAAGAGAACACAGACAGCAAGAAAGATTCTAAGACTTGTGGTAACTTAGGTCAGATCGGTTCTGTCTCCTCTCAGAGCGTCTGGCTCACAGACGCTCATATCAAATTATATCCACTTGTGTGTGTGTATGTGTGTGTGTGTGTGTGTGTGTATACAGTATATATTATATCTTATATATATGAGAGATGTTTGGGATCTCTTTTGGGATCACTTAGAAATTTTTTTCAAGGTAACACACGAAATTATTCTGAATAGAAAATATAGCAAAAGAACAAGACATGCTGACATTGTCTGAGTTAGAAATAATGATTTCGATGGAAATGATGAACGTGTTCTTCAAACTTTTCCTTCGTAAAAAAAAAAAAAAAACTTTTGCAGCAATCACAGTCTAGCAGACCATAGGCATTCTATCTGTGCAAGATAATCTGATAAGATTTCACCCAATGCTTTCTAGAGCATCTTTCACAAAATGGATTGGCTTGATGGAGTCTTCCTCCGCACCATACGGTCAAGCTGCTCCCACAACAGCTCAATAGGATTCAAATCTGGAGACTCTGCTGGCCACTCCATTACAGACAGGATTCCGGTTATGATTAATTGTTGAAATTGATCAAATTGTTTGTGAATTTCATGAAAATGTGTTTTTCTTTGCAAAAACTCATCACCCAACAATTTAGTTTTTCCTTCACCGATGGAACATTCTAGGGTTCTAATCATTTTCACATATGAACTTGTAATCCAAGCTAAAGGTGACTGAAATCTAAGAATGTGCAACTTTGTTTTTTTTGCCCAGGCAGTGTATCATCGAACACAGGATGCAAAAACATTATAGCAAGGAAACACTATATTTTAACCTAAATCATGGGCTAAAATGACTCTAAAATTACTTGTCTCTGGGGCAGCTTATTTAAATGTAGAATGGCTATGGCTTAATTTTGTTGCCTTCTATGTTTTGTCATACACTGCCTGGTAAAAAAAGAAACATTCATTCAATCACCTTTAGCATTCAGGTCATCAGCTGACTTTATTTTATTGACACATAACCCCTGATCATAACACTGCATCTGGAGGCTTGTACAGTGGCCACAAAACCTGATGTTTACATCGTTTCATGCACTTCCATTTTTAGCCCTATACGCGGTTTACTCTGCTATAAGGTCAGTCTGAACTCATTAGACCGCATAATCTTTTCCTATGGCTCCAATCTTTATGCTTCCTAGAAAATTTAAACATTAGTTTTTTCTGATTAGCCTCACTAACAAATCGTTTTAACACAGCTGTTTAGTCTCAATCCTGTGAGTTTTCATCACATTTTGTGTTTATAGAAATGCTCTTACTTTCACTGTTAAACATAGTTATCATTTTTATTATGTTTTTTTTTTTTTTTTTTTACCATATAACTTCACAAAATCTTTAATTGATCTCCATTCATGTATTTTTTTTCTGACTAAATTTCTACCACAAAGTTGATGGTTTAGCAGTATCGTTCCAGGTATTGACAAAGGATTCTTAAGATAAGATAAGATAAGATAAGATAAGATAAGATAAGATAAACCTTTATTAGTCCCACAAGTGGGAAATTAGTTTTGCCATGGCAGAAAGTGGACAGTACAAAGTTAAAAATTAAGAAACAACAGAATAAAGTAAAATAAAATAGAAAAAAAAAGAATACTAACAGTATAAAATGTACACTATACAATCTGGTAGTAAAATATTTACATAAATATATTTTTAGACTATATGTAAGCAGAGTAGACTAAGTGATACTGTATGTCTGTACACAATGAGTATTGTATATGTATACATAACCCATGTTCCAGACAGCTCAAATCTACTTAGCTGTTTTCTTTGCTTGATATAGGCCGATAATTTGAAATGGTGACTCTTTTTTGGGCCAGGCAGTGTATATTTAGTATTAAGGTATTTCAAAAATTTTAATACAATTTGATAATGCAGGTAACTGAGGTCAGACTTCAGTCTTGATTTGAAGCAAGGTGACTTAGCTCTTCAGATAAGGGTGGTGATAATTTTTCCACCTGGGTTCCAGGAAAGAGTTTGAGTATGTTAATAATGTTAATACTTGGCTAATTTTACTTAACTTTTTTGCTTAATATTTAGTTATTTCTCTTGACTGCAGTCCCTAGCCTAACCCTAACCCTGCAGTCTCTGAATGCTAGTGGGCTGATAATAACCGCCTAGCTGCGCCATAATTTTCAGTTTCAGTCTTAATAGCATCTGATGAAGGGTCTGACTTGGCCCCTGCCAGCTCTCCAGTGTCTATGACAGGCTTGAAACTAGCCATGGCAGCCACTCTAAAAACAACACTGGCCTCAGTAGGGTTGGATGGTGCAATACCACCCAGAGCATGGAATGCACTTTTTCATAGAGCATCTGTTGCAAGAGAGTTACGTACTGTATGCCACAGTGCAAAGACTTTATTGACAGCTTTCAGTGGAATTCCATTATTTTTAGGTTGTGGATGCTAATGCCATTCCTTCTACTTCTGCAGAGTTTGTAGAACTAAAATTATCACAAAATATTAAAATAATAAACATAGTCAAGTCAAATATAAATAGTCCCAAAATATTCTTAAATGCAATAATGGTAGTAGTAATCATCATTACTCAAATGGACATGTACAGTTCACGAAACTGAACAAAATAAAATAGTTTGAGATGAGCAGATAATATACAGTATATGAAATTGAATATAGAAATACAGATAAAAACAAAATGTGTTATTTGATTTCTTTTCAAAGGGGCATCCGGTTGAGTCTAGATAAAATGTACTTTTTTACATTTACATACAGTACAACCAACTACAAATGAGCAATAAATAAATAAATAACTTATTTAATTAAAAATTAATTAAAAGGTTCAGACCATGCCTATGTGGATATTTCATTACCATAAATGAAGGGGTAAATAAACAGATACAAAAACAGGCATTGAATGTGTTCAAGTGCTCTGCACTTATCCAGGACCTTTCCATGATTTCACCAAGTTCTTAATTTCGAAAAGGACTTTCCCACATTCCCAAACTGTTTGTGAATGCATGATGAATTGAAATTCTTGACAGTTCTTCATCACTTGAATTCTGTGAAGTAACATGCCTTAATCTCCTATAAATTGGATACACGTTGGCCATAAATTGTTTTGTTGTACCCAGAAATAACTTAAACAATGTACTTTTGACTTCATTACAATCCATGCCACACTATGTATACACTTTCACTCTTGAACTACAGAGAAAGTACAACGCCTCATGATTTGCTTTGATTTGTCAAGACTTGTCAAGACGTCCTACTATCTCTCTCAAACCCCCTACAATCTGTCAAGACTTGATATGTTGTTTGGTCATGAACCATATAAATACCCGTTTTGTACTGTACATCTTCTTATGAACTTCCTGTTTATTAATATTTAAATCCAACAAAAATGAGCACCAAATGAACACCATTGGGCTGAACCCTAAATCACTTCATCTTTTCTATTTAAGAACTAAATAAAACTAACTATATATATATGTATAAAATTGTTGGTGAAAATAAAGCATTCTGCCACCCTCCATATGGCAATGCATGTCAATTTTAAATGCAGCCACCAAGACTAGTTAGCTAGTGGTGTCTTTTTGGGAATGATCACTGTCATCCAATATGTCCGGTGTCGCATCTTTAGAGGATGAACATAATGTTCATAGCAGTTCATAGTAGGACCACCGAAGCCCTTAGCAGAACGATAAGATACAATTGGTGAAGTGACAGATTGGGAAGGTCCATAGATAAATAACAGCAAATCACAAAATAATCTGCATATTTCTGGACCAATGCAGTACCAATGAACAGCTACAGTAGAATCAACTTTCATGTAACTTATTCACTGCTACAATGTTTTTAGTCTGTGACTACTGTAAATTTTACATTTTTGAGCATTATCAGGATTTTTTCCCCCCAGATGACTGTGATTTCCTTCAGGCCATGGTGAGATGTAAAAAACTGTAACAGACTCTTAAGGCTATGCTGGTATAGAATTAAATTTAGCAGTTTGAAATGGTCAAAATGAGATTGACTAACTCAGTTATAGTTAACTTCGTTCTCAACTGATCAATATCCAAATAAAAACGTTTTCAAATTCATGAAGTCCATGCTAAAAACATTCTTGATCGATCTGAACTGTACTGTATGTAGAGAAAAATGTCATGACCAAACAACACTGTAAAATATTTTTACCAGCAAACAAAGTCTTTTTTTTTTATTTTAATAAATGTTCTCTATAGCTAAACCAGCTCATACCTTAACTTTTAATTATCTTTTCTTTTATAATTTTCTTAAACTTTTCTTAAACTTTAATATTTTACCAGTTCTCCATAATACTCTGTGATGCATTACTTATTTACTGGCAACAATATGGTACAATGCAGCAGTGTAATATTAATTCACCCACATATACAAGTTAACAGAAAAAACGAAGAAAGAGATCATTTAATAATCCTTCTTTAGAACTTTCAACTTTGGTGACAAGCTTTGTGGTTCAGCATGTAACCAGCCAAATACAAACCCCATTCATCATCCTATTGTCCTAATGCCTGGATCATTGTTCTGCTTCCTGTTCTGACAGTATAGTGTCTTATTAAAGGTCCATGGCATAACATCTCTTAAGAACAGTATTATTGTAAAATGACATTTCAAGCAGAAGACAATTTCTGTTTGAGGTTTTATAAAATACAGTTATGTTAGTTCTTTCATGGATATTATGCACATTTTAATAGGTTGTGATAAAAAGAAACCTCTATTAAAACAGAAACAGAAACACACACACACACACACACACACACACACACACACACACACACACACACACACGTTGTTGTAATATACAGTGCATGCATTTACTCTTTTGTGTTACATTGTCAGGATCTTTCCTGGCTCATGAGCAATTACAGTACTAAGTAAAATAATTACAGTACTTAAGTGCATATTTGGGCAATAATCTTTCATTTTGCATATTAATTTCCAACACATAAAGTTCCATATATTTAAATTTTACATAAAGGCCTTCATTTGTTGTTCACATATACATTACAGTACAGTGAAATGTCATGTTCTTTGCATATCCTTCCACTCTACAGGAATTTCAACAGTCAGCAGGCAGAGAGCGCTGGGTCAGCCATGATACAGCACCCCTGGAGCAGATCAGGTTAAGTGCCTTGCTCAAGGCCTCAACAGTGACAGCTTGGCAATGATAGAAGTAAACACACTGAGAAAAATTTACCATGCCTATATTTAGCACACATTTTGTTATATACAGTATGTTTATATATATGGATGCATTATTATGTATGAAACCATTAATTATTTCCAATCATAACTTTAACAATAATAAATAAATAACATTTCAGAATATGTGCATGCAGACCAATATTCATATTTGCATGCATAAGCAGGCCAGTTTTCAGATGTAAATGACCTAGGTTCCAATAAAATAGAAAGGAGCAAGTGTGACGAAGTTGCCAGAAGAACTCATATTCTCTATCATAGTCAAACATTCTCTATCATAGTAAAAAAATAACAGCTGTTTTACTTACAGTAAAACACTGAGCAAAAGTATTGGGCACATAAAAAATGTCATAAGCAAAAATGCATTTAAGAACATTTCTACTTAAACAAAACTTCTATAAAGAATACTAACTAGCAATAAAATAAACACAATCCATATTTAGTACGGTGACACAGTGACATAGTGGATAGCACCATAGCCTTGCACCTCCAGGGTTGACAGTTTGATTCCCGCCTTGGGTGTATGGTTTTACTGAGCATGTTGCAGAATATACCAGAGTTTTTCTGGTAACGTTGTCACACTTGCTCCTTTCTATTTTCATGTGTAAAACCCAGGATCTGTCATGCACACTCAATCCGCAACCGGCACTAGGACCCGGAAATAATGCGGTTGCCAATCAGGAAGTATAAGCGGAGTAAACAAACCACAATACAATGCTTGACAATGACAATACAGTCATTGAGTTCGGCCCATGTCGGTTCAGGTTGTCGTTCTACGTAACCGTGAGTACTCACCTTTTGAGTTTCTGCTTTCTGCTATTGTGTGTGTATTTACAGGACGCGGGTTAAATTTGTGTTTTTCCCTTGCTCCCTTTTCGTGAGAGTCCTTAAACTAAAATTGCGCGGTTATCCTGCCTACTCGCTTTTTATCCGCGTTTGGGTTTACCATCCACGCTACATTGGGCTAACCGCTAAAGCTGC
>JAQMYG010000039.1:11527037-11537377 GCA_030014215.1 Clariallabes teugelsi
ATAGATTGTGTCTTTCTCTTACTCCTTAACTGTGAGAGTCCTTATATCAATCGCGTGATTATCCTGCCCATTCGTGTTCATCCGCGTTTGGGTTTACCATTCACGCTACAAAGGGCTAACCGCTAAAGCTAAGTTTTTCTGGTCTCCTCGGGTTAGTTCGCGACAACCTGAGCCTCCAATAATGAACTGGACATATTAACTTCAACATTCAAGAAACATCAACATTGAACTTCCAGCTGCTTAACACATAATATGGCTGCACTACAATTCTTGCTATCCAATATAACCCAAATGAGGATGGGTTCCCTGTTGAGTCTGGTTCTTCTCAAGGTTACCTCCTATTGCCATTTCAGGGAGTTTTTCCTTGCCACCATTGCCCTCAGCTTGCTCATCGGGTACAATCAGATCATTTTGATTCATACACATTTCCATATTTTCTTTTCAATCTGTATAGCTGCGTAGCGACACTGACCTTCATTGAAATGCTATACAAATTAATTGAATTGAATTGAGTGTTTGTTTTAAAAATGCTGATGGTGAAGTATGGAGGTCAAAAAGAGTTGCACTGTGTGTTTGCATTGCGCTAGGAAAAGCATCTGACAGGGTGTCCAGAGATAAACTGTCATATTGCATGAGAAGGTCAGGAGTGGCAGAGAAGTATTTGAAGGTGGTGCAAGATACAATATGTAGAAGGACATTGTTAAAGCAATGAGGTGTGCTGCACTGTAGGTACGACCGATTGGTTTAAGTTGGAGGTGGGACTGCACCAGAGATCGACTCTAAGGCCCTTCCTGTTTGCTGTGGTGACGGACAAGTTGACAAGAGTCCCCATGGACTATGACGTTTGCAGATGATATCGTGATTAGCAGCAAGAGTGGGGAGCAGGTTGAGATGAGTCTGGAGAGGTGGAGAGATGCACTGGAGAGAAGAGGCATGGAGATCAGTAGAGCAACTACATGTTGAGGACAGTGCAGGTAGGACGGTTCGGGGACAAAGTTAGAGAGGCCAAATTAAGACTGTTTGGACATGTGGAGAGGAGGGATGAGGGGTATTTCATGAGAATGTTAAAGATGGAGCTGCGAGGCAGGAGGAAAACAGGAAGGCGCAAGAGGAGGCTCATGGAGGTGGTGAGAGAGAACATGCGGGAGGTTGGAGTGACAATGGAAAGGTGTGCTAGATAGAGTTAGATGGAGACAAATGGGCCACTTTGGCGACAACAGAAACCGCTGATAGCTCCAACAGTACAAAGAATTATACATATGCATCATATGTGATTTGATAAAGATCTCTCATAAAGATCTCATATTGAAGCAATTTCCCTCTGGGATTAATAAAGTTCTTTGTGAACTTTATTAATCCCAGAGTTAAATAAAGTGACGTTATGCAGGTAAAGATGGTTACACAGGTTTACTGAGCCAACATGTGCACTATATTATACACAACCTGAAAAGAGACATCTGACTTTTACTGGAGAAAGTGTCAGCCTTCTTAAAGTAATAACAGAGGAGCCTTCAAGGTAATAGGATACTGAGTTAGTGAAGCGTGTCATTGAAGAGAAGTCTCTCTTGTCACACTAATCTTTATTTCCTAGACCTGACCTCTACATGATCATGACCTCATCCCTCAGCCAGTCATCTTCCTTTGTGACCTTTAGCATACGGAGTCAGATACCTGGTGTCATCTTTTCACAGAAAGACATGCATTGATCAATAAAAGACAGAGTATTTGTTCTTAATGTATCCTGCTCTTGTCTTCATCATATTTATATAACACCTGATGTGATACTGATGTGAAGACCATATACAGTATGGTCTCAAAACCAACTTACTATTTTTTGGGGGGGGTGGTTTGAATATTTCGGACAGAAGAACTAGCCGTCTCATTGCATTTCCAGTCTAAAATCACATAAAGTCATGTTCAAAGCTGAGATATTGCATAGAGTCTGTAGTAGAGACTTATTTATTAATTTGTTTACCTATTAATTTATTCATTTATAAATGCTAAAACGTAAAGATACTTCCTTCTCCAATATGGGAAGTTACAAATTTATTACACACAATTTCTCTGTTTGCATGTTTTCATTTGTAGCCCTGTGCCAAGTTGAGTGAACTAAATACATAGATTTTATTAGATATAAATATCATTAGATTTTTGGAGCCAAGGAAATTTACATTTACATACTGGTTCTGCCATTGTACTGTAGTTAGCCTTAGATACATAAACTGCAGGGATGTGTCATTTAATGTGTAGTGAAATATTATATTGAGCTATTTGGATGCTGTGCAAACAACATATTATATATACTTAATGAAGTTATGCGGGATGCTGTAGTATAACCTTGTGTTTTACTATTGATACCTCTCTTTTGTTTTCTGCTCCTCCTATCACTATCACTAGTTTTGGGTGCCATGATGCACTTGCAGTAATATTTTCAAAAGGAAATTACAGAGCTATACAGAGAGATAATGTTAGAACACACAAGAGATGCATGAGCTTTGTGTATAAGAGACTTAAGATTCACATGCTGTGTCTGGGATGCTATCGTGTTTGCTACATCCAATAACGTTCGCTCC
Organism: Clariallabes teugelsi; assembly: GCA_030014215.1. NCBI lineage: Eukaryota > Metazoa > Chordata > Actinopteri > Siluriformes > Clariidae > Clariallabes > Clariallabes teugelsi. The sequence goes on from JAQMYG010000039.1 coordinate 11,529,611, forward strand.
ATTCTCCTCTCCATTGGGATTTATGAACTTTACTACAACCTTAGGATGACAGACGTATATACAGTTGAATGATGCATAAATGGATTGTACAGCACTTATCGTTTACTATGCTATGGAGCTGTCATTAATTGCGGAAGTGAAACTGAATCTGGTAGAAAAGGATGCTGATGATGCTATAAGCTAAAGTTTTCCTATTGCTTTTTTTTATGTTTCTCATGTTCTTCAACAATCTTTGTAATTAAAAAGTTTTGATGTGCTACAAAACTTAATACTGTTTTCCCTGTTTCAATTGCTACCAGTATCACTCGCTAGAAAAACACAAAGCATTATTTATTTATTTATTTATTATTTATTTATGTTTATTAAAACTCAACCAACAAATGATTAATATAAACTTGCATACATAAATTATCAGAAATAACACTGCAAGCTGATTTATCCATTGTGACACAGTTGTGGAGGGTGGAGTTTTTATAAAAATGTATACTGTATGAAAAACAATTATGACACAATATTGTGACATTTATGCTTTTATTACCCTTGTGACTCAAATACACAAAATATTCATGAATCAGTTTTGCATCCTTTATTAAAAAAAAATAAACTTTTTTCCCCGACACTGCAAAAATGGAGTTAATTGCTGTCAAACTGTTCAGATATATTGTATATAGTTTATTTTAGTAATCACATACTTGCTTTTAAAAATCACAGTGGTATTTGCCAGAAATATAATTTAATAACTTTGCATTTAATAGGTATTTTTTACTGTAAAATAAAATGCTGTCTTAGAGTTATAGCATTTCTTTAAGTAACAGCTCTATTATTTTACTGTTTCAGAATTTGTGTCTTTTTCCCACCATAGCAAATATACTGTAGGTTGTCAGGTTGATCAGATAGGGTGTTTTCTGCAAGTGAGAAAGTGGGAATTATTAAAGTGGATTTAAATATTGATGAGAAACACACAGGGCTGGTTATAAACCCACACTTATTATATCACAGAAACTTCATCTAATGTTTTCCAATTCTGTGTATGATCATGTATGTTGGTGTGTTTATACTTGTTTTCAGTGTTAAGTGGCTTGTGTGAAATTCCCTGGCAAAAATACAAAATTATGTCCCCTCTCAGTCCAACTATTAATCTCAGACTACAGAATACTTCTCTAATTACTGCAGTCATTTTCTAATTAAGAAGAAGCTCATTAAGAAACTGTTGGAGGAGAGCTCCTCAAAAGAATAATTACACACACACACACGCACACACACACACACACACACACACTTTATACTATTATGAACCACTTTAGACCATGCGTGTATGTACAATACATATTGTGGACAGGTGACCTGACCTCCAGCATTGTGAGAGCTAATGACAGGATCAATATGTGGAATAGGAGTTCTTTTAGCCTGGTCCAAATGAAAGCCATGCTACATGGGAAATACATATGAAAACATTATTGATCAACAGCAAACGATTTTTACAGTATAGGTAACCTTGAAAGCAAACCTCCTGCAGGTTCACACCAACACTACTTGATTTAAAACCATTAATGTAGTCGGTAGAAATAGACCATTTAACCAGGATCCATTGTAGTAAGGTTAAAAGGAAACTTCACCATGATTAACTTAAGTATTAAGGGAGGAAACCAGAGTACTGTCATGTTCAGTGTGGATAAATCGGACACAGATGCAAAGGGTTTGCCACCGTCTATTTGAGTCTTTATTTTTCCTTTCTTTTCTTTCAACTTTTAGAGGAAAAAAAACAGGGGAAAAACAAAAACAAAAGTAAACAACAATACAGAACAAAACTTAAGCGGGCCTTAGCCTCCTCAGGCTGATTCCCCAGTCCGGCGGACTCGAACACCGACTGTCTCTCTTTTTTCAAACACGCCCACTGTTGTCCCGACAGGCACACCTCCCCTGAGGTGGATCTCACTTCAAACTTAAAACAAAACTTACTCAGACAGTGGGGATTTCTTACTGGCTGCTGTTATTCAGTCCTGAGGAGGAGACATGAACAGGAAGACAGGGAGTGAGCGACAGACATGGAAACACAACGTAATCACCACAGTGAACGGACAAGACGCCGCGGGTTCGGCTGGTTTAAATAGACACACTCAGGGGTATCACACAGGTGCACATCATTTGTGATAGAGAGACATAACACATTTGACACACTAGGGGGGGACAAAGCGGCGGCTCAGTAATCCGGAGACCCAGATCTTATTCCCCTGGACCGTGGTGGTACCGATGTTACAAGTACTCAGAGGAAACCCACCAAGTATGGGAAGAACATGCATACTCCATGTACTGTACACAAACCCAAAGTGAGTCAATCTCTATGGACCCCATGTTAAAATTTTACACTAGTAATAAACGTGTTTGCAGCCTTGGCAAAAAGAAAAAAATGCATTTGGTCTCTATAGATAGATTTCCCTTTCATGACAGCTGTATAGGAGGTGAATGTTTATGTAACTCATCAGTTACAGTTGCATTAAGCCATACAATTATGCATAATTGTGGTGTGGCCAATTTGAGTGACAGCTGCAATAACCATAGCATCTTAGCTAAGTTAAAGCCAATCTACCTATCTTGTGGCAAATGAGGTAAGTCTTTATGTTCCAAGCCAAAGCCAGGCTCTATTTATTCTGGCCATTTCATATTTGCCTTGTGTGACACAGAGGGTTTATCTATTCACTCATTAGTCAAGCATGGTGGAGATAGCATCATGGTTTAGGTTTGCATGGATACTCTGGGTTAGGCTAACTATTGTGTACTAATAACTTAGGATAGTAGCAGCAGACTTACTTCAGAAGCCTGTAGAAACAGTCAATCTGTGTACGTAAAGAAAAATGCATCCAATTTAATTTGGAAGAATTTCATCATGCAGCAAGACAATGAGCCAAAACACCCTGCCAACACAACAAAGGACTTCATCATATGAAAAACTTGGAAGGTTTTAGAATGCCCATGCCTTTAACCCAACTGAGCCTGCATTTGACCTCTAGAAAAGAAGAATGAATGGAGAATCCCCCAAGACAGCTCAAATCAGCAGATGTGTATGCCAAGAAGAGCATCTCAGAAGAAAGTAGAAAGAAGAAAGCAACAATTTGTGATGTCAGTGATTACAGGCGTGATGCAATAATTGCAAGCAATGGATATTCAACCAAATATTACATGTTTATTTATGACTATTTGAACCTATACTTTAGCTTACCTGGTCTGCCACTAAGGATGCCAGGTTCTTGATTGTTTGGTACATATAGATGTAAATACCAGTAAAAAGAATCTGAAATTTTGATCTATCATAACATATTCATTTTTTGATCTCAATCCCAGATGTCTTTAGCGTGTAGCAAAAAAAAAACAAAAAAAACAGAATTGGTCATGCTCTTTTATTACTTTTGGAGGTGACTATAAATATTTACAACGAAACATATTAGATGTGGTTCATAGTGGAATTTTCTTTTAAGTTTTTCAGCAGGAATTACAACAGAAAAGTCAAAAGGTGACAGTTTTAACAATTCATAACAACATGGAAATGAGTAATAATAAAAGAACAGAAGCATTGTTTTGATTATCAAGTGACAAATACCAGTGAGAGCTGTACAGTTGTTCTTTGTTGTTTCAGACTGACATGCATGAGCATAATAAAAGCGTGTGAATTTATGAGAATGTTGCCGGATCTCTCACACAAAGCATTCAAAATGTACCATATACTATACTATATGTTTCCAAATATACTTACAGCCAAGATAGATTAAGTTTATATTCCTATGTTCCTTACTTTCTGCGATTGTGTGTGTGTTTGTGTGTGTGTGTGTGTGTGTGTGTGTGTGTGTGTGTGTGTGCATACGTGAGAGAGAGGGAGGATGAGATGGATGTAATCTGGTGAAGAATACTGAAAAGGTCAAACAGCTCTGTGGGATGATGTAGCCGCTGACTTTATTAGTAAACGCCATGTCTGAACTTCATCTGTTCTTTCTCTTTCTCTCTATCATTCTCTCTTGGGGACAGAAGAAGTAGAAGAAGTCAAACAGAGAGTAGTAGGATGCAGTATGAATTCATACAGTATGCATATGTGGATCGAATCACAATCGTGTTCCTTTGTTTAGGGTTGAAATTGTTCAAAATGTTGATTAGGATTTTTTAAGGTTTGCATCTGCCTTTTTGTTTGAAATTTAAAAAAAAAAATTACTTTGGGTTTGACTTTACACTGTTCGTGCATGTTTGTTGATAGTACTTAAGCATGTATCAGCCATTTTATTAGCCGCAACCTACCATATTAGTATATAATATGTAATGGGAACCAAAAGTCAGATGGATTTTCCTTTTTCATTTTAAATTGCCTATAAAAAGGAGGTTCAGAAGGTTTGATAAATGTGAAATATTTTAAACTTACACAATCAATGCTCTATATTCTAAATATTCAACACTCAACCTAAATATTCAACTCTCAGCACTACATTCACAATATTCCAAGACTCTGGATTTGGGCTTGATCTAAAGGGTTTGGCACAAATGTATGGAGTCCATGCCAGCTCATGAGCACAATGTCATTAAATCAAAAAGGCAAACAACAAGAAAATATCGATTCCATGAAAGTATTCAATCAATTTAGTGCACAATTCAAGGCGCCAATGGTGGTATAGTGGATTGGTGGGTTTCCTCCAGGTATTCCAGTTTCCTTCTTCAGTCTAAAGAACCTAATTGGTATTCCCAATTTGCCCATAGTGTGTGTGTGTGTGTGTGTGTGTGTACAGTGGATTGGCATTGTCCAAGGTGTACCCCATCGCATGCCCTATGTCTCCTGGGCTAGGCTCAGGCCCCTATGACCCTTTGCACAGGATAAGTGGTATAGAAGATGAATGAATGAATGAATGAATGAATGAATGAATTTGACATGACATTATCCTTGGGTTTTCTTGGCTCAGGTTTTTGAATCGCACTATAATGTATGATTGTCAGTACATGTGCTGCTACTCATGCCAGTAAATATTCTAGCAAATTGTGCAAAGTGCAGTTTCTTTACTCTAGTTACCATAGTTACATATAAATCCACAAAAAATTTATATAAAGTATGAGAGAAAATGTAGTCTGCCTATAATCAATCACTAAAATCGCCTGAACAATTGGAACACATAAGACAAGACTAACTAACTAACAGATTTATATCTATGGAATGTTATCTAGTTTCATAATAGCTCTGATAATACAAAAGTAATTAAAGTTGAGGTTTAAAAAAAAAAAAAACACCTCAGGTTTCACCTACTGTATTAACTTCTTCTGGGTTATAGCGAATTCCATCAAAATCTTGTACCATCTCAATACTCACTATCTTGTCAGTACATGTCAGTGTCACTGCTGTTCTGAGAGTGGTCTACCACCAATATAATATCTGGTGAGCATTGGCCCTGTTGTGGTCTGGTTCCATTAATAGATAAGACCCAGATAAAATAATTAAATGACCAGTAAGTGGCGACTGTATGTGCCTACCATCAATGTTTTATGTCAATTTCCTTGGTGAAAATTCATGTGTGTTGTTAAAAACAACCACTTAATTTTCATTCGCTTAAGTATTAATTGCTCAGTTCATAATGAACTAGCATGCTTTACTGTATTATTGCTAACTGACTAATTACCTACTGTTCAACAGTGTTGGGTGTAACGCTTTACAAAGTAAGAGTTTGAGTACTTGGATACTTTTGGATATGCGAGAACTGACGCACGGAAAGGTGGAAACCTAATCACAGTACTTACAGCCACCACGCAAAACCGCGTAGGTAACATAGGGGTCTTAGTAGTTAACAGATTATGGGCCAAACTTCACTAAGTGATGATGGTAGAATAATTATAAAGGTCTTGACTAAAACAACATGCATGAGGAATCACAAAGAAGTTTTCATTTTCTGCAATAGAAAAGTACTCTAAATAGTTACTTTTATCAGAAAGCAACGCTGTAATGTAACTGATTACTTTTTAATGACAATAATTTTGTAATGTAATTAGTTACTTTAAAAAGTACCGTCCCCCAACACTGCTGTTCAATAGTACTTAATAATAATGACTTAGGTATCTAATTATACTGTTTGAACAAAAAAGAAAGTCACACGTTCTAAAATTTTATTAGACCAACTTTCCAGTAATTGGTGCATATTTGCACATTGGTGCACATTTGCCACGTCTAAACAATGCCATGCCAAATGTTCACCAACCAACTTTACAGTTATTATGTGCCACTTTGTGTTGGTCTATTACATAAAATTCCAATAAAATATATTAACGTTTGTGGTTTTAGCGTGACAAAATGTGGAAAATATCAAGAGGCATTATTACTTTGTGCTACACAGTTTATGAACATTTTACATCTTGTAAGGATTTTAAACATCTAACTGACATTTCAAAACATTTTGATACATTGAATCTGTTAGCTTGTGCCAGGTTGAAGAAAATTAATGCAATGGATAATTAACTGTTCATTCAACAGTGGTTTAAAAGCTTCTAAAGAACTTAATTATTTTTATAATAGTATGTGAACTGTCTGTGAGTTATCTGTTTTTCTCACATGGTGTGTGACTTAATTGAGCAACCTGTGTAATCAGCTGACACATCTTGTGTTTAAGCTTGTTGTTTGTGTTCACACATGCTTGTTTGTAAGATTCAGACATACGGTTCATGTTTGCTATTTTTGTTTATATCTTGTGAGTGATTTTAAGTGTTTTATTGTTTTATGTATCCTAAACCTTTTTTTGATGCTTAGAATCTTGAATGTTTTTAGTTATTTTTGTTTTTATTTTACAAAAGATAAATTAATAGTCTAATTTAAACTATATTGCTGCACATGTTTAAAATTAAATTTCTCATTAGCCATATCTACAGTATCTTCTTTTTTTGCCTTTTTTTTTAAACCTTCATCTCCATAACTCGACTAGTCTTAATCACATACTTTTCTGTCAAATAAGTTTTTTGTCCAAAAGAAAAAAGTTAATAAAAAAAAAAAAAAAAACACATCGGTTAAGCTCAAATAATCTCTATCTTTGGAAAAGTAATAGAAAAATGACATATCAGCCTAATGTTGTATATTGACAAGCATTGTCTGTTAATAACTAGAAAGTCACATTTTATGGTTTTAACACGAAAATCAGTATCATGTTCCTAGAGGTGTCATGATAAAAAAATAAAAATAAAAAAAAAGATATGATATGGCATTGGTTCATCAAAATCTAACACTTCAGAGTCAGGTGTTTGTCAGAGTCAGGTTGAGAGCAGGAACAGTTAAAGGCCCAGTCTGGCATTAAACTGGTGATGATTGTATAGGGAGTTTTATCCTTTGCTCTTAAGAAATGTTCTCTTTCTGCACTGGAAGGTACAAAGAGACTTGACACCTAGTCATACTGAACTGAAAGGTCCTTCAGAGCAAGAGCTGAAATTAAATCCATCTTTCTAGTCTCTTCTCTTTTTCACCTTCTTCAGATCTCCTCCCTCCTCATGCCATCTTTGTCCTTCTTATCATCAATCACCAATTACCTTTCATTTGCTATCTCAATGATGTGATTACGCTTGAAGGAAAGGGTGATAGTGAAAAGCACAGAATGAAAAAGAGAGATCAGCAGATCAATAGCTATGTGATCTGTCCACATGCTTGATTGATACTTGTGCTTTAATTAAGTTCCTAATTAATCCTTTATTACTTTAAAGGTTCACAGGACAATATTTTCTATTGTTTTTACTTTTATTAAAAACATTATTAGCTATTGTGCATATATA
>JAQMYG010000039.1:11570629-11587347 GCA_030014215.1 Clariallabes teugelsi
TTTTTTTTATCGCCCGATAAGAGTCTCACGTTAACGCAGCACGTTAACGCCGATAACGGCCCACCACTAATATTTATAGAGTATTTTAAAGTGCTTATTTAAAAGATATTGCTAAATGCTATGCAGTGACAACACCATGGAAAATTTACACCACAGTAACAGCTTAAGGCAGTCAAACAAATATAACAGCGTGGCAGTGACAAGAAATATTTTATTCACCTTTTAAACATAATGCTTTTTTCAAAATAGTAACTGTTGTTATATTTCCAATGGCATGAACCCACAGTCCTATTATTATTTATACAGTTTTTATTTTATAAAATGTCCATGGTTTGTCGCTTTACTGCATCATATCTAACTTGCATTGAATTGAAAAAATGCTGCTTGTCACTGTGTCACTTTGTCTAACATGCCAGGGTGCACATAAATAAAATCTGAATGGTCGCTTGTTGTTTTATTATTTTCACTGTACACAGGATGACAGTTGAAGCATTTATACTGTATGTATAGTGTGAATGATGACATGTTTGTGTGTGGGTGGGTGTTGTGGTGGTATTTGCATTGGTGTGAGTGACATAAGTTTGCGCATGAGAAATTGTCAATAGCAGGTATGATAGTCAAGTGACACAACATACTGGAATTTGATTTACCTGCTCGGACAAAAAAGACCTCCAACAATAAAGACACGATCCATCATGAAAGACCACAAGTTACAGAGGTCATGACCAGATTTAATGTAATTGCTGGTTATATTATATACAAATATATTACTTCACACACATTGTGCCTGTGGCTCATGCTAATACCTAAATCAACAACTATGTTAAATTCTTTACCTATGTAGCTAAATAATTTACAAGTTTAAATAATATATGAACCAGTCTTTAATTGCTTGGCTGTGCATGATGCTGACAGTGTAAACACAGCAAAAAAGAAAATGCTGATTGCAATAGCAGCAATTGATTTTCTTTCTTTATATATATATTTTTTTTCAAATTTAAATGTTATTTAAAAGAAACTGCAACTAACATGGTTAGAACTTGTATAAAGTACATCCCCATGTGACCTTCAATGTGTATTTTCTTTCAATTATTTTTATATTGTGAGAAATGAATATTTATCTCCCAGGCCAAAACATCTGCAGTATACATACTGGGAAATATACCGAAATATAGTGCAGATAATACAGAAAACTCATTTTCCATCTTTCATTTTTATGAATAGCAACTTGCTTACACTGTTAGAGTTGCTTTCATATTTGATTAGGGCTTTATTTTCTCTGATGAAGTGAACTGACAAGTAATGTTTGAACACATTAAGATAAATTCTGTTGCAAATATAATCCTTGCTCCGGAAAGAGGAGTATAAAACTTACAAAAAAAAAAAAAAAAGCCAAAATAGCATTTAAGTCATAAAGAGAATGCATGTTGACAGGTGGAGATTACCTGTTTCATTTAATAATGTGTGTGTTATGTGATTTGTGTTTGACTACTTGGTAACTACACTTATGATTGCCTCATTGGGTGAAATTGGAAATTGGCACTGTAATGGATAAGTAGAGAGTAGTCTAGTTGGGGTTGTGTTTGTACAACATAAATGCTGCACTCGTGGTGTGTGGTGTGGGTGTTCCTCCCGAGCAGAATAACATCTTATCTGTCTCTTTCATAACACTTTTTCTGCCTGCCTTATATCAATATATTTTGGATTAAAATCAATATGCTGCTTTGTTGTAATGTGATTGATTGTGTTTGCATTAAAATAGATATATATGATACAGCAAGTCTCATTTTCTGGGTCAGTGGGTAAAAAATATATGAAATGATTGGCACAAAACACCAGGGGGTTAATGTTTAGGCCAACATTCCCTGGGTAATGGGGATGTACAGTATAGCTACTAATAATTTAACAGCTAACTAATAACTCTGCACTTTCAAAGTCTAATCAGAGTATAACGTTTTACCATCCATCCATTACCTACACCGCTTGTCCTATGTACTGTAGTGTTGTCGGGGGCTTGGAGCCTATACACAAGAGCCATAGAGCACAGGGTGGGGTACACCCTTGAAGGAGTGCCGGCATATTTAAGAGTGCAAACACACACACACACACACACACACACAGTTTTTCACTACAGGCAATTTTGAAAATGCCAATCAACCTGCATGATTGCATATCTTTGGACTGTGGGTAAAAAAAACTGAGTATCAGGAGGAAACTCACCAAGCATGGAGAGAGCATGCAAACTCCAGGAGAGGAAGTTTTTTGCTAGCCACTAAGCGCACCATGCAGAAGCCATGCAGCCATCACCTTTATTCATATTACTATGTTAATTTTTACACATGGCAGTCTCGAGTGTTTATACAAAATGGTATGTAAGACAAAAACATCCAGTGATCTGATTATGAAGTGGTGCATGCGGAAATGACTGACATTAGAGGAGAATTGCCAAACTGATTTAAATTGACAGAAAGGTTGCAAAGATAACCACTTTTTAAACCATGCTGAGAAAAAAAAGCATAATATATTAAACTTTAAGATGGATGGGCTACGACAGCAGAAACCCATATCACGTACCTCTCCAATCATCCAAGAACAGAAATATGAGGCTGCAGTGGACACAGGCTCACCAAAACTGGCCAGTTAAAAAAGTGGGGTAAAAAGGTGATGCATGAGGTTATGCATTGTAATGCTGCTATATGCTTACCTGATTTGAATATTTTCAGAAATTAACAAGTGTTTCTAATAAAAGCAGACCGATAATGTCACTGTTTTTTTAGGATTACTAAATGTTCACAATTTTAGAGTAGTTTGACTTCTTTGGCTGACAGAACACCTCATCAGCTGTGATGATCAATTAATGAAATAATTTCCTTAAAGAATGGCTTTATGAATGCAGTGACCTTCTGGCCATGATGGCAGGTTTATCTAAGGCCATTAATACTGATTTACACATCACAGGCCTGGCCAATGAGAATGTGATTTACAGCTATTTAAAGGCTCCACCCCTTCCACCTAATGGGCTGTCCATGACGTGCCTGAGATACGAGCTTTAATAAGCTTGCTCACTAAAAGTCAGCATTGGTCTCTGAATTATAGATAAGTGAGCAGAAACGGTGGCGATAAAGTCGTTCCTTTATTACTGGCTCACTCAGAATTTATCCCCTTTATAAGCAGGCAGAGACCCAAAGCTTTCCCTCCTGACATTTGCGATCAGTGTGTTGCTCCCAACAGGCCCCTGACGGATAGCTCGCTGCTGATTGCGCAGATTGGACATTTCCAGTGGAGAGCAAGTGGAGTAATGAGAGCTGAAATGGTAACCAGTTCTCCTATAGGATTTCTAACGTGTGCTGGATTTTTAATACAAATGAAATCAAAAGAAAAGCCCTGCTTGGTTATAAAATCCCATCGCTTTAACCTTAACCTGTTTGATTGTTCAAATGTGCTGATGTGAGACCTTTTATGGAGTATACTCCCTTTGACATGTTCATGTTAATCTACTGCTATCAGGCTAATGTGGTGAATTATACTGAGATATTTCTCAGAGGTCACTTAAAAAAAAAAATAGAAAATAAAATAGTTTTGTACATTTACATTTTAGTATTTGTCAGATGCCATTCTCCAGAGTGACTCTCATTTTATCAAATTTTTTACATCTGAGCAATTGAGTGCTTTGCTCAAGGGCCCAACAGTGGCAACTTGGTGGTTGGTAATCTCAACAAAGTGTACTTCATGTTAAGGAAAACTTTACAGAAAACATCGATAATGAAGAAAAAAAAATTGAAGAATAATTCCTCAAAATGAGGATGGCTTTCCTTTTGATTTTGGTCTTCAGATTTCTTCTTTATTTTATCCCAGGAAGCTTGTCTTTGCCACACACACACCCCAGCTTGCTCATAATGAACATATTGATAATATTGAACATATTGATTGTAATGTTATACATTGATTTTTATTATTATAGATTTTAATAAAAAAATTTCCTGATATTTTTGCAACACAATTTCTAACAAAATCCCCTTGGTAAAAATGCTCTCTCTCTCTCTCTCTCTCTCTCTCTCTCTCTCTCTCTCTCTGTGTTTGTAACAAATGTGCTGCTCTTTGCCAGGTTACTGTCTGTGCAACTGTCATGAAAATGCTAAGAATTTACAGCACCACAATCTCAAACATTAATTCTGGGCTAGTACAATTGATCATAAAATATAGAGGCCCATGTATTGATGTCATTAAGTAGTTCAATCAGTCTGACTACTTCTCAACATCTCTATTTATCTGCAACCCACATGGTAATCCTTGGTGATTAAACTTTGCGATTACACCATAAACATGTCCCAGTGGTGCATTTCATCACAGCTTTAGAATATACAGGCTGCAAAAACCGTATGTCAGAGGTAGAGGCATAAAAACATCTAGATGAAAGGTTCTTCTACTACACACGGCATGCTGTTTTTTGTCCCTTTATATTTGATTTGGCATAGGTTTAACACTGGATGCTTTTCCTGACATAGCCCTACTATTTCATCTGGGCTTATGTTGGGTACTACCAGTGCATTGGCTTGTGCATCCCCCAGTGGCTGGGTGTGTATAATAATAACAACAATAATGATGATAATAATAATAATAATAATAATAATAATAATACTGTGCTTCCTGTGGGTTATCTAAAGGGAAATGAAAGTGGAAAAGAAAATGAAAAAAAAAATCTTTTAAACTGCATTTAAACATGATGTACTGTAAATCCCATGATTTCTAACTAATAACAGACAGGACTGAATTCTTGTAACCAATAAAAACGCAGAAGCTGGGAGCTCTTAATCTCACTCAAGCTGGTTAACAGTTTTACTGTCATTATTTTTTATTATTTTGACACTTTATTTTACATGATTGTGGTTTAAACTGACAAATGAGATTGGATAAAAATAATATAAATAATAATATTGTCTCGGTCTTGTGGTCTAGGTTTTTAACCAATAATAAATGAGACAGAACTCTTCTAAGCCATTGTCAATACTCGTCTGGCAATGACTCTTCTTACTTTGCCCAGAATATGCTCTACTACAATGACCCCCCACACACACATACGTTATGTTTTTTTGCTTGTTTTTTGCAGAATTTATGGAAAATGTATTGCTTGCAAATTGTAAATTAACACAGTGACCCAGTAATATGGAAGCCATTGTTTTAAGAAATATTTCAAATAATTTAAAAAGAACATTCTGCTCTTTTGGACTATATATCTTTGTTAGCTACACTGATACAACATTAACATTAGGAAATGTTCCATGCTTCATTATCTGTCATCATTCTACGCTGCAACTCTCTTTTCAAGAGCTAATATATCATACGCAACAGAGGCAGAACTGCAGTGTTTGCCCTAAAGCATGGAATTTACAAAAGGAAAGCAATCTGAAGGAATTAAAGACTTTCTCTAGCAGTGCGTGTCTTTTCTCTAAGCAGCTTTCTCTCTGTTTTGAACAGTTCTAATGATATTTCATGTTGTGAATGAAAGTGTATAAAGCTGGTTGTATGAAATGGTTTAACTCCAGCTGCTTAAAAGCGTATATAAGCAATTTCTCACCTGCCTCTCTTCAGACTTTTAAGAGCAAAAACCTTAGAAAAACACCTAGAACTGACAGAGTTTCAGAGTTTATTCACCAACTTCCTTAGTTCTTCCATATAAGACAAAAAGTGTGATATTTATGTATCCCCCCCACAGACACAAACACACATACGCTTGCTAAAGTTCTATTTTTTTCAATTACTTTTGTTGATAGGGCAGCACAGTGGCTTAGTGGTTAGCACTGTCGCCTTGCACCTCCAGGGTCAGGGATCGATTCCCGCCTTGGGTCTGTGTGCATGGAGTTTGCATCTTCCCCTCGGGCTTGCTACTGTAGGTTTCCTCTCCGTATGTGTGTATACAGGATAAAGCGGTGATGACGATGATGGATATCAGTTGAAAACTTTTAGGTGTTTCCCTTCTCTTGTTGTTTGGGGAACAGACCCCTTTTGCAACCACTTGTCGGCTGTAGTGTTGATTACACATACTGTACACACACACACAAAACGTCCTTTAAAATTCTAGTTTGGACTGCCTCCAAATTTGCACAGCTTGATTCAGCAGATTGCTCCTCTGTTGTGTTAATATGAGAGAAGAGATGTATCATTCATGAGTTGTCTCTTGAATACTTTTACAAAAGTTATGTCTAAGCCCATATTACCTGCTGCTGCACACATGCATGCACAGAGAGAGAGGGAGTGAGAGATGAATGCATTCAAAAATGAGTGCAGGTGATTACAAATCTTCACTTATTTACTCATTTGACAGTGACTAAATACTCTGACTTCAGGATATCTAAAAACAAAAACAAAACAGAATTCCAAAAAGGCACAAATTTAAACCCAGCACTCACCAGCCAGACAAGCAGAGCATCCACTTGGGTGGGCCTGAAAAGCCAGTAGATTGAGTTTTATCCTCTCTGACAGTTTATTCAGCCTATTTGTCAGGATAGGAAGGACTCAATTGAAAATGTGAAATGATGGAATCCAGCATAGCAGACAGCACTGAATTCATTGACTGGTGTTCAGGACTTGCTCCATAAATCGCTCAGAATGTCTGAATCATCTCAGTATAAGAGGGCGCAGGTGTTAATGTCAGTCCCAAATAGAAGTGCAACAAAATAAACAATAATTTAAAAAGAACACACAAAACCATATAACTTTATACAATCTATACCGGGTTGCAGGTCGCCTGGAGCCTATCCCAGGAAAGTTAGGATACAAGACAGGGTACAACCTGAATGGGGTACCAACCCCTCGTGAGCCAAAGGCACACATTCTGACACACCCAATCACACACTACAGGCAATTAGAAAACACCAATCAACCTAGACTGCAGGCCTTTGGACTGTGGAAGTAAACCAGAGTACCCAAAGGAAACCCATCAATCGCAGAAAACATACGAACTCCATGCCCACAGGAAATGAAAACACATGAAGGTGAGATTAAAACACATTCATCCTGAAGATAAGAGGCAACAGTGGTCCACTAAGCCACAATGCCGCTACATATTACAGAAAAAAAAAAATTTAGTTAAGAAAACTGTAAAAATCAAGAATAATTTTATATCAGGATTAAAAAAGAATGGCATGTGCTGTTATAGAAAAATATTCAACGATGAGGTTGTGTGATGTGAAGGACCAAAGAGTTAAATTGCACAGCAACTTAGCAATTCTAGGGTTAGTATATACAGTACAGTAGTATGTTGTATATTTTATCGATTTAAAGCTACATTTAATCTTGTGGAACATCTGTGAATCAAAAACTAAAAATAGATTTTTAATACATTTTTTTCTTTAATCTTGAATTGATGTCTATACAAGATTATCTGCAATTTGTAAATAAACCAACCTTTTATGTAGAAAATGCTAATAATAAGACCAGCATAATGGACTACCTTCAAAGACAATAGCAAGTATGATATGTTCTTCAAAGATGCTGAGGAAAAACTCAAAATGGTAGTAATTTTACCTGAGACTAATTCTTTCAAAACATTACATTTGTTAATTTAGTTCTGGTCTTCATACTGTACAACACCTGTCCTGTTGTTTAAGAAGGGTCAAATTATTGGACTACATACAAGCAAAGGAAGGATTAAAATGACTGGAATTCATGTAAGAGCTGTCCCGCCTATTATTCAAACCTCAAATCATGTTTCTAAACATAAAATAAATGTGATCAAAGAAAAATCATGAATGACCAGAGATCACTTAAATGCATCACACACACACACACACACACACACACACACACACGATTCAATGGGAATTCTCAGGTTTGGGACTAAATAGAAAACCACTTCTTAGTGGGATTAATAGGAAAAAATGACGAGTGGACCAAGAGAAAAAGTCCATGTGGTCTGATGAGTCCAGTTTGAGTGCCAGTGCATTGGGGTAAAAAAGGTAATGCAGGAAGCGATACACCCATCATGCATAGTGGCCACGGTACAAGCCTCGGGAGGCAGTGTTACTGTATGATCTGGGGTTGCTTCAGTTGGTCAGGTCTAGGCTCAGCAACATTATGTGGCAATAAAACGAAGTCATGAAGTCAGCTGATGACCTGAATGTACTGAATGACCAGGTTATCCAATCAATGGGGTTTTCTCTTCCATGGACATATTTCAGAAAGACAGGATTGTGAATCTGTGGTTTTGAGAGCAGTGGGAATCATTTTCACACATGAATTGTCCACCACATTGCATCATCTCTTTCTGCATGCACAGTACAGAAATTCAATGATCCTCTAAGTATAGACATAAGCACACACCTACTGCACTGCTATTCGTGCATAGGCTTACAGTAGTTGTCTTTGCCAGACTTTGCTGTTGTCTGTTATTTACACATTATAACAAAGGCAAGGCTCTTTTTCAGGAATCAGAGAATTGTTGGGGATAACGAAGAACAAGGCTGGTGCTGGTTTCTCTTACTGAAGTGAAACTAATGAAATTTCATTATGGTTATTGTTTTCCCACTTTTTGAGCTAGGGCTTTGTAATCCCCAAGAGAATAGTGCACCTAAGTGTAACGGGTTAAACCCTTTTTGCATGGGTGCCACGATAAAGCATGGAAACGAGGCAAGGTCTTATGGGAAAAAGGGTAATTTATTTAGGATGAATAGGGAAGGAAAGGGTTAAAGGAGGGAAGACGCAAAGAAAGGGAAGGAATGAATGTGCACGTGCACATCTGGTGGGCAGTGCCCCACTGGCATGCGGGCACAGGCTGGTGAGCGGTGAGCAGCGGGCAAAGTGGCAGCATGGGCCAGCGTGGACAGCAGCTCTTGCCTCCATCCGCTTGCGCTGACTCTGCTCTCGCGGCCTCAGACGGGAGTCCTCTCTGATGTCCGGTGGTGGGGCGGCTTTTCCCGGCTGGGAACAAGGAGCCTTTGACGAGGACAGCTGCAAGCTCACTGCCGGACTCCTTAGGCTCTTTAACTCTCGCACAGAGCCGATTTATGGTGACCCTGCCGCCGAAGAGGAAAAGGCCGCAATGAGGATCACGTCATGGCCCTTGTTCCCAGCCACCCGACGTCAGAGAGGACTCCAGTCTGAGGCCGCACCCACAGAGAGAGCTGGTCTCCGCTCTCACCGCTCACCAGCCTGTACCCACATGCCAGCGGGGCACCGCCCACCAGTCTGCACGTGCACATTCATTCCTTCCCTTCCTTTCCATCCTCCCTCCTTTAACCCTTTGCTTCCCTATTTATCCTAAATAAATTACCCTTTTTCCCGTAAGACCTCGCCTTGTGTCCGTGCTTTATGGTGCCACCCATGCAAAAAAGGTCAAACCTGTTACACTGGTGGAGAATGCAGCACTGGGGCACCTGACATGGACCTGCTGAGTGCCGAACGAGACCAGGGTCTTACTCGGCAGTGCCAGTGGGGAAAGCCGGCCAGCCGCCGGACGTCAGAGAGGACTCCGCCCACAGAGAGAGCTGGGAGGGGCCGGTTCCTTAAATAAAACTACCCATTTTTCTGTAAGACCTCGTCTCGTGCCCATGCTTTATGGTGCAACCCGTGCACAGAGGGTCGAACCCGTTACATAAGTCAGGAGGGATCCTGTCACTGATTATAACAAGGATACACTCAACAGCCAAAGGAAAGTGTGGAACTAGAGATTTTACACTTGTAAGTATACAAATGAACTACATGAAGCTTCTACTGGTTCATAATAAGTAGAAATAAATTAATAAGACAAACAGCATGCTATCAAACCAGCACCAATAAGCGTGAAATAAGCAGTGTATCAAGAGACCCTGTAATTCTGACATCTCTAAAGCAGTCACCAGGGAAAGCAACATGTCACAACAGCATTGCACTATTTTGGAAGTAAAGTTGAGACATTTAGTAAGAGATTTCCCTTTTCCCTAGATGTTATGACTAAACATATGGTAAGATATAACCCCTTTTTTCAGAGCATCTGACACTTCAGAAGAAAAATGGGTTTTTTGACATAACCAGCACCAGTTTTAGGATTTCCTGACTGTACTCATAAGCCCAGGGTGGCTCTTCAACTTCAAACTTTTATTGCTTTTTGGGGAGCTTTCACAGGTGACCAGGAGTCACCCTTAAGGTGGTGTATCATTCAGTTATATTAACAGTAATTCCAGGGTGTATAATCTTCAGTATATACAGTAACATATACTTTGATCTTGTTTGGAGTGGACAAACCATTTCCCACTTTAAGAAAACATGGCATTCGCAAGGAGCTTGACATTTTAACAGCATTGTACTTTACTACAAGTTATCAATCAAAAAGAGGGTCAAGTAAGTCTGATTTCTGCCTCAGTAGATTGCCAGATGAGCCAATCAACATACAAATCTGGAATAACTGATTTCAACTGACATGGCTGGAATTTCAGCTCCTTATTTTTCAGCTGATTTTTCCCCTAGAAAGCAACGCCCTTTCTTTGTGTAATGTAAAACTTAAATCATGAGAAATTAATGTAAATAATGCAATAACTTAATTGCTGTTGGTGCTATTGCCATTATTGTTCCTGTGCATAAAGTCTTTTGCCTAGTATATAAAGAAGAAATAAAGTGTGTATATACAGTATATATAAGTATACACTTTAAAAAAACAATTCTTCACCCCCTCTTATTAATCCTTAATAATTTGGCTATGCATTATCCTTAATAATAATAATAATAATAATAATAATCATAATAATAATAGGTAACTTTTATTGACACTCCTACAGACACTATTCAGAGGACAGTTAGGCATTGTGCAATTGTCTTAAAGTTATAGGACAGCTAAGATGGTCTCCGGTAGTCTACTTCGGTGTCCAGTTAAGATGGGCTTTAATGGCTACAAAGGCTGTAGGACTGCCTGACCTCACCGTGGTGATTCAGAAGCAAATTAAAGGAGCAAAATCCTCAGTTTGGCCAAACACCAGGCCCCTTCTGTAAAACTATTGCTGTGCTAATTGGCGCCATAGAACAGTAATAAAGAAATTCTAAAATTGCATACAAATACATTTTCACCATCTGGTAGAAAAGTGTATGTCTCATCAAGCTCTTAGGTTGAACTATATACTGTATGCTTGTTAATGGAATTTAAATGTTAATTTTAATATCTGTCCTCTATGACTTCATTATTTCAGATTGTATAGCATTTCCTTTAATTAGTCTTATTATCTTGACTGTCATTATTTTAACAATTTGAGAATGTTATTAAAACATTGAAGTTCACTCTTACCTCTATAATTTGGCCATCACAGCCAAGAACCAGAATATGTTCTCCATAAAAATAAAAAAAAAGTGCAGACATCATATGGAACCAATATTTTCAAAGACATTAATGCTCTGACAAACAAACAAACAATAAAAAAGGGTGGGGGGTTCATTTATGTTGCTTTTGCCTGAACAGTAGAAAAATTAAGAAACTTGAAAGTTTAGCATAAAAAAGTCTATATGCTGATTAATCCTGTTTCATCTAGTGGAAAGAAAACCAGAGAGTCCAAACAAAACCCATAATCAAATGTAATAATCAAATTTGGAATCCCAGAGCTGTGTCCAAAATGATACCTGGTATAGTACCTGGTATAGTACTCTGCCACACATTAACAGCTGTAGTTCATAGTGCTTGATGAATCAACTGTCCAAGACATGACTTTGTATTCTTTTCATATAGCTGCAGTCAACTAAATCATATTTTTCCTCGTTTCTTTTGTTTAAGTTTCCTTAGCATCCATTCTCAGAATTGTTCAATCCAAACATTTGTTCTTACAGTCAATCAAGGAGCTGTGCATTTCACCCACTCATTTATATCATTTATATTTAATAGCCAGATTATTGTTCAGATTTTTTTCTTATGGATGTGAGAAATAATTGCAATTCGTCTTATGTTAAACTGCCTTGAGTCATAAATACAAATTAATTTAAAATAATATCTAGATGAATAGTTAATGAAGCAATATAACAAGAGAGGGAGTGATGTTGTGCTGAATATCAGCATGGCTATGATGGTCATAGTCATGAGCTAATTGTTCCAGGGTTGATCCCAAACAGAATAAAACATAAAGCTAGTGTATTATGTAGGTGGAAAAATCCCTTGTTCCACATACCAAGTAGTGCCCATGTTCAGGGATTAATGATTGTTAGAACACCTGTAAAGTAGAATAATACATATAGTTAAATGTTCCAGTGCTATTATGCTATATATAAACGAAATGAAACTCATGAAATCAACTAACTATTGCATAAAGTACACTATAGCCTCCTTATCTGAAATAAAGCCTATGTACTTAACATTACACCACCACTAAAATGGGGACATTGTAAAAGACTCCTTGGTATACTTGGCACATTTTCTGCAGTTTCATTTGGGGTAATTGATTCTTTCTTTGCACTCTGACCAGCTGCCAAAGGCATTTTTGAAAATAGGATACTTGTGGAAAAATTCTTCATGTATATTATATTGGTCATGTTAATCATGTCGATAACAAGATATTTGGAGCAAATATAGACAGAATATATATTTATGGCTTAAGCCATGTTAAATGAAAAAATGAGTGGCAGGGGGTAAAAGAGGGCCATCTAGCAAAATAAAAATAGAAGCAAAGCAAGGACAAAACGTAAACTGAGAAACATTCCAAAAGAGATCTAAAACATAAACACATTGTTCAGATTGCATACCCTGACATCTCTGGGTCAAAATAAAAATGCATACACACATTTGTCAAAATTTCTTTGATCTCCACCCATTTTTTTCCTTATATGTAAGTGTATAGAGATTAATATGCTATCCATAAACACACTAAAGACACTATGTGTAGTGCTTAGGTTTCCTTAATGTACACAAATAAAATTTCTTCAAATTATTTTAAAGATGATTAGCGATACCAAGCAGATATTATCTTTAAAAAACTCAATTCAATAAAAGCTATGAAAAGAATTACATTAAAAATGTCACAAGCTTATGCAGCATTAAAAGCTCTATGTTGTTGATGATATGTAAAAGTAATTACATCTGTTATTATTTTTTTAACAATTATAACAATTTGTCTATAGAAATCTTTTCCACAGTTAAAAAAAAAAAAGCATGCTCGAAAGATTACAAATCAAGTCACATTGTAATATTTAAGTTATTTTATCTAACAATTACAACATGCCACTTTCTTCCTGTTTTTATTTACATTACTAATGTTATTTAAAGTATGAGGAGTTATCAAAAATTTTCACACTTAGTTCTGTTTGATGCCTTAAAAGCTGGCAGTAGAATTTGCTACTGACTATCTGAATTGACAAATTCTCGATGCACAAAATGATTTTAAGCATGCTCAACTGACCTCAACTTTTTCGGTCATGGTGATGATGTACTCTTCCACTGTGAAGACTAGGTTCGTGTCAGGGTCTGTACGCCCAAATTTCATCACAGGTATTTTTTCTTTGACATGAAGAATGGGCCATCCACGGCACACTGACTGAGCTCTTGGCAGATTTCGACGCAATGTTCCTCCTGCTTCTGGGTCAGCAGCCTGGGGACGCACTTGGCAGCAACATGGCACATGTTCAAATCACATATGAGGATTGCTTGGACTGTTCCATATGACTCACTCAGACAATGTCAGCAATGTTATATATCGTTCTCCGATGATCATTCTGCACAAATTACCAAATGTTTTCAACATCTTCCAGTGACGTTCTTTCTGTTCTTGAAGCGTGCATGCCATAGCAGATGTGGTAACACACATGGTCAGAATAGCACCAATTCCTGATATAGACAGGATGATGTCTTTGAAAGACATTGAAACACATTGTATTAGATTTCATTGTTAAGTTGACAAAACGGCAATGTAGAAACGATGATGTCTTTTCGCACACTGACTTATGAAGGTGGCACTTCCTATGACTACAGTATGTGTGCTGCCATCCGTTGGCTTGCTATAAAACTAGTCTAAATACTTTTTTATACAATCTTATATATAATTGTTTTATTTAAAATGTCATTTTAGTTATACATCATACTGTATACCCTATACTATGTATCTGTCATCTTATTATGTAAGATACAATTTACATTTTAGACTGATAAAAATTAATTTAATAAAATGACCCATAAAACAACACCACAAACAACAACATACATAAACAAAAAGCAAAACAATTATTTTCGCCTCACAATAGGGTGCCTGGAGTCATGAAGTTATTTTGCAACTCATCCTAAGGGCTTCTTTGGCTCTACCTGCTGATTTGAATTTAATTGCAGTGTATAATTCACTATCATGATAACTACTGTATCATGACACCAAGGTCCCAAAAGCAGTGTCACTCAAAATCCACTGGGAAACTCCCTACACTTAATGCTGGGTGGCTATTACATTCAAGTGGAGGAATTTTTTTTATTCTTGGTTCTAATGAAAATCCATTAATTATGTTGTCAACTATAAAAATAAAAAAAAAATACTGACCATGTAATTTTTGTCTGGTATTTCTTGAATGTAGTATATAATCAGTGGTGAAACAAATACAAAACACATTGACTTGAGTAAAATACCACTAATGTAGTAATAATTGACTTGATTATCAAGAAAAAAAACATTTTAATCTACTAATCCCTACAGTGTTCTTTTTTTTTTTTTTTTTAAATTAAGAAACTTGACCTCACTTATATAAATAAAAATAATTTTAGCTTGGTAGCTTACTTTGCGTAACTTCCTTAATTTGCTTGCTAGTTTTCATATCAATTAATACAGTGCTTGATTCTAAATACACAATTAATACATTTTAATTAATACAATTCTTTGATAAAGATTAATAAAGTTCAAGTAAAGAATCTTCAATTGTTCAAAAAATGTTCAATTATTAAAACACCAAAATATTTGACTAATAGCCACTATTTCATATGCCTGCTACACACTTAAAATATTTTGTAAAAAAAAAAAAAAAGAAAGAAAGAAAGAAAAGAAGAAAATTTTTTAAAGGTAAAGTATTTAAAACATGTGACCTTGAGTCTGTGACCTTTGATCTATTCCAAAAATCAGTTTATATGTTAGTTACATTGCTAATTCTAATATCTATTAACCATAAACATTCAATCATCCATTTATTAAATACTATGCTGAAGAGAATATTGTACAGAAAAACAGAAGCACAGATACACAGAAAACCCAAAAACATCATGCATTTGCTACCTAGTGGCAGAGGGAAGAAAGGATTGTTTGGACTGAGTAATTGATTTTCTTTAAGCCTCTTCAAATTTTTTTTTAAATGGTTTAATTGACTTTTCAAAGTTCAATACTGCTGCATGATCAATTGAATGTTTTTTCTCAGTATGTTTAAGACTAATTTGTTCAATTCTAGCAAAAAAGAAATTATTGTCTGTATATTTTACCACTGGCTCTCAACTAAAAACATCTTGGCTTTACTTTTGGCTCTCTATTCGGTGAGAATGGGGTACCATAAAATATTTTAAATTATTTTATTCCATAGATAATTGACACTGCCAACATAAAAAAATCTATATTTTTTGTAAAAAAAAAAATAGTTCCTGCTAACACTATCCTTGATGTTGCTGTAAAAGTGGAATTCAATGTTTTCTGAGATGATTTTTAACGAGAAACACATATGATGAAAATCTTAAAACTTTTTGGCACTGTAGAATAAAAGTACCAAACCTATGTTTAGAGCATATTGAATAGGATTTTGTATATACACCTGGATGAGTTTCTTTTACTTTTCTAAATGCAGTAATGGCTGTGATATAAGATGCCTGATGCACTCACTCCAGCAGTGAGGTTTTTAACTTTTAGCTTTGTGTTACGATGCCACAGGAGTTTTCCAGCAGGCTATAGGTGATGCTGTGATGTATGAGTTTTCATACTACTAGCCTACTTGTTAAAATACTCCCTTTGTGCCATACACACACCCGCAGAACCCAGAAAACTGTACTGTGCCTTGCATAAGTATTCACCTTTTTTGACTTTTTAACAACATTTAGTGCTACAACACGGAGCTGAAATTGACTTAACTTAGATCTTTAAAGTCTTCCCACAGAACTGTAATTGGTTTGAGGTTTGGGCTTTGACTGGGGCATTGTAATGCATTAACACAGGTTTTGACCCACTTCAGAGTGGCTTTGGCCAGTCTCAAGTCTCTTGCAGACTGGCACATGGTTTCTGTTGGGATTGTTGTGTATATGTGGCTCCATCTCTTGTATTGTGCTCTCAGGTGTAAAACTTTTTCGCATTGAGAGCTGGTAAAATTCAGCATGAGGCTACCACCATCATGCTTCAATCTAAAGATGGTGTTCTCAGGGTGATGAGGAGGCTTTGATTTCTGCTGTGGTATTACTACAGTATTATCTCCAGTATAGCTGCGTCCACTACGTGTGAAAATGATTACCCAAGCTCCCAGAACCACTCTTTCACAATTTGATCGTGGAATATGCCTGTGCCATCAGGAATGAAAAAACTCCATTAATGTAATAACCTGGTCATTCTGTACATTCAGGTCATCAGCTGACATTTTATTGCCACATAAAAAAGTTGCTGAGACAAGACCCAGCCAACTGAAGCAACCCCAGATCACACACAAAAATTGATAGTTCATCACTATGCCGGTTTTGACAATGTATTGAAGGGTTCTTGACCCAGTTCCAGTAATGTCCAATTCCCTTAGTTGTTTTGTGTCCTCCAAAAAGCTTAGGGATCAGCCCACATTATTTA
>JAQMYG010000039.1:11608202-11618470 GCA_030014215.1 Clariallabes teugelsi
TTTTGTTAATTTGGTTTTGAATTTGTTATTTTGTTTTGGGTTTTGTTATTTTGTTTTCAGTTTTGTTAATTTGTTTTCAGTTTTGTTAATTTGTTTTGCACTTCAGGGCCACCGTATTTTATAGACAAGTTGGCATAACGTTATTTGGGATTTAACCCTAGAAGTTAGCTGATATTCTAAAATGGACTAAGTGGAATAAGGACTGTTCAAAACCTTCATGGTTTATTCTCCTTACCTTTTGGCTACATAGTGCCGGTCAGAATTTAAAACTACTTTCACCCCTGTTAATTACACTAGCCATCAGTCACTAACTGTTGGTCACCAGCTCTGGCAGTTGCTCTTAGATATATTAAGATGCCAAGATATGTGTTGACGAAGCAAAATAACTGGTTAAATAAACAAAAAAATAATTATAAATAGAATATTTTATATAATACAATTATTTTATAGTATATAATTATTATGATATATAATTACTGTATATTTTGGGCAGCACAGTGGTGTAGTGGTTAACACTGTGGCCTTGCACCTGGTGGGTTTCCTCCAGGTACTCCACCCTGTTCAAGGTGTATCAAAGTCCCAAAGACCTTGTGCCCAAAGTCTCCTGGGATAGACTCTGTATTGGATAAGCGGTATAGAAGATGAATGAATGAATAAAGTAGTATTAGAGGTAGTAGTAATGGTAATAGTAATAGTAATAATAGGAGTAGTAGTAGTAGTAGTAGTAGCAGCAGACTAAATCTGTCAGAGGCAGATTTAGATATGGCCATCAGGGGCAGCCAAATGGGGAAGCACAGACCGTGAGGGGTAAAAATAAATAAATAAATAAATAAATAAATAAAAAAGACTTTTGCAGGTTTAATGTTTTCATGTCACCATGTGGGTCAATTAACCTAATTAGCACCCTGATTCTAGTTTATGAGCAAGTGTACTATACTAGGGGGGTCTCCCTCTCGGTAGTACAAGATGGGGAGGGTACAATGAGGTGGACTACAGGTCTGGACTTGTGTTACAGGACAGGAAAAAAGGACACATCTAACTTTTTACAGAAATGCATTTGGTAAAATCAGTTTTGCGCAAAATCATTTAGAATAATATCTAACCAGTCT
Source organism: Clariallabes teugelsi (assembly GCA_030014215.1). Lineage (NCBI taxonomy): Eukaryota > Metazoa > Chordata > Actinopteri > Siluriformes > Clariidae > Clariallabes > Clariallabes teugelsi. Next base: position 11,609,312 of record JAQMYG010000039.1, read on the forward strand.
ATGCCCCCCAATGTGAAATTATTTAGCCTTGACTCTTAATTGTAGTACTAGTAGTAGTGGTAGCTTTTAGGACAGGTTAATAATTATGGCTAAGCCTTATGAATATATTACCTAATAATCTTTCTTCAAATATTACAGAAGTCTTACCTACCAGATTGGGCATCTGCCCCACACTTAAGCCCACTGCAAATTTTTTAGTTTGTATTAATGTTTCTACTGTATGTATTTAATTGTACATTTAACACCTTTTGTAACCTAAACTAAGATGCCCCTTGCAACCCTTGAAAACATTTGGCAGCATTTCACTCAGCTTCTATTAGGAATATGTATTCATTTCTTTTTTCTGCGTAGTGGTGTGAGAAGTATTTATTTATTTATTTGTTTGTTTTTACAGAATCGGGTTTCAGACACCTGTTGTTTGTTTCTGCTAATTTAAAAAAAAGATACATGGTCACACATTTAGAAAGTGTTATTGTACTAGCACAGTCGCTCATAAACTGATAATGGAAAACAAAGAAGCTGGCGTCACAACTGTCATACAGAATGTGTAAATAAAATAGCACTGCAATGCACTGGTAAGAAACAAATCGGCTACTAACTAAATAAGCCATTTTAATGAATTCCCGAATGTTTAAAATGATGTTTTTACACATATGGGTTAACTCATGCAGGTTTTTCGGGGTCTGCATATTAGACAGTGTACAGTTCAGTGCAAGCATATGTTCCCTCACAGAGGAGTATTGTTTTCCTTTGTTGAGAAGCTCACAATCCCAGACACTGCTAGCGATGTGCCAGAATTTTAATGAGCTCATTTCATGTTCTGCAGCCATGTAGAGAGACAATAGGTGAAAGGAACATGTGATTCATCACTTCCTTTCTTTAGCTTATTACTTTTACTATTTTTACAGTGTACGACAAACCTTAGGACGCATACACTGTGGGGAAAAAACACAGGAGTCTCCCGTGTCTTGAAGATCTGTGCAGAGTTATCAAAACTGAACCAACTTAGATCAGATCAGACATGTTCTCTGCTTAATGATTGCATTAGTACTACAACATATTTAAATTGCTTATATTTATACAGTATCCAGTCTTTCACCAAGAGATAAAGTGTTCTTACAGTATAGTCATCTCCAGATAATTTTTTCCCCCTCTATGGTTAAAGATCTGAGTTGATAAAAATAATCTAATCCCTAGCACTGACTTGTGCACTGACCCCATAGGGCCCCATAGGACCCCATAGGGGTGCCAATAAATCTGGAGCTTGTTAAAGCTAAATGAAATGGCTTGCTTGTATTGGGTGAGTTTCAGTGAGTAGTTTGGACAGGCATCTCTCAGCTGAACCAGCATAAGTACTGCATATGACTGCAGTCAGTTTTCTCTCACTCTCTTTCACACACACACACACACACACACACACACACACACTCACATTCTTCAAGGCCCTACTGTCAACACATACAAGCACACTATTCGAAGGTCCATGGAAAAACGTAAAACACACATACACACACATTGCGCTCCAAGGCCCCTGCTGTCCGCTGATGTAACATCTTCATCAGACCTAGACAGGTATTTTTCTCCCAGAAGCCAGGCTCAAGCATGATTACTGGTAATAAAGTTGGGACATGAAGTTAGCGGACTGCTAAAACAAATAGCTGACTCAATACACACCTGAATATACGAACCTTTGCAGAATTTTACAACTAAGAGATTTCCTGTCAGAGATGGTTCCATATGGAATCCATTTAATAAGGATTAAGAATGCTTATCTGTCCAAAGATATTCCATTCTGCATCTTCTTACTTTCATGTTCCAGCTTCCATTACCGCTAATCAGGAGTGGGAATAGTACAAAACACTGACTTAATTAAAGGTACTGTTATTGTACAGTAGTAATCATTTCCTTGAGAAAAAGTAAAGGTACTGTAGGTAATTAAGACAATTATCCAATATCAGTGAATAAGTCAAACAAAGTTTGTTTACAAAGTAAAAACACAACTTTAGTCATTTACTTTTTGTCTACAATCAACAGAACTAATCTAAAATCTGCTTTTATAGTAAATATCACAGTAACATACATCACTGTGCAAAAGTCTTGAGCCACCCACATTTCTTCATATAAAATAAAAATGTATTAAATTATGTAGATTAAGTTAAAAAAAAAAAACGAAACAAATGTTTAGTGTGAGAAGCCGCAGAAAAAAACGGTTATGTAACAACCTCAGCAGCAACCTCATTTCCCCTGTTCCAGCATTCAGCATCACCAGTATACTAATCACCAGCCTGATCATCTGTCATCATCTGCACCTGTTTCTCACAGGTCCGTGCTAATTTTAAATGCTTTAACCAGCATAAAAATGTTCTCTGAAACTGGTCAGGTACAGAGACTGAACTGAAAATGAGAGCCAAAGGAAGCCTGAAGAACTATTTGTACTAACTTATACTGTATGGTAAAGTGAACCACCTCAGTTATTAACAGCATATTTAGAAGAAGAAGAAGAAAAGATTCCCTTACGGACTGACTAACTTATGCTGTACAACTGAACCTTCTGACCAGGAAAAAATTAAAAAATAAAAAATAAAATGCATCCTCAACATGGAGTTCCTGCTCTGAATTGCATTTCAAGAAATAAGAAGAAAAAGATACTTCGTTTGATATCCATCTAATCTCCACTATTATCTCATGTACCCACACAAAATGAGCATTTTAATCAGGAACAATTAAGCCGAAAATGAATCACATTCAATAGCGTTCAATAGCGGAATCACATTCCAATTTTTGTTTCTATAAATGGTTCGAAATGGGAACGGGAATACACGGGCTTTGTGGTATCCCTCTTTGCTAATAGCATGATTAATTTCTACAGATTAATTCTGAGTGGAGCGTAATTGCTGATATCTCTGAGCGACCTGATTTCTGCCGAACAGCAGGTGGTGGAGAGATGAGCTTCATCCAAGAACAGGCACACAAACAGACAAGAAAAAAAGATACAGAGAGAGAGAGAGAGGGAGAGAGAGAGAGAGAAGGGGATTTCTAAAATGTATTAAATGTAAAATATACTATACATTAAACCAAATGTTATACTATAAACAGAAATGTAAATATAGTCTATACATTAGAAATGAGCTGTTCTTAGTTGACAACAATGTAGTTTATTCAAAGACAATGCACAACCAAGCGACACTCTAGTTCTTCTTTTGGTGCTGGCGTAATTTGTCATGGCAGCCATTCCAACATAAGGTGCTTAAAAGGAACCGTTTAACACTCCCTTATTGAAAAAACTAACCTCTCCTGCTATAGACAGTTTTGCATCGTTACCTTTCCTAATGTGCTCTCCCTGGGTTTACTTTCAGGTTCCTCCTGGCTTTTCCTAAAAACTGGTTGAACTAGGTGTGAATAAGAATATACTGTAAATGTATGTGTGTTCATGGTTCCCAGTGAAAAATTAGGCTTACGCCAGTGCTCTAAATTAACAGGGACCCTGACCACCAGTGGTTACTGAAGCTGAATGAATGTAGGTCAAATTCAAATACAGTTCTTACAAACATCATTATTTGTAATAGTAAATTCTGCATGGTTAAATTAGCCATTTAACCTTTTAGCCACATGCGCATTGGTTGCTCAGTGGTACGCTTCTCACCTGCCATGTAAATGGCCTGGGTTTGATTCCTAGCCAAGTTCCAAACCCAGCCACTAGATGCATTATTGAGCTATTTCTCGTTGCAAAGTTTTATGATTCAAGCTGCAATATCATTCTCTCCCTCGGTGCAATGTTTTTTCTATCTACTGTATATCAGCAGCACTTTTTTCCGTTGTTGCCTCACCTCAGGGTAACAGTATTCTTTTTCACCAGGATATTTTTCTTCCAAGCCTAAGATAGCACCTTTTTGTATTTGGGGGGGAAAAAGCTGTTTTTTGCTGTATATGGAGTACCCTTTCCTCGTTAAACATGTTTGCATTTTCCTTGAATATTTTTTTGCACTAACTGTGGTTGTGTTATATCCTAAAAAACTTAATGTAAGAACTGTACAAGAACCCATATCTGTGCAAATGGCAAATTAAAAAAATCAGGTTTAGGGCATCCTTAGTGCTAGTCCCAAGCCCAGACATAATGAGAGGTTTGGGTAAAACCTGTTCCAAGTTGTACTGTATGTAGCTTGGACGATCTGCTGTGGTGAAATAGACTCATGGAGTTTTATAGTGATATGTTGGGACGATTTCCCCCACTCTCAATGATCGCTCAGGTTTGTGGATGGTGAAGTGCCTGAAGTGACTCCCCTTACTTCCCAGTGTGTTTTCATGTCTGTGTTTCCTTCTGGCTCTCCCTTTTTGTTATGCTGTCATAGCTTGTTATGCTGGAGTCCCTGCTTGCACTATCCACAAAATATACATTGACCTTATCCATTATATGACTGTTTCTGTCTCTCTCTCTCTCTCTCTCTCTCTCTCTCTCTCTCTCTCTCTCTCTGTTGAGCTACACATGGCACTCCTAAGTTACCAGTTATCCTGCCCCCTTCTGCCCTCCGGACGTGTTTGACACATCTTCTTTTAATGCTTGTAGGCAAATGCATGCACTGTAGTAAAAGAGAGAAAAAAAAGCTGTCTCAATGTGAAAAAAGTTTAGTAACAAGTTGCACTTTTTTTTTTAAGTTTACTCAACTTTTAGAGAAATTTGCTACAAAATAATTCATATTGCTGTTTAACTGACACAACATATACCCAGTTTAAAATCTAACGTCTCAACTTGTAATTAAAATATTTTAAGTCAGCTCAAGTATTATTGGGTATGGGCTCATTATATATAATTATATTTTTCTAGGGTTTTCTAATTTTCCATCTGCTTAAAAAAGATAAGTTGTTTGACATATTCTGGAGTCCTACTTCTGGGTGGAGTTCTTAACACACTGAGAGAGTCAGATGCATCCTGGTGTCTCTGTTAAAGGGGTTCTTCAACCGGGTAAAGATTTGAGGATGGAGGGCTTTATTGGTAGCATATCATACAACATTTTTCTCTTATTAAATTAAAGAGAGAGGTAATAGTTAGTATGGTGAGGTAACAACTGTTTATTTGTATTATTGTTCTACCACAGTTGTAAAAATGGGAATAAATACAATGGTCACCACTGGCCACTATCTAGACTACTAAGGTTCCTAGATGGATTTATATTATTAGGGATAAAAACTATTTTGGGGTGGTAGGTATCCTCTACAGTAGGTGTCTTTATATCATTTGTTGTTGATTTGTTTTTCTACAACAGCACAACCACTAGTGGTTGATTCCTTACTTTAACTCCCACGGTGTTAATTACTTATAAATTTTAAGTTATCCAGTAACCATAGTGAATCTTAAATAATTAATACTATATAATTAAAATATCTATGAAATTAAAAGTGTGTTTTTTGTAGAGTGAGTAACAGGATAGTTACAAGATTTAGCTTTGCGATAAACAGCAATGGAAATAGTTATTTTTGACCCCTACACGGGTGTGAACACACACACACCCACAAAGAGATTGCAGCACACAGCCTGGAGGATAGTCTACAAATTGGCCTGTGCTCACGTTTGTGCCCCTGAGGGAGGCTGTGCAGATGTTTGCCTGTTTAGCCTACTTCTTTTGACCACCTCTAAGCCACCTGGCCAGTCTCTGTACTCACAGTCCATCTGTAAATACTAATCAGAGCATACACGCAATCACAAACTACTACACCCTCTTATGCTCTAAGACTGTCTACGCCTGTCATGTTGCTTGCAATGGCCTTCTAGCACATTTGTTTTGCTTTAAAATTAGTTTTAAGCATGATAGTTGAAGATACAATAATGAGGATTGTATTTTTTCCTATTCACATTGATCATTCAAGGTGTTTAAACATACAAGGTATGTAAAAGGTCTCCAAATTAGAGGCATTGAAAAACTGTAGTAAGATGCTGACCTCTCAGTGCAAAACAATGCATCCCATCATATCAACAAGTAAACATGTTTTATTACTCAAGAATCTTACAAATTCACCATGCAGTAAGAAGAGTATTGCTTAGATGTGATTACCAAAAGATCCTCTTCTCCAAATCCAAGAAGTTCTTAAATCATAAAAACTCATTATATATTAAAAGGGATAGTGCTTTGATTTAATGTCAAAGATTCTGTATAATAATTTATTGATTTAAAACCATATAAATCATGTTACATTTCACAATGACTATTTCATTAACAACCATCACAGTGGTTTCCAATTATACAGTATACAGTGGAACCTTGGATTACGAACCATAATTCGTTCTTGAAGCGGGCTCGTATTTCAAAACACTCGTACACCAAAGTGAATTTTCCCATAAGAAATAATGGTAACTCAAATTATTCGTCCCACAGCCCAAAAAAATAACTACATAAAAATAATAATACAAAATATAAAGTAAAAATAAATAAAATTAAAAAAAGTATTTTACACAGGCACTGTGTGTGTGTGTGTGTGTGTGTGTGTGTGTGTGTGTGTGTGTGTGTATGAGAGACAGAGAGAAGGCGAGAGGAGGAGGGGAGGAGGTGTGTGATCTTAAACCTTTCTAATTCTTTTGCTTTATACCAGTAAGAGACGAGCACTAAGACCGAGCAAAGGAGGCGATTACCCACAATCCCGCAGCACAAGAGAGAGAAAAACCGTTGGCTCAGTTCTGATCACGTGACACTCGGCGTCAAAACAAGAAGCGCATGTGTGATACATGATACTCGGTACTCGTAAATCAAGACTTATTCGTTTTCCAAGTCAAAATTTATTAAAAATCTTTGCTTGTCTTGCGGAACACTTGCAAACCGCGTTACTCGCAATGTGGGGTTCCGCTGTACTGATTTATATATACAGTATTTACAGTAGTTTGTTGGATGTAATGAACAACTTGTTGATATCAACTAGCCATACAGTACCTCTGGTTCCCTTGTGTTTTGTCAGTGTTTCAAGTTAACATTCTTCTATGTATTACTTTTCTGTTTGCTTTTGTAGAATACACCCCAAATAAATCCCTTTGTTTTTATGTGGGATGTTCGAGTCAAACTTTGACCTGATTGTGCGGAACAACCTAACACATTTATAGTATAATGCACTATATAACTAATGCACTTATAAGAGTCTCATCACTGTATTGTACTTAAAGTCTTTTATAAAGGTCAGTCAGTTTTTATGCCTTCATTCATGAGAAATTTAAAAGGGCGTTGACTTTGAACATCCCTTATAGACTGATGAGCAAAATTTTGAGTGTGTGATACACCACATTTGAAAAAAATTATAAAAATCTCCAGGTACAATATTATTAGGCTGACATTAATTTAAGGTTAGATTCTTATCTATACATCACACATTCATCTATCCATTCATCCATACATCCATCCATCCAGTCATTCATCCATCGATCCAATCGACTAATCTATCCATCCTTCTATCCATTTGTCCATATCTATCAATCATCTGTACATCTGTATGCCCATTCATTTATCCATCCATCAATCCATTCATCCATCATAAATATGAATGTGGCTGTCTAATCAATTAATTTTTGTTCAACTTTTTTTTTTTTAAATCATTCACCAATGTTCCAGATAGCTTGTTTATGATTAGTTTCCAATTGCTAGGGGTGACACTTGGTCCTGATGTGTTCTGTGAAGGGAAAAGGGATTAAAGTGCTATGGCTCTGATACATATTTAGGATATATGAATAATATGTATGAAATATAAATAATAAACAATCATTATTTGAATAATGAACCTAATATTTAAAGAGCTTGATTGTGTAAATAAAATGTATATAAAATTGTGTTGAGTAGACGGGTCTTGGGTGTCTTTTTTTCAGTTAAAAGGGCTTCAGGCTTCAAAAGATTTCAGAACACTTCTTAGATAATAACATTCTTAAAATGCTATTTTTTAAAATAAATAAATAAATAAATAAATAAATAAAAGCTGCATATTATTGCCTCAAAATTAAAATCAGTTATCTGTGTATGTGTTTGAGCTTAAGCTGTTGCCATGTTCATTCATGTGCATTACACACAACATGCAGTGATATCAATGCAATCCTTGTATCTCTCAAATCAATTGTAATTTGAGGCAGCAATATGATGCATATGTCTCCAAAATGACCTGACATCTCTGAGAGATATACTGTAGTGACATGTTTATTGATTGAATTCTTGTGTTTGATGATGCCGAGTTTTAGTATTGAAGGAGGAAAAGGACAGTGTGCTAAAACCATAGAACTACCACTACGAAAAAAGTGCACAGGGGAGCTCAGTGGTTAAAAAAGCACCAGCAAATTGGGTTAGGATTTGTCTTTGTGTGTGTCTTTACACTTTGTTATGAGCAATGTCTAGTAGTAATGAATCCCAGTAGAGAGACAGAAGCCACATGCAGAATTAATATAACTTTTGTTGCTTTTAAAGATTCCTGGAACTTCTTAAATTCCTATAGTTGCTGTAGGGTGATAAGAGTTCTGATTTCAGCTGATCCCATTAAGGGGTTGCCCTCAAAATCTGCACATTTTGAGTTGACTGCATTTGTATCTAGTGGTTGAATTTGGCTATTTTCTGAAAATCAAACCAAATGCATGGGAGGTGAGAAGCCTAACACTGAACTACCAATGTCCTAGGTTGAATCACTGATTGATGCTTTTTCTGTTTGTATTTATGGAATATGATGGATGACATGATATTATCAATAAAATATATAACACTGGAAAATAATTGTCTCTGCATTTGCAAATGTTTTTGCTATCAGATATAAGTCATTTAAAAAGCCCATTTACTTTAGGATCTATGGTGATTCCATCATTTTGAGGTCTTACTCTGTAAATGGCTTTTCATCTGGAGATGTTCTCCTGTTCTTCTGTATGTTTTTAATTGCTGTCTATATTCTAGAGTTTAATTTTAGAGGAGATGGTATTTTAGACACCATCCAGTGGATGTATTTTCATATGGAATAATATTCTAGGATTTTAACTTCATTAAAAAATACAGCATGCAGGTGCAAACAAAAACAATAACTGTGTGGGCAAGATTAAATATGATCATGCACACATCTGTAGTTGAGATCAATGATGAACTCGAGGGATGTAGTTGAGGTTGGGGAATTGTCAGAGCCAGGATTCACATCTCCACCTGTTGGGGGGGGGGGGGGGGG
>JAQMYG010000039.1:11640734-11655079 GCA_030014215.1 Clariallabes teugelsi
TGTGTGCTGGCAAGTCATCAAGTATGAATGCCCGTCGCGCGCACACACACACACACACACACACACACACACACACACACACACACACACAATGTTCCTGGGTTAGGCTCTGGATCCAATACAACCATAATCCTAACCTAAGCTGTTAAGAGCTTTTCCTACATTGCCAAACTTTTTGCTAGAGCATACCAATCTGTCAGAATTGAAACTGTTAACAATTTGGCTACATATTAGGCATGAAATGTAATTACGTACGACTTTGCAATGAACCATGCCCAACTTATACCGTAACCATCATAACCTGCCTATTGTACATATAAAGTACCTCCCTACATGTTACAATTTGCTATTTGCTGAATTTTCAAGACTTACTATGATTTCTCACATCTTCACAGCAGCCTAGAAACCCATGACTTTTATATGGGTAACTACTGGAGCTATGGTTGTGCAGTTTTGTATCTATTTAAGCACACTATATAGTAGTTAAGTGCACAGGGTTGTATTTAGTTAACTCTGCAAGGTTGGATTTACCAATTTAAGTGAATTTGTTCCAATACCTGTATGAGCGATTTCTTATAAGCACTCCAGTAGTGATAGATCAAAGAAACCCATATGAACACTTAACAAGAAGCTGAGCATTTTTTTTACTCTTTATTCTGTGATTCTTATGAAGAGGCATGAACCACCGATGAAGGCTACAGTCCACCTAAAACTGCTACAATCTGCCTTTGTAAAACTTAATGAATAAATAGCTATGAAAAGTTAGAGACTGTGGGAAAGCTCCATTACTCACGTATTCACTCACTCGTCTGGAGCCTATTGCAGGACATCCTGGACAGGGTGCCAATCTATTACAGGGCACACACACATTTGGGAACACCAATTAGCCCAATCTGCATGTCTTTGGACTGTGGGAGGAAACTGGAGAATGCAGAAGAAACCCACAAAGCACAAGGAGAACATACAAACCCTATGCACACAGACCCGATGTGGAAATCGAACCTGGACCCTGGAGGTGTAAGGCGACACTGCTAACCACTATAAGCCACTGTGCCACCAAGCCCCCTTACTTAAGATGAATAAATGAATAAATGTATGAATGAATGAATACCACAGAGAATTACCAGATGGGAACAGAAGACACATATACCCACACACACCCCCACACAGACAATTTAATCATCTCCATTCTTTATCCTTAATCCTTTCTCCATGCCAGTTCACACTGCTGGTAGGTGTAATATACTAAAGGCAGCCAATAATGAAGTTTGATTTTCTCTGAGCTCAGTGGCTCTGCAAAGGTCAACAGGGCTCAAGAGAATCTGACTATAAGGCTTGTTTTCGATAACTCCTCCGGCATGTCATTTACAGGCTGTTTTAATACAACACTCAGAGCGCAGGTTACTTATTAACAATGATCCTGGAGCACCAGCCTTGAAAAAAGCCTAACCAAGAAAGGGAAGTAATTCATTTCAGATCAGTAATTGGAAGTATAGCTCAGACTAAATCAAGAGGTTTGCCTTTGCCAGGCCTGAGTACAGTGTCAAACATCAGTGATTTCAGTTTGGTGTTGGTTTCGAGTGGTCCATTATACTGCACTGAACACGCAAACAGAGCTTCAATAAATTTACTCTGTCAGAAAGAGAGCTGGTAAATATTTAAGCATTTTCCCCATGAGCTGCTATTGATATTGTTTGGCACTGCTGTATGTATAAGTGTATTTGTGTCTTAGCATATCACTCTCTGTCTGTCAGGGTGAACAAACACTCTTTTCCCCTTGTAGTGCCTGCAAATAAAAAAGAACCATGGTGTAGCATAAAGAAGCATGTAAGAAAGAGTGATTAAATCCATAGAAGTAGCAAACTATTATACAAATATTTAACTGTGTCAGACCAAGTGTACCTTTTATATAGATATGGGTTCTATCCAAACATACAGAGTATTTAAAACCTGACAAAAAAAAAAAAAAAAGCCCAATCTAATATTTAATTTAAGAAATTCTCATGCTGAAAGAACCACTTTTTTTTTTTTTTTTTTTCAATTTGAGTCCTAAAATATGGCTGTGCTATGAGGGAAGAAAAATCGATAGATGGGAAACATGGTTATTCAGTACATTCAGGTAATCAACTGACTTCATTGTATTTCCACATAACGTTTGTTAAGCCTAGACCTGATCAAATGAAAACAACCCCAGATCATAACACTGCCTCCATAGGTTTGTACATTGGGTACTATGCATGATGGGTGCATTCAATTCAATTCAATTCAATTTTATTTGTACACCGCTTTTAACAGTTGAAATTGTCGCAAAGCAGCTTTACACAATCAAAATAATTATTTAAGTTTGGATAAAATGTGAATGTGTATGAATCAAAATGATAAGATTGTCCCTGATCCATCAAACCTTCTTACCCCGATGCACCCATCACTCTAGAATAGGGTCAGCCTAGACTCAGCAGACTACATGACATTTTCCCATAGCTTCAAAGTCCAATCTTTATGCACCCTGGCAAAGTTTGTTTTAATTCATCCCAGTAACATGTAGTTTTCTTATGGCCACACAGCTGTTCAGTCCCAATTTTTTGAGATTTCATTGTGTGTATGAAAGTGCTTTCACTTTCACTATTAAACATTGCAGTATTTCTTCTCCCTTAATTTTTTCTGCAACTTCACCAACTGTATAAGTGACCAATGGCACATAATCAAGTTTTCTTTTTTTTAATACCAATACCAGTATTGAAACCTTAAGTTTGAGTCCCTATTATTATGTATCATTATGAGTCCAAGGATCTTATTTGTTCTCATATTGGATGCACCTTATATCGTCCTGATACCTGGGTATCAGATTGGAGTCGGGACAAGAGTTGGGGACATGGGAATGTTTTGAGCTGCGAAGTTCAAAGTCAGGAAACACCAATCTCCTAGTTGTTATGTATTTATTCTTTTTTCTTTTTTTTTTTATTGAAAGAAAATGTAAAAAGATTTTTCAAAATTTCTGAGGACACAAAAGAGCTGTCTGTGATTAAAAAAAATACTTTATGCATGTATACAATACAAGTTGAAAATCTGTACACTTCCAACAAATGTTACACAGTTGCTATTCTGGAGAGTTTATGTGTAATTCAATTAATAACATAAACTTACAGTAAGTACCTGCAACCAACTAAGCCTAGTTTTGGCAAATGCTACAGTATCTTTGCATTAAGGCGGGAAATCATACACTCTTCAGATGTGCCATGTGCTTAAAAATTTAACTGCCATCTCTTTTCTTGATGTAGCTATTAACTGTTTAAAATAGAAATTAGTTGTTTGATGCATACAGTATTTGTGGTTTCAGGGAAATATTTTTAATAATTCATAGTAACAATGGACACTGGAGCAGAGCCTTTGCGCAGAGCCTCAGACAGCCTGTCCCTTGACCTTTCTGAACTTCTCACCCACAAATGAGCCCAGGGGTGATTGTTAGTGCTGCCTCCTTTTTCCAGCACACCAGCAGGTATGCAGTCACCATGTTGGCATGACAAAGGGAAAGTGACACTAAAAAACAGACAGGGTTCTGTTTTAGAGCAGGCTGTGAATGGTACGGTGATACTTTCAGTGTAGGTTTATTCAAACCTCTTTTTTTCTGCATTCCCTCTTTCCAAGCTGGCAGTGTAAGCTCAGCATGACTTTAATGGAAAATTCATTCTGCCTCTGACACACTGCTGTGCACGTGTGTGTATGTGTGTGTGCGTGTGTATATGTGTTTGTGTTTGAGTGATAGAGATGGAGAGACAGAGAAAATAGAGAAGAGGGATGATTTGTCTTGATTCCTTGCCTGCTGAAGGAGAGATGCTGATGTCTGATGTTGACAAGTCACAGTATTTGATCTCGTCTGCAGATCTTCAGAGCATATTCATCTTCTGTGTCTGCAATAGTCGGTTTCCCTTTCTCTCCTTCCCGTTCCTTTATGTATGCCCCAGGCTTGTGGCTGTGTAGTGACTAGGTAGCAGTTTGGGACAGTAAAACTATAGTTGCTCTGTTTTGTCACATTGAAGCAGAAACATTACTAATTTCTATTCCTTCTCTGGGGCTATATGAAATGAGTTGCTGCAGTGAAACTCATAGACAAAAAATATTCAACTTTTGCCTTAAAATGCAGAATATACACATCTTCAACAAAGTTCATAACCTGGCATTCAAAAACCAAAATCATGAACAACACCAACAGGGAATTACCCTTTATTCCTAAAGTACGTAAATTATATCTGTCAGCAAAGTACGTGTGTGTGACAACCATTTACACACCTTAATTTAAATTTACTATCAGGCTAATTTATATTACACAATGTAAAATTGTAATTAGGTGTATCTGGCACAGGCCTAGTGTCAATGTACAATCTAAATGTCGAAGCTTGTTTTTCCACCTAAGCACCTTTGTTGCTTAAATTGTTTGTAGTCACGTGGCCGCAGCACCAGTGTATAAAATAAAAGGTACAGTATATGAGCTTCATTTCAATGTTCACATCAAATGTAAGAGCAAGGGTTAAGAGAATGCAATCTTAGTGATTTTAACTGTGGCATGGTTGTTGGTGCTAAACGAGCTGCTTGGAGTATTTCACAAGCTGCTGATGTTCTAGGATTTTCATACACAACATTCTCTAGAATTGGAGAAATGGAAGAGTTGGTTGGGCTACATCACCTTGGGATCCCCTCCTGATAGCTAGGAACATTAATCTGAAGTCACACTGGGCACAGGGATATATAAAAGACAGTGTTAAGTGGTTAAGGCATTGGATTACTAGTGGTTCAGAAGGTCCCAGGCTCAAACCCCATGACCAACAAGTTGCGACCGTTGAGCCCCTGAGTACGGCCCTTAACCCTCAACTGATCAGATGTATAATGAGATAAAAATGTAAGTTGCTCTGGATTAGTGCATCTGCCAAATGCTGTAATTTAAATGTCAATACAGAACAATTATCTCAGAAGCATTTAATGTAGGCGGCACGGTGGTGTAGTGGTTGGCACCCACAGTATTGACAATGATGATGCAATTTAATGTTAAATTGCAAACAATATAGACATTGTTTGATCGGCGTAACTAGATAACTTTAGGAAAATGCTGATCTCATTAAAGTATTACGTGTTCAAAGGTTTGTGAACACCAGAGTATCACAGGCATATGTACCTTTTAAACATTTAGTCTTCCTTTGCTGTAATAATAACCTCCACTTCTTTGGAAGCTTTTCACTGAGTCAGAGTTCCAATTCATCCTAGAGGTGTTCAGTGGGGCTGAGATCAAGACTTTGTGCAGACCATTCAAGTTTTTCCTCTCCAAGCATGGCACACCATGTCTTCATCGAGCTTTCTTTGTGCACAGGGTCACTGTCATGCCGGACCGTGATTGGGCTCCTTAGTTCCAGTACAGGTACTGTAAATCCTACAGGATACAGAGACATGGTATACAATTTTGTGCTTCCAGCTTTATGGCAACAGATTGAGGAGGAGCCATACAGTATACTGGTGTGATGGTCAGGTGTCCACAAACTTTTGGCCAGATAGTGTATTTATTATATGCATAATATAATATAATGTTACATTATAACATAATATTATACTGCTATGTTGGTTATGTCAGATGACATCAGGCAACCCAGGTGTAAAAAAAAAAAAAAAAAAAAAAGGTATCTACAGTACAATATGTGTCAGGTCAGGGTTCAAGGTCAGGTCAACAATCAAAGTAGCATTATCAGCATGTACACTGCTATACAGTTTCAAATTTGTCATATAAATATATAAATAATGTCTATTTGGTGCATCTGGATGAAAAAAGGTCCAATTATTGTTCTACATCAAGCAAAGAAAGCAACTACAAAAATTTGAAATGAATGGAATTGGGTTTAGCACTATATAGTGGATAGTACTGGACAGGTAACTTAGAGGAAAAATTCATGTTGGGAAAAATCACGAATGGAAATCACTTGGTGAAGAAACCACAGTAATGTATGATCGTGAAAGTAAAAGCACTTCCACATATCCAATGCGATGAAAACTAAAAAAGAAAAAGGCTTCAATTTGCTAATGAGCACGAAGATTGGACTTTGGAGCAATGGCAAAAGCTCATGAGGTCTGTTGAGTCCAGATTTACTGTAAATGATTACTTCCTGGATGTACAGAGTAGCCAGGGTATCCCATCAATGTATTTTATTCTTCCCTGATGGCATGGGCGTGCTCTAGGATTCAGATTGTGAAAAGGCAATTCTGGGAGCATGAGGAATCATTTTCACACCTGAATTGGTGACCCCTTACAGTATCTCTAATGTTGGTCCTGTCATGAGAAATGAATTTAAAAACTTGCTTATTTGAGACCTATACAGTACAAGATAAATACAAGTAGTACTTTCATAAACTTCTTACAGTAAGTCAACAATACTGTACTATAATCAGTTTATACTGCTATACTGTGTGTATGTGTGTTTCTGTTTTCTGTATGCCTGACCCAATATCTGTTCTTACTCAGATGAAACTATGGATCACTCACATAAAGCAGATGACATTTCTTGGGTTCCATTTTCATCAAAGGTTTCATGACTCTTAGCCACTGACAGAGAAGTGATTGACATGCGGCATATCAGACACAAATGGCTGGTGCAGTTTCATTGTTGGGCTGCAGGCTGTGAGGGGGCGAATATGAAGCGCAGAGTTCATTGCGCCGCTTTCCCCTGGCAGTCGTTACTGAGAGCCTCTTTGATTGCCCTCAAACCTCACTGACAACAAATCCATCCATCAGCCGTCACACGGCTGGCCGAGGTCCCACACTGATAGTTACACGCCAGAGACAGAGACAGATGTTTTTGAAGGTTGATCAGATAAGAGTGAAAGAAAGACGACCATATTGATGCATTAAACAGAGAAGATATTTAATACAAGAACACTCTGAACATGCACTTACAGTGGGAGATAATACATCGAGATAGAACATCTAGGCATTAGTTTTGCTTCTGGGTTTGTTTTACATTCAATCCGCATCTTAACCGTCCTTGAACTTCCACACACAATTTTTCCTTGTTGTAATATAATCGACTGCATATATTAATTGATTAATTAAGCATGTGTTCATTAGTGGCGTGGCCGAGAACGAGACAGTCATTACGGCTTGTAGGGGGACAGAATCGCGGCATTTCTGTACAGTGACTGAATTCCGCGTCGGGTTGTGAAGCCCCTAATTAGCACCGAGCTCATCTAAATGGGAGCCTGGGTGTCCACGTCGAGCCCTGAAAGCAGAGCTGCATATGCTCCCACATCTGCTGGTGTCATCCACCCGAGTGCTGATCTGCGTGCCCTTCAAATGATCTCCAGGCCAGCTCTAATTGTTCTGTGGTTCTGCGGCCAAACGCAGTCCACAAAATTTATCTGCATTTTAATCTGCAATCTGTTTGCATTTATTCATGAAGTCATACAATCATATTATCATATAAATGACGTTTCTGCTCATTCCAAACCGATTTTTTTACATTCGTACTAGGCAGTTTGGGCCTGCATATGCATCATC
Organism: Clariallabes teugelsi; assembly: GCA_030014215.1. Lineage (NCBI taxonomy): Eukaryota > Metazoa > Chordata > Actinopteri > Siluriformes > Clariidae > Clariallabes > Clariallabes teugelsi. The sequence goes on from JAQMYG010000039.1 coordinate 11,648,266, forward strand.
CAGAAGTTCGATTAAATAATGGTGCCATGTTACCATAAGGCACACACACACACACACACACACACGTACCCACACACACACAGTGTTGGAGTCACTCCCCAACACCTGCAAGGGAGTAATTGATTTCTGTCACACTGCACACACACACACACACACTTGTGCGAGGGTATGTGGGAGAGAAAAAAAGTTTTGCGTTTGTGTGACAGCTCATAGTTGGTTCCCCAGATGACCTGCCTGCTGTCCCTCAAGTGCGTGTGTGTCTGCAGACTGTGGCAGAAATCAATTATTCTCCTGCAGGTGTGAGGGAGTGACTCAAGTTCTCCTCTGCCATACATACACACACATACACACACAGACAGACGTTTTGGACAACATGCTTTTATTAGAAAGTCTGTATATGAGACAATATGATATGCGAAAAGCCATTAGCACACCATGTATGAAAAAGCATCTTTTAGGTGGCAGGCAGGTTTAAAGTGCACAAAAAGAAAGAGTGTGCCTTTTACACATGAATGATTATCTGTGTGTGTGTGTGTGTGTGTGTGTGTGTGTGTGTGTGTGTGTGTGTGTGTAGGAGATTAACAGCTCTAAGCAAGCTCATCAATTCAAACCCTTTGTCCAAGAAGACAGGTTGGAAAGAAAGGTGGGTCATAATCAGACTAATGGCTGTGCTTATTAAATTACAGGCCTCTGAGACAAGCACCCACACCCACACACACACACACACAGACAAACAAGGATGTCTTCTCTGTTGGTCATTTCACAAAGCTAATAAATCTGTACACACCCACACCTGAGCCAGCCATCACGTCTTCACAGGCCTCAACAACATACCGTGTGCTCCAACTGTAATCCTCAGACGTGCTTGGGAAACTTCTCGTTTTAAATACAGCCCCACTTTTCTCTGCTGCAGAGGGAAAAAAAACACCACTGTTTTTCATTTTTTGCTTGTCTTCAAGAATAGAACGGTGACTCTTTTTTGAAGCAAATGTTCTGTCACTGCGTTACTGCCAAGCAAGCAGAAATTTTATCTTCAGCGCCAAGCTGAGGAAATCAGCCTCGCATTAATACCCGAGATCCGAACTCTTCCTGTCCTCATTCCCTTCCTCTCCACTCTACTCCAATCCCCTCTCTGCTGTCTTCTCTGCACTCCATGGTAAAACACACACGGCTCACAGAGAGATCAGGACTGAGAATGAAATGATTTCAATCACATGTACTCGGCACGGTTCACTGGTCCGAGGCTGTATGCGGTGTTCGAATATCTTACACTGCTGAGATACTGCAGAGTTTCTCACACTTTTAGCCTTTTTTCTTTCTATTCTCAAATTTTTTTTTTTTCGTATTTAAAAATTTCTTACCAACTTTTATCTGGTAATTAAACACTACTTCCTATGAAGCTCACTAAAAAGTGGAAGTCAAACATGTTTGCTTCTAAGGACGCTTAATGTCAATGTATTGAGTACTTTGCCTTTTGATTTACTGTGTCTAACTAGGTCTCCTTTCTTTGCCTTGATGTCACCTTTGAAGTAATCGAGGACACTCTTGTTATTAAATGTCTTTGCTCGCCATCTCTTGGAATTTATTTTAAGATTCTACATGACCATAAGATTCTCCATCATGCCACAGTGAAGTGATTTTTAATGTAGCCACCAAACATACAGTCATAAATTTACTTTCTGTCTCCTGCAATAGAACAATACAAAATAAAACACAATTAAACAAATAGAAATAAAACACAATAGATTGTGTTAAATAAAAAACAGAATAAATAATGAAATACAGAAAAAAACAAAGGTATAATGCAATCAAATGCAAAATTAGGTTATCATTACCAACCTGAAAATGATTACAGTGGAACCTTGGATTGCGAGCATAATTCGTTCCAGGGGTGTGCTTGTATATCAAAACACTCATGTACACATATATCAAAGTGAATTTCCCATATAAGAAATAATGGAAACTCTGACGATTTGTTCCACAACCCAAAAATAATCATATAAAAATAATTAATACAAAATATAAAGTAAAAATAAAATGATATTTTAGCTTTGAAAAGAACCATGGATGTAGTGATTAAGACTAAAGAGAGGAGAGGATGAAGTGGTAAGGGGCTGCTGTGTAGGACGACTTTCAAACACACATACACACACGCACACACCAGTTTACCGATAGACACTCAACCAAGCATGCGCACAGACACATAGACACACAGACACACACACACACACACACACACACACACCAGTTTACCCAATAGAGACTCACCCTCACATAAGTGCACGCAATTCCTCAGCGTGTGAGAGAGAAGAACCATTGGCTCAGTTGTGATCATGTGACGCTCGGCATCAAAAAAGGAAACGCATGCGTGCTACATGATACATGATGATATGTGGTACTCATGAATCAAGACTTGCTCGTTGATACTTTTTAAAAATGTATTAAAAAAATTTGCCCGTCTTGCGGAACGCTCACAAACCGGGTTACTCGCAATCCGAGGTTCCATTGTATGTATATAGATTTTTTTTTTCACTTATCCCATAGTAATTTGCCAACAACTGACATTTTTGTTTCATTTAGCAACAATGCATTGTGCAATTCTACTCTACAGTATATTTAATGGTGTGGAACATCCAAGAGACAAATGATCCTGATAGTATACCAGCTGAAAGCAGTCCTTCCCACACCAGTCCCACTTCTGTCTCTTTTCAAAGATAGTAAGATGATAATAATAGTTACTTAGTTATTTAAACAAGGCTCAGTCGGTAGAAAGGGGACAAACATGTGCCAAGACAATATCCCCCACACCTTTACACCACTAGCAGCAGCCTGAACTGTTAATACAAGAGAGGATGGATCCATGCTTTCATTATGCCTATATATATTCTTCAAATATTGCAGCAGAAATCGAGACTCATCAGACCAGGCAACGTCTTCTATGGTCCATTTTTAGTGAGCCCATTCAAATTTGGTAGTTGGCTGTATATGAAAATCCCAGTACATCAGCAGTTTCAGAAATATTCATGGCACATTTAAAAGTTGAATCACTTATCACATTATATCAAATTCTGATCCTCAGTTTGAACTTGAACTTGAATCATCTTGACATGTCTACATGCCTAAATGCATTGCATTGCTCCAATGTGATTGGCTGACATGACCGTCACAAATTGATTGTGTGAATTTATAGTACACTTAACACCCAGGATCATTACATATCTTTCTTCTTGTTTTTCTTCAACCACTGGTTGTTCTGTTGCACTCAATTTAACAAAAATCCCAAATCATGCTGTTTAAAAGTTTTGCTAACCACAAAGATGACATGGATACTAAAAACTGAATAAAATATTACTTTTTTCCCCCTTGAAACACAGAAGAATTTAGCCTGTTTATACGAACCACCCTGGTGCCAAGTGTCTTGAAAAGATGCTTAGTATAATCATATTGTTAGTAGAAGTCCTAAGACAAGTACAGGATACAGTTAAAAAAAAAAAAAAAAAAAAAAAAAAAAAAAAGACTCAGACATTAGATTCTGAAGTACAATAAGACTCTTGGACATTCACTGTTTATGAGAGGTGTTTATTATTAGATGACATAAGCTAGCATTTGTAGTTTACATACCTGATTAATAACTAGTGCTTTTCTCACTGCTTTGGGAATAGCACTTACTCCAACATTTTTTAGCATTGGCTCTCTTTGTTCCTCATACATATACTGTATTTTACTTTTTAGCATTTTGTGGAAACATCTGAATTAATATCAGCTTTTTGCATGCTTGAATTGTTTCTTGCATATTAAGAGAGCTGTATGTCACCGTCACAAATGCATCTACTAGATGATTAATTATAAGGGGCAATGTATTTTTAAGGCCATTGTTAGTATTGTGTAGCTCATTCAAAGAGGGAGCATTATAGATAGAATTAATACTATTGGAAATTTTCAAAAGCATAATTATGGAAATATATTGATTTGTGCAGACTAATTCAAGCATAATTGGTCATAATTGATTACTTGCAGAACTAGAATTTTAACTCAAGGGTCTGAAAGTATTTCTCATAGACCACCATCTGGTGCACCAAACTATCTAATCTAGGAATGATGGTTAATGATTGCATGGACCACATTGCATGACCACAGATAACTAGGAAGCTTTCAATTGATATTTTTCTTGTTTAACAGTATATTTAAAGACTAAAGTAGTAAAGTAAACTAAAAAACATTTTGGCAGACCTTAGCCAAAGCCACCCACTCTAAAAATAAATATATAAAAAAATAAAATGAGTATGAAATATGTGAGGAAATATGTATAAATCAGAATTGTTACATTGTCCCTGATGAGCAAGCTGAGGGCGATGGTGGCAAGGAAAAACTTCCCAAGATGACAATAGGAAGAAACCTTGAGAGGAACCAAACTCAACAGCAAACCCATCCTCATTTGGGTGACATCAGATAGCAGGGATTGATCAGTTATATCAAATATTACGAGGCTGGAAGTTCAGTATAACAGCTAAGGAAATTAAGTTAATATTGAGTCCACTTTTGTTATTGGAGGCTCAGGTACAAAATTGTTTGTAGGAATTTCAGTCCTGAACTATTGAACGACTACAGTCACAAGTAGTCAGAGAACCAAGTCCAAGACCCTCTTCATTTAATTCAGTTAAATTTTATTTAACTAAAATAAAGCAAAGCAGCTTTACACAATTAAAAGAAAATTATTAGAACTATGGAGTCTGGTTTCTCTCAAAGTTCCTTCCTCATATCTTCGTAAGGAGACTTTCCTTTCTATTATCAGCTCAGCCTTACTCATTAGGGGGAAAATGCAAAATGTAATACTTAGGTCTGGAGTTTCCCGGATTTCTGTAAAGTTGCCTTTTGTCTGTTAAATTTCTGTTAAAAGTGCTATGCAAATAACTTGAGTTGAGCTTAAATAAATTAAATAATTGATGAAAAAAGATATATTGGCAGGTGGTGGGTTTGGTTATATATTAATGGAGGAAGAAGAGTGATAATGAGGCCTTTTTCTCACAACTATCATTTATCATTTTTGCTGAATCTCTTGTACAAAGTTGAATTTTTTTTGTGAAGAGATATGTAGGTTGAATATGTAGGTGTGTGTGTGTGTGTGTGTGTGTGTGTGTGTGTGTGTGTGTGTGTGTGTGTGTGTGTGTGTGTGTGTCAGGTATGAAGGGTTCTGCACAAGACAAGAGACATGAAATATAACAGCTTTAGCTGAAGACAGCAGGCATTCTAAAACTAACTGGACTGTCTCAGGCTAAAGGTTCCCTGGACATGTTAAAACTGGCCTTCCAACATAACTGAAATGCACTACAGAGAAGCTTTCTTAATAACTTTGTAGTGTTATTTGTGCAATACCTTTGTAACAACCCTACAGTGGGAAGTAAAAGTTGTAAACATAAAAAAAAGGCACCAGAAACCAGACTAGACCATTTACTGTTCATGTTTTAAAAGATGTGTACTGAATGATTTCTGTGGGAAATGGTTTCTAGATAAATACAGTGAAACAATAGACAATAACATCATTGCAGTTTTACATTAAAAACCATAAATTCAAACCTAACCCCAGTTTCTGCCATTTTTCCATCCCAACCCAAAAACTAGGAAAAACCAGCATACAATCAGCATAAAATAAAGGAAGACTGTGCTATAGACTACTATCTAGTGAAATTTTAGAGTGACGGCATACTAGGCAGTGAAAATTCAATAATATACTGTACAGTCATCCAGTCTTAGAGCTTGTTCTAACAGATTTAGATACCCACTGAAAAGTGTTTGTAGTTATAATGGTTTCAGCAATTTTCATCCCAAATACATTTAAATAACCACACAGAATCCCTTAAAAATAGGACACCTTTTTTTCTTTTCTTTTTTTCAGCCTTTGGGTGGGAAACATTCCTCGTGCATTTCTGATGCACAGACCTCATCAACTCCATAATCCCTTTTCCCACTCAATCTTTGAAATATATCTTTCAACAGAAATGCCTCTTTACATCATAGACACACTGACACTGACATTTGTACATCATAGACACTTACACTTAATTTGCTGTAAATCCTGATCTTAGTGGGTGTGAAATATTTTAAACTTGCACAACCTGTCAAGCCTGCCTTTAATGGTCCTGTCCACCCCCCGCCACTTGGAAATGTGCCCGGATGAGCATGGGACAGAAAAAGAAATGCTGCCCATATGGATTTATGATCTCAGTCTCAAAGAAAGAAAACAACATTTGCATGCAATTTAGTGGCAGCACCTGCTATAGGTTGAACATCAGCATTCTGGCACACGCATATGTTGCATACACCTAAGATATTTTCAATATGAAATGAATAGTTTTACTTTTTAACAGAGTTTGCTTGCTTCATGCAGAGTTTGCTATGATTAAAATGGGTACTTTATACATTTGAAAACACTGCTAAGCCTTTTAAGTAATTTTGTTTATTACATACCAATTTTATGTAAATAACATATTATTAGAGATTAACTTGATTAAAGTACTTTTATGCAGAACAGCTCAAAAGGCGCATTCTTGTGAAAGTTTGATATGTTGCTATAAAACATATAGAATAGGATATTTTTTCTTTTTGTAAAGAGTTACGATCTCTTTTAGCACTTGTTGCAGTTTGGTCAATAATCAGCATAATCGTCATCATCGTCATCATCATCACCATCCTTTTTGAAGTAATGATAACTCTATTGTAGCTAAGTGGGTCAGGTGTATGTGTCAGGGTTAACCCCTAGAGGGCGCCTAGCGCCCCTTTAGTTTGTGTTGTAGTTTCTTTTGTTTGATAAACTTCA
>JAQMYG010000039.1:11655179-11670983 GCA_030014215.1 Clariallabes teugelsi
CTTATATGCACCGACAGCTCGCTTCCTCTGCATTCATGCCTCACACACGCACACGCCGAAGAAGAAAACATGACAGTATGTGCAGTCGAGTAAACTGTCATGGGGTTTCAGTTTGAAATAAAAGGGAAAAAAACTAAATGTAGAGCAGAGTTAAAGTCATGAAACAGGCAGAAGTAAGGTAATATGCAAATAAGGTTACCTGGGCAACAGACAAAATAATAATAATAATAATTATTATTATTATTATTATTATTATTATTATTATTATAATAATAATAATAATAATAAACCAGGAACCAGAAGCATTTAAATACAAGAACTAAAAAACTCAAGGCTAGGTATCAACAGGTACATGATCCTGAGCATGGTACAATGAAATGTAGAAACCTATAGTACTGTAAGAACTTAAATGCTGTGGTAGTGATTGTGTAAATCTGTCGAGGTGTGTGTGATTAGAAAGAAGGTGACTGTAAATGTACAAGGTTTCATGATGTCTGATTGGTGATTTATTCTTGGTATCCAAGTTTGTAGACTGATCTATACTACCCTACAGTATGTGGGAAGCGATGCAGTTTCTAGTACTGCTATACCAACATCCTCAGTGCAACCAATCACTAATTACCGTTTTCCCACCCATCCACTTCAAAGGTATTGGTTTCAAACTCTCTTCTTGCCAATATTCACAAATAATTAAGGAGACATTTTTTTGTTTGCTGTGTCAAAGTTAGAGTTTGTTATTTTCCATTCTGATAATATTCAGAATAGAAAGTGTCTTCAGAAAATCTCCCTTTTTCATGTAACACTTCATGCTATGCAAATTATCATGACAATTCAATTAATATGCAAAATACCCAGTGATGTAATCCAGTGAGTTATAGCAACTTTTGGAGCATAAATTAACTACTTTCTTTTGAAAAGAGTTGGCAAACTGCTTTCTGCTTCAGGCTAAGATTGGCATGTCAAATACTGTCCCTGATGAGTTGAATTAATTCGAAGCTTCCATAAAGATTTTTGCCAAAAATGATGGCACACTGTGAAACATCTGGATGTGGGAATCATTGAAACCTGAAAGAAAGAGAACAAGACAGCTTATTCCTTTTTTTCATGTGGAACATTTTGTAGCATTAATGCTGGTTGAGGTGCCTATCATATTGGTTCTAGCTAATAATATTACATGATCAAGTGTTAAATGAATATATCTTGAATTGTGTTTTTAAATGAAAGTTATTTTATTTATGCTTGTGTAATCTTGTAATCTTGATAGCATTCCTGTTCGATGAATTTAAAATATAATTTTAGAATCCCTAGAACCACACTTGCTCTTGAAAGCTGAAGGACCAAAGCTAGCAGAAGCTCACTTTAGTTGGCTACCAAAGGAGCCAAACTGGAGAGAGAGTTGTAATTCCAAACCACAGTAGCATTTATTGACAATTTCGAGGCAATTACACATGGTTTTGTTCTCGGGGGGAAAAGCATAAGCTATTCTAGACAGTGGTTGCACACACCCTTGCTAGAGAGAGAGAGAGAGAGAGAGAGAGAGAGAGAGAGAGAGAAGAATAAAACAAGTAAAAACAAAAGTCAGTAAAAACAAAAGAAAAAGAAACAGTTTATATATTTTATCTCCTACTGAACACACACAGAAAAGTAATAAACAATAACTAATATCAGCTCCACACTTCAAGTAATAATATAAAAAATACTTCAAGAGCCCCAACATTCCAACATAAATCTTAGTAGGTTTAAAAGTATCAGTAAACATTCTGTAAACAATTGCTCAGGACATATAGGTTGGTTTATGAACATTTTCTTCCTCTTGTTCATTTACTATTTTAGCCGATATCCTGCAGCTTTTTTCATTTAAACTTTTTAAAGTCTACCATATACAGTATTTGCCTTTCACATCACTTTCAATATGCACAAATGTATTATGTCTGTAATAAAGCAAATTTGAAAATATCACGTCATAGTTATTGACAATTTTATCAGGGTAGACCAGCAACTCCTCAGATTCCTACATTGGTTTATGAGCTATTCCCACCCAGCTAATATGATAGCGAAGCCTGCATATGAACGTAGATTATAGCAGCTAATGCAGCATATAGACTGCATCTATAGTTGGAAGTTAAATAAAAATACAAGGTTAACCAAGGAATCAACAAATCAGAGGGCCAGCATAAAGTCTGAAATAAATGAAAGTCAAGGATAGCATAAATCAGAAACATTGACTGGTGTAAAACTAGAATCTAAACTATGGGAAAGGAAGTAGGCATAAACCTGAAATATACAAAATACAAAGACCTTGAAATATATACTGCATAAAGTACAAGGATAGAATGAAACCTAGAATAAAACTTAATAATAATAAAACATACAAAATAGAAAACTGAAACAAAGTTGTGCTATGCACTAACAACTGCAATTCCATCTTTCTCTCTTTCTCACGCTCTCTCTCTCGCTCTGTCACAGCATCAGGTCTATAACACAACATACAAGACAATGAAATATGTTGGGGGTGTAACACTTTTACATGCAACACCACTTAAATTGCTTCTCACTTGCATCATTTTCAAAAAGTAGTTTGGGATAAAATAGTTGAAATATACACACAGGTGGTCAATCAGCTTATACTGAAATCCAGAATGATAAGAAACCTGTATTTTTCCTTACATCATTTCCATAAACGTAAGGTATTCTGCAGTGGCTGTGAGTGATTCTACTTGAGCAGTTTGCTGGTATATGACTGATACAGTCTGTCCTTCGCATGCCAATTCTTCCACTGCTATTGTCAAGAGACATGTATGTAAATGCCATTTCTTCAATACTTTTCTACTTCTGCTACAACCCTGCATTTAGACTGTGAAAACTTTTACATGGTTTACTTGTATTTATTTTCTACTTTTGTGATAAGGCCAGTGTCATTTTCACTTTCATACATCTTGTCTGCAATTCTAAATATAAACACATGATTGCATTCTTATACTGTCAGCATATCTAGGCCACATCTAGTCATTACTGGTTTTTAGTTGATCTTCTGAAGGGCAAACTAAGAACCTGGACAAAATCTTGTATACTTTTTATATTAAGAGCTTATTATTTTTAGTTAATGATCTAAGAAAATACAACTAGTAACTAATATGGATTTCAATAAACACAGTAAATCTAATAAGAAAGGTGTGTAGTTAAGAAAGTGGGAAATACTATGGGGTGCACAAGTTTTAATTTTAGTTCTTATAAATGTTTTTTGTTTGTTTGTTTATTTATTTATTTATTTGAGGGTTGTTTTTTTGTTTGTTTTGGAACGCACCCGAAGTGTGGGAACTGCAAGATCTAAATAAACAGAAGAACAACCTCGTCAGAGAAAGGGAACTTTCAAAATAAAAGCATGATTGAAAATCTATGACATTTTCCATAAGTTCCTCATACTGTATGAGGACCATTGGGTATAACTTTTGCCGGACTTCCTTTCGTTTTGAAAATGCAAATAGTAATGGTTAAAATGTTTGAAAAAGTTCATAGTTATCACTGCTAATAAAGACAATCAGTGAGGAGAAATTATAATGTAGAATCTGGGTCTCAAGAGAAGCTTAAGTGTTATTGCAGTCACATTTAGAGAGTTTGTATATTTATCTCATTATTCATGTACAAGAGCCCAAGATCAGTGGTCCTACAGTACATGTTAGTCAATGAGCTACCCCTGCCCCTTTCACTACTACTGCTTATATAATAATCACCACCATTATGTTAATCAATTAAGTTTTGAATTGACAACTTATATCGCAGTGGTATGTTTACTTGAAACATTTTTTCAACATTTTTAATCCCGTTATTGCTCTTGTGACATGAATTTATATTTGATCTTGGCCCATATTAAACTTTAGGAATTCGCTTGCTCTTGAAAGTCAGAGAGCCACAGCTAACAGTCTGTAAAACCCTTTTTATGAGCAATTAGCAGGCTTGTGCTTATTTTTAACTTGGCCCTCTTAAAGTAAACATCTTAAATTATAATTATTCTAGAAGATGTATACTTTAATAAAGAATATTTGGAAGTGCTACAGTCACCCATACCCAGCAAAGAAATGACTATAATTAGTTCACTAGCTATATTCTTTTAATCAGAGAATATTTCAGTCAAACTCAGTCATCAATGAAGTGCAAACATTCAGACTCGTTAAAAGATTGTGTTTCAAATTTTGCATTACTTTAAAAGTAAAATTAGAAAATCGAATTAACGGTGAGGGAAATCTAAAGGACATTAAATTGTTTTGGGAAAATAATCAACAACAAGTAGTGTGATATAGTCTGATGCAAAGCAGATGGCTGATATCACCATGGAATTCATTATTTTCCAATAATAGCACATTTTGACATATTTAGTTAATTTCACACCATTGCATTCTCACTCACTCTCTCACTCATCATCATTACCGCTTAATCCTGTATTCAGGGGCGCAGGTGGCCTGGAGCCTATCCCAGGATACTTAGGGCATGAGGCGGGGTACACCCTGGACAGGGTGCCAATCCATCGCAGGGCACACAGACATACACACTCACAAACTCACACACTCATTCACACACTATGGGCAATTTGAGAACACCAATTACCCTAACCTACATGTCTTTGGACTGTGGGAGGAAACCGGAGTACCCTGAGGAAACCCACCAAGCACAGGGAGAACATGCAAACTCCATGCACACAGAGATGGGAATCGAACCTGGCCAGGAATCAAACCCGTACCCTGGAGGTGAAAGGCGACACCACCGTGCCACCTACCATTGCATTTACAATTTGTAAATTATTTATATATGACTAAAAAAAAGTTAAAAATTAAAAAGTGCAAAGCTCTCCATCTGGAAAACTTACTCACCCTCACAAAGTGTTGATTCCTTCCATATGGCTATGCCACAGCAGCTAAACATAACATATGTTTATTTATTTAGTCTTAAATTATATGCACCACCCACTATATGTGTAGATCCCTGCGATGAGCTTCTGTTATAGATATTATAACAAGTGTAGGTTACACTGTTACTGTACAATACAATGATCCTGACAGCTAATGGAAGGGAAGTGGGAAGTTCTTTTAAAAAATCTTTCACACATGCTCTCTCATTTTTTAGCTCTCTTGTGTCAAACTTAGTTCGCCCCATGGAGATGTCTTTCTCCTACACCCACCCCCGTAGAACCAGCGCAGGGAGCACGTGAAGAATGGCTTCTTGAGAGGTTTTTTTCTTGTTTGTTTGCTTTGTTGAGTTTTTTTTTTTTTTGGAACCAAAAACAACCTTTCCCACAAAGTTGCAGGTACATGAATAGTAAGAACATTAGTTTGAAGCCCATTAGGTTAACATTATGAAAAAAAAAAAAAAAAAGAAGAAATAAAAGCAAAGAAACCTTTAAAAAAATTAGCTAAAACTTTCTGGTGACCAAAACTGACAATGTTACTATTTTTCTTTTACATATCTGAAATAAAAGTGGGGGAAAAAACGTGTGCTTTACAATTGAAACTTATAAAAATATGGCTGCATACACAATCCACAATTTATTAATGATATTTCCATAATGGAAACATTATGGAACATTTTCTCATTAAAGAATTTTCATTTTAAAGTTATGCTTAGGCAACTTGGGTCTATGTGCATGGAGTTAGCATGTTCTCCCGGCTTAGTTGGTTTCCTCTGGGTACTCTGGTTTCCTCCCACAGTCCAAAGACATGCTGATTAGGCTAATTGTATGAGTGTGTGAGTGTGTGCCCTGCCATGAATTGGCACCACATTCAGGGATTACCCTGCCTTGTGTCCTAAGTCTCCTGGGATAGGCTTCAGTCCCCGAGAGACCCTGTATACAGGATAAAGTGGTTTAGATGATGGAGTGATTAAGGTTATAAACAGTTGACAACTACCAGTGCTGAAGTTCTATATGAAGTGTTTGCACATATTGAAATAAAGGTAATTTTATAAGCTTATGAGATTTTCCTTTCTTTCTTTCTTTCTTTCTTTCTTTCTTTTTCTTTTAAATGGTTGTGTATTTTGGCCAAGAGAGAGCTCTGTTGCCCCATTAAGTCAAACTGAGTTTGACTGTCAGTTACTGTTTTCTGGGTAAAGAGGTGTCAAACTGTTCCTGCTGACTTGTTTCCATACCACATATAGACTCTCTGAGTTTCATCATTCTAAGTATGTTCATTATATCAGAGGAAAACTCCATGACAGCTAGAACTGATACTGTCAGATACTGCATTCTAAGGAAAGAAGTCCTCACATCTGTCAAACTCATATTGCTGACTTGTTTCCCCACCACAGTTAGGCGTAAGTTTCATCATTCTAACAATATGTATGTTCACCATAGCAGGAGAAACACATCCTGATGGGTAGAATTGATGCTACCAGATACTGTTTCCCCTTTGCTTTCTGAGTAAAGATGTTTCCATATCTGTCAAACTGTTACTGCTGAGTTTGTTCTGCACCACAGGTAACTTCTCTAATTTTCATCATTCTAAGTGTTAATTACAGCATGGGAAATGCATCCTGATGGCTAGGCTTGTCATTGTCACATACTCTGCCCATGAGTAGTTACAGTGTCGATGGAAAGTTTTCAGACCCCTTCCTGTCCCACCACTCCCTACTAGAGTGTATTAAAGAATGAGGAATGTCAGATGGTCACACTGAGACACGTGTATCTGTAGCAAAGATGAAAAATAAGCAGAATGTTTTAAAAGCAGAGCCTTTCAAATTTAATAAGGGGAACACATTTTCCTGGGCATCAGCAAAATTTCATCCTCACTCCCTGCTACTGTGTGTGGGATGTGTGATTATGGTTCTTAGCTGGTATTTTGATAAATTGTTCTGCCTTGTTGAAATAATGTATGCTACCACATTGATAGAAATACCAATAGTGCTATAGTTAAAATGGAGAAAAAATTTGATTATTATTTTTATAATAATCATGAAGAATAACAATATTCTACATGAAGAATAACAATATTCTTCATGTAGCATTTATCCTGTGCATAGCCCAAACATTTTGATAGATACTAGAATTTTTAGACTGAACAACCGAGCCTGAAAATGAATTTCATATTCAACTTATCTTAATTGACTGTTTGTAAACTTTAATAAATAATGACTGATAATACCCGCGACCCTGAATACAGGATAAAGCGGTATAGAAGATGAATGAATGAATGAATGAATGAATGACTGATAATAATATTTAATGTATAATAATCACTGTTTAGCAGCTGTAACTGATGTGTTGCCCAGATGTGCAGAAAAGAAACTAACAACCAAAACCAGTGCTTGATAGTAACAAATTATTAAAAATATAAGAGATGTCTAAATATGAAAATTTATAAGATTAATAAGAGATTTCTTAATATAAAATGACCTAACGCAATGCTTATTTTGGTTATCGGGGTGGTAGTGGTGCTTTTATTTCATTTTTCAAGTAGAAAAGGATTAATTAATTAATTATTTGTAAGATCATAATCACAGCTCAGTCAAAACTATTAACAGCACTCAACTTTTAAATCCAACTTACTGTATTCACTAGCATTCCTTTTGGATGTTTTGAACACAGGATGTTTCCAAGTTCTTCAGAAAAAAAAGAGTAGTTGATGCTTTCTAGGCTGAAAATGGCAATCTATACAGCCCTCCCAAAAAAAAGTCTATTTACTGCAGTGAATATTATGGTTCAGCTGGCAACAAGTTATTTAACCGTTACTGATGCAGTGAGTAGCTTCTCATTTCTTAAAGTAGAAGACAAAGTTGCTACTGTTTCTCAAAAGGGTCAATTTATTGTCCTGTACTGATGAGGTCTCAGTCTACAAGAAAGTGCGGCCATAGGAACTAGTACTAGTATGGTCTGGCCATCCCATGTAACATAATGGTAGTCTTGCTAGTCTCCTTGTGGTGTCATTTTTTTTTTTCTCACAATGTTAATTATCTCGAATCATGGTCATTCATCAGTTTTTTTTTTGTCTGTGAAGTTGAAAGTTCAGCACTATCCTTCCAGGTTTTAATAATGAGTTGGTGAGTTCCCAATTCCAGTAATTTAAGCAATCTCAGTTGTTTTCTTTGCTTGCTGCAGGCCAATAATTTGAACCTTCTAAAACACAGTGACATCTATTCCATGACCACTGTATACATCTTCAGACATGATTGTTTAAGAAAAGAGAGGCTACTAGGGGTTGTAATAATGTTTACCAGCTAAAACACATTAAATAATTTAAAACATATTACTGCAGTAATTAATGAATGACAATAAATGATAATATTCAAAATATATGGAAATTATACTTAGTACTGTAACGTCAAAATGAAATAGGAGCTGAAAATAGAAGCAATATAAAATAGTTTAAATGGAAACTGCTATTGGATTGCAGTATCAGCATTTCAAGGTCAATGAGAAAGAACAAGCTATATTTACCATTATCATAAAAAGAATCCACAATTTGTAATGCTAATAAGCTTTTGATGAGTCCCTGATTTAGGAAATGTAAACCATGTTGTCAAATTCATTACAAAAAGGAAATGAAAAGTGCTTCGGATTGTCTTATGTATACGGTTTTAGAATATTAAGCAATAGCCTGCATTGTAATACAATCTTACTTTCGTCAAAAAATAAAACTATAGTAATCAACCTTCACATCAGAAGGACATGACTGAAAATGATAGAGTATGGTTGAACAAAAAGCAATAAATTTATGGAAAAGATGTGATTTGAAAGGGTAACTTTAAAAAAAACTCCAGGCAGCCTGCTTCTTTAAGTCCTTTAGTGAAAATAGGTGCTTGTGTTTCTGCATGGGGTGATGTGTGTTACTAAAATAGAAATCTTTGACAGCTCCACTTATGAAAAGGCACAGTCTTAAAGACAGACGGGTGATTTTAATAAACTGAATGGACCAGACCAGAAACTGAATGGAAAGAAATTACATGTGTAACATAGTTCAGAATATAAAGAACATTTCTAGCATAAATATTTATATATATTTAAATATTGACTTGTGGTCATACTTACCAAAGGTAATTTGCAATTGATATATTTGTGTATTTGGCATATTCACACAACCTACATTAACTCTCCCATCATCAGTACAAGACATTGGCCAACATTCATGCAGCTCTCGGCAGAAATCTTGTGACATTACAAAAGGTTGTTGATATAACAAAAAGGTGAATGTACCATAATCAAAGTTAAAGTGTGCAAAGTAGTTTTTAGGCAAATGATAATATAATTGCATCTTATTCTTTCATTGTATTATAATAACCATAAAAAACTTAAGTCTTCAAACTTTATATGATTTAATTTATACTGTATGATTATATATACTGTAAGTTCAAACACTACAGACCCCAGACAGTTGCTATTTTTATTGGTGATGAATAACAAGCAACATGAAATCCACATGATACAATTAAGACCGATGATTATTTTCAATGATACACTTTGTTGAAACTTAACACTTTAAAACATAAATACAGTATGGTCACAAACAATGTAATGTAATGTTCGCAGTCCAGTTTTAAATTACTTGTTTATACAGAAAGCACATTGTTGGTGCCCTTTTTCTCTCTGCTGAAAAATCTGTCTGGTCTCAAAAGGTTTGTTTTTCAAGTTAGTTTGCTTGCATAATTTAAATACAGTGTTGTATTTACAAATGTTTTATAGAGAAACTAAACTATTAGAAAGTTTAACACACTTTCACCCTCATATAACCTTCAAAACTTTGTTTTGCCAGTTAAGACAAAACACACACACACACATCCATTTACAGTACATAGCCATGCACACACACAACTTTTGTGGATGGTTTACATCATAATGTATATTTTATGAACATCATTGCAGAGGAATACCTGAAAAATCTGCATTTTTTTTTCCTGGTCATCCAGTGTTTAAGTCATCTCTATTCAGGATATTTTACAGACCACATTTCTTTCACAAAGTTGAAGGTTCAACACTAACCCTCAAGGTTTTGATAATGTGTTGAAGGGTTCTTAACCCAGGTCCAGTAATTTAAAATCTCATTAGGTTGGTCTCTTTACTTGATGATGCAGCCCAATATCTTTTTATTTTTTTTAGCACATGACTTTTTTGGTGTGTGTGTGTGGGGGGAGGGAACTATAGAAACTGTAGTCTTTTGTAGTTGGCTAGTACTGTAAATGCTTGCCAAAATTTCTTTCTCTTTTCATTTTTTTCCCTGGCAACATCACAATTTGAATAATATTCTAAAGATTTATATTTACTAATTTATAGTCTGCTTCAGATTAGGCCGAATCTAAAATGGTTGTTTTATTCACTGTGTTTACTCAGTCTTGTACACTACAGCGCTACATGCAAAGCAGAATGTCACTTGAGATTCAGTAACAATAATGTTTTCAGAAAATGTTCAACTGCTTGTGTTTTGTTTTGATTGAACGTTGTCTGACATGGTTTGTACTTAATATTCGAATTCGACTAAGATCAATCTACTGGCCCTGCTCCATTTGGGTTGTATGTCAACTTTAAACAAATTCACTGTCTAGTGTTCGATAGTTCATCCTGTGAGGGAGTTAAATATTCAACTGTATCTGCATATCAAAGAAAATTATATGTAGATTTCAACCATTATTTTATCAAAAATCCTCCAGAGAAACCAATAAGCATAATTTGCTTCATATATAAGAATGCGTGAAAACGTGACCTCACGGGTTGGTTTGAGCATTTTAACCCTTCCGGAAATGCAACTCCTTATATGGATGTCCTGCCAATGTGGGTCGACGAGGGAGGCTTCAGATGGAAAATTGTGCATTTGCGTTTCTGAATGTCATGCAGAACGGAAGTTATCATTACTTTTAGAATGCTACTAGAATATGTGCATGATGTCTCAAAACAAATTGTCATAGAAACAACCATTAAAAATACATGATCATAGTGTATGTCTCTATGGTATTTATTTGCATATGTGACCTTTATTTCTCACTCATGTTCATATAATTAGTTAAAATGAAATTAAAGAAATGTCCTCAAAGTATTGGCTAGGTGGTGGTTGAATAAAGGCCTGACACTCTACATAGCACACTCCTGCCCCCTATAGATATTTTTTTTAAATATGGTAATGAAAAACTTTTTAATTCTCTGGGTGTTAAGGTCAAGGTCGAAAACCTGATGGGGTTTTAACACAAAACAGAGTTTAAAGGATATAGAAAAAAAGAAGGACATCCAGTGAGGATCGGTTGTGCAGAAAGAAATGGTTTGAGTTGGAAGAAAGACTACGGTAACTTAATTAACCACACTTTACAACCATGATGAGTAGAAAATGCGCAAGACTTCAAAATTTGAGGCAGGGCTGCAACAGCAGATAACCACATAGTGTTGCACTCTGGTTAGCCAAGAGTGCCAAGGCCATTGTACTACAGTAATTGATTCAGACTCCCTGAAACTGGACATTTGAGGAAGTATGAAGTCATTTGAAGTAGATTCTGTATATGGAATACATAATGGTGCCAGTTAAAGACTTGTGGGTATGTGTGCTTGTTTTTGTTTGTTTGATAGCAGCACTTCAAGTTGAAACTGAGCTGATTTTCATCCTAGGGTTTTGGCCCTCTCTCTCATACATGGTAGTGCTTTTTGATGTGCCAAGCTTCAGATTTACATATTGTGTGATTAAAAGGACCATAGTGCATAGTTTTCCCCTGTCACTCTTTGTTGCTTTTTTGGGGGTTAAATGACAATTGTGTATGAAATATATTACACCATGTAATATATCATGCACAAATGTAGTGCTAGGACTTTCTCCTGCTGTCAGTCAGCATGTCTCCAAGGTCAACATCTTTAATGCAGGAGCAGCTTTCAGAAGATGGGCACTTTGAAGATTACAGCAGAATCAGAGAGAGAGAGAGAGAGAGAGAGAGAGAGAGCAGATAGTAAGGGAAGGAGGCAATATAAAGCATGGCTGTTATAAAGGTGTCCCAAGTCTTGGTTGCAGGATTGACAAGAAATACCACTGATCCACACATGTGGATAAATAAAACATGCACTACTCAAAATTTGTACATTATCTGTCCAATAATCTGTCCAAACTGCATTGAAAAAGTTGCCAAACAGATGGCAAATAGAAACATTATCATCATATATACCAGCATAAGTAGTGATAAAGGAAATAATGTGCTTTGACTTCATTGTCTCTAAGTAGTCACAAGTAATAGAAGAAAGTAAATTACATCCTTTTCCAAGTACAACAAGAGTCAGCATTCATGTGGAGTGTATTTGCATGTAAATGGATGAGAATGAGTATGATGGGGTTTAATAAAAGGCACATCTCTGGTGTTTAGAGCATGTCACATTTAGTATAATTGATATTTACTTGTGTGGCTGAACTTTCAATTTTAATGTCATAAATAAATCACAGTCATGCTATATACTGGGAGAAACTTGTACTCATATTGCTGTTTTATTCAGGGGGAAAAAAATAATAACACTGAGACTAGACTACATTATCTGCTCCTATGGTGATAGATGGTGTGATATGAGCTCATTCTATGCTTTTGTCTCCTAAAAATGCAGTTTAGGCAGTGCTTTGTTCAGGGAATGACTGAGCACTTTGCTGCTAAAGCATGATGCTGTCATAGCAACAGTGGGGCATTATCTTTAGAGGAGAATGTAGTGCGAGAGGCACTTATTCAGATTATGCAAATTTAAGAACAGGAATGATTCTTCTCTTATGGGAAGGCTTAGCTTCATTTCAGGAGAGCGGCTCAGAGTGCAATATGGATATGATATGTTTTAGCTCACTTTAATACTCACTTTCTCTCAACACACAGTTTTATCTAAGACTGTAGTTTTGTCTTGCCAAGCTTAACACTGGATGCAATCTCCTCTCATCTGTTCCAGTTATTTCCTGCTGCGTCCACTATCAACGGCACTGGATCAACTCTTAGAACTGATCCAGGATCACCCGGAGCTCTTCACTGTTGCTCTTAGGTCAGTAAAGCCTGACTTGAGAGCAGCAAGTGTGTGTCTGCTGAGGCACAGCAAATGGAGTGTTATACACCACTCATAGTCTTCTGCAGTGTGAAATAGAGGCTTTTCTAACCGGGCTGTAAATTGGCTCCCTACGTCCTTCTATCCATCTAATATCTTGTTCTTTTGTTTCGCTCCTTATCTCAGCACGGCCGTGGACCCAAGCTATTTCCCCGCTGTCAGCCTGCTTTAGTTTTGGTCCTGTTTTCTTTTTAGGAACAGTATGAAAACAAACTGCAGAAAGAGGAGCCTATACAGTTCTAAACCCCATTCAGTATGTACTCACTATCTAAAAGCAGCATCTAATCTATAGCTCTGGCCAGTCCTTATTTAGCCATTATAGAGAGTTTAACTTGGTAACTTGGTTAAAACACTAGCCTTAAAGAAAGTCAGGCCAAACCATGTTAACTTAAAGTGTTTTATATACAGTACATATACTGTATACAGTGGAAGGAGACAATCTGGATCCAGGAACAAAATGCAGTGTGCCAGACATTATAGGGGCTGTGTATATTGAACTATGTAGAGTTCAAGTGTACAGTGTGTTATGTATAGTATAAGATAGATTATTGGTTTAAAAATTAAAAAAAAAAAACTGCTGTAGTAGCATCACAAATGCAACACATTAGATATACAGTATTTTCACAGGATGACAGTGGATCTGGAGCCTATCCTGGGAACACTGGTCATGAGGCAAGAATATGCAATCTACAGTAGAACTAGTTATGTTTAGTAGTGAAAGTAAGAGCATTTCTAAACGCAATGCAAGAAGAACTCACAAGATTGGGAAAAAGCAGTATGGCGATAAGAAAACCACAAGTTTGTGATGCTAACCAAAACAAAGGCTACAGTTTGACTTTTTAGCAATGGAAAAGGTTTATGTGGTTTGATGAGTTGAAATTATCCCTATTCCAGAGTAAAGGGTGCGTCAGGATAAGAAGGGAAGTGCATGAAGTAATGCACCCATCATGCATAGTGGCCACTGTACAGACCTCTGGAGGCAGTGTTATGATCTGGGATTGCTCTAATCGTAATGTTATGTGGCAATGAAATCAAGTCAGCTGACTACCCGAATGCATCAATAAATTTTTTTCCCCCGTAATGGCACTATCATATTCTAGGAATTGTAAGAGAGAAGTTTTGGGAGCACGAGGAATCATGTTTACACATGAATTGGCCATCAAAATATTCATAGAAATCAAAACTAAATGCCAGCATGAGCACTTTTTTACTTGGTTTTGGTCAGGGAGTGTACAATAGCACTCATTCACAGCAAGTGGCAATGCACTGTCTACATACAGTACCAGCTGTTTTTGTGAGGTGGGAGGAAACCCACATGGACACAGAGAGAACATATAAAATTCCACACAGACTCAATGAACTCACAATAACTCAAGCTCATGATGGACTGAAGCCATGCTAGACCTCCCTCTGTGTCACCATTATTACATGCAGTATTTCCACTAATTTGCAGACCCACAGGACAAAATGAGGAGGAGAAAGCAATCTCATGTACAGGAACAGCACTGTTGGAGTATTAGATTTCAAAAATGTTCATCTACAGTATGTTGTGTTTGAATTAAAAAATTGCATGAAATGTTAACTATTATTTTAAGCATAACCAAAAGAAGAAACGTTCTTCTCTTACTTTCCCATAATGCACAAGATGTATTTAATTATTGAATCTATGTACATGTTTATCAATTTACATTATTTTCTAACAAACAATCGTGGCTAAATTTTAAAACAGACTTTTGTCAGATTGCACAAATAAAAGATTCTCAAATTAAAAACCTAGGTGCCAGTTTAACACATGAGCTCATTCCCATTGCAATCACTATGTTTGTAGTTGCACTGTGAGTTGTAATTTATCATTAAAAGTTAAAAAGGCTCCTCTTAGTAGAGAGATGAAAGTTATTGCAGCATGTCACATTATGCATTAATACTGCTGTTTTCGGCTTACTACCAAAGCATTCCTTCATAATGTGTGCTTTTTATCTTGGACAAAAATGTACTGTGTAAAAAACCCAACTCCAATTAGATGACAAATAATGCTAAGCTGGTGACAAAATACTGCAAAGCTTTACACCTGTTAAATGATGCGATCTGTCTGATGAAAATAAGAGCAGCACTAGTGCTTTAGCTGTTCAAGTCATGAGAACAGAAAGAGAGAGAGAAAGAGAGAAAGAGAGAGAGAGAGAGAGAGATAGATGGGGAAAGGAAACACTAAGATGCAGAGAATATGGTTTTATGTACTATGGGTAGTTGTGTAAGAGGTGGAGGCGTGGGCAGACTCCCTTAGTGTGTGCTCTAATCAGGTTTAGAAGATTGACCTGAGACAGAACTCTAAAGTTCCGGGAGCCCAGGGCGGGGTATCTGTTATTTGCAGTGAGCGATGCCCGTCTGCTTTAAAGGGCAAGGAGATGGATTGGGATCTTGCGCTGGAAGACAGCGTGCTTTTATGAGTACAGCCAAACACATTTATCTATCTGAGCTTCCTTCCTCAATACAGTGCACTCATTTAGAACAGACTCGCTGTTATATCTCCGTAATAAAGATTATTAAATACTTCTCATTTTATTAAACCCATCAAAGGAGTTTTGTCTATGAGTCTTCACTCTGAGTCGTGCACAGATTGCATGGTGAAACTGGGGACATATACTGTACATTGCAATCTAAAAAAAAGGTTCAAAAAGTGTTCCAGTGGTTTGTTACTGTCATGCACACTCAATCTGCGCCCGGCACTAGGACCTGGAAGTAAGGCGGGCGTCAAACCAGGAAGTATAAAAGGAGTAAACAAACCACAGTAC
>JAQMYG010000039.1:11698709-11715409 GCA_030014215.1 Clariallabes teugelsi
GTGACTCCGGAAATCCACTAGCCACATTGGCCAGTGAGCAAAAAAGTTAATGTCAAACCCTGATATATATATATATAAAATCTTCCTTTTCTGTGGGATCAGACCAGATGGGCTGGCCTTTGATCCCCACAGGCAAAAATGAGCCTTGGGTGCCCATGATTCTGTCACCAGTTTACTTGTATAGAATTGAATAGAAATAATCAAGGAGCCGCAACAGCTCTTGTGGTCCTTTAGTGGCTGCCAAAGGCTGTCAGTCCACCCACCTTTGAAGTTCCTGTGGTGCATGACATAACCCCACTTGCATGCCACTCTCTAATTAAATATCCACCACACATTCTTCTTGCTCCCAAAGCTCCGAACTTGGTTTCTGGGTTCTGGACTTTGGACCTCCGGACCTCAAGCTAAACTCCCCGCCTCGCTTTTATAGCACAGAGAAAGCCAGAGATTCAATTCAATTCAATTTTATTTGTATAGCGCTTTTAACAATTGTCATTGTCGCAAAACAGCTTTACACAATCAANNNNTTGTCATTGTCGCAAAACAGCTTTACACAATCAAAAGAATTATTTAAGTTTGTATGGAATGTGAATGTGTATGAATCTAAATGATCAGATAGTCCCTGATGAGCAAGAACTGGGCGACAGTGGCAAGGAAAAACTCCCTGAGATGGCAATAGGAAGAGAGGAACCTTGAGAGGAACCGGACTCAACAGGGAACCCATCCTCATTTGGGTGAAACAGAAAGCAGGAATTGATCAGTTCAGCTATAACAGTTGATGTTAATTGATGTTAATATGAAGTCCAGGTAGTTATTGGAGGCTCAGGTAGACTCATAGGAAATTCCAGTCCCAGATCCATTAACAATTATGATCCACCAGCTGTGCTCAAACTAGCGGGCCTGGACCTTTACGCACCTGCACAAGGAAAGGCCGCCTACCTAGTGAGCCCTTTTGTGCGAGGAGCAAGAAAAGATTTAAGTGCACACCCAACATTAGTGCACACCATGACAATCGGAATGATAACCCAATCAAAATAACAATGCATCATGTAAACACCTCAGCCGGAAACTGACCCGATTCGGCACATTAGGAATAAATTTTCAACCGGAATAAGATGGGTGGTGTAAACCATTGATATTTTGTTCAGTAGGTAAATATTAGCCATGTAAACACTTCATTGTATAGTGTCAGAACAACTCCCTTCCATCTGTGTTTCCTTTCATCTCCTGGGGCTCTGGCTTATGAAGGGGCTACTGATTGACTCCTTTTTTCATACCTAGTAAAACATCTAACAATCATAGATGAGACTGAAGTCTTGTAACCAAGCATAACGCAAAGGGCAGAATTTATTAGAAATGAATGAGAGCCTATTCCGACCTCAAAGTTGGAGAAAAAAAACTTCTGTTATATTCCTAGCAGCTTAAACACATCACAGTAGCTAGAACTTTATCAAAAAGAAAATGTTATATTTAGATAAAATGCTTCATAAATGTAAATGCACATCTTTTCAGATCAGGGTGCATGAGAATCTCTAGTCAGAATGATTTCATTCAGACTAAATACATAAACAAATGTCAACACGCGTCAGATATAAAGTTTGTGGGGGTTTTTTCAATTTGCAAGTTAAATTGACATACTTGAGTCAAGAAATGTATTCATATTTATAAGTTGCAAAACTGTTTGTATTAATTATTATTTTTGTTCTGAGCCTTTTTCCCCATGTTAGACTCATTTTGACAGAACTTCACATGCATCTGCATGCTAACAGTATCAGATTTATTTGGGTTAACATTATGCACATTGTAAGGATTCTATTATAAAGATTCTGTAAGGGACGTTAAAGCCCTAATATAATCATATTTAATATATACTGTATCTGTTGGGAGGTACATAAGATACAACTCTTGGGTCACAAATCTGAAGTGGTTTCCTTTTTCGATTACCACATTCATCTAAATGCTGACATTGCTAGGTAACAGGTAACAGTAGAAAGCAGATAATGGGTGATAATGATTTAACTTCCTCAAAAGAAATTCTCCTTTTATTTATTTTTTTTTTTTTAAGAAAAAACCCTTTGTTGTAGATTCCCACTACGAAACCTTTTTTTTTCTGCTGGTGGACGTTCAAACAGATTAAAACATTGCTAGGATAGCATTTAAATTTGGTATTACACAAAAATTATAATATTTCACATAATGTTCCTTGGGCATTGAAAGACACTAAAAGGCTCACAGTGCAGTCTTGAATCTTTTTAAATACCATTTAAAACCCAGTGTGCTAGAGGTCAATCTTCCAAAAGAATATATAAATAAAAGTACTGTATTTCTAAGCTTCAAGAGCAGCCTTACCATATTTCAGACCCCTACCTAAATGTTATTTTTTGACCAAAACTAATATGTTACTATGAATATCTGTGAGGCCAGTGAGTGGGGGAATAAATGAAAATATATCCTATTATTGCCTTGTGCGAAGAGGACATAACAGATCATGTTGCTTCTATTTTCATTTGTTCCTTTCTTGCATGTAAGTGTGTGGTGACAGAGAGTGGAAATTAAAGCACAAGGCTTGCCTTTGGTTTGTTACAAGGTTCCAGCAGAGATGCTTCTTGCCATCTGCATTCTCAAATTGCTGTTATCCTTTAAGATCGTATATCGGGAGGGGCTCTAGGCAAGGTTTGTCTACCACTGTCATGTTGTTGAACTGTGAACTGTAACAGCTCCCTATACTCTGAATATATTTATGCGCTCATTCATGCTTGTAATTCATTTATTACATTTACTAACCAGCAGTTTAGGCAAATTTACAGCAGACAAACATGAATAGACAGGCCTGTGTGCTCCTTACCCTGTGTGTAGGTTTCTGTCAGTCCTTGCATCTTCTTGCATGTGATTCTGGGAGCTTTCTTCTCATAATGAGTCCATTGATCCAATTGACCTCGGTTAAAGGATGTAAAAGGGGTTTTATGATTAATTGGTGAGAAAATCAACTTGTAAATCCAGAGGGTGTGCCAGAGACAGAGACAGACAGATATTTAATGGACTTAGGACATGGATATTGATTAGCTACCCTGCAGTTAAATTAATTTTTGCAATCTTGGATTAATTAAGAGCACCCAGCAGGAGCTGTAAATAGATGCAGAGTGACTTCAGGATTGAAAAAGAGCGAGAACGGGAGAACAGTCACAGAACTCAAAGACGTTTTTGTAAATACTGCAAAAGTGTCACAGCATTAACATGACACATCCCTTACACCTGCGAAGTTGGAAGAAAATCATTTTGGCAATTTTTTTATCCTCAGAGAGTGAAAAAGACGATTAACCTCTTAAAATTCATGAGGTATGGTCCCAAAATGACATTATTGGTCACAGGAGCACCACTCTATTGCATTATGCAATACAGTTAAAAATGTGTGTGGGTGTGGGTGTGTGTGTGTCTGTGTGTCTGTGTGTGCATTCAAGCTTAGCAGAGCAGCTGGAAAATAACAAGAAAATGTGTTTGGCTACAGAAGGTTGGCTGCAATCAACAAGATCTCATGCTTGCAAATTTCTCACACAACTCAATTTGTATGAAAAGTAACAAAGATTATGATTAGGCCTGGAACGGGAATAGCATTCATACCAACAATGACAGACACGTTTGTTCTGATTGGCATAAAAACTTTCAAAGAAATCAGATTTATTGTATTTTAAAATATCGGTTATAATATAAGTAACAAAAAGCAAATTACTCATGACATCAAAGGGAAATAATCAACAACAGAAGTGTGAAATGATGCTACATGACATGAAGCAGAGTCACTGTTATCACTTAAAATGTATTGTTTTCCTTTATCATCAATTTATCATCCAACTTATACCACAGTAATGTGCCATTAGCAAAGGTGGGTAGTAACGAGTTACATTTACTCCGTTACATTAACTTGAGTAACTTTTTGAAAAAAATTTTTACTTCTATGAGTAGTTTTACTGCACCATACTTTTTACTTTTACTTTTCGTAGATTTGTGAAGAAGAAACGCTACTCTTACTTGGCTACACTCGACTCGTTACTTTTGTAAACATTTATTCTACACACGCAGCCGCTAGATCTGCGTGACTGTTTCACCAATCCGACGCAGCAACAATAATCACATGACTCCGTTTGACCAATCAGCCGCACTAACAATAACCACATGTTATCTTCAGCCGTCATCCCTGGCATCATATAAAAAGCATGTGTAGCTTGCAAAATAATAGCTTCATACTGCTGTGTCTTTTCTATCTGCCAACACAGACACACATTGTTTCATTGAATGTTGCAATGTTGGCATATATAATAATTATAAATATACTATAATATACATATAATATAATATACTTTGTATATATGTATGTATGTGTATGTATATATGTGCATATAAGTGTATATACACATACACTGTATAATTATTATTATTTCTAAACAAATAAATTAGACATTACGATTGAAACAGTTACTCAGTACTTGAGTAGTCTTTTCACCAAATACTTTTTTACTCTTACGTGAGTAATATTTAGATATTTTGGATGACTACTTTTTGGCTACTCTACACACCTCTGGCCATTAATAGCACATACACCTTTATTTAAAAAATGCATATTGTATTTTTTTGTTATTGTTTTGCTATTTGTGGAGAATCCAATACATTTATAACAGCTATTCCCTCATTAAGAAACAGCTTGTCATGTTAATGAAAAAAATTATTCATTAAATTAAAAATAAAACCTTGGGAAAATTATGTAAAAACTTAATCTTTCCATGATGTTTAATAATGAAAAACTCCAAACAGAAAACCTAACCATATCACCCATATCAATTATCTTCTCTATATTTCAAATTCTTTATTTTAATACATTTAATATAAGGCCTAGATTATGTGGTGTGTCTGCTATACAAGTCTCTGTAAATTAGTGTTTTTTCCATGAATTCATTCTATACTGCTTATCCTGAACACTGAGTCACGAGCCTATCCCAGGAGGCGAAAGGTGGGGTAAAGCCTGGGTGCTAATCCTTTTTAGTGCGTGCACACACACACACACACACACACAAGCACACACTCACTCACTCACACACACTATGGGGAAATTGGGAAACGCCAATTAGCCTAATCTGCATGTCTTTGGACTTGCAGGAACCAGAGTGCCCAGAGGAAACTCACCAAGCATGGGGAGAATTTGTAAGCTCCACACACACCAGACTTGAGGCAGGAATTAAACTTAATATTAACCTGTGATTTCAATTATGGCTGATATTAGTTTCAGATCGTATGTTGATGAATAAACAGCTTCTCACCATTCTCATCATTTTAGAACTGAACAGCAAACATAACAGTATGACATAATACATGCAAACAGCCGGGTGTGTTTAACTAACACCGCTTTGAAGAACTATATAGATAGACAAGTGCTTGCATGACACAGTTTGGTGTGGTTCCTTGCACCAGGGCAAGACCCCTCCTTACCTCCATCAATGGCTTTTAATTACTGAGACTGATTACGATACACCTGAGAGTGAAAGGCCCGAACGCAGACCATCGATCACACAGTTGTGCTGATCAATCAGCCAAAGCATGATTACTGGTGCTGCCTCTGTCCATTATGCACTTAATAAGTCAACATTAAGTTCCGTCCCTCTTCTAGCATACGGCTTGGCTTACCTGGTCTGTCCAGTATTCCTATTGACTTACTGCCCAAAGGGGTCTTGAACCTTTAAGATCATTAATGCACTATTATGAACTTATTGAGTCTCTAACTGACTTTAGCAGGTTTGGGAGTTTTCCTTTGCTTCATTTCATAAATAAAAGCAGCATGAAAAAGGTGAGATCTCAACCATGGTAATATCAAAGCTCCAATTAACATTAAACAGCAGAATGCAACACTATCTCCAACAAAAACACAAATGCTACCTGATATTTTGCCAGTTTTCATCTGCCCATGTTTGGTGAGAATGCATTCACTCTCTGTAGCTTCAGATTCCTGTTCTTGGCTGACAAGCAGGAAACCCAACATGATCTTCTGCTATTGGGGAACATCTGCCTCAAGGTTCAGCATGGTGTAAGGTTCACATCATGGTTGTAAAAAGTGGTTCTTTGAGTTACCATAGCTTTCCAATCAGCCTGAACCATGCTGACCTCCCTCATGAACAAGGCATTACAGTCATTCATTAGATGTCTTTTATTTTGGTCGCACCATTCTGTGTAAACTCCAGAGGCAGGTTCCAAAATAATCAAAGTTGCACCTCTGGCCCACACTACCATGCACTGCTTTAATTAACCTTTTTATCCCATTCTGAGGTTTGATGTGAACATTAACCAAAGCTCTTGACCTGCATCTGCATAATCGTATGCACTTCACTTGCACTAGATAATTGCATTAATGTCCAGGTGAACAGATAAAGTGGCTGGTTTGTGTATTTCAAACTATAGCGAGTCAAAATATAAAGTGTAGCTCAGTTAATGTATTCTTCTTTCTATTGCTTTGGAATGATATTAGTCGACCTTCCAGATCCTAAAATGAGCTAACCAATAGGAGGAGGTGTGACCGTGCACAACTGGCTCTGAATAAGATTATTTCCTCAGTGATATCTGACTGCCAAATGTGAATATAAAAATAGCATCAGTCAAAGGAAATAGGACATTCACTGTAACTGCCTATAAAATATTTAATTCAGGTGGAGCAAATTATAGCAGTGGTGTAATAAATAAGCCACGAGTTGTTCAACCTCACAGCACTGTATAATGCCTTATTTTATCGGATTTTAAAGTCTCTCTCTCTCTCTCTCTCTCTCTCTCTCTCTCAACGATGGCTGAATTATTATGGTGTAATTCAGCAAAAGATTTCAGTATTTCTGTCTGAAGGAGGAGCTGAATACAGGGTCAAAGACTGAGAGATGCAAAATGTCACTGCTGCAGAGATGCGCACGCATACAGTACCAAAGAAATAAAGAGATTATAGACAGCTTACAGTAGTGAAATATAAGCATTCTGAGCTCATTATATTTTATGCTTGTACCTGTTCTCATGTAGGAAAGAATATACATGTGCATTTTGTAAGAGAAATAACTGTTCCTAGCTATGTTTGGACTTTTTGAAAAAAGTTGATTGCGTGCACGATTTTATCAGGAATGTGTACGATTGTGTGTACTGTTGCTGAGAGATGCAGGTGATTGGATATCGACCCAGGCTTCAATGTCAGTCTGCAGAAAGCTGGCAGATGCGCACGCACACACACACACACACACACACACACACACAAAGAATCATACACATTGGAGAGCCATTCTCACATTTACTCTCTCTCTTTCTCTCTCTTTGTCTGTCTGTCTGTCGCTCTCTCTCTCTCTCTCTCTCTCTCTCTCTCTCTCTCTCTGACACGCACATACTCACTTTGTCTTATTATCTATTATCATCTGAAATCTAAACTTAGCCCCAGAAACCAAAAGGAATAGTTTTCGTGGAAAAAAAAAATCAGCACCAGCCAGGCAAAACTGTCAAATCCATCTATCCTTGTGGGGATGTAGCTAAAAAAAATGCTCACACATGCTGTAACAAAACACTCACAAACACACACATTTTGTGACAGACACACTATAAAGATTCACATGTGTGTATTCACATCATTGCTTGAGGATTTAAACAATGTTATTTATTGTGCAGATGCTCATAAAGCTATTTCAGTGAAGAATGATCTATTATATTACTTTCAATCACTCATTCTCTATAGAACTTTTCTCATACCAACTGTCAGGGAGAACTCCTGGATGGCACATTGCACACATGGACTTGGGTTATTTTTGAACTTTGTTTTGAACCCAGAGTGCACTTCTGTCAGATGTTCTGATTGTCATAATTGTGATTGTGATTCTGATTTTGATAGCTTGCTTAGTTATGTGTATAAATAGCCCTTGCTTCAGTCATGTGGTTTCACATCAGTTATGTTTGCTGGAACGTCCTGAGAATTTCTGTTTGGTTTATTATTGTTTGTTTGCTTTCATTAAATAAAGTCTAATGTCTCCAATTACACCATGCCTACATTTCACCCTTTTATGACACAGGGCCCAGAGGGTCTTGGATCCTATCCCAGGGGACTCTGGGCATTAAGCATGACACACCCTAGATGGGGTGTCAAATTTTCACAGGGCACACAACATTCACACCACAGGCACTCACACACTATGGGCAATTTGGAACTGCCAAAGAGCCTAAACTTCATTTCTTTGGGAGGCTGTGGGAGGAAAAGTACCCACAGGAAACCCACCAAGTAAACTCCGCCCACACAAACCTTTAGGTGTGAGCCTACAGTGCTAACCACTACTCCATCATGCCACCTATATTCTATTCTATTCTATTCTCACTCACTCATCGTTATTACCACTTAATCCAATATTCAGGGTCGTGGGGGCCTGGAGCCTATCCCAGGAGAATTAGGGCACGAGGTGGGGTACACCCTGGACAGGGTGCCAATCCATCAGAAGGCACACAGACATTCACACACTCACTCTCACACTACGGGCAATTTTGAGAACACCAATTAACCTAACCTACATGTCTTTTGGACTGTGGGAGGAAACCGGAGTACCTGGAGGATACCCACCAAGCACGGGGAGAACAAGCAAACTCCATGCACAGACAGACAGAAATCAAACTTGGCCCGGGAATCAAACCCGGACCCTGGAGGTGCAAGGCAACAGTGCTAACCACTACACCAACGTGCCGCCTCTATTCTATTTTATTGTATTATGAGGGACATTCAAGGACTTTTGATTGTGCCGAATAAAAAAAACACACCCATAGGAACACAGCATGAAATCTACTCTTGGTAGAGCCACTTTAGGAGTGCTGTCGGAACAACCTAACAACAATGTACGATGTTGGTGGATCATTTAGATTCAGAAGACATTTCCAGAAGCCCGTATTTCTACGGTGGCTGTAGGTATGCCGCAAGAACAAATTAGGTTGTTCATAGATCAATGACATACACCCACATTCTGCACATCAGTGAATTTTCTAGCAGTGGATAGCCGCCACTTTATATACCATGACAAAATGTGCAGGAGATGTTCCTAACTTTATAAGTGCTGAATTTGTTAATCTATTAACAGTTTACTTGGTTTGTGAGAATACATTGTTTTGTTACTACTGTATATAGGGCACTAAAAAAACTAAAATATAACATAATTAAGTACCCTAATAAATATAAATATAGCTGTCTCTCTCCCACACACACATACACACACTCTCTCTCTCTCTCTCTCTCTCTCTCTCTCTGCTGCATTGTGCTTATTAATTATAATCAGACTCCTTCTTTATGATATTTGTGGATCCCTGGCCTGTCTGTTCTGCACATCCTCTTAATGAAGAGAGAGGTGAAAGGAAGGAAGCGTGAGTGAGGGCATGTAAGGGTCGTAGGTTTCCTATTGGCTATAACTTCATTTGAGAAATAAAAATTGCAGGCCATTAGGGCTAGCGAGCTCTTTTTATTGAGCGCCAGGCTTTTATGATAATTTAATAAGCGGTATTGCCCCGGCAGGCTGCGGGGGCCTGCAAGCAGCAGAAGATGGAGATGGAATGTTTCCACTGTGACTCAGTAGCGCTGCTTATCCTGAAGTCCTGTTGAGACTTTAAATCTCACTCGGAGGAGAAACTCTCACACTTTCAATTGATCGGATGCAATTTACCCAGTTGGTCGGCTCAACTTTGCACAGTTATAATATCTTGTTTATTCTACGGATGCTTCTGTGAATGTAGTGTGTGCCGACCTGTACAGCTTTGTGTATAAAATGTTTTGTGATGCACTTTTTTTTAACTGATGGCACCTTTTGTGTAGTGAACTTCTGTATTTTCATCTGTGGTGCTCTGTAGCCCTGCAGGCATCACTCACTGGAAATAACCGGTACCCTATCCCGGCCTTCCTGAACTTCAGAGTTTTGTCTCAGGTCAATCTTCTAAACCTGATTAGAGCACACACTGAGGGAGTCTGCCCACGTCTCCGCTTCTTACACAACTACCCATAGCACATAAAACCACTCTCTTATTCTCAGCATCTTAGTGTTTACTTTTCCCATCTCTCTATTTTCTCTCTCTTTTTCCCATCTCTCTCTCTCTCTCTCTCTCTCTCTCTCTCTCTCTCTCTCACGCTCTCTCTCTCTTGCTAATTCTTGCTATGGATCTGGTCTTATCAGTTGGAACATAAAGAGCTAAAGCACTAGTATCTCTAATTTGTATCAATCAAATCTTATCAGTAAGTCTGTTCGGCTATTCAGAGTTGGGTATTCAGAGTTCAACTACACACACACAGTATAAGTAATACCGAAGCTATGGGCAGGTCTAGACATAACTACAGACAAGTGCACACATTAGCTCACGATTCTAAGGAGCAGCATTGCTGTATGTTCAGCCCTGCCAGTATGGTAAACTCAGAGGTGTGGCCTGCAGTCAGGGGATTTGTGTAATCTGTAAGGCACAATCAAAATATCAGCTTAAACTTGTGTACCACTCAACTCTGAAGATGCATAAGACATACATAGTAAGTACTTTTCTGACTTCACTTTTGCTGACTCTGAATATGTCCGTTAGCGTTTGTGTGCACATGGAGGGAATGAGAATGAAACTGACTGAACGTGATGTAATATTGTTTTGCTAAAATTGTGTTTGTGTAGTGATTAAGTGTGATGAAGTATTTGTGTAGTTGTACATTTGTATACTTCTTAATGATTAAGTAATCCTGTGGATTTCATTAGTAACATCTGGATGCTAATTACTCTCTTATTGATTGTGGATGTAGGAAGGGTAGACCTATTTATTTCCCCCATATGGTTTCTGAATGTTGGTTTACTTTTTCGGGGTCAACATATCGAAATCTGTTGTGTGTGGGGTACTCACTTTCACTCACTCATCATCTATACCGCTTTATCCTGTATACAGGGTCACGTTGGGCC
This sequence comes from Clariallabes teugelsi, assembly GCA_030014215.1. Lineage (NCBI taxonomy): Eukaryota > Metazoa > Chordata > Actinopteri > Siluriformes > Clariidae > Clariallabes > Clariallabes teugelsi. The sequence continues at coordinate 11,709,659 of JAQMYG010000039.1, forward strand.
TAACCCAGAAGATTTATGGCAGGTACACCATGGATAGGGTGCTAATCCAACGCAGGGCTCACACATAAACAGACTCTCACATGGGGATTCACACACTATGGGCAATTTGAGAACGCCAATTAGCTTAATCTGCATGTCTTTGGACTGTGGGAGGAAACCAAACTCCATGCAAACTCCATGCACACAGACCCAAGGCAGGAATTGAACTCAGACCCTGGAGGTGCAAGGCCACTAAGCCACTGTGCCACCTGTGTGGATTACATATAATATAATAAAAGACATTACAGTGGCATAGAGTGTACTTTATTTTTTCCTTGACCATATCAATCCACAATAAAATGGATTTTCAAAATGGAAATAAACAATATTATTTTAAATATGCCACAGAGATTAATATGGACTTTTATTGTTACTTTTCCTTTTTTCTGTGTTGGTGGTAAAATTGCAATGCAACAAATAATTACCAATTTAAATGACAATATTTCCAATTTAATATATTTCCATCTTAATGTGTTTTCTGAAAGAATCATGAAAAGAAATAATTAACAGTGGGAGATCATTTATTATTTATGCATTTTTTTCACACATCCCTTCATTGACCCATATACTGTTTATTTGTATTCTTTAATAATTTACTACATGGGGGGGAAAAATAAAAAATTACAATTACTTTTCATTCCTGTGGGTTTTGTTGTAGTGTTGTTTTGCTTCCACTTACAGGCTTCTTTAAAAAAAAAAAAAAAAATCGCTGGGTCTATAAAACTTCCACATATACTCTTAAGCAATAAATCACTTTCTAATAATGAACTGTGCATATTTTTAATGATGTTTATAACATGCCTGAGCTGGATATGTACGGATTTACTTGTAAATGCTGCAAAAAGTAGGCCTGTTGTCTGGAAATCCTGTTGTCTAAGGAAACTTTCAAATCCTACTTTTGCTCCTGAGTGACTACAAATTTACCTATAAGAAGACTAATTAATGATAATCCTTGATCCTTAATCCATAATCTAATCATCTGTGCATGGACTACATGTTTATGTACAGAATATACTGTGGAGTTTAAATTGCTCATTTTTATTATTTATTACAGCATTTACTGTAGCAACCAGCGTTATCCATCGGGACGGACACAAGTGCTTTGGTGTCTCTATCAAAAACACATCCGTATGCCGGATCGATAGGTCAAAGACAAGGCGAAAAACAAACCCAGTCCATTTATATTATTGCCATTAATTAAAAATATAGACAAAATTGAGACTGAGCTAGCCTATGCTCTTAAAATAAAATAAATAAGATGAGGCTTACAATTATTACAAAAGGACTGATACAGTATGAACAGAACTGAAAGGTCCGTGTGTGTACAACTAATAAGTCATAAAAAATGCCTCGAATGAGGATGATTTTTTTTAGAAGTTGAAAGCTTATCTATAAATCAGATGCAAATTTGCCAAATCATATTTTTATAATGCTATTCAGCACTCCAGCATGTCATCTAAAACGCTTTTTTTAGATCATTCTTTGTCTCTTCTATTGTTTTAAGTCTAGTCCATCCGATCTACACAACAGCTTGGCACAGGTTTTACACCAGATGCCCTTCCTGACGCAACCCTGGCTGGGGGTTTGGGTATTGAGTGGGAACTGAACCCACGCCTTCCGCATGACAGGCGAGAAACACACAACTGAGCCACCAATGCCCTTTTTGCTCCTGCCACATCATTTTTTCATTTCACCTCAATTTATTTACACCTACTTCAATTGTGTATTCATTTATTTCTAGATTTGATCCTTAACAGGTGCAGTTACACTTATATTAAATAATATATACAGGGGGTGTTCAAGTCAAGCCGGTACTTTTGATTGTGCAGAATAATAGACCATACTGTCGGTATGAGATTAATAATGCTTTCTCTATAGAAACTCCTGCTCTACTAATGTACTTATCCCAGCATTTCACCAGTGCTTGGATACCATCAAGATAGAAAGTCTTTTCAGGACATCAGAGCCGTGATTGGACTGCCTGCTTCACATCTGAAATGCTGATGCTGAAATGAAGGCCCAAAGTGGAACTGGCTTGGAGTGAGGTCAGGACTGGACATGGTAGTGTGGCAATTCCAGTCGAGTTCCTGTAATGAACAAATGATTGTGTATATAGTTCCCTCAGACAAATCCATCAATTTTTAAGGATCAGGTGGGATCATCATTCACGGACATACAGCCTTCTTTAAAACATTGGCAGCATTCAAATATTTTACTGCTGCTGCAGTGTCTCATCACAATTCTGTGCTTGAAATCTCCTGTAAGTGTCAAGTTGCTTTATCCCTTTTTTAATTATTTGTTAGAAATTTTATCACAAGTCCCAGTTTGACTTGAAAACTCCTCATATGCTTTTATTGGCATAGACATAGGTCTTAAGTCTCTTTTACTTCTACCTCTGAGAGAGTCTCTTTTTTTGCCATTTAATCATCAGTGCAGTGAGATTTGCCTTTTATGGACTTTTGTGGGCATCACTAATTCCAAATCAGCTGTGCTACTCATGTGTCTGGCTCATTTAAAAGTAAATAGGCACTCGCGAGCATCTTTGGTTTGGTTCTGGCTTATGCAATAATTTACACACAACTCCCCTACATCATTGATAAATTAAGCGTAATGTCTAAAGTGGTTCACAGAGCACCAAACATAAGGAATGCTTTCAGAAGAAGAGTAGGTGTTGGAACTGCCTTTAGTGACACTATAACTCAAATTCTTTGTCACTGAAGCTTTTTTTAGGGGTTCCAAATATCCATCTCTGACAAACAGTCACAGCAAAAAAATACATTATAAATGCATCAACTCATTTTAAATATTGATATCTCTTCTTTTGATTGCTCATGTGTAAATAATAAAGAAAGGCCCATAGTATTCATCTGTTAAAGCAAATATTATCTGATATGATTATTTTTCACAATAGACATGATGCTGTGCTTATTAAGCCATGTTCTCTATTTTATAATAACGTAATCCATTTCCATAAATATTAATCATTTGTAATGTGGCATGCACGCTTCTATGATCTGGACTGAGGTCGTGTGTAGGAAGAGGTTTAGTCAGATGGTGCAGTTATTAGCAGGATATCGATCTGGAGCTGTTACCACTGCTTCCTGCTGACATTATCATTTCCCAGAATCTTAGAGAGAGAGAGAGAGAGAGAGAGAGAGAGAGAGAGAGAGAGAGAGAGAGAACCGCAGTAGATACTGGATTATGAAGGATAATTTTAATAATGCTCATTCATATTCCAGTGTACAGAGAAGAAAAAGAGCCTCTTATCATGAGATAACCCAGTTCCATTCATTATTTATATACAGACTGTCACATCAATCTGTTTTGTTTTGTATCTGTAAAAATAACAAAAAAGTAGTAAGAGATTAATAAAAAAAAATCATGGCATATTTTAAAAGAAATTTTGATGTAGAGTCAGACATTTACTGTATAAATATGTTCACTTAGACAATGTATGTGGAAAAATCACCTGTAAAATAATTTCACTCACTTTAAGTAAGCATTGTATCTTGGACAGTGTTGCAGTGGATCCAAAAGCTTGTGCCATTAACGCTGGAGGTGAGGTAAGAACACATCTACACTTTGGACCAGTCCACCTCTGAGCACCCTGCACATTCACACCTACAGGCATTTGATCTTTTTTCAGCAGAAGGGAGGAAACAAGATGAAGATAGAACATGCACAACACTACCTACTGCATATTATGCCTGACTAACAACAGGGGGGGGGAAAGTATTTCCATTGAATGTATGGGAAAGGCTTAACACAGCCATGCCCTAAGGTAATAGAATCTACTAAAAAACCTTCCAGCTATTCATTCATTAATCTTCTATACCACATATCCTGTACAGGATCGCAGGGCCTATCCCAGGAGACAAAGCAGGGTACACCCTGGACGGGGTGCTATTTCACACATTACGGGCACTTTGGCTAAGCCTAATTTGCATGCCTTTGGACTATAAGAGGAAACCCACCAAGCACAGGGAGAACATGTAAACCCCATGCACACCCGAGGCAGAAATTGAACCCCAACCCTGAAGGTGCAAGGCGACAGTGCTAACCACTACGCCACCTACAATGTTGGCTTGTTTAGTGGTATTTTACTCAAGATCTCTAGGGTTTACATACCTTTCTCTACTTAAATACAGTGCCACAAACCAGGTATATGATTAAACAGGACCAAGAAGAGAAAACAGCCTTGAATTGTTTTTCACAGACTTATTATAACAATTCTCACACTCAAATCACAAAACAAATCACTTACTCTCTATACTGCTTTTCCTGTACGTAGGCCAGTAGGCCAGGACCCTATCACTGGGACCCCTCGGCACTCAGCAGGGTACCCTGGACCAAGTGCCAATCCATCATAAGGCTCAAGCATGCGCGCACGCACACACACACACACACACACACATACACTTACTGTACTTACACAGCACAGGCAATTTGGAAACACGAGTTAGCCCATGTCTTTGGACTGTTGGAGGTTTCCTCCAGGAGAGTACCCGGAGGAAACCCACCAAAAATTTGGAGACTAATCAAACTCCAAGTGCACAGAGCTGAGGCAGGGATCAAACTCTTGACTCTTGGAGGTGCGGGGCCACAATCATTAATTCTTAATATTTATGTTTGGTTATTATTACTGGTACAGGGATACTATTCTTTATATTTATGCAGCAAAAAAGAATATCAGTGTTATTACTCATACAGTATCTAGTGAGAAGGCATTTCTTTCTGCTTTTTCTTTCATCCGCAATTAAAAATGTATAGGGTCTTGGTAATGTATCTATTATCCCTCATGAGGAGATTAGAAAACACAGCACTTAAAGTGCACAATTATTCTTCTTGTTCCAGAGCACATTTATGTATTTCAGCAAATCTCACTTTGAGTGAAATTATCCCACCTTGGTGTATGATAATAGGGCTTTATTCAAGAGTTGCCTGTTAAGTCATGGTCTTTTATTTTCTGAGAATTATTCCCCCCCCCTCTCTCTCTCTCTCTCACACACACACACACACACACACACACACCATCCTACAAAAGTTAAGGACTTTCCAAGGATAGTCTCCATTAACATAATTCCTAAATTATTAATAGTAGCCTTAATAAATATTTTACAGGTCAGTGACATCAAACCTTTATCAAGTAATTGTGTTAATGATTTAATTGGCGGCAGAGAATGATGAATAGAAGTGTAATTAGAGACCCACTGCTGCTTATTAATGACCCACTAATCTCACTCACCCATGGGGTCTCTCTCACCTGTGGAGCATGAAAGCAGCCCTCTCTATCAAGCAGACAAATGATTTTAATAATGATAGTCATTTGGTTCTATGGCTTAGCCCTTGAATCCTAGGCAGGATTATCCCTACTAGTGACTGAAAGGTGAATTCAAATCCCAAAATTGCTAAAAAGCCTCTGTGCAGAACTAGAGCAGTTCTTTTAACCTTCAACTGCTCCCACCATAGTGGCTTTACAGGCATACGTCGTGTTTTTTCCCTAACTGGGCTGGGTAAGGGAAAACATTTTTGTTGGATATTACGTATCTGTAGATCAGAGTTTCCACTATAATTTTTTGGTGCTGGTCAAATTGTCCAAAGTGTGTTTACTTGATAAATAAATATAATATATAATCACAAATATAGATGTGTGTGTGTGTGTGTGTGTTTGTGTGTGTGTGTGTGTGTGTGTGTGTGTGTGTGTGTGTAAAT
>JAQMYG010000039.1:11772206-11782986 GCA_030014215.1 Clariallabes teugelsi
CTGGGTTTTTCAACAGGACAACGCTACAGTACACAATGCCCGCAGGACAAGGGACTTCTTCCAGGAGAATAACATCATTCTTTTGGCCCATCCTGCGTGTTCCCCTGATCTAAATCCAATTGAGAACCTTTGGGGATCCAACCATGCAAAAGGGAAGTTTACAAAAATGGACAACAGTTCCAGACAGTAGATGCCCTTCGTTCGGCCGTCTTCACCACTTGGAGAAATGTTCCCACTCACCTCATGGAAACGCTTGCATCAATCATGCCGCAACAAATTTTTTAAGTGATCAACAATAACGGTAGAGCTACTCAGTACTGAGTTTATGTTTGGAAGTTTGATTTCTGTTTTGGGGGTGTTTACGGGTTTTTTTGGAGGTGTGGTCCTAAAATTTTGATCAGCTGTTAAACAGCCTGTTTCAGTTTATTCGTTGCTTTCATTAAATTGAATGCTCAAAAAATGTTTTTTCTCACTCCTATTTCTTCTTGTTGCATGTTGAAGCTCTACTTGGAACCTTGTTAAGATCCAACCATGCAAAATATGATTTTTTTTTCCATCTTTCAAGTGGTCTTAAACTTTTGATCGGGACTATATGTGTTAATTGTCAGCAACAGCAGCTCTGGCATTGGTTTATTTATTTCTAGCCCCTTCACCATGGATCTATATGGTGCACCAGTTACTTAATCTAAGGCGTTACTTAATCTATATAGATTTTTTAAAAAGCTGCTGTAAAACAATTAAATATATTTGATCGTTGATTTGAGGAACTCTTTCAGCACATTTTAATGGTTGTGAACTTTTTGTGTGTTAACTGTTTACAGTAGCTATAACATGATGTGATGAGAACTACCTGGTCTTGCAAATGCTGCAACATTGAGCAGTTACAAATGTGTAATTAAAGAGTAAAATCTTTGTTGTGGAAGAGGTGTGACCCATTATGTTGAAAATAATTAGAAAAATGTCAGTTATTAATTTGGTGGTGTTGCTTTGCGAAGTCAAAATTTTGATGTTGCTGTTGTCCTGAAATTAAACATTCATGGAAGTCTTCCTCTAATGGACAGATCTCACTTGAGCAACTGTGTGTGGTGATTATTATTAAGCTTAATATCATGAATTCTTCCAAAGTGCACATCGCTGTGGCTCTGGACACAAGAGCCATTATAACATCAGACTTGCATAGAGAACATATAGTAGGCCTCAGCTACTCATTGTTAATAAAGTGTATCAGCATACAGAATAGAGAGCTACCACTAGAGCAAGGAGCAGAAGAGACAATAAGATGTAACTCATGCAGTGTCTGAGTGCATGTCTGAGAACACGAGGGTCTCAACGTCAAGTCACACAAAACAAATCGCAGAAGGTCATCTTGCAATTGTAAGTGAAATTGTATAAAAGCAAGAGTAGTATTTAAATCAGCATAACACTACCTCTGAATTTAGGTGGCTCTCATTATAAATTATAATGGAATAAATGACATTCATTGTCAAGTGCATCAAAAAATGGGTCTTCTAGGATCTGATATGCATTCTTGGTTAATAAGAAATAGTGGGGGAAAAAAGCCATTATAGGTGAAAAGGATATGTATATATTAAATTGCCATATGTGATGAAACGTTTATGCTAGTTGTTAATGCTTTATTTCAGTAAACCTAACCTCCAAAGAGAAGCATGAATAGACGTGTAGGAACAGGATGATTACTACCCACACGCTTACTCACACTGGCAGTGCTTGTACAAACTTGCGCACGCACGTTTCTGCACGTAGCCTCTATGCCACTTCACACGCATGAGTTACTTCGGTTGCCACAATAAAGCTCTTCCAGCGTTGGGACTTAAGTCCATTCAGAAAATGCATTATTGCATAAAAATGTTGCTTTAAATAAATCTTGTATTCAGAAATGGTAAAATGTTCTGTGATGTCTGCAAACGTACAGTTTTAAGATTAGGCCTCTCCATTGTTTGCTAGACACCAAAATGAAACAGAAAGCACACTCGCTCACTAACCAATGTGATGGCATTTTTACGAGATAAAATAGACATTTGTGCCTGATTAAGTTCCTGTTGCTTCAGTTTCACCAACTGTGCCCTATTTACACTGAATTTGGGTTAAACTTTTAGACCTCTGCTTTGAGAGTGAATTCTGAATTGGTGTACCGGCTTGACCTCTATCCTGACCAAGTCAGGATAAGTAATTCGGTTTGATAGAGGAGAATGTGTGAACATGAGTATGTATGGTTTATGTTGGGAGACTGGAGAAGAGCCAAAATGCAACCTCGCTTCAGAATGGAGTGCTGCGGAATCTGTCCAATCTGATGGGAATGAAAAACGCGTGAAAGCCAGCTCTGTTCTAAAGTCTGTCCTCAGGTTTCGGTAGAGGCTGGGATGGATGTTTTGTTGATGGTTTACTTTGTTTGATTTACTTTCTTCAGAAGTTTTTGTAGTTTAGTTACTGCCTCAGGTGGAATAACCTTTGGGGGGGCCTAGCAGCTCCAGAGTTCTCTTCCCCTTCCCAAAGGATATCTGATCAGATTGTGATTTTTGAATTAGGGTAAATCCCTAAACTAGCGTGCTTGCAGGATTTTAATCTTAGCAGGATTTCAATATCTAATCCGATCATTTGAAACTCTAACACGAGGATAATCAACATTTTTCAACAGTGCTTTCCTATTTAGCATACGGGAGACTTAAGAGAATTAATTCAAGGCTAATTTGAGTTATTAGCCGAGGCTTAGAGGTTTACCATTTGTTGCTATAGATGTACATATACTGTACATACACGCGCGCACACACACACCTCCTGTCTAGCTGTCGTATAAAAGTAAGCAGTTTCACATTACTGTCCTTACTGTGTGGAAACGGTTACTAGTAAACACATTTAATTCATTACATGCATAGTAGACACTTGTTGTATAAGTTTTTGCCAGTGTCTCCCACATGCTGAACATTTTTGAGTTGCGTAGAGAAGCAAGTGTGGTTTAATAGTGATTTTGTCAGTGATTCAATCAGCCATAACATTAAAACGACCAGGTTAATATTGAGTTGTGCTGCAAAACAATTTTGACACATCACGGCATGGACTCCACAAAACCTCTGAGGGTATGCTGTGGAATCTGGCACCAAGCCATCACTAGGAGATTATTTAGGTCTTGTGCAGTAGGTCCTCCATAGATTAAACTCATCTGTAGAATGCACTGGACAAATGTTTGTTTGGATTGCTATCTAAAGAGTTTGGAAGCACCATGAACTATTTTTCTTGTTCCTCGATCCATTCCTGAACATTTATTGCACTGTGACAGTGTGCAGTATTCTGCTAAAAGAGGCCACTTCCATTCAGGAATGCTGTTGCCATGAAAGGGTGTACTTGGTCTGCAGCAATGTTTAGGTAGGTGTTACATGTTAAAGGATCAACCACATGAATGACAGGACCCAAGGTTTCCCAGCAGAAAATTATCCAAAGCATCATACTGCCTCTGCTGGCTGGTTTCTTCCCATAGTTCATCCGGGTGCCAATGCTTCCCCAAGTGAGTGACACCTGGCCATCCACATGATGTAAAAGAAAACGTGATTCATCAGATCAGGCCACCTTCTTCCATTGCTCTGTAGTCCAGTTCTAATGCTTACAACTCCGTCTAGCCATCACAGTTTGGCCCTTGGCTAAGTCACTGTTCACTTGCTGCCTTATGCAATATATCCTGTTAAAGGGTGGGATATATTGTATAATCAATGTTCTTTACTTCACCAGTGAGTGGTTTTAATGTTAGGAAATGTTTGTTTGTATGCGTCAGTGAAGGACTTTTCATGTTTCCTGACTATAGTTTATAGGGCCTTCAAGGTATCGTAATGAACTACTACAGAACCCTACTGCCTTTCATAATGCCTGAAAGTTGAATGTGTGTGTGTGGGAGCGTTTGTGCATATGTGCACTGATCTGTGCTTCCATTGTCCTGGATTGTAATGGAGCGTTTGTGCATTCGAGTTCAGAGCCACAGAAGCCTGTCGGAATACATTAGTGTATCTGAGTTCAGTTGGAGGATTACCAAACCATCCTTGCCCATGATTGGCTGCACTCCCAGCTCCTTTTCACTGTTTGGGCAGTTAGAACTTGCCCTAGTTTGCTGAACTCAGACCAGTTGTGCGTTTTGTAATAGGTGTTTCAGCACAGTGTCTCCTCTGAGAGGTTTGCTTTGCAGGCTGGAACTGTAAATGAGCTGTCTGTCTGAACCCTAACACAGCACTACACAGAGAACATGACTCCCTCTCAATTTGACTAGAAGTAAATCTGATAAGAGTGTGATGGTGTAGATACTAATCTAGTCCTTTGTGGAATCAAAGATTGTTTTTGTGTTTGTGGTAAAGTAGGGGGGAAATACGGTGCAGGAATGCAAGCCCACACACAGGAATAGCATATTGCACCCATTTACATTTGCTTGCATCACTAACAGCTTGAAAGTATGCTATTTGCATTACAGCTCTCCTGTACTGCCATCTAGTGGAGACAGATGGAGAAGTTTTCATTCCTAGTGAACTTTTTCCAAGAGACCTGGTCATCCTGGCAGACCACTACAACCAATATAAACACATCCAGTGGAATTTTATTAGTCTTTAGTTAGAGGTAGCAGCTGTTGAGGCAAAACTAATAAAAGCTTTGAATAGATGTGCTGTCATAATACAGTTGTCCTTCTAAAACCAAACAATGAGTTATTAATGGCAGTAAAAGTTTCTGTGGAAATACGCAATACTATACTACGCGTCTTCTAATGTCCTCTCTTTGGCAAAATAATACAACTAGTTGCTAGATGTTAACAGCAAATGAGGTAATCAGTTACTCAGTGTTTGCACTTGAACCAAGCGATGTCATAATTTCCTGTGTGTGTAACACACATTTATTAAAATACCCTTTAATATATAACATTATCTTTTTACTGATTTGCATATTTAAAAACTATGTAGTGACTTTGCCATTGCTTTTGGTTGTAGGTTTTGTCATTAGTTTGTTCAAGCATAAGAAGTCTTAAGCAGAAATCAAGCACACACGTACAAAAACCTGTTGTAAAGCACAATTCATCTGGATGTTCTTTTGTCCCAGGTGGAACATAACTAACTTGACCTACGTTGCTTTTTGTTCTGCATGTAACCAGGCTCTTCTTTCTTGAAACAGGACCAATCAGCAGCATCCTGGTGAACAAGTATGGCAGTCGACCAATCATTATTGTCGGAGGCTGTCTGGCTTCCACGGGTCTGATCGCAGCATCCTTCTGCAACACGGTGGAGGGCCTGTACTTCTGTGTGGGAGTTATAGGAGGTAAGTGATGACACTGTTCTCTCAAATGCAATAAGATATTAATCGCTTGCTGGTTTGGCATTTTTCTGTAGCTGCTATGCTGAAGAAAGTGTGGCATAGAGAACATGCTGCCTGTCCGTTTTCTTTTTCCCCCCCTTACTGAGTGTATTGTTGAGGATTGACTGTTAAACTATAATGTAGTATACTGCTTGCTTCAGCCTTATAAATAGTAAATCACCAATTAATACAGATGACTTTAAATTTCAGTTTACAATATTTATTCATTAATCGCAAAATGGTACATTTATCATCCAGGTATATTATTTAAAAATATTTCTCTGTCCTAATGAAAGTCCTTGTCGTCTTTGTCCTCTTCCTGCAGGTCTTGGTTTGGCCTTCAATCTGAATCCCGCGTTGACGATGATCGGGAAATATTTCTACAAGCGGCGTCCGATTGCTAACGGCATTGCCATGGCAGGCAGCCCAGTTTTCCTCTCTACGCTGGCACCTCTGAACAGCTGGCTATATGATCAGTTTGGCTGGAGGGGGAGTTTCCTTATCCTGGGTGGTGCGCTGCTTAACTGCTGTGTGGCCGGCTCACTGATGCGCCCCATCGGACCAAAACCTCAGCCCATACCTGAGGTACAGGACGGAGGGACCAATAGGCGTGAGAAGAAAACAGCGATGCAGACCATCAACAGCTTCATCGACCTGACCCTGTTTAAGCATCGTGGTTTTCTACTTTACCTCCTGGGCAACGTGATAATGTTTTTTGGTCTGTTTGCCCCACTTGTCTTCCTGAGCAACTATGCAAAAAGCATGGGCATCTCCAAAGACAAGGCAGCCTTCCTGCTTTCCATGCTGGCCTTCACAGACATGATAGCACGGCCATCTATGGGTCTGGTGGCTAACACTCGCTGGGTTCGCCCACGCATACAATATTTCTTTGCCGCAGCAGTGCTGTATAACGGCATCTGTCACCTGTTGGCACCGATGTCCGTGGACTATGTGGGCTTCTCTGTCTATGCAGTGTTTTTTGGTGTGGCATTCGGCTGGCTCAGCTCTGTGCTCTTCGAGACGCTCATGGACCTTGTGGGGGCACAGAGGTTCTCTAGTGCCGTAGGTCTCGTCACCATTGTCGAGTGTGGACCAGTTCTGCTTGGGCCCCCCTTACTGGGTATGTGTGTAGTGTCTGAAATAGTCCGATCCATAAATATTTCGACACTTACAATTTCATTTGAGCTGTCTACCGTAATGCGTTGGGGTCAGTTATATAATGAACAAGTGCACAAAGTGCAGACTTCCAGCGGTTTGATGGTACTGACGTCCAAATCAGATGAACAGCATTTTTATGCAGAATAGCGCTGTGTGACTGGGTCGATCTTCTGTTCATCTATTCATCAAAGATAATTGAGTCAATTGGTCGCATTTAGAGCCAATTTGCTTTTTGAACTATGTAGATAAACATTCAATTATATAAGTAAACATTCAGTTTAATTTTATAAAATTGACAAATTGCTTAAAAATGCAGCTGGTGAAATACCGCCACCTACTGGAGGAATGTTGGGCAGAAGATCTACCTATGATTCGCAGCTCTAATGCACAGTATGCTCAATTGTATAAAACATATTTGTATACTATAACATTTAAGATTTCCCTTAATTATATAGAGGAGGCATAGCACTAAACCTCTTGCAGTATAGCACTGCATCTGCACAGAGAGTACCCTGACCTCAAACCCAATGAACACCTTTTGGGATAAACTAGAACCTAACATCAGTACCCAAAATCACTAAACTTAAATGTTTCAAAGTTATATGGGACATGACTTGATATTGTATCGACACCTATCTACAAATAAAGCAATTATGCTTGTCTCTTTTTGCAGGTAAACTGAATGACATCTACCATAACTACAGATACACGTACATTGGCTGTGGCATCGTCCTCGTGGTAGCCAGCGTGTTTCTGTTCGTCGGCATGGGCATCAACTACCATCTGCTAGACCGGGAGAAGAAAGAGGAGGAGAGGAAAGCTGGACTTGAAGACAAGGAACAAGAGACCAACATAGACAGAGCTTTGAAAGAGAAGGAAGCTGAGAACGACGTGTCTACACCTCTCACACAAGCAGACGTGGCCAAATTGAACGAGGAGACGGTGTAATGTGCATGAGCGCACTACAGAACTCGCTCATGTTTTCTACATCTTTCATTAGTGTCCATCCACAATGAATGAGAGTGAGCAGCAGACGGTTTTACATTTTAGGGTTATAAGATTTAGCCAGTCATATGTCTGACTCACTCACACACACACACACACACACACACACACACACAGGCGCACACAATTTTCATTCGCACATTATCTAGGGTTGAGGGCCTGGCTTCAGTTTGTCTTTTATGCTGGATTACACTTGGCAGATAATTTCTCCTGCTTTGTCTTGTCTCTACTTTTCTGCCAAAGAACATTCACACAAACGCTCCAGAACAGTATTTGATGTTTGTTGTGGTTGTTTTATTTTTCCCCCACAAGAGGTAATTATGTAGAGTTTAATGAGCCACCATTCAACCAAGCTTGGGGGAAAAAATCATTCAAGTGCAATTACAACATGAAAAGCACATATAGAAAATATCAACCAGTTGCAACTACTGGTGTATGTTAGCTCACTCTGGCGCTCAAGTGTCTGAAAGACTGGGCAGTATTTGGGATACCTCTGAATGCAACATTTAGTGAAAGAGATGCCTCAGTATTTTTCTAACTGCAGGAGCTCACCACAGCCAGCAATTTTACACTCATCTAGTTTTTATGTTCAGTCTTTTCTCATTCCTGCTCACATGTCCTGTACCCAGAATTCAAATAAACATATATTTTATATTTTAAGGCTTTAGAAATGACCTTTGCATACTTCACATTATATTGTTTATTTCTGAGAGGTGTAAACAAGATTTTCAGGATGACCCATTCATTTTGTGTGTTTGTCTTGCTAAATACAGTTGTAAATAACACGTCTGTGCAAGGTGGCATTGTTTATCTAATTCTTGTGCCTTTTGAGGTGCTTTCCCTGCCAAGCCCTCTCACACACTGAGCCTGGTGTTTTTCTCTCTTTTTCTCCCACACATGCAAGAAATTTAGTACCACCTATTACAATACCACATTTTTTCTAAGTTTATACTTTTTTTTGTCTAATAAACCTAGTAAAATAATTACACTTCGTTTTCGTATCAATATTTTGATATTAATTTTAGCCATAAATCCGAGAGCTACACTTGACTTAATGACTGACCCAATCAAATTATTCTGAGTGTCATTTTAGAGTAATGTCTATCTTCTCTGTGCGGTATAGTCTCCACATCATTGTATCATGTAAGGAGTATTCCTGGTATTAAAGCTTAATACAGGGAGATTCATTTTAATTTCGGGGCACTCCTAAATGTGATGGAGTGTTTTAGTGTGCACTTTATTGGTTTGGATGCATAGGCCATAAGAATAAAAGGTTGTTGCACAGCAGTGTTTCTCAGCTGTGTGTGAACTTGCAGTGCAAACAAAGACTGAAGAATATTAAACTTGACACAAGAATATATAGGTGCGTTACTTTTAGCTGGCTTTGACATTTGTGTTGAGGGCCATTACACCATTCTTCCAAGTATTGCTTCATTCCAAACTGCTTCACATATGTTACAATCCAGTTTTGAAAGGGCAGTTCATTTTATAGATTTATCTTTAGACTGGAAATGAAAAATTACATATTCATGTAGAAAAGAGGACGAGCATGTGGGAACACTGAGTACAGACTGGTCATGTAAAGACACTCTAGTAACTTGATTTCAAACTTTTTTTCCCACCCTATTGCTTCTTAGTACGTCTAATTTTCATAGAGTAACTTAAATATACTCTAGATGTGATATTTTGTATGTTTGACTTGCAATAGTGTACAAATAAAATGGTTTTAAAAATTTTTGAACTGATGTGTGCTTTGTGTGAATTTTCGCCTCTATATTGGACAGAACATATTTTCATATATTAAGAATGAGAGAAGGTTTTGTTTTTTTGCAATAAGTTTGTTGATCCCAAATTGTCATGTTGATCATATTCCATTAATATTTTGAAGTACAGCTACTCTTATTTGAGTACATTTTTTGGCTACTTTACCCACCTGTGATGGTTTGTAATATTTTTAGATTTGTAGGATCATTTGGAAATAGTGCCACCTACAGGAGAGAATGAGTAGCGTTACACTTACCAGTCTTGTGGGTTTTTACTAGCTGCGTGATCACGTAAAAGACATGAGGTGGCAAGTGTGTTGAGAGTACAAGATGGAGAAAAGTGTGTGTTTGTTTGTTTGAAATATCCTACTGAGACCCGAAAGAAAAAAAGTTTTCATATTTAATTTTTTAAAATATAATATAAGTCTGTGAGATGTCAAACATTTCTCACAGATTTTTTTTTTTTTTTCAAAACTGTCATTTATTTATTAGTTATAACATGTCCCTTGTAATGGACACTGGGTCTTGCTTAGTCAATAGAAGTACAATGTATTTTAGTTCTATTTAGTAATATATAATATACTTATATAATTATAATATAATAAGTAATATAGTTGGAAGCAACAATGAGCGGGCCCACCTGAGCCATCACCACCCTGGCAAAGCTATGATGTCACTCAATGTGATGTCACTGAACATGATGTCACTCAATATGATGTTCCACAGAAGGTTCTTAACCACTTTTTGGTGTATGTTCAAGGCATCAGCACAGCTGACCAGTTTGAGATATCAAAAATTTGCATCCTCAAAGTCTTTAGATCACATAGAACCGGTTTGGTGTCGATTGCATAATTCCCTAGGAAGACTGTATTGAATTTCTTCGGGTGTGTTTTGGCAGACAAAATAACTTGACTTCCTGTTGAGTTGAGCCCATGACATGCAATGTGAAATTTGTTTAGCTCAATGAGCTGTCATTCATGCAAGTGTGTGTGAGCTATGCAGCAAAATCTCGTGTGAGGGTCCCGAGCCACGCCCGGGGCCCAGACTTTCTGCCATCCTAATGGCAGCAGATTTCAATGTCTGCCAATTTTTATAAGTTTTTGAGCATGTTGATACCCCCAATAAGCCCAAAATTGTGAAAAAAATAATTCCTAGGAAATCCATAGGGTTCTTCACACACTATGATGTCATAATGCTTGGGCCCTAATAAGATACATATGTATACAAAAAGTCTGGTCTTCCCAGAAGGCCAGCCATTTTGTTATAGCAATCTCTGATGACAATCTCTCCTGTTCATTGTCACTGGTCTTGAAATGTGTTTTGACCCCTGTAGACTTCACTGGGACTGGCAAACACAAAGGCCCTGCACCCTGTGAGATTTGGTTTCCCAGGCACACATTGGCGCACAGGACAGTGATCTGTAAAAGGAATCATTTGCTTATCTTTGCCAGCTTTGAGGGACCTTGATCAATTGAGGCAGCCTTGTTGACTGTTGGTTTCTGTTTAAAAGAGACCTG
>JAQMYG010000039.1:11783086-11806133 GCA_030014215.1 Clariallabes teugelsi
ATTAACATGCCCTTATAAAATTGTAATATAATATAGTTAAAATCTTCACAAATAAAAAACAATATCATAAGAAAAAAACAACTACATGCTGTATTTAAAAATTTGATCACTTAAACCTCATACTGCCATAGAATGTGCTTGCTGCAATCGCCTCCAATTTAGAAAGACAGAACATGTGATCTGTTGGCCACACCCCCACTGTGTGACATCAATAGAAAGCCCAATATGTACTCTTTACAGTACATTAGGAAACAAACACACTGCATGCATGGTGTTTAAAATAAAGACCACAGTATCATGTCCCCCACAGAGGACAAAAATGAATTGCTGAGTCTCAGGAGAATATGTCTCTTTGTGAAGTTGATTGTCCTCACTCTTGAGAAGATGACATTAAATGTTGAAGGCATCTGTTGAAGAGTAATTTTTCTGGTTAGGAAAAATATTTGGGAGGCGTTAAATACATATATAATACTCACACACAAACACACTCAGATATAGGTCAAAAGTTTTAATTAATGTTCATATCAAACATAAGACTAAACAGCTGGTCTTTTAACTGTCCAGTTTGAGACTGTACCCCTGATAGCCTCAGATTATAGCTCAACACGGTGGTCTGGTCACCAGTCTGGTCATTATTGACAATGATCTGTCTTTTGGCATGCATGATATGTCATGATCATCCTCTATCGTTGGTCAAGGTCACTTGTTGACTGCAGGATTGCTGTCGTCTAGATATTTTGGTTAGGAGGGGATTGATTTTATACCCAGCAGTTGATGGCTGTACCAGAATTCCAGCATTTACCAGCATACATACCAGCATTGCTGCTGTACCTAATAAATGTACAATTTAAACAGTGGAATACCACCGTGCCATTACTGTAGGAAAAAAGTCTTCAAAATGTTTTAAATGAAGAACAAATTGTGCTGGTCAGAAAATCACCACAAGGAAGGACTGATACTCCCAGAGGAGTGCTGACGTGAAGGAATGAAACTGAAAACAAAAAAAGATTTCAACTCATTTCAGACTATAATGCCATTACATAGACTATGGTTGCAATTTACTTTAAATAAATAGCAAATATGAAAGTTGAGAATTATTAGCACAAAATCAACAAGATACACAAAATATGGTTAACATCCAGGTGAATATATTAAGGACATGCCTACTAATTAGGGCCCAAGCACTCTTGTTTTCCTAAGGATTATTTTATTTTATCTTATTTTATTTTTTGGGGGGCTTAACAAGCTCAAAAACTCAAAAATTGGCAGACAGGTTGGAATCTGTTGCCATTAGGATGCCTGAGAATCGCATGACCCAGGGCCCCCAGGGGCCCCCACACGAGATTTTGCTGGATAGCTCATACACACTTTCACGTAGGCACACAAAACTCGGTACACATTTAGAGCTCATTGAGCCGAACAACTTTCGCATGTCCTGGGCTCAACTCAACAGAAGGCTAGTTATTTTGGGTCATTCGCAAAAACGCGTGGATTTTGATATACTCCTCCTAGGGAATATATAAGATTATCACCAAACCGGGCCAATGTGATCTAAAGACATTGAGGATGCAAAATTGCGGAGGGATTTTTGATATCTCAAACGGGTCAGCCGTGATAACGTCTTAAACTTACACCGAAAATGTTTAATAACTTTCTGTGTGGCATTATTTTCAGTGACATTATATTCAGTGACATCACATTGAGTAACATCATAGTGTGAAGCTTTTCTTCCAGCATCTGCCGCCTATTGAAAACACGTACACATCACAAATGTTAACACACACACACACATACACAAACACAAACAACACACATGCACACATAGTATATACACATTACAAATGTTAATACTCACACACGCACACACCTCAGTCACGATGCACACACATGCACAAACACACTTGTATCACATTGTTAACACTCTCAGACTCACACAGACACACACACGCATGTACAGTAGAACGAATAATTTAAGTTTCCATTATTTCTTATGGGGAAATTAAATTTGGTTTACGAGTGTTTTGGAATACGAGCCCACTTCCGGAATGAATTATGCTCGTAATCCGAGGTTCCACTGTATATACAAACACATTCATACTCATGTATATCACACATCACAAATTAACACCCACACACACGTCTCTCTGTCTCACACGGTGTGTGTGCACGCAGAAACACACACCCACACACACTAACAAGTCACATGTCTCACACACACATCACTGATGTTAACAGACTCACACAGCACACACACAAACATGTACAAACACATTTACTCATCAAATGCATTTTTTGCAAGCATTGTACATATTTATTTATTAAGTATTTACATTATAAAGTTATTTATCTGAAATAATACAAATAACACAAATTGTTGTGACTGACACCTTGTACATCTGTGTTTGTACATGTTTGTACACTTTGTAAAAGTGCCTCATATTACTTTACATTAAAGCTGTGGAAATGAATTAATGTGGATTGTTTAACGTGTTTATTGAGTTTGCATGTTTTCCCCATGCTTGGTGGCTTTTTTGCGGGTGCTCCAATTTCCTTCCACAGTCCAAAGACATGCAGATATCTAGGCTAATTGGTGTTTCTGTGTTACTGTGTGATTGTGTGTGTGCAGTATATGTATGTATATGTGTGTGCCCTGCGATGGATTGGCACCTTGTCCAGAGTGTACCCTGCCTCATGCTTGAAGTCTCCTGAAATAGGCTGCAGGACCCCCTTGACCCTGTACACAGGATAAAGTGGTATAGACGATGATTGAGTGAATGTTTAATGTGAAGGAGGCCATTGATTTCCCTTCCCTAGGTTCATGAGAACATGATCATAAGTGTGCACTCTCAGAATTGATCTAATTTAAGGGGTTAATATCTTGGCCCTTCATAACGTTGAATTTCTGTTCTTTAGGGTTTTTTTTTCTGAAGTCATTACTATTTAGTATGGAATTGCTAGTGGGTTTTTGCAGAAATTAAATGCAGGTCAAAGCGTATAGTTTGGGTTAAAAAAAAGAAAAAAAAGAAAAGAAAAGTATGTGTGTGTATATATATATATAGTTTTCAGATGGAAGCAAAAAAAAAAAAAAAAACTAAATGTACGTTCCTGGGTTTTGCATAAAAATAGAAAGGAGCAAGTGTGACAAAGTTCTCAAAAAACTCATATTCTCATATTCATATACATTAGGTTTTTTGTTTCCATCTGAAAACTGGTCTGTCTTGCACTATATATTTTTTTCTTTACAGGCATGCATATATTCTCCTGTAATGTTATTTATTTATTTATTTATTTATTTTTAAGTTATATATGGAAATACTGAATGATTTTGTACATAATTATGCAGATATGTAGGAAATTATTATTTAAAACGGACTCAATATTTAATTATTAATTAATACTGTTAAGTAAAATGATATTAAAACATTAATTATTGTTTACATTTTTGTTTTGAAATAATACATGTTTAACACAATTTGTTCACATATTGCACTTTATTTATGTGATTAATCTAATCACAGAAGACTGTGCTAATAATTTTTTTATTTTTTTTTATCGATGCTGAGCTTTTCTTTAATTGCATTTATTTCTATTAAACGTAACAGGGGCGCAGGCTCCACCTCAGAGCTCTTCCGCTATAAGTTACCATGGGGTCGTTACCATGGAAACTTCAAAACGGCGGAAGAAACAAATACAGCAACCTAGCAAGAGAATCATCCGCTAAAGCATGAATGCAGGCTGGTTACAGCGACTGGCATAATCAATTCTGCCTCGACACATTATCAGGACAGTGTAAACGTTTTTTTATTTTTATTTGCTGGTCTGAGGTGGATTACACTACCTGGCGAGCTCGATATGTAATATTTAAAATAAAGAAATACGCAGTGAGTGTAAAGCTAAGCCCACGGGTATTCTACTATTGATTTTTAAAAAAAATTTTTTTTAAAGATGTCTATATACATTTCCCCCCTCGCAAACCCAAAAGGAATTAACAAACTGTGCGAGCTTTGTAACCAGCCTGCTCGCCTCCAGTGCAAAAACTGCCGAGTCACCTTCTACTGGTGAGTCCGAGCTCAGCGCTTAACTGTTTATGACACAGTGGTGTTAATGTTCGTTAATAGTTGTTTTTGTATGCTTCCATTATGAAACTATAGGTAAACTATTTTCATATTTTATCTGATAATCAGAAAGTGTTTCCAGTTTTTAATATAAGTGAACCTTGAATTTATAGACGTATGAAAAGTAGAGTGCGCATGCGCGCCTGCACTCTCGGCAGGACATGGCTATAGGTGGGACAATTAATCAGAAGCAATACATAAACATTACAAACCCTGCAAATAAGGCTTTTACAAGTGATTAAGGGTTTATTATTTAACACATTTAAACAAGCAGATGTATGGCAGATCAGTAAGTTTTCTATTATGGGAAAGTCTTTAGGATTTAAACTAAGGTTTATTCGCTTATTTAATAAATTATTAAAATATATTTAGCTTATCATGACTTTTTAAATTTATTTTCATATACAGTACATGAAATAAAACTTCATAAGCATAAGCTTTATGGGAGACTAGAAATGCAATGCAGATATATAAAAGTTGATATTCCGTTTGGAAATATGCATGACCTGCAGCATTTGCATAAAACTGAAAGTATTGTTGAAGATGAATTAATGCAAATTGATGCAAAGTGTATAAAATCACATGTGATTGCCTTCTTTCAAACTGCTGTCCTATGAGTCCTAATTTGATTTAAAAAGGGGTTTGGTGCCACTTTGCATATCTTTACAGACTCTATTGTTTGCTTGCTATACACACACCAATTAGCCCTGCATGTCTTTGGACTGTAGGGGAAATTGGAGCACCAGGAGTACGCCCATTAAGCACATATGCATAGGCAGGAATTGAACCCGCAACCTGGAGGTGCAAGGCAACAGTGCTAACCACTAAGC
Source organism: Clariallabes teugelsi (assembly GCA_030014215.1). Classification (NCBI taxonomy): domain Eukaryota; kingdom Metazoa; phylum Chordata; class Actinopteri; order Siluriformes; family Clariidae; genus Clariallabes; species Clariallabes teugelsi. The sequence continues at coordinate 11,788,032 of JAQMYG010000039.1, forward strand.
CACCATGTATGTGTCCACACATACAGGGTGGGTAAAAATTAGCTAGGCAATATTTATTGATTGGCTTCCAAGAAGTCACTCCAAGGAGGAGTTGTACAGGACAAAGCCTCGTCCTCGTCCACTGGATGACATGGACGCACGGATTCAGGAGGTTCTCTGAAAGTCATCCTTCAGAAGACTGTGCATTTCACCCCCAGCCATTTGAGGAAACTAGTTAACAACACAGATGCCTACATTGAAATTTAAAGATTTGCTTTAATTTTCCCATGTAATAAAGTACATGATAATAAAGCACATTGTTTCAATAAATTTGTATTAGAAATATGGAGTTTATTACCAACTTTATTTTTTTAATGTATAGTTACTTTTCACCCACCCTGTATACAAGAAGAATCTATAGCTACAAAAGGTTCTTGAAGTTTTTCATATAAATAAAACTTCCAGGGTTGTTACTTTTTATTTGGGGGTAGATTTGTCATGGACACAGAGGTTTCAGTAAAGCAATATTTTATTCACTAGTCACAAATGATTATATTAAAACGATTATACATGTATGTTTATTGTGGTAAAATATAAGCTAAATAAATTTTTAACGCCAGATGAGAAACCTGATATGACTGGTGATGGAGTGACTGACAGGTTGCAATTGCTTATTTCTGCTTTAACAAAAATCTAATTCATATTTTATTTGTCACATTCACAGCCATACACAGTATGATATGCAGTGAAACACTTACACGACTGTAAGTGACATAAAATGGAAAGATTTTACTGCAGTGAAAATATTGCACTAGTGAATACAATAAATTAAAGATTGAATTTGCAATAAAATAAATTTAGGCTGGAAATGAAGTTACAAAAAGAAAATAGAATATAAAAAATATTAAAGTCTAGATGTGTAAAAAAAATGTTGATGTGTGTGTATGGTTGAAACATGTATGAAGTAGAGTATGAAGTGATATGTGTGTCAGCAGCAGTGTGGTTGTCCATGTCCTAAAGTGCAAGTTTGTCCTCATAAGTGATAACAGGAAGTAACACATTCCGCGTGAAGAGAAGGCCGCTAGGTGGCAGCATATCCGCACGGAACTACTCACCGCGTTCAATCACTCTGCGGATTGTTTAGTTTCCAGACACAGGAAGGTCAACTTGGTTCAAACAGCCGGGGGTGGAATTAAAGGGCGGGAAGCGGCTGAGACAGAGAGCTGCGTCCTTTTAAACAGAAGGGAAAACCGGGCTGATATTAAACCTGCAGTGTGTGCTCGGTGTTTCCGAGAGAAAAGAGAAAACATAATGCGCCAGAGCCGTTGCTTTATATTTTATATTTATATTTATTTTATATTTTATCCCCACCATGGACTTTAAAAATAAACCCACATGCTTTCTCATACATTGAAAATTTTTTTTTATTTCCTTATGTCTGAAACAGATCCTATAACAGACAGTGTGTATTACGAGTGCATTCAACATCCTTTTTGCTTCATCACGTGGACGATAAGGATTACAATGTGCGCTACAATATGGCCAACACAGACGAGCACGTGATCGGGGTGCCTTGGTCACGTGAGCACTTTTAGGCCAATCACAGACAACCTTTGACGTCAGTGGGGCTCTTTGTGAGAAATTATTCTTCTGTGGGATTTAAAAAGCCTAGACCCCACCCCTCACCTTTTGTTATAATACACTGCATACACATGGGTGAACCATGGTACTATGTCTATGTACAGGACAATTATCTCTTATCACACACTATATAGTACAGGGTGTGTGTCAGAAAGCCTGGTGGAAATCTAACAGTAATAGATTCATGTCCAAAAGATGTAACTCTTCGCTGCATTGCATTGTCACCCTGTCCGGGCTGTACCCCGTCTTGTGCCCAAAGTCCTGGGATAGGCTCCAGGCTCGATGTGACTCTGTACAGTATAAGCAGTATAAAAGATGAATGAATTAATTAATGAAGGATGTATGCCAGAGCTCCACCAACACTGCCCTGGGATCCTATCAGAAAGGGAGACTAGGAGGGTGTTGTGTGTGTGTGTGAGTGTGTGTATGTATATATTACAGTGATTTAATTAAAATACATCATATGCTAAATGTCTGTTTCAAATACGATTTTGGAAGTACTGTGTTCATGTGGGTTACCCCTGGCTTCTTAGATTTGGAACTCTCCAAAACATATCAGCAGTTGCATTTGTTAGACTTGTGATAAAATAAGTGAGTTCATGGTACTGAGGTAGATTAGAGCCCCATCCAGGGGGTAGATCTCTAATCATGCCTATTGTTTAAAGTATATGCTCCAGATCCACAGTACTGCTGACCACGACATACCGGGGATCTATCCCCTGGCTGGGGCACTAGTCTACCACAGGACTGTACACTCACTTATTTTATCATTTAGTTTAACCAATACTGACATGTTTTTGGAGAGGTAGGACAAAAAAGGATATGCTCCACATCCACAGTAATGCTGACCAGGACATATTGGGGATTAAGTGCTGTGACCTGTAGCTATGCCCACTGAATAAACCTTAGCACCCAACATGTGGATAGACCAGGAGCATCTCATTTAGGCAATCCACAAGTAGAGAGAAAGCGAGAGAGAGTATTAGGGGAAATGAAGGAAATACAATTCACAGGGACTAATAAAATAATAAACCATTACATCTCCTAGGAGATTAAAACAATTTGTTTTCCAATGATAAATTTAGATTTAGTCAAGATGTTTAATAATTTAGATTTTTGTTCTCTACATAACCTATTTCATGAATCAAGCATAACTGTACAATTTAAAATATTGTGTGATTTAATTGATTTGTGAATTAAACTTTTGTAAATATAAAGTTTAAAAAGTACATTTCAAATTATAGATAAGATAGATAGATAAATAAATGCCAACAAACTATTAAGATGTGCCATAAACAAATATATATTACTCTAAGTACAAATATCCACTACACTACAATACTGCTTTATTTAGAAAACCTGTTTGTTGATCAGTGTTTGTTTCCTCTATGTATGGAAACTTTTTATTCACCCTGTCGAGCTGGGTTCTTTGATCAGATGAGACAAAAATAAAGATTTTTGGCAACAAACACTGATCATGGGTTTGGCATAAAAAAGAAGGATGAGCCTAATCCTTACTTGTAAGTATGTTGCTAGTATGGTGAAATGATGTGTGATCTTCGGCTGCTTTTTCCCCCTCTAAAAAACTCATATGCACTCATACTAACGCATCTGCCCCACCTGCACACAATAATGTCTTAACACCCTTAAGGGGTTAGGCATTTAACATTCCAATTCTTTTAAAAAATACCTGTGGGGGTGCTGAAAAAGAAAACTTACCTGGCAGGATAGAGAACCAAAAAAAACTAATCCACTGTTCTGTTTTCTCCCCTCTTAGAAAACATCACTGCATAAGACTCTGTGCTGTTATGTGGGAAAGGGAACACTATGTGCAGTACTAAATTGCAGGAGTGGCAATAATTGTGACAATGTTTTGTTAGAAAATATTTGGAATGAAGCATTTTTCTCCTATTGTCAGTATGAGATTAAACTCATAATCCACCAAGACAGTTTTGCTTTTAACAACTTTTTTGGCATTCTTTCCAGTTGTGCAAATAATTCTGGAGCTGCCTATAGCTGTGTAAGCACTTTTAACAGATTTGTCTATGTAAATGTACTAACTGCATACAGAAATGTTTCAGGGCCATCCTTGAATATTCACAACAGTTTGAACACAACATCTAATAATTAATTTCATCAGATTAATAAATTAATTTACAGCCCCAGAGCAATAATGGTTAACAGTTTTACAGTTGGTGTCGTGCTATTAACATCTAGGTCCGTTGTAATTAACATGGTTTTGGTGTTTATGGTAAATGAGTTTGAATTTGGTCTCCATCTGAGCACAACACATAGTTCTATTCATGTTCCTGGGACAAAGTTCAGGTGCCTCAATCTGTGTGTTGTTTATTAAACTTTGAGGTCTTTTTTATTCCTTTACCATCTCCCTAATTTATGACGTGCAAAAAAGACATTGCCAAAGTCAATCTCAAAGTTTCTAGAAACTGAATTTTATACATTTTCAAGGATGACATTTCTTTAAAATGTCAAAAACCTGTCATATTTCATAATTTTTTAATTAAGTAAATGCTATTGTTTTTGACAGAAGCAACGGCCTAGTTTGAGTCGAACATTAATTGTGGTTAATGTTAATTTTGTACTTTTTTCCAGTTCTATTTAAGGGTACCAGCACTTCTATTTGGTTGTTTGGCTGTCTACTTATCTGTTGCTTTGAAGTACTACCAACTGTATATTGTAACACCTGGCTAACCACAAAATATGCAGCTAGATTTTATGTAGCCATTCCCAAACAGTCAGCTGTAGAAAAATACTGTTTGCAAACAAGAAAAAAAAAACTTCATTCTGCAGTGAATGTGTAGTTACCTTAAAAAAAAAGAAAAGAAAGAAAGAAATCATGCCACTGTTGTAATCTGTGTATCTCCTACATATTCATTCATCTGGAGCATCTAGGGTGTTTACCTTTATTCGTTCATTTTCAGAAACTGGTTAATTCTAGTTAGGATCGAGGTGGATATGGAGCCTATCCAAGAAATGCTGTTTAAAGCTATTATGGATGGGGTGCCAGTTCGTCACAGGGCAACATTCAGAATCTAACACCATGGTTTTGGAAGTTGGGAGGAAACCAGAAACCCACACAAACAAAGGAAGAATTTGTGAAACTGTGAAGTGATTACTCTACCCTCTGCATTGTTACTGTGCCACCCAGGATATTTAGCACAAAATAAATTATTTAGTGATGGGCTCATTTGCATTTTGCAAGCCTTCTACAATATTAGTACAACACAGGTCAATATTTTGTTGCCTAACAAGCAGTATACTGCTTCATTCTGTGTGTCTCTGCAGTAATGTGACTCACCAGCAGGCAGATTGGAACAGCATCCATGAGAAAGTGTGTGAGCTGCTGATCACTGTACGAACCCCTCTATCATTCTGTTGTTTCCAGGCTGACAGAGAATTCCATCATATACAGAATCTAAAACGGCTGGTATTTCTTTACCATAATCTCTGCTTAAATTGCAATTCGTAGACCTAGATATTGGCACAACCTGTCCCTTAAGTATATCTGTACTGATTCCCTGCTGCCGACTTCAGAAGCCAGATTTTAATCACTGTGTATGTTTGATTGATATTAGGAGCACATAACAGAGCTCTCCCATGCTGCTGCTAAGAGCTGGATGTTGCAAGGAAAGTACAGCGAGGCAATGCCAGCAGCTCAGCTTTCCCTGCGCTGTGCTATTGACATTTACGGTCCTGATGTTGTTGAACTAGTGCCAGCCTACTTGCTGCTTGCCGAAGCCAGTATAGGTGAGCCAATGCACACACATCTCATCCTGATCTCACAGAGCACAGTTCTGCAGTGTGGAACTGGATTCTCAGCTGGTACTCCTTAATGCGCATTCTGCTCATTCCTTATATACATCAGGACGCGTTACTGTACATACTACCGTACATACTGTAAAACTAGGACACATATCTGATTGCTGTAATGGTCTAAGCTGTTATTGAATGTATATTAAATGCATAAATATCCATCCCTTCAATCATTCTACATTGAAAATTAAGCAATTAATAGTGATTGTACATCACAAACCTACACATAACAGCCAGTAATTAAAGTTTATGCATAAAAAAAGAAATATGAGGGTGCCAAAGTGTTTCCTTTAATTGCTGTGAAAGTTAATTAGTCAAAATATCAAAATAATTGGTTGAATGGAGTACAAGTTAAAGTGTCACATGTTTGCTATGTAAAAACAACTCATCCCAGAAATCCCAGACAAACGTCTTAAAATGTATCAATTACAAAATTTTAAATCACTGCTGCTCTATAATGAAAAGGATATGGAAATCACAACCATAAGAAATTCTTCACACCTTGGAAAAAGGTTGTTTAGCAAAAGTCAGCCACAGGGTAGTAACCAGAGGTACAACCAAAGACCAAGAGTAACTATGGTTGTGCTACCACCACCATACTGTACAATGGGAATTATCTCCATCCAGTATCAAAAGCATTCTTGGGTTTCCTCCAAATGTATCACTTAATACCATGGCCAAAAAGTTCGCATTTGGTTTCAGTGGACAAGAAAACCATTTTTCCATCTTTGTTTGGTCTCCAGCATGCCATGCAATAATGGATTTAACAGTGCTCTGTGGGACGTTTAAGATATTTCTTTAATAACCAAATCATGACAGATACAGTACAGAACATTTTGCAAGGCTTGTTTTCGCTGCTCTTTAGTCTTCATCATGTTCGTACGGTATGTTGTACTGTATTATAAACTTTGGTGCCAGGTTCATTTATATATTTATATATTGAATATGTGACACTTTCAGATGCACTTGTAGACCTGGTGAAATTTAGCCAAGCGGCTAGGTGAAATTTAGTTTACATTTTTGTGAGTTTATTTACATATTTGTAAATAGTTGTGCAAACTATATTTATACCCCCCCCCCCACACACACACACTTTTTAAATACTTTTTTAATGTAGGTTCTATTTTGTAGGTAACAGTTTAAGTTCTTCACCATCAGTCCCAAATGAGTTTATTTTAGTTGTCTAGACTAGTTCCTACAATGGCACTTTCAAGCTCCAGATCCAGGTTTGTTTTTCAAGCTACAGTCACATTTTAAATCTGAATGCTCTGTTTTCAAATTAACAGGTTCCCACTGTGCAGTCCTGCTTTTCTATATGAACATATCTGTGTGTGTGTATTTTTCCTCAGGTTTAGGTTCTCTGTCTCAGGCTAAAAACTATCTCTCACAGGCAGAATGGATGGTAAAGAAGAATCCGGGCTGCAGTCAGACATTTCTTCATCTGTTCCACAGAGCTCTGGGCCGGCTGTACTTGGCGACAGGAGCCTACAGTTGTGCCCTGCTGCACTTCGCCAACGATGTTAGTCTTCCCCTGCATTTCTATGCTAAGAAGTGGCGTTTCTCTGTGCATACAGGTGTGTTTAGGTAAAAGAGGAGTTTGCATTAAGTAGAGGTTTGTGTGTTTATGCGTGAAGGTGTACTATGCAAGTGAAGAGTTTGGCGTCGACAGTGTTGTCACGGCTGGAGGCTATTTCTTGATGGCAGATGTGTTCATGAAACAAGAGAAGACTGATATTACACACTCACTCTACTCAGAGGTAGAAAAACACACCTACTAAACTTAATCCATAATGCATCCTATTTGCCCTTCTGCTTATTTGTGTGTGTGTGTGTGTGTGTGTGTGTGTGTGTGTGTGTGTGTGTGTGTGTGTGTGAAGGTTGCCAGCATATGGCATGCACACCTGTCCAAGATGATGGAGTTTTACAATCAGGAGGACCAGAAGGGAGAACAGTATTTTGGTGAGTGTTTCATCAGTGAGCCTTAGCATTGTTAAGTCTCTCTCTCTCTCTCTCTCTCTCTCTCTCTCTCTTTCTCCCTCTCTCTCTCTCTCTCTCTCTGTCTTCTGTTTTTAAAATTTGAAATGTTTCATTTTACAAATATACAGTAAATACATTAAGAATGCTTAATTTTTTTCTTAACATCATAGCAGCTCATTCCACCAGTAATATTTCTGTTGGATGCAACAAGACTGTAAACATATATTTATCATAGGTCTGTTACAAAATCACAAAGGAGTTTGTGAAAAATATTACAGGTTTGCCACTAAATTAAATAAATAGTAAGCTAATTGGCAAGGATTGCTTCAAGGCATTTAGATTCAGGATCAACTTTCATAGTGATGCAGAATTTTTAAGGCTTCTTGATTTTAAAATGCATTTTATTTCAAATTTAGTTGATATAAATCCAGCATAAATGTTCACCAATTTTTGGCAACCTGCTTGAAGCCATTGTGCATCCTCTGTACATGCATGAATTATGAGTCATGCCAATCCTCAGAACAGCATAAAATACACCAGATTCATCCACGGATTGGGCTAGAAGCCAGAGGTCTGTCCAGGGGTGTCTTGGCAGTACTATAGAGTCATGGCTTGAAACCAATTTGTGCCAGGCCACAGTTGTAAATAAGAAACCTGTTCTTAATCTGTCTTGCCTGGTTAAATAAAGGTGAAAAAAAAAGAAACTGTGTACCAATCCCAGCTATAACCTCATTCCAGCTGCCCTCTATTAAATCACGTCATCCACCAGAACACCTGGTCACATTTGAAGCTAAAAACAGGGCGAGAAGAAGGTGAGCTGGACTTTATTTATCATCTTCTGGTGCATTAACCCAAAGCAAGCGTAGCAGTGCTGCACCTTGTTGATGAATAAGCAAACCCTGAGATGCAAATATGCGTCCCTTGTGTGTCTTCCCTTGCTCCCTCTCTCTTTCTCCCCCCTTCTTTCTTTCTCACAGCACTCTTTTTGCGTGGTGCAGTGCCGCCCACAACCAGGCTATGCTGAGGTCAGTGTGCGCTCTGCACTCTGCTCGGCCACTCCCACTGCATACACTGAGCTTGTGATACTGCATAAGCTGATCCTGGATCAATACACCCTTAGCACACATTGAACTTGGGTGGATGATGTGTTACATTGTGTAAAAATACAATATAATAATCATACCACATCATATTTGGATAAATTATATTTTTTTGCTTAATTATTAATTATTATATTGTCTTTGAAATATTTTACAGTTGTATACTGAAAGTATCATGTTGATGGACATTACCTAGATGTGGATTGTAAACAGTCGATTTCATGCCTATCCCAAAAGTTTGCAGGGAGGTTGTTTGGTTACTAAGAGGAGCTGAATCATTATGAAGTATTGGCCAGTAGTCAGACCTCTGATTGATATAAAAGGTTATTTAAAAAAAAAATGCCCTGATGTAGTAGGATGCACTACAACACAGCTTATGTGTACTTAAATCCTCTTAAAGCCTATATGACAAAAGTAAGTGATGACATGAGTTGCTCTTATGCTACTGCCATTGACTTTCATTGATGTCCTTCAGACTAATGGCATATGTGTTGATAAAGCACAGAGGGATGACTCTCCCTACCAATCCCCAGAACAGGAAATATGCTTGTCACATTGTATTTGCTTACCCACTGACCTCAGGGTGTATACATGGCCAGCCATCCTGCATGATTATCATGCAATCATTTAGGAAAAAAGCAACTTTATTTTCTGACTAAAATAACAAATAAAGCTCATATCAAATGTATAAACATTCTTGTTAAAATTGCAGGCTTTTATGAACATGAAATTATGTCAAATCATTTTCCACCTTGAATGTGATACAGCAATCAATACAGTTCAAGTGGAAAAAATACAGGGGCTTTAAGAGAAAAGGAAAACAAAAATAATCTGGTTCTACAAATATGCACAACCCTTAACTAATACTTTGTTAAATACCTTTTATTTGTAATACAACACGCAAGAGAGTTCAATTCAACTTTCACATATTTCCAATAGGATTTAAATCTGAGCTGCGGCAGGGCCGTTTCAAATCGTTAACCACCTTCTGAAGCCAGGCCTTTGTTGACATGGATTTGCGATGTGGATGCTGGATGGTGAATTATTTTTCATCTTCTGTTGATTAACAGAGGCCTGCAGGTTTGAAGCTTTTCAGTAAAGCTGCAGTCTTTGATGAAGAGAAGCAGTCCGATAGCGTGATGTCACCATCACTGGCTTCACAGTGGACTTCCTTTAAATTCTAAACTTTTTTTTCTGCCAAACATATCTGTAAAAATGATGTCCAGAAAGTTCTTCTTTGGTTCCTTTACATGTCACTGCATAATTTAAAGTGTTTTACACAGGCTTAGAGATTAGAGAAATGGCTTCCATTCAGCCATCCTTCCCTATAGTCCAGACATGTGAAGAATAAGACATTGTTGTTGCATTCAAGGAATAACCAATACTTACTATATTATTTCTGCAGCTGCTTCAATTTTGGCCAAACTTGTTTGTACCCTTTCTTTAGAGAAATCCACAATGGTCACTGAAATAACTTGAAATTGACAAAAGTAATAATAAATAAAAATTTGTTGAAAATCAGACATGCTTTTGAATTGTGGTTTAACAGAAGCAATTTAAAATTAATGAAACTGCCTGGACGAAAATGATGGTACCCTTTGATGATGGTATGATGATGTTATTTTGTGGCACAACCTTTTAAGGCAATCACTGCAATCAAGCGTTTTCTCTATCTCTCAGTGAAACTTCTGTACCTGTCGACAGGTATTTTGGCCCACTCCTCGTGAGCAAACTGCTCCAGCTGTCTCAGGTTTGAAGGGTGCTTTCTCCAGACTGTATGTTTCAGCTTTTTTCACAGATGTTCAATAAGATTTAGACCAGTGCTCGTAGATGGCCACTTCAAAATAGTCCAGTGTTTTGTTCTTAGCCATTCTTGGGTATTTTTAGTTTTAGTGTTTTGGGTCATTATCCTGTCGGAGGACCCATGACCTGTGACGAGACCCTGCACAGATTCAAGACACCTTGTGACAGATGCAGTAAAACAGCCCGAGAAAATAACTGAGCCTCCTCCATGTTTCAGAGTAGGGCAGTGTTTTCTTCTTCATATGCTTAATTTTTGCATCTGTGAACCTGTTGTGAGATTCCAAAAAGTTCCTGGTTTGTCTCAACTAACCAAAGGACATTCTCCCAGAAGCTTTGTGGCTTGTCAATATGGATTTTAGGAAATTTCAGTCTCACTGTTTTATGCTTTATTGCTTTCAAGAGTTGAGTCCTCCTTGGTCGTCTCCCATTAAATCCACTTTGCCTCAAATTGCGATGGATTGTGCGATCTTACACTGATGTCCGTTGACCTTGGAGTTCACCTCTAATCTTCTTGGCTCTTTGGTTACCATTCTGATTATCTCTTTGTTTACTTTAAACTTCTAAATAATATGTGGTCACAGGAACATCAAGCTGCTTAGAGATGGTCTTATAACCTTTACCTTTGACATATTTCTATATAATTTTCTTTCTAATCTCCTGAGACAACTCTCTTCTTAGCTTTCTGTGGTCTATGGTCAGTGTTGTACTCACCATGATACCAAACAGCACAGTGACTACTTTTCACCCTATAAATATGCAGACTGACTGATTACAAGTTTGAAGACACATTGCAGGGCACACTTTAGTTTAACATGTCTCTGTGGTTAAATTAATCTTTTCTACGGGTACCATAATTTTTGTCCAGGCCAGTTGCTTTTGAATCAGACATTCAAAAGTAATGTCTAATTTTCATTAGTTAATTTTCAGTTAATTTTTATTTATTATTGCTTTTGTCAGTTTCAAGTTTTTTTAGTGACCATTATGTGTTTTTCTTTCTTTAAAGGAAGAGTACCAACAATTTTGTCCACTGATAACTTTTCTTTTTGTCCTCTTATCAGTTTTGGATGGATCTGCTGTTTTTGCTATGCCACTCATTTTCTCCACTTGATTATGATTCATTTTGTTCCATGGCAAATCTAACTTTTTTGGAATGCCTTTTGGACCTCTCTTGAATTATACCTTTAGACAATGAGATCATGTACATACATGCTTTGTGGCCAGGTCAAGTAAAAATAAGAAAACCTCTGATCTTTATTTGGGATTCAACAGAATAAATCAATATCATTTTTTCAGTTGCTATACTGCCTGGCCAAAAAAGTTACACACTCTACGAATTCATTCAATAACTTAAGATCTTTGATTATAGCGCACAGTGTGGTGCCCAGCTCATGTGTAAAAAATTATTCCTCATGCTCTCAGAATCACTCTTTCACAATTTGAGACCTGAAATATGGACATGCCATCAGAGAAGAAAAACTTGATTGATGGGATAAACTGATTATTCAGGTCATCAGCTGACATCCAGTTATTGCCACATTCCAATAGTGAGGCTAGACCTGACCAACTGAAACAGCCCCAGATCTAAACATCGCCTCCAGAGGTTTATACAGTGGCCACTATACATGATGGGTGCATAACTCATGCGCTTCCCTTCTTACCCCGATGCACAAATCGCTCTGGAATAGGTTTAATCTGAACTCATCAGACCAGTTGACCTTTTTCCATTGCTTCAAAGTCCAATCTTTATTCTCGCAAGCAAATCGAAGACTTTTCTCTGATTAGTTTTACTAACAAGTGGTTTTCTTATGGACACACATGTGTTTAGTCCCAATCCTGGGAGTTCTCATCACATTTTTGTATGGAAATGCTCTTACTTTCACTATTAAACATAACTAAGCTTTTTACTGTTGATTTTTTTTACCATGCAACTTTACCAAATGCTTAAGTGATCTCCATTGTTTTTGTTTTTTTTCTAATCACTTTTTTACCACAAACTTAATGATTTATCACTATCCTTCCAGGTTTTGAATAATGGGTTCCAATTTTGTTGGATTCCTTCTGAAATGACCTTTAATTTAGCCAGGCAGCTGATATTAAATTAAAGGTGGAAACAAATCTGACATAATTTATCTTGCTCACATCACAGAAATCTGCATTTTTAACTACTGTATCACTGTATGGTTTCTCTTGATGTTGTCTCATCTGACACCTTTGCTTATGCAGAAATGTGATTTTTACATGTATTTAGATTCAGCACAGTGTGCAGAGGTGAATCGGATGTTGAGTGTAATGTTGGAGGCTCAGCAGCAGGATGTAAATTTACATCCTGCTTGTGGCACTGCACTGTCGTACTCTCTAGGTCAGAAGGCATTGGTGTCTCACTCTCTCGCCATGCTCTGGTTCCTCTGCAATGACCACAAGAAGGTAAATTTCTGTCCACTGATTTTTAAATTAATGCACACAAACACATACACTTCTACTCAGAACAAACAAAAACACCTGTAAAATCAGCATATTTATATAAACTCAAATGTAGTCACATGTCCTGCCTGCCTGCGTGTGTGTGTGTGTGTGTGTGTGTGTGTGTGTGTGTGTCTGTGTGTGATGCGCTCTTGGTGTAGTTCTTACTTCCCAGACCTTTAATTCCCTGAAGGTTCTTATCAAACCCAGAACTGTATCACGCTCCCTTAGCTCTTCTTTCCCCACCCCTCAAGCCACAAGGAGGATATGCCTCGTGACTCTTCCTCTGTCCTGACACTCAGGTGATAGAATGGAACTTTCTCTGGCTGTCCAAACAGCTGAGTCACTGGTCATGTCCTTAAACCGAAATAAGTTCTACATCTTCACTAGACACGTAAGCATTTAAAAAAGCAGAGTCTACAATTTAAAACAGCCCTGACTTTTACTCTGGTGTATACTTGTGGCTTGGCCTTTTGGTCATGTAGGTTAAGAATGTATACTAAATGCTGTAAATATAAATCTAAAGTTATGTGTCTAAATGTCTAAAGTATAAAGTTCTTTGTTGTTCATTTTATTAGAGCTACCGAATGCCACTTTTTGTTTATTGTAGTAGATGTGACCGTTACATTAGAGGTCCCATATTTTAGTATTTCTTTAACAAGTTAACGCAGGTCTCAGAGCGACCATAAAGTGTATCTGTTAATGCTCTAGTTGAAATAACCATCAGATAATGTATCTCAAGCTCCCTCAGCTTCACTCTTTTCCCCAACACACAAAGCCACACCTCACCAGAGAATTGTTAAGTTGAGCAACAAACTGGGGGAGGGGATCGTCTTGTATGAGGTCACATTACGGGGAAAATATATCTGGTTTAAACCCTGGCCAATGTAAAAATCAAAAAATTACTCTTGGTTCTTTGGTTATTTGCTGTTCCTTATACACGCAAACTGGAGACACATCTGAATGTCTAAAATGGACTAAAATTTGGTGTTTGCATAATACGTTGGGTTAAACCCTTGCTAGGAGATAAACAGTCATGCAAAGTATTTTGAAGGCCATTTCTAAAGAGAGGTCTAAGGACTTTGGTCTACAAAAGTATGTACAAAAAGAAAAGGATAACTATTTGGAAAATTATAGTAAATCTGTTTTTACAAGTTGATTTATGTAAAAAGTCAATTTATCTATTTTTTCTTAACTCTGCATGTGCCTCTCTGGTTAGCATGTGTTTCAAAAGCCAATAAAGTGTGTGCAATAACAATAAAATGTAGGGATAAAATTAAGTGGCCTCTTTTCCTTAGTAGCCCTAAATACGATTACTACATTTAGCTCATTTAGCTTCATAATCCTCTGGTCCTCCCAACTGAACTCTCCGACATGCCTTTATGTCCCAGATTTCAGTGGCTCTGGCTGTTCTTTAGTTCACACTAAGGCCTTTCCTGACTTTCATGCCCTGACATAACCTGCACGTGAGGCAACTCATTACATGGCATGTTAATAAGAGGCAAATGTCTCAATTCCATCCAGTCCAAAAAGGTCTTTTGTCTTATACAGCAGTTGTATCCTTAAGCCGCAGTTCTGTGAACGAACTTGCCTGGGATAGTGCTGGGATTAGCGACATTTGCTAAAGCTGCGGCGAAGTCGTCCGTTTTTTTTGTTTTGTTTTTTCCTGTAGACGCCTGTGATATTTTTTAATGAGCTCAGATTCCACCTGTTATAAAACAAACCCTGAGGATGAATGAATGAATGAATGTAAGAATAAATGTGAGCACCATCCAATACACTCCCATGTTAAGACATGTGGCCTTTGTCCAGCACTCTTCCTGTCTGACTTCCCACATGAAAGTGAGTTATGTTTTAAAGGTTTAAACAACAGACACTGCCACTAAATGGCTTTAGGGAAATCTGGATGTTGTATTGTATTTGGATTCTTAATGAGCAACGGCAAGGAGAACATCTGAGGCGACACAAGGAAGAAGTGATGAGAGGAACCAGACCTCTGTCTTGGGAGACACCGGATAGTATGATTATAAATCATTATAGTATACAGGTGTACTAGAGTAAAAGTCAAACAGTATTAAGTGTGTTGAAATGATGTTCGGTATGAGGAGGACCTTTTTGTCCACACCAGCACTTCTTAAATCTTCATTTATTTATTTATTAATGGGCCTGTGGGGATCTCAGTCATGATGTACACTTGTAGGTATATTGTCCGTCTAATTCTTACATGAATTTTGTGTGGAAGTGGCAGGTGTGACGACTTTGTCAATTTACTTTGATTATTTGATGTTTGATGTCTTACATTTCCAATATGTACATTCATGTGCGTTTGTTTGCAGGCGCTGGATTTTGGCAAGAAGGCCGCAGAGTTTAGCCAGCGTTGCGAACACAACAGTCTGGCCGAGTCCATCCAGAGTCTCATACAACAAGCAGAAACACACCTCAACCCAGAACAAACAGCCATCATTCACCATTAACTAATACATTCAACACTTGTATACCAACACACACTTATTAATAACAAGTACAATCAGCACTTAACACACACCAATGACTAATCATAAGGCACCTAACCCTCATAGATTCACCACTTACTCATAAGCTCAGTATAAAGAGAAAGTGCATAGCACTCGCACACTAAGTGACACAACTAAAAATAAAAACAACTGTTTTGTCATAAGCAGCACAATCATGTGTCTGTAGAGGTGCCATGAGATGTCTGGACTTTGTGTTGGTGAATGTTTTTTTAAGTATTGATTAGTAGCACAAGCCTCTGTTGCATGTTTCATGTTCCAGACATGTTTAAAATGCCTTTTATTATTTTCCTTCCTCATTATTATTATTATTATTATTAGAATATCATAACATACAACATTGATGTTAGAGTTCTATCGGTAATAGCTTCCCAAGTATTATATAATAACATTGCTGGTTTTGGCATTCAGGTGGAATGTAAAAAAAAAAAAAAAAAACATGAGGCAATGAAATGTGTTTAACATCTGGAGTCTGCTCATTTTCCTTTTACATCCTGGAAATCAACAGTACTGAACATTAGCAGCAGTTTACATTATTACGTAATGAGTAAATGTCATTCTTTCAGTCTTTTGTTAGTAGAGTGGCTGGGCAAGTGAGCGGTACCAAGTCACTATAGTGTCTACTTGGGTTTGGCAAATAATTTATTGCACCAAATTCCCGTCTTTCTCATATCGCACTTAACGTTTCTCATGATCATGTTTCCTTAATGTTCTATGATCTCTCAAATTGTGACACTCCCTTTAATCACAGGTTTTAACACCACAATAAGAAGCTAAAGGATTGCCTTCGGTTGCCCATGACATTGGCTTCCATGGCAGACGGAAGGAGTGAGTGTGTTCGGTTGCTTGGTTACAATTCAGTCCTCTGATGGATGATGGAACACATCACACATGGTACAGCAAATCACAACATGGAGGATGGGGAGGTGCGGTGGTGTGTGTGCATGTGTGTGTGTGTGTGCATGTGTGTGTGTGTGTGCATGTGTTTTTGCATGTTTCAGCTGTCTTTGTTAAAGCTCACAACTAGTCAGAGATTAGTGCACACAAAGCAGTTTTATCTTAAAAAAAAAAAACAAAAACAGAACAATACAAAACAAGCCAAAAGAAATAGGAAAAAAAGCATGATTAATGTTACAAGCATTTGTTTAGTTGTAGATTGATGCACACTATAAGCAGATCTGTTTCAGGATGATGGGTCAGGGGAGGAAATTGATCCAGGCTGCTTCCCTGAGTTTAATCAACCTCAATGTTTACTACAGCTAAATTCTACTTCAAGCTTGAACTGTTTTAAATTCATTAGGAATTTTGAGTGGTGTGCGCGTGTTTGTACATGTAAACGACGGCCTGTATTCTGACATGTAAATGTAAACCATGATCCGGGTTCAGACTACGAATTTTGTCCATATCGTAAAAAGAGAGAACGACTTAGACTCTGTGTCGAGGTAAACTGCCTCCGAATGTGAATCAAATTCAGAAGAGCGCTTCCAAATATGCAGACACTATGAGAACACTTCCAGCTTTACCAAAAATAAATACCATGAACATCTTTTATCTTCTGAACAGCACCAGTCCATACACCACTGGGTTAAACCCATTTGAGTTGATAGTTAATTTTATTGTTGATGTCATACAAAGAAATTTCAAACAGATTTGAAGATTTTAGTGTTGACAAAAAAAAAAAAAAAAATTCATATCGTCATGGGATGCAGTATGCATAAGCCTAATAAGCATTCGTCATACATAATACTTGTTCCTTGTAGCTCAATGCTCAGATGCTAAAGGTCAGAAGGGCTGAGTAAACATTGGGTGTGGTTCATACTGCACATGCAGGTCTGTACAGGTGTTGACAAGATGACTGAGAATTTGTGGTACAGTACACTTAAAACGACCGCTCGTCTTTATCCCTCACTCAATGCAGCTGCTCCCTGACGTTTAGAGTTCAGAGTGCTTCCAAAACACCTGCGCAACACAGGAAGCAGTAGGGACTCTAAAATGGCCGCCTCATTATCCAAAGCTCGTTAAGTGCCAAATGACTTGGGGAGTATCGTGGAACAAGATGTTTTTTTTTCTTGAAACGGGAAGTTAAACATTTTCAATTTGGGTACCATCTTCTATAACCTACTTTGCCTTGTGCATACAGTGGGGAGACAATACTTGTACGTCTGTCATCCTGATGCCTATAAAAGAAGTTGAAAATTAAACGAACTGACAAAACGGTGTATCTAAGTGCTGATTCAGCACCTGCTCCTATATCTATTCAGTTTCTAAGCCAAACAGTTAAAATAAAATAAAAAATTTAAAAAAAAACTAAGACTTAGGTAATCGAGACTAGAATCTTAATTACCCAGACTGACCAATGCTTGTGTGAAAAGATGTTATTAAATGCAGACAAGCGCAGAAGCTAAAAACATATTGAAAGCACTCTTGCCCTGTACAACCTTGTACCAGTCCACTTTAATGGGAAGAGAATATATACAGCTGTTCCAGTCCTCCACATGTGATGATGCTGCTGATGTGTGAATATCTGTGTGTGTGTGTGTGTATGTGTGTTTGGGAAGGGGGTCAACACACCTGACTGGAGCGCACATTGACAAAAAAAATGGATTTGGGATATCTTCCTTCATGTTAAATCCATGCATCACACTGCACTGCATACTTGATAAGCCTTGCAATAGTGTTGGGTTCTCTCTGGACTATACTTTGAGGAGTGTGTGTATGTGTATGTGTGTGTGTGTGTGTGTGTGTGTGTGTGTATCTTTTCCAATCTAACACCACTCTCC
>JAQMYG010000039.1:11821761-11843600 GCA_030014215.1 Clariallabes teugelsi
TCGAGCATATGGCGGGTGGGCGTGTGACAATGTCTAGCGCTGATATATATATATATATATATATATATATATATATATATATATATACACACGCTATGATATAGTATTTCTAAACCAAATTAATAGATTTATGTAAAATATGCAAAACAACACATAACTATATGTTCAAAGTCAAGAATTGACTTTATGCTCATGTTGTATTTACATTTAAGTGAATGTAATAATTTACACTAGACAAGGTATTTGTTCCTCAAAAATCCTTTAAAACAATTAAAAAGTGCCTGAAGCCCCTCTCAGAGCAACTACACATAATGCAGATACACACTATGCATAGTTTATGGCTATCAATGTGTGTTTTATGACATGCATAAGTTAAGTTAGCTTTCTTTGGCTCATTGTCATATGCTATTTAAAAGCATTGTGGCTAGTGCTTGAGTAAAGGCTGTGGCTATCACTTCAATAATGCTTGTGGTTTTGTTGCAACTTTCAGGCCCTTGAAGGTTCTTGCAGATGGTGGGATCTTAGTTTAGCAGTTGCTTCCCACCGAGCTCCTTTTAAGTGTCAACATCTGATTGAATTCTGGCTGAACCTGTAAGTCAGTTTGGTTAAAAGCATATGAATAAATGTAAATGTGTAACAGAGACAGATGAAGGGATGTGACGTTGGCTCATACTGTATGTTCAAAAGAAAATGGATGAAAGTGTTTTGACCTCCTATATATTATAGCAATGTAGCACGCCATCTGCTGGCAAAAACATTCTTCAAAAGTAAGATTTTATTTTAATGTAATAACGGATATTAAAGAAATGTTGCCAGGGTTGTCATCTTTTTTTCCAAGAATTATAGATTTTATTTTATTATAACAATTATGTTTTACCCAATCTTACGTCTTGTTCCTAGAATAAAGAAAAAAGTTAAATAAACAAAAGCTCGATAAACAAACTCTGGTCTCCCTGTATTTTTATCACAGAGCAATTTATTTTAACATACATAACAGCATTTCAAAAGCACTGTGGCTCAAACAGACATGCTTTGGATGTTAACATCAGTTTTCCACAGACATATCACAAGTAAAATTAGGATTTTTAGATCCTGTTTATTCACAGCTCCTCCATTAGTATAAGTACACGAGTGTTGTTATTATAGTTCAGTAGTATGAGAGCAAATATTATTTCAGATGGTGAAATAATGGTGATTTGCAAGGTGCAAAATGATGTTTAAAATTAAAACTAGCATTTGTGACATAAATCAAGTCATTTTATTTGCAAGAAAAGGATTAGGTCTCAAATCTGATAAATACTACTGTTTAATAATCAGCTGTATTCAAGTAGGAGACTGTACGCCCATGCTTATGTACTTTGATTTTACTAACCTTTCGTTATATACAAAAAGTAATTCATATGTAAACAAATACCTGTGAACCCTTATTACCCTTCATTTACCTATTGTAACAAAAACAACAAACCCTGTTAGTGATATTTGGAGAAATCCTAATTTAAGACCGGTCCTTCAGTGCCAAAGTAAAATATAATTTATTATTAAAGCAGCTTATCTCATCAAAGCTACAGTCTCACCAGAAATCTTTAAGGCTTTCTCTTTTTTGTGGTATCAACAATACTGTTCCCAAAATCAACACATTATAAGCTTATAAACATGGATTGTGCAAATCACAGAACAATTGTTTTTAAAAACATACATGTATAAGGACACCAATATAATTAACACAACAAATGCTACACAGAGCTGATCATATGTGCTTCATAATCTTAAGTTTCAGAACAAATTGCATGTTTCCTGTCTCAGATGTTGCCTGTTTACAGGGATAAAACGCAACGTGAGAGTGATGTGGTAGAAGTGCCATCACTACCTAGTTTTACTCACTGTTTAATTTGTATTAATACTATTCCATACACCCTTGCCCACAAGGAAGTGTGCCTTTAACTTGACAGTCTAACGGCCAGTCTCCTGCCAATCTACCAGCCACCACATTTACACGTATCAGATATATGCAGCAATAATAATTAACAAAATCTGCTAACAAGAGTCTGCTTAATGAGGAGTATAGGTATTCTTGTTTGAACCAACATTAATATTCAGTAATACACTAATCTCTTAAAAAATTATCAATTATTGCAGTGTGACACAAACGATTGTGATAAAGTGCTTATAGGAAATAAAAACATTGTCTAAATGTAATCAAATCTATTGATTTTACTTGTTTTTCTTTTTGCTATGTGAAGATGTTTAAAAGAATGAGTAATAATCCACACTATAGCTGCTTCACTGATTAAAGTATTGTTTTACATACAGAAACAGCTGATGTAGGAAAAGCTGATAGTGATAAACTATACAAAATACACAGATCAGCTATGATATTAAAACCACTAAGTGGTTATGTGAATAACAAGGGGGACCTAAACAATATTAGACAATTGTTTTAATATTATGGCTGATCAGTATAAGTGCATTATTTAGATAAGGGGTATTATGATTAATAGAGGAGTCATTGGGGTGAGATTAACATTATATAGTAATTAATTATTAGAGTCCCTCATTATAAGTGCATACGGCTTCTTAGACATATTCACCATTAGAGTTATTCAAACATAGCCTGCACAGTCGCATGAGTTAGCATTTTTGCAAATATGTATGGAACTCTTTAGTTATCAACTTGTTAATCCTTACCTTATTAACTATTTTGGCAAATGATCTCAGTTAATGTAATGACTTACTGGAGTAGTACAAAATTGCTTAATGTAGTTGTAATGCGTTTATCTACTCTAAAAAATATTATCATACTATATGGCCAATTTACAAGTATATTTTGATGTATGAAAAGATTGTTAAGACACAAGTTAGTGTTTTCCAGTAGTCCAGTTTCATATCCACTGCTTTTGTTGCTTTCGTCCTCTAACCATACTTACTACATAGTAATATTACTTTGTTAAAAAGACAGGAAAACAGTAAAATGTTTCAGTGTTAGTTCCCTATAAGCAATGCTGCATTTTCTTTTGCACAGTTCTGAAAACTTATTTTGCAATTATTCTCATTCAGGGTTTCCTCATTTCAGGCTTCCACTCCAAACAAGCAGCAGCCATACCTAATAGTCTATTGAAAACCGAGGACATCTAATTAAACTGGTGGAATCAAGTATGGCTTCTGCTAGGGTAGAAAGAAAACCTGTACCCACACCAGTTCTTTCTGGATCAAGGTTAACACCCCTGTCTCATAATGCTAAAGTTTTCTATTGAAACTAAAACACATAACCTTCAATTGATATTATTTACAGATAACTGTCATACAGTAGTTCAAAATTTTTATTTTTATTTTTTTTTTAAGTCTTTTGACTTTCTTTCTTTGACTCTGCAGACGCTTGATGTGCAGCAACATTCTGGTCATCTGTCTGGACTAAGCATTTAGATGAATTTGCTGTGTTAGCCTTTTTATTAACATTAGACACGACATTAGATGTAACCTGCTGTAGTCTGCGGGTAATGGGACCTCGCACTCGCACAGAGGCCTCTGTGCTGGGCTTCAACTCTACATCTCTTTGTTTTATTGGACTATCCATGCCATGTACCCCATTACTTTGCTGCTGAGATTTCCCCAATGCTACTAAAGATTTGGATGTCAACGGTGATTGAATGGCTTCCATCAGAATAAGTCTATTTTTTTTACTTATGTGAACTGTTGAGCTGGAGAGAATATCAGATGTTTTAGGCCTATAATTCCGCACGTTGATTTTCCCTTTGCCAATATGAGCCTTGACTGGAAGATTCACATTGCTTTCTGATCCAGACCCATTGCTCTGTTTTTTTTCAAAGGATTTCTGTCCTTGATTTAACCTTTGTGGTTTCATTATTACATCTGGGACACGTGTGCGGATACGTCCATGATTTTCTTGTGTGGATGCAATGCTACTTTTTCTTTTTGGAGGCTTCCTGCAAATTGGTTTCATTGGGCAGCTGAAAGCCATATGTTTCTTCAGGCTGGCATGGTAAGTGAACTCCCTGCTACAATGAGGGCAAACATAAACCTCCAGCTCCTCGTGTGAACTCTTTCGCCCTACTGGCCTGCCTCTCTGTACCCACATAGATTTCCTCTTACTATGAGCGCTCAGCTTAGTTTTAGGTTCTGATTCATGGCAATGGAGCTTTTTTGGTTGTCCAGGTTTTTGAGAAACATTCTGCCTGAGGTTGACTCCTTTAGCAGGCAACAATACTCCATTTTGCACTTTTGCGAACTGCTTGAGTGGAATGGGGTTCTTTTTTGGAGTGTAGCGTTTTTTGTCACTAGCATTAGCACAGGCTAATATATGCTTGTGCAGTTCGGGCATGTTGTCAAAGCCCCTGCCACATTTGGTGCAGCGAACAGTAGTGCTAAATGTCTGTGGAATATTATGAGTCGTGAAATTAGTGGCTGTAGTGGTGGTTGGCCCAATTGGTGTCCGGTTGTGATATGGAAATGGAGGGGGCTTAAAACTTGGGTAATGCTGGTTAATACCAAGCCGCACATCTGTCACTTTGGGTTTGACACCTTCAGATGCCATAATCTTGATGGTCGTGTATAACTCCTCAGTAGTGCTTTCAGAGTTATTGTCAGCCTCTGGTTTTGAAGATGTTTGGTAAAATTGACTATGTTTGTCTTTTGTATGACACACTGTGGTAACAGTATCAGCCCTTTGTGGAGTATTGTGGTTTTCAGGTCTTAACTTTCCATTTTCAACTTCAGTGTGTGAGCACTCCTGACCAGGATGGAGATCTCGATGGTGTTGCTCTAGGTTGCAAAGAAAGGCAAACCCTTTTGAGCAAATTTTGCAAACATAGATTTTACCAATGCCATGATAACTGGATCGGTGCTCAAATAAATCAGTGTCACTTTCAAACAACTGCACACAAAATTCACACTTGTATGGCCAAGTGTCTGAATGTTCACCAATATGCTGGCTCAGTCCCTTCATGGACTGGAAGAGCTGATCGCAGGCATTACACATGAAGCGCTTACACAGGGGGGGCAAGTGAGATTGCTCCTCACTCATAGGGTTGTGCCTTATGGAAACGTCTGAGGTTTCCACTTTGAGATCATCAGTTATGGATGAATTTTCTCCAGACTCCACTGTTGTTTCTACTTTTTCTAAAACACTGTGAACAAGTGATGGCAGGGCTGCTGCTACTGAATTCTCTAATGATTGTCCAGTAGAGGATGAGTCCAGTAGTTGATCTTGAGCCTCAACAATGGCAGCTTCTGGCATTTCTGGAACTGATGGCTCAATGTTGACAGTCTGTATTTGAGATGAAGCCTGGAGTTCTTGTGCCTCAATGTGATCTGGTGGTGTTTTATCAAAGGCATTAGCTTGGGTTCCAGAGGTCGTATTAGATGACTCCAGTGCAACAGTGTATTCAATAACAACTACGTTTGGAGAGAAACTCAGAGAACTGATATTTGACTGGTTTACCAACACAGGAGAAATTATATGTGCTTCAGGTGACAAGACGGAATCAATCACCAAGGTCCTTTGTGCTAGATCACACACAGATGTATCTGTAAGAAACTGAGAACTTTGTAAACTTAGAGTTGGTGTTGTTGGAATGAGTGCATGGGTAACGCTTCCAGGGGCAGAGTTGAGCCAATTGGGAAGAGTCACATTAAAAGCTGCCAAAGAATTTCCAACAGAGAGTTCCATGGGTGTGTTAAGTGGTAAAGGACTGGAAGACTGAGCAGTGGTGCAAATAGGGTGAGGCTCTTGATTGGTTATGCATGTTTCTGCTGGAAGAAATATCTCTGCAGGCTCTGGAGTAGCCGAAAGGGGCTGGGCTGAAGAGTCAATGTCCAGTGCAGCAGAATTTGGTGGAGAAGGGGTTGCATTCAGTGCAGGAGAGGGTGTGGGCAGCTCAATCATAACACTTTCAGGGTTAGAATGAAGTGACTCAGACACAGTTGTTGCGGCTACATCTGTTGGTAAAGCATTTTCATCTGATGATGTAGGAACATCCACTCCAGCATACTGGCTTAACAGCACTTTCTCCAACATGCTTGAGTTAGGTTTAGTTCTCTTAGCTGATGTCTGTAAGGCTAAACATCCAGTTGAGTCAGATTCTGTACTCTTTCTACTCATGCTCAGATCCAGAACACAATCATCTAAGATGTCACTGTCTCTCTTATTCATAGCACTGGAGAGATCTAGTGGCTGCTGATTGCATGACCTACCACCAGTCCCTGGTGCAGAGCAGTCCAATGGCAGAACTTCCTGAATGGTTTTAGTTCTGCTTGTACCTGCAATTACAATTTCATTTTCCTCTTTTTTAGATAAGCTAATTACAGCAGACATGCAGTTACTGTCTAGCTTTGGCACTTTAGGTGCAGAAGAGTCTGTTTCCTGTACACTGGTAGGGTTTTCAATTGGTGCACTGATTTGTTGTGGAGAGTTAGGAGGGGATGTTGTCCTTCTCTTAAACCTGCTACTTATTGCAGGTAAAAGTGTTAGTGATAAAGGTGGGCAGAGTTTTTGCCCTTCACTGATCAGAGAAATTGATGACTTACTGCTGTCCTGGTTTTGTAGGAGCTGCTTTAGCTTAGGGGACAGATAAATAGTTTTCTCTTTTTGTAAAACAATGGTCTCTAGTGTCCGGGGAAATACAGTGCCAATTAATGTACCTTCAGAGGAAGAGGAAGGTGTTGTTAAGATAGATTCAGACTCCAGTTCAGTCTTGATTTGTGGCAGTAAAGGTGGGGTAGAGGTCCTCCTTCTGCCAGAGGATTGACCATTGAGGTCAGAGATTATGTTGCTGTCATTAGACTTTATTTTAAGGGCCTGAGTAATCTGAGCTGGGTTGACTATTAATGCATCCAGACCAATCACAGCAGTAGCAGAATTCATCTCCATCACTTCACAATTGGTAACAGCGCTGGTGGAGATGATTTTCCCATCGATATAGAAGCTGAGGTTCTCGGAGATGTTGTTGGAGATATCGACCATATACTCCTCTTCATGTCTGATCTCATCACGCTGTTGTTGTGTATGGGAAGAAGTTTCTGACGCACCACCTGGATGCTGAACTTGAACCTTATGAGAATTTGCAACTTTCTGACGGACTCTTGGTAACAGACGACGCTCGTGTATCCTCCGCTCATGCCTTCTCAAGCTGGTATGACTTCCGAATGCTTTCTTACAGTATTTGCAGGCAAAAGAGCACTTAGTCTCTCCAGTTTCATCCCAGTCACCTTTTCCTTCAAAATCAGCCGCAGGAGTGTTGCTGACTGGCAGTGAACCCAGGGAAAGGTGGTCTTCCTCTTGTAAAGCGACCATTCCCTGAGTCTCTCTAACATCCTGTGGTACAGGGCTAATTATGAGACCACCTGTCCTTTTATTTGTGTTACTATGTCTTCTCTCATGTCTTCGTCTACAGAACTGTGTATTGAAGCACTTCCTGCAGTAGCGGCATTTAAATATCTGTGTGTGGCAGGATGACATGGAACAAATGTGCCGTTCCAGGCCTTGCTTGGTAGTAAACTGTCTTTGACAGTGCTGACAGACCAACATGCATGAATCCTCGTGGTTAACATCAAGGGACATCTTAGGGTCATATTCTGGGTCCTGGTCAGCATTTGCTTCACAAAAATGAAAGTCTGATTTATTGTCCTGTTTGAGTTCTGTCTCACCGGTCTTACAGGTGACATCTTTTTCTTGAATTATTATGCTATTGGGTTGCAAGGGTTCTGGTTCCACAGCTGGCCTAGTGATTCTCTGTGCTGGCAAGATGTTTTGGTCCTCCTTAGATTGCTCCATCATGTCGTCAGGGTGTGCCTCTGTCTCAGTCTCTTTCTCCTTCAGTGAGTCATGTATGGTGGGAGATTCCCCAGTCAGAGAAGGCTGATGACTAGCAGTGGGGCAGTGCGGAATTACATATTGCTGCTCCTCTGATGAAACGAGCCGCTCCGCTGTTTTCACTAATGCAACAGATTAGAAATGTACATCAGCTCAGCTCCCACACAGGATATTTATTATTATTATTATTTTAAAAAAGTAATTAGAAAACTAATGTGCCAAGAACATGTTTGGCTTATTTCGTGCATTTGAGCCACACACACACACACAAACACACACTACTACTAAGTCCTTTTGAGCCACCCCTCATTTCTTTATATTGCATTAAATAATGTATATTAAATAAAAGAAATGACAACACACATTTTACTGCCACAGACTCCAAAGAATAAAAATACAATTTGAAATTTGATTGTTTATGGAACAGCCACAGCAGCAACCTCATTTCCCCCTCTCATCTGTTACAATGACTAAGCATTCAGCATCACCAGTATACTAATCACTGGCCTGATAACTTATCGTCATCTGCACCAGTTTTGCACTAGTTCATGCTTTAAGTTTATTTTTATGCTTGAATTATTCATAGGTCACTGTGTGACTCAACAAAACAAAAAACATTCCTCTAAACCTGGTCAGGTACTATCTGCCTGAGGAAGATAGTACCCATCAGGGAGGTGTCTGGTCTGCCTCAAATTTATTTTGCAGCAGGACAACGACCACAAACATACAGTCAATGTCATTATGAACTATCCTCAGTGTAGAGAAGAACAAGGAGTCCTGGAAGTGATGGTTTGGCCCGCACAGAGCCCTGATCTCCATATCATCGTGTCTATCTGGGATTACATGAAGAGACAGAAGGATGTGAGGCAGCCCACATCCACAAAATATCTGTGGTTATTCTCCAAGATGTTTGGAACAACTTACCTGCCCAGTTCCTTCAAAAACTGTGTGCAAATGTAGCTAGAAGGGTTGATGCTGTTTTAACACACACACACACACACACACACACACACACACACACATTTCCCCTTTGTGGTATTCTTTAATTCTTTACATAAATATAAATGTTTACCATTCTCAGAATCACCCATGTCTGCCCCACAGGCTGCTGTCAACCGCCTGTTTGCCTTTACAGTTGCAACTCCTTTGTGGTTTTATTGAGAATTCTTATTGCCTGGGAGACAGAATAATTATCATTAAAATCTCATTAAATAATTCGCATATTTCACACAAACAGTGGATAATTTTTAAAAAAAATGTGCATTGTGTGTTTAAAACCCTTAAAACTTAGCGGTACAGATCCGTGCCAGCAACACAGCATAGGTTAATCAACAATTTAAAAAAAAAAAACCTGATTATACAGAAGTGCTGCAGTGTGTTTCAATGGAGGAGGCTTCAGATATCTAACTGTACATTTGAGTTTTCAGATGTCAAGTAGAATCAAAGTTTTCACTATTTTTAAAATGCAGAAAAATGCCACCAGAATATGAGAATAACGTCGCAAAAATGTTGAACTCACAAAATACTTGTATTCTTATTATTTTTAGGCACAGAAACAAATGGAAACAACCATGAAAATCACATTGGTGCTAGTTACAGTATTTGCCTGTGTGACAATTGTTTTTTGTTTTTTTTTTGCTCAGTCATGGTTGTATAGTAGATTAAATTGAAATAAAATTCAGTTCCTCTTAATGGATAGGTTGTTCTGAAAAAAATAATTGCACCATCCTGACCTCTTTAATATATTTATTAAAACACAGTAATGCAAAAAATGCTAAAAATGCTCTGGGTTTTTGAGCTACTTAAGAGTCTTAGTGAAAAACTGAGTAAGGTCATTACTTACCAGAATACACCAAACTCACTCTGTCAATTGGCTAAACTACTATCAAGGGTTTGACAAATTTATAATCACATTGCTTTAAATTATTTATTTGTTTTGCCTAATTTACAAAGCAGCAATTTTTTTAAAAATTACAGTCATGCTCCATTTGAAACTAAGATCTGTACAGGCTAACGTATTTCTAACCCACTATATGACCCAGATGATGAAGCGGTAACGTGGTGTGGTATGGTCCAGGTTACAGTGGTAAACAGTAGAGAAGTACTTTGACATTTGGTGAGATTTGAATATGCGTTCTGTTATTTATTATTCGGCCAAGATGCTTTCCTATTATTCTGAACCTGAACAAGCTTATACTTAGTTAATATTCAGAATCACAATCATTACTTACTAGAATACACCACCCCATTCAATGTCAATGTGCTAAACTATCCAGAGTTTTAAAAATTCATGCTTTGAAACTGCTATTTTGCACTGATCTGTTTTTTATGCATCATTTAAAAATCTGCATGTTTTTTTTATTTTATTTTTTATAAATGGAGTCATGCTCCATTTTGAAATGTATGCTCTGTACAGTCTCCCAACACCTCAACACAATCTAAACTTAACTGTTGAGCATACAGAAAGTGTATTTCCAAAAGATGGAGCGGTAACGCGGTGTGGTGTGGTGATGCACAGTGATAAACAGTGCAGATGTACTTTGGCATTTTGGGGAGTTTTTAGCATGTGATGCATTATTTATTATTTGAGCAGTAGGCGAAGAGATGCTTGCTTATTACACCGAACAAGCTTTGTTTCCCACTAATGCACAGAAACAGAATGATTATAAAACACACAGTACACATAATAAAATGTTAATAATAATAATAATAATAATAATAATAATAAAATAAATAATAATAATAATAATATTAATATCACCTAAGGATTACAGTATAACCTGACTCCAGATGTGAACATATCAAACACAGACCGACTGTCTGACCTGGCTGTTGATTGTATTTATATGACATGACATTGGCAATGTCTTTACACACTGCGTCGGCGCGCCTATTAAACAAATTATTACAAAGCAAAACGACACATTTTTCCACGACGTGTTTCGGAGACGGCTCTAAGTGAATATTTTTGTTCACCACAAACGTAGGTGATGGCTTTGTTTATGCGCTGCAGGTGAAGCCCACATGTTGCCGTGTGTGTGTGTTTCAGACAGAAGGCTCCTTTAAATAAACGCGGCTCTAGCACCGCAGTCTGGAAGGTCATGGTCTCACACACACACACACACACACACATTGGATTATCTGCTGTTTCATGCACTGCGAAATCATCGAATATACACCAAAACCCCATGAGGTGGTTAAAACGATCTGGTCACAAGTTAAACCGCCGTTAAATCGTCGTGTATTATATTCTTTAAAAAAAAAATACACAATATGTTGTTATTATTTACTACAATAGCTTAGAGCCTGGTCTGTTTTATTCATCGCATTATAGTAGTAGGTCAGGAATTGCTCACCTGTGCATTTCTTACCGGCTTTGTCGGTATCTGGTGACATGTGGGCAGGATTTGGCCTGATCCGTGCTGCAGTACGAGGCCCGGTGGCTAAAAGCTAAACGCTGATACACACTGTCACTGCAGCAGAGCAGAGCGCACGCCGCGGACTGCGCGTGCGCGAGCGCTCATTCCGCTACAGCGCTTCAGCTCAAAACAGTGCGTACTGCATACTAGCATGCTAAGTAGTATGACAGAACAAGCATTAATCACATACCTATGAAATACTATTCAGTACAGGAGTAGACCCATGAGGAAAATACATACGTATACACTGCCTGGCCATTAAAGTCGCCATTTCAGAAGGGTCAAATTACACTGACCAGCTATAACATTATGACCACCATCCTAATACTGAATTGGTCCCACACCAATGTATATGTTCTGTCACCTTTCTAACAGAACCAGCATTAACCCTTTCCTTTCAATAGCCATTCTATTGGATCTAATAGCCTTCACTCCACATGTGGCCACCCATGACTCTATCGCCAATTCACAGGTTTTACTTACTCGGATCACTTTTGGTATGTCCTGAGCAGTGCAGCCAGGAAACATCCAACAAGAGTGCAGTTTTTAGTTAGTCTGACCCAGTTGACTAGCCATCACAATTTGGCACTTCTTACAGTCGCTACATTTTCAATCTTGTTACAATGGTGCCTTCTAAGTGGGTGGGATATATCAGGCAGAAAGTGAACCTTTTTTTCTCAAGTTGATGTGCTGGATGCAGAAAAAATGGGCAAGCATAAGGATTTGAGTGACTTTGACGAGGGCGAAACTTTGACGAGAGCAACCCCAAAACTGCAGGGCTTGCGGAATGTTTGTGGTCTGCAGTGGTCAGAACATACTAAAAGTATTCCAAAGAAGGAACACCAATTTACTGACAACGGGGTCAGGCCATGGCTTACTGATGCACATGGGGCGCGAAGGCTGGCCCATGTAGTCCCATCCAATAGAAAAGATAGTGTAGATCAAATTGCTGGAAAGGTTAATGCTTGTTGTGATAGAATGGTGTCAGAATACACTGTTATGGTTGCAAAATGGGGGACCTACTGAATATTAAGCAGGTGGTCATCATGAGCGGTGTATGGGCCTGCATCAAGGTTAATGGTGAACTATCAGCTTTATGGAAGAAATGTTCCATAGATCATAGATAATCATGAAGTGAGAGATCACTCAAATGCTTGGTGAGGTTGCATTGTTAAAAGTATGACGGTAAATCACATCTATGTTTCTGCTGAATTTCTAGATGAACAATATTAATGTTGGGATGTTGGGATTAAATTGTTGTGTGGCCTTTAAATGCCCTTGTTAGTGAAGCTAATTTAAAAAATGGCTTCACTATGATACACCGTACACCGCTCATGATGACCACCTGCTTAATATTCAGTAGGTCCCCCATTTTTTTCTATAGGTGTAAAGATAGAACTTTCAAGCATAATGAAAAAAGGTTATATGGTCTAATGAGGACAATTTACCCTATTTCAGAGTAATGGGAGCATCAGGGTGAACTTTCCTTATTTACAGATGACACATACAGTACATATACAGTAGAAACCAATATTCATTCATTCATCTTCTATACTGCTTATCCTATACAGGTTCACAGGGGGGACTGGAGCCTATCCCAGGAAACCCATAAGTTGGGGTACACCCTGGACAAGATGCCAGTCCTTTGCAGGGCACACATGAACACACCACACACTCATTCACTACGGGCAATTTGGGAATACCAGTTAGTTTCCTAATCTGCATGTCTTTGGACTGTGGAAGGAAACCAGAGTACCCAGAGAAAATCCACTAAGCAAACAGACCCTAGGGGGGAATCGAACCCTCGACCACAGTGCTAACCACTATACCACCCTGCCACTCATAAAAATCTCTGTTTCTCTCTAAAGTTAAGCTTTTTTCGCTTCTACCCAGATGTCGATCTTTGCTGTGATAAATGTAAAAGCAGAGAGGCATCTCTTATTCATGTGTATTGGACATGTCCTAATTTGGAAAAATTCTGGAGGAATGTCTTCCAAACTATGTCTCACATACTAAATTGCAATCTTGAACCAGACCCCCGATTGCTCTTTTTGGCATTACTGGAGAGGAGGATAAGCATTTACTCCAGCTAAATGTCGATTATTATCCTTTGCATCCCTTCCGGCCTGGCATTCTCTTTTATTTCAGTGGAAGGATGCCACCTCATCCACCCACGTCCAGTGGCTCAGGAATATTATGTCCTGTTTATACGTGGAAAAGGTTCACTACTAAATCCGTGATTCAGACTTGAAATTTCAACAGGTGTTGGCGCCTTTCCTTCATTTTTTAAAATATAAATTCAGAGTTTAACCTCCTTCTTATTTGAGTGGTGGTTTTTCACCTCATTTTTTCTTTGCATACAAAACCCAGACTTCCAGCTCCATGTTTTTCTTTCTTTCTTTTCCTTCTTTAAATATGCCTGGTGTCTAGACTTTTTTAAACATGTGAGGCTGACTTGGAGTTAGGGATGGATAGAACATAAATGGGGATGTAGGAGTTTGTAAAGGGTTTATAAATACAGATTGTACAAGTGTGCCTTGAAATGCACACTACATGTTTGCTTTGTAATGTCTCTGTTTGAAATAATTCAAAAATAATGTTGATAAAAAATCTCTGTCTCCTCTTTCCTCACTTTTCCCCATTTATGTTCTGATGTATAATTTTTGT
This sequence comes from Clariallabes teugelsi, assembly GCA_030014215.1. Classification (NCBI taxonomy): domain Eukaryota; kingdom Metazoa; phylum Chordata; class Actinopteri; order Siluriformes; family Clariidae; genus Clariallabes; species Clariallabes teugelsi. The sequence goes on from JAQMYG010000039.1 coordinate 11,835,673, forward strand.
ACTGAAAGTATCTAAGCCTCACAGCCTTTAAAAGGTCAGCTTCAATTCAGCTAATCAATTAGTGAGCAGAATTAGGTCATATCTTATCAGCGTATAATTAGGTTCAGTAGATCAAACCTGATTTAACAAATAAACTCAAATACTTGGAAGTCCTAAGTGCACCCCCATGTGTGTCGCATTTTGTAGTTAAGTAATATTGTATCTTAATGTTGATTGTGGAACGTGGATTATTGTTTTGGTCAACTTATCAACCATAAGTTGGTCTTCTGGGGGACCATTTCAGTAGAGGGTACAACTTTTAGAAATGGTACAACCCGAATACCGAAAAAGTTGAGACGTTTTTAAAATTTGAATATAATGAAAATTAAAAGACTTTGAAATTACAAGAGGCAATATTTTATTCACAATAGAACATAAAGAACATAAATATTTAAACAAGGAAATTTTACGCTTTTATCCACTAATTTACTCATTTCAAATTTGATGCCTGCTACAGGTCTCAAAAAAGATAAGACGGGGGCAGGTTCACCATGGTGTACCATCTACTCTTTTTTTCAAAACAGTTTGAAGACGTCTGGACGTCTGGTGTTGGAATTTGGTCCCATTCTTGCCTGATACAGCTCCTGAAGAGTTTGTGGTCGTCTTTGACATATTTTTCGTAGCACTTTCTTCAAAGAACGCATTTTATCGTAGAACTCATAAAGGGGGATAATGTAGGTGTGTGTGTGGGACTGGGTGGTAGACTGGGATTGGTGAATTGGTTATTTGACGCTTGTCCATTAGTGTACTGTAGAGTGTAGTTCTTGAATTCTGTGACGCTTTCATGCTTGTAATGTTTACATTTGACCACTAGAGGTCAGTGTTTCAGTCGTTTAAAGGGGTTATTGCCTAAAAAAAATAAAAAAATAAACATGTTCTGAACCCATTACAGTCTATTCAGCGTATTTAAAACTAATATTTGCTGTACTACAAGCCATTTATACTGGAATCATCTTTTTAAAATATTCTGTAATATTTACTTCTTAAGTATTGCGATATAAGTTCTTTCTCTGATACACCAAACGTTAAATGGCTCTTATCTTTTAGATTTTACATGATTGGACTGAATGAAGGCAGATACTAAGATTAACTAACACTAGGATGCAATTTGTGCCTCTTTTATGAAAATACAATTTATACCCCTAAACAAAATGTGTGTATGTGGGTGTGTGTGCCTTGCGATAGATTAGCACCCCATCCAGACGACGATATCTCACTCATATTCTTTACTACTTTATCATGTATACAGTGTTGCGGGGGGCCTGGAGCCTACCCCAGGAGACTTAGAGTCCATGCACACACTCACACACACACACACACACACACACACACACACACACGATACATTGTGAACACCAATCAGCCTAATGTCTTTGGCTGTGAAAGAAACCGGAGTACCCGGAAGAAACCCCCCAAGCAAACTCCACAAGACCACAAGGCGGGAATGAAATGAATATGAATGAATATCAGTGGACAGAATAATGCAAATTAAGATGTGCAACTCAGTTATAGCAATTGAAAGTGACGGCAGTGGAAAAGAGTGGTGCAAGACTGAGGTAATGAAAGGTTCAGTGCAGATTAGGTTACACAGTGAGTCGATAAACAGTGAACAGTGAGTCTGTTAAGAAGGAGTGCAGCATGTATAACCGAGGATGCAAAGTGGTTGAGGGACCATTTGACCAAGAATCCCAATAACATCACCCAGGGTCTGTAAAGATGTGTTAAAGTAACATACGGTACGGACCTGAGAACAAAGGATTTCCTGAGCCTGTCAGTAGAGCATCACTGTGATAAAAGTCTTTCAATAAACACCATATAGCGGGTGACTGGAGTTGGATATGATGGACTGCATTTTGTCCAATGTCCGCCTTTCCAGATTCTGCTCTCTGTTCACTCTCTCCACTCTTGTTCAGTCGAGTGGCATCCCTGCATTTGAGGTTCCCTTCCCAGAACACTTCAGCTGACTACTGTCAGAAAAGACTACTGTCCACCACTGATTGGAAGAACATCTGTATGAGCTTTTTGCAGATGTTAAAGGACACCAGTTTCTTTAAAAAACTTTTTTTGTTTATATGTTCAGTCCAGTTTGTTATCCAGCATTAACTCTGAGTATTTATATGTCCTCACCACCTCAACCTTAACTCCCTTATAGATTATATATTTAATTGTTAACCGAAGTTTGGATCTATGTCAACGTTTCATTAATGAACGCTTTTTAAAATCTCCAGGTAGAATACAAATAAGAGGCAAATATCTAGCGATTTGTATTACTTTGAGTAATAAATTACGCAATGCTGTGATTATTATTGTTACTATTCAGATAGTGGTTAATGCATAAATTATGCAGTGTACAATATGCTTGATGGTGTACTAGGTGAAACAAAGATAAGATTCTACACATAGTTGTGGAAGTATCTGCCTGGCAAAGTAGCACTTTAGTTATTTATTGTGTAGGGAGTCTTGTACAAATCAGGATTAGGAAATGTAAAATTTATGTCGGGGTTGTTAGTTATCGTTATCTTATCTATGGTGAGGTCATGCTTTCAAGGTGTAATGTAGAAGATTATTTGGTAAATTAAGGATTGTTCTGAAAGGTAAATCTGTTGACGTGATGTGTTTGCATTTGTTGCAGAATATGTTCTACTGTCAACATTAGTGGCCTTCTTCTAAATGAATACGCCATCATTGTGATATAAAAAACATATATAAGTAATCTGTATCTTATCTTTCACTTATCCACTGTTGAATAAGTTAGTTCAAATTTTACTTTATAGCTGTATAACTCACAGTACATCATTATTACTGCTTGGGCTATGACTAGCACGGAGTCGAAAACGATTATAAAGGTGGTGTTGAGTCTGTCTGGCACAAGTCTTGCTAACCAAAATGACTGGAAAAAGCATTTAATACTGGCATACACAGCCTCATGTGATTTAAATCCAGTAGCATGTTTGTGTGTGTGTGTGTGTGTGTGTGTGTGTAATGCTCAGACTTCACTTAGCAACAATCGTGACATATTGGTGGTCTGGGTTAATGTGCATCTCCACTCCTGCAATCGTTCATCCACTCTCTCTCTCTCTCTCTCTCTCACATAGCATCTGTTTAAGCCTGCATGTGAACAGAATGGTTCAACTATGAACATGCTACATGCTACATGCCCGTACATGCTAACGTTTAAGTTAGCATGTACGGGCACATGTACAGTGGTAACCTGTTGATCACATGATGTTGTATGATGATGTAGGCACATGCGTATACAGAATACTTATACAGACCACTTGTTGTGTGCAGTTACAGGAAAGCAATTATTTATTAGAGAGAATAGTCCCGGTGGCTTAGTGGTTAGCACTGGGTTCAATTCCCATCTCGGGTCTGAGCGCATGGAGTTTGCATGTGAGTGAGTCAGAGTGAAATGTTTTTGTATCTATAAAGAAAAACACATGTTAATTTACACTGCATGTCATCAGGGTTTTTTAAAAGGTGACTAAAGAGAGAAGAATTTATTCACCTTTGGTTTACGTCAGTGACTAACAGAGCTGAGCTCTGGTGCATTGCTTTGCACGGCACAGAAATATAATGGTATGACAAACTCAGGTCTTCCAGGTCAGGTGTTCCCCCCGAAATGTCCTTTAAAATTGTATATATATTTTTTCTATACCATACAGTATGTAGTATCTATACGAAAGAGTCTCCACTTTAATTCAATAACATTAAAATTGTATAGCACTTTTTAAAATGGACATTGTAGTAAAGCATCTTTACAGGAATGAGATAAAATTCGGTAAGATAAAAAGTTATTAATCCTGAAGGATTTTTTGTGCCAGAGTATTTAAATTTATGACACAGCATCAAGAAATAAAATAGGTAAATTCATCACAACATCTGTAAAAAACACAGCATCAATAAATGTAGTAATAATATGAAGAAGAGCTTGAACAAGTCATATGGATGGAGACTTACGGCTAATAGTTTGATAGTCGGCTGCACACACATTCTTTTACAGTATTGTGCCCACAGTTGCACTACTTATTGTTCTCCCCTTCCCTTCTTCTTGTCACTCCTTCTACAACTTCTGTCCCAGGATAGGGATCCAGGACAATTGAAGTATACCAAACGTGAGAAAAACAAGGAAGCAAGGAAGAAAAACATTGTTCTACTGATGAAATAACTAACTAACAAAGGTTCCAAGAACTTGTAAAAACTAAATGATGTAGAAAAGATGTACATATAAAAGTAAACAATATGACGAAAAGCACCTCTGGAAGGCTGCTAAACAGGATGGCACCTGAAGTCGTAAAATAAAAATTCTGGATATATAAACCAGCAATGGGGGCAAGGAAAAGCTCCCAGAGATGGCATCAGAAAGAAGCCTTAAGAGGAACCAGACTCAAAAGGGAGCCCATTCTCATTTAGGTGCTACCAGATGTGTGTAAATCAACTCTGTAAATAAATACCATCAATAAATTCCTTTTATAACTTTGTGCTATAAATTCAAAAGTGCAATTATGTAACAGGAATTGTGTTCAAATTCCTGTTACATAATTGCAAAAATGTTTGAAAAAAAAAGGTTACCATCATCTCACTGGTGAAGAATTGGGTATAAAACTGTTCGTGGCAATTTCAGTCCTAAACCTATTCAAGCGATTACAGTCACAAGCCTTCACAGAAAAACAGTTTGAATCACTTTAAGACAGATAGATAGAAACAAATATAACAAACTGTACAAGTCTTGGGCACTTTTTTCTAAATTTTGTTATATATGTTTATCATGTCTGCATTACTATGTACAAAACCATTCACTATTTCCAAATAAACAAAATCAATAAATGAATAAATAACATTACAGGAGAATATTTGCATGCCTGTAACATATTAGATGACAGATCAGTTTTCAGTTGAATAAATAAAATAAAACCATAAAATAAAATAATAATAATATATGATTATAAGATGCCTTTGAAGATACCTTTCTTCTCTCTCTCATCTTCTATACCGCTTTATCCTGTATTCAGGGTCGCGGGGGCCTGGAGCCTATCCCAGAAGACTTCAGGCACGAGGCAGGGTACACCCTGGACAGGGTGCCAGTCCATCACAGGGCACACTCACAAACGCCAATTAGCCTAACCTGCATATCTTTGGTCCGGAGGAAACCCACCAAGCACGGGGAGAACATGCAAACTCCATGCACACAGAGACAGGAATTGAGCTGTCCGGGAACCGAACCCGGACTCTGGAGGTGCAAGGCGCCAGCGCTAACCACTACACCACCGTGCCGCCCTTGAAGATACCTTTCAATAAAAAAATCTTCATTAAAAAACTTCTGTAAAGAGCAATAAAGAGTAATAAAATAAACACAGTCAATATCTAATGTGAAAATCCTTTGCTTTAAAATAAATAGTGATGTTAGATACAGATTTGTGTCGTATTATAAGTAAAACAGCTGTTAGGTTTTACTAAGTGTGCTGGAGAATATGAGTTCTTCTGGTAACTTTGACACACTTGTTTCTTTCTATTTTCATGCAAAACCCAGGAGTCTGCATTTTGTTTTTCATCCGAAAGCTGGCCTGTTATGTAATATGTAGCTTTCTTTCAATGTATGCAAATATTTTTCTGTAATTTAATTTTTTTCTCAATTTTTAAGATATGTCTGGAAATATTGGATGTTTTTTAGATGCTCTTCCACCTCCTAAATCTTATTTTCTTACTGTATTTCTGGTGAAACATTTATGATGCTTCCAAAATACAATAACATAGCCCTGCATTTTAGGTGTGGGAGCACATAAAACATAAGCAGACCAATGATTACTATCATATTGTGCTTTTCATTAGGCCTGTAAGCAAAGTGGGAGGTTTACTATAATGGTGTGTATCGTGTCATGATATGTTTATAGCAAGTGTAAGTGAGTGCACCTAAGCCAGTTCTGACATTCAGTGGATAACAATAACATGTTCTCTGTGGTTTTACCAGAAAAGAGCACAGAATATGTGGACCCAGACACCATAATTTGAGCATAATTTCAGTTGCAGTGTAACAATTGGGACGTGGCAGGACATATGTGCGGAGTCTCTTTATTATAAAGAGAAAGAAAACCAGACATATGTCTAAAACCACAATACATCCAGAGTCAAAACAGAGGCAAAGTGAAGTTTATTCTGTACATCCAAAAGGCAGGCAGATTCTCAGGAAGGCTTTTACAAGGCATTATTTAATATGAAAAGCATACTGTACATAGATGAAATGATGGGCGTTACCAAGATGAATAATGAGAAGCAGGCACACTTAACAGTTTACAGAGGTGAAGCATTATAGAGTCAAAAATGTGCTGGATCTAGGATGTAGTTAAAAGCTTTTGAATGAAACTGAATATTTTAATATTTTAATTCGATTATGATTTTAAAATGTTGTTTTGTAAATAAATGTGGCAGGTAGAATAATCATTAAAAATTTGCAATAGTAAGCTTTTAGCTGATTATTGTTGTTTTCAATTAGCTATGAATAACACAGATTAAAACATACCACTTTTTTAAATATTGTATAGACTGGATGTCTATACATTGATCAACAATAATATTATCACACATTAACATTAACAAATTAACATTGATTATCAACTATATACCAGTAACATTATCTTATAGTATATGCTTGAAAATAAATAGTGGTGTTAGAAACAGATTTGTGCCGTATTATAAGTAAACAGCTGTTAGGTTTTACTGAGTGTGCTGGAGAATATGAGCTCTTCTGGTAACTTTGTCATGCTTATTTATTTTTATTTTCATGCAAAACCCAGGAGACTGCAATTTTTTTCATCTGAAAGCTGGCCTGTTATGTAATATGTTGCTTTCTTTTGAGGCATGCAAATATTTTTCTGTAATGTTATACCTTTCTTAATTTTTAAGATATGTTTGGAAATATTGGATGTTTTTTTAGATGCTCTTCCACCTAAATTATTTTCTTCTTATTTCTGGTGAAACTGTTATGATGTTTCCCAAAATACATTAACATAGTCAGACCAGTAACATTATCTTATAGTATATTATATCACATTACCCTGTGTGTACATGTAAGATATACAGTGTGCAATCTACCACCTGTCTTAGTGTTACTGTCTCTATGGCTGCTGGATATCTGGTATTTCCTTCGGGATCAATAAAGTATCCATCCATCCATCCATCCATCCATCCATGACCTCAGGTACCAAAGGCCAGCCCAGCTGGTCTGATCTCTCAGAAAAACTAATGAAGCAAAAATAACTGGAAAAAAAAAAAGAACCAATGCTGGCCACAATTGAAAGGCACCAGAACACCATAGTCCGCCATGCATGGGGCCAAGCAAGCAAAGAACCCAAGATTACTGTCCCAGCCTTCAAAGTCCCCAAATCCCAATCTGATCTTCCTCCAATAAAATGTGCCAGACAAACAAGTCGGATCCACAGAGGCCCCACTGCACAACTCACAGCACACAAGGGAGCACAGCATTGCTCACTGCCAATGTCCTGGTCCCAGACATCACAGCACACTCCAGAGACCCTGCACAGCCACGTGCCAAGGGGCCAGAGCCTCCCCGTTGGCACAAGGGGAACCCAAAACCTGGGTAGTTTTAATGGTCATGTTTTTAATGTTAGGGTGAAGTTGTAGGTAGCATACTGGACATATTTATGCTGCTTCTAAATGAGTTTTACCAAATAATGGGCACAGCACAAAATTCCAAATAGAGCCAGCCAGAACTTATTGATACTATACATAAATATTATATATTTAACTGTCTTGGGGCAGGGCCTCCGTGGTAAAGCGCTCGCCCTATCATCCGGGGATCGCTGGTTCGAACCCCGGGTGATGCTGTTTTCCTCTCACAGCCGGAGGCCTAGAGAGAGCTGATTGGCCGAGCT
>JAQMYG010000039.1:11904261-11917491 GCA_030014215.1 Clariallabes teugelsi
CCGTATATAGTGTATATTGTTTATTGGGAATAGCATAACACACTCTGAGGAAAGTCTGTGAGCAAAACACCCATGATTGTTCAATGTCTCTAAAATTGCTTGTGAGAGTGTGGTCTCTGGACTCCCAGCTATGGACGGCTGTAGCTTCACCCCGGAATCGAACGTGTGATCTCAGGATGATGCGTGTTTCCGTAGCACCGCTCAGGTTTGATTCGTGTTTTTTAAAATTATTATTTGTTACTGCATTTTCTGTATAGGCACGCCTGTAAAAAGCATACTGATAATAAGAATTCTGAGAGAATATACAGTATGTCTCGTGAAGATTTGGCACAGGTTTTATGCAGGGTGCCCTTTCTTTTTGCAATCCACCTATTTCTCCAGCCATGGGACGGACACTGCATTTCAGTGGCTGGGTATTATATTTGGGCATAGGGTTAAGGGCCTCCAAACTTCAGATCAGCAACCCAGACCCTCAAACACCTAAACCAACACTGCCTCTGTTTATTTATCATTAGAGAATATAATTATTATAGAAGATTTATTCGTTCATAAGTGTAAGTAAATGCAAATTACATTTTACATTACATTCCGGCACCTGGCAACTGTACTTTACTTTTTTTCAATAAAGGGTTTTGGCACAATCAAGTTGAACAATCCAATTAAAAAAGATCCCACTTTAAGAAATAGCCAGCAGAGTGTAAACTTAAAATAATCAGAATACAGTTTCTAAGACTGCTGTGCTGAAAACATGTTCTGCTGGTCTAAAATCCGGAGCCATGCATAATTGCCCTGCAGAGTGGTAGTCTTTCATAGTGTAACCTTGCATTTCTGTTGTATTCTTTTTGAGGTCTGTGGCACTCAAGTGTCCACTCACCATTCTGTCATTTCCCTTAAACTCAGAGTTTAACCCCTTAAACACTCAGACTCCCTCGCTGTTATAATGACATCACTTTCCCATTAGTCTCTCTATGGATGGTGAATAGTTTGTATTAGTTACTTAAAAAATTACTTACAGATAAATATCCGAATAATAACACAACAGTTAGTGCCATAGTATTGGTACGCCATGCGTAGTGTGTAAAATAAGGTGTATGTCAAAATATAGCCCATAATATACAAATTTGCAAGTTCCAACTTGATCAAATGGTGTCATCATAAGTACTAATTCATTAATCTAAATGCTGTTCTCTCTGTGTAAGTATAGCTATGCAGGGCTGTAACAATAAAAAATGTTATGACAAAGAGGAAAATAAAGGCAGAGAGCATGAGAAATATGATGCTGCATGTAATTGTTGGAATGTTTCTTTGGACATGAGTGTATTTAGCACTACAAGGTGAGAGACAAAGTGGTTGTTATTTTGGAACCAGTATTTTTACCACAGTATTAGAGTCGGAGGAAAGCAGAGCTGAAGTTTAATATTTAGCAGTTGTAACCAGGCCATATATAAACATTTGACGTCATTTAAAAGTTGTGCATTTATGCATTAGATATCACTATTTCTCTATGATATGAGACACAATTTGCTTCAGATGTGTTGTTCTCTTATTATATACTCAGTATATATTTCCAGATTGAATCCTTAATTTAAATTGTTATATGTTACTTCGATCAGCTATAACAATTAAATCACCTGCCTAATATTGCACAGAGGTCCTTCTTGTTTCACCAAAACAGCTCTGAACCATCAAGGCATCGACTCCACAAGACCTCTGCAAGTGTGTTGTGGTATCTGGCACCAAGGTGTTAGATGCTTTAAGTCCTGTAAGTTGCAAGATGGGGCATTCATGGATCAGACTTTTTAGCCCAGCACATCCCACAGATGCTCAGTCAGACTGGGGAATTTGGAGGCCAAGCTAACACCTTGAACTCTTTGTCATGTTCCTCAAACCATTCCTAAATGATTTTACAGTGTGGCAGGGTGCATGACCCTGCTGAAAGAGGCGACTGCCTTCAGGGAATACTTGGTCTGCAATAGTTTCGGGTAGTTGTTACTTGTCAAAATATTATCCACATGAATCCCAGGGCCCAGATTTTTTCTTGAGAACATTGCCCAGAGCATCACACTGTCTTCTCCAGCATGCCTTCTTCCTACATTGCATCCTGGAGCCATTTATTGCCCAGGTACGTGAGGCACATACTATCAGCCATGTAAAAGAAACCGGGATCCATCAAACCAGACCACCGTCTTCCATTGCTCCATGGCCCAGATCAGACATTCGCTTGCCCACTGCAGGAGCTTTCAGCAGTGGAAATGAGCCAGCATGGGCACTGTGACCAGTCTGTGGCTATGCAGCCCCTTTATACAGCAAACTGGGATGCACTTTGGGTACTGACACCTTTCTGTCACAGCCAAAAATAACTTTTTCAGAAAATTGTGCCATTGTAGCTTTTCTGAGGGATTGGTGACAAACAAGCTAGCCTTTGTGGAATAATGAGCCTTGGACTCACATAACTCATGGTCACTTGTCTTACCTTAAATTACTTTTGGTAGGTCCTAACCAGTGCATACCAGGAACACCACAGAACAGTGCAATTTCCAAAGCATTGTTTGTTCTACATATATTCTAAATACAGTATATTGGCTAAATTTGTCTAGCAATAATTTCTAAATATATTTGCACACAGTAAGTGGTTGGTGAGTGGTGGCATGGTGGTGTAGTGGTTAGCATTTTCGCCATGCACCTCCAGGGTCCGGGTTCGATTCCCGGCCAGGGTCGATTCCCGTCTCTGTGTATATGGAGTTTGCATGTTCTCCCTGTGCTTGGTGGGTTTCCTCCGGTTTCCTCCCACAGTCCAAAGACCTGCAGATTAGGCTAATTGCCGTTCCCAAATTGCCTGTGGTGTGTTAATGAATGAATGAATGAGTGAGTGGGTATGTTTGTGTGCCCTGCGATGGATTGGCACCCTGCCCAGGGTGTACTGTGCCCTAAGTCTCCTGGTATAGGCTCCAGGCCCCGCGACCCAGAATACAGGATAAAGTGGTATAGACGATGAGTGAGTGAGAGTGAGTGGTTGGTGACCTTTCACCTTTCTCCTGCATTCCATCTTCCCTGACCTGACATCTATAGATGAGTTTTACAGTAACAGCTATATTACTTTTATATACAATATTACTTACTTGTACATATACATATCAGTTGGGGGAGCCAAACTTTATGGAGATTTGTAACTTTTTCTACCACATCAGCGAGAACTCCCTCCTCATCCTCTATACTACTCTCTGTTACTGACATTTATTTGCAGTTTAGTTACTGAACAACTCAAAAATAACGGCACTGCAGTTGAAGCTACATTCAAATGCAATATTTCCACCTTTTTCCTCATAGCTCCACACATTTCATGTTGCAAAATATTTTCTATGTTAAGTCACGTAGGGCATCTGCTTTTTATTGTCGCAATAAATAACAAGGAAATAGTATAAGTTTGCATAGACTTTGTTAGCATTTGTTGCCAGTTTCTTCCACTTACTTGAAATTCAATGAAATGCCTGGGGTAATCTTCCACAAGATTTTCACAGTGTTGTGCCAAAACCTTTGCCTATTCCTCCTGAAAGAACTGGTCTAACTCAGACAGGTTTATTGGTCTCCTTGCTTGGACATGCTTGTACTGTGTGTAGATTTTCTATGGGATTCATGTCATGCCTTTGTGAGTCATTCCAATACTTTGTTACCCTTAAGCCATATTTTTACATCATTAATGATTAGCATAGGATTCCTAGGATCATTGTTACAGCTTTGGAGGTATGATTAGTTCTGGCAAGTTTTGCATCAGTATTTAAGGATAAGATAACCCCCTTACTTATATAGTGCCATATATTTTCTTAAGTGCATTTCTTTTAGCAAAACTCTCCCACAGTATGATGTTACTAGCCATATGCTTCGCTGTTGGGATGGTGTTCTTCAGATTAAAAGCCTTACACATTTTTCCTCTGTATATAGTGCTGATTATTATGGACAGACAATTCAATTTGTGTTTTATCTGTCAAGAGAACACTCTTCCAAAGATCACCTGCAAACCTCAGTTGGCGTTTTTTGTCAGATAATAGTCTTTCAGGCCATGACAATGTAAAATGATTAATGGTACTGTAGATGTGCACACCTTGGTATCTGGTGCCTGCAGCTCCTTCAGCATCAACTTTATTGCTGTTCTGGGGTTTAGTTAAACCTTTTGGACCAAAGTTCATTCATTCTTTGATCGCGATTTTTGTATTCCTGAAAGATGCATTGACTGTGTGGTCTGAAGATTTTCAAGATTTCCAATATATAGACTGAGTTGCTTGGATTTTAACATAATACATAATTATATACATACACATACTGTACATCATTTATACACGTTAGAATTTTATCAGGTTTGCCAGATTATGTCTCAGCAGCTAGCGTTCTTTTGGACTAATATAATGATTTTTCCCTTGAGATGGGCATGACTACATGCGTCACTCAACAGAGTCAATCAATGTGATAATATACTGTGTATACACAGAGTATGTGGTGACACAGAAACGACCATAATGCACCTAAAAGCAGCCAAAATCCTCAATATACAGACATGAAAGCGCAACACATCATGGCCTACTCCAAAAAAAAAAATGGCACGTACACTATGAAAACTGAACCTTACACCATAAATTAAATCAAAATGTTGAGTAGAAGGAAAGTTAAGAGCCGTTACAGTATGTACCAGAAGCTGATCAGCTTATTTTTAGTTTTAACCTTTTAACTATTTCTACAAACTTTACTTACTCTAGTTCATAATAAATGAAGAAAAGAAATAATCATATCTTTTGACTGAATCCAACCGTGACTTCAAAAACCGAGGTTTAGAGCGAGACTTTTTGCGTACCGTTACACCACTGTAACCTGGTGCATGTTTCCTGGCTTAATTGCATTGTCAGTCAGCAAGATGGAATACTGCAGCAACCTGACAATCACACAGCACCCCCCACTCTCATTGAAGGTCCTCAGACTGCACTTTGGTTTGTTATATTCATGGAAAATAAAAGGAACATTTTATACTCATATAGCCCATACACGTCTGCAGTCCTTGCAGTCATGGCAACTCAGACAGTGAGGCAGCTCACAGAGAAACCACTTAGTATGCTGATAGTTTCCTGCAGTGAAGTATCTTAAATGTAACTGTATTCACTAACTAGAAACATTATTCCGCTTGGCAGAATGGTCACAAGGATCTCTGCACCTCGGCAAAGAAGGAAACCAAGGTGTGTGTGTGTGTATATTTTGTGTATATATCTTTTGTGTGTATATATATATATATTTATATATATTTATATGCATATGCATAGTGGTCATCACTGTAGCCTCGCACCTGCATGGTTGAAGGTTCCGCCCTGGGTCTGTGTGCGTAGAGTTTGCATGTTCTCCCCAGGCTTGGTTGATTCCTCTGATTTCTTCCCACAGTCCAAAGACATGCTGATTAGGATAAATGCATTCACAAATTGCCCGTGGTCTGTGTGTGTGTGTGGATGTGTGTGCACCCTGCGATGGATTGGCACCCTATTCCAAAGTCTTCTGGGATAGGCAATAGGCTCCAGGCCCCTGTGACCCAGTACAGGATAAGTGGTATAGAAGATGAATGAATGAATGAATGAATATAATAATATTCAATTATTTGTCACATGTACCTTGCAGCACACTGAAAGGATTTTTTCACAGGAAGGTGGGGTCAGAGCACAGTGTCAGCCAGGTTACATTGCCCCTGGAGTAAATAGCGTTAAGGGCCTTGCTCAGGGGCTCAACCATGGCAACTTTGCAGTGCTGGGGCTGGAACCCCCAACCTTCCGATCATTAACCCAGTAACCCACAGCCTTAAACACTTAAGTCACCACTGCCGCATCACATACTGTAATTTTGTGTTGAATATTTTACTTCTTTTTTATAGTATTATTGAATATTATAATTCTATAATTATATCTATATTTTATAGAATTATGGTTAATAAGCAGCGTTTCATAAATGAAAAGTGGTATGACATCCTGTACATCACCAGTTCTCACCAGGAAATTTCTTGCAGTCAAGGACTCTGTTAACTATAATTTCAAATCATTGCCTGAGTTCCCTTAGTACTCTATTATCATTTTTATGAGCATTATTTAAATGTGTAAGAGTATCTTGCCTATTTATTAGAGCAGTAGAGTTTTTTGTTTTATTCCCAAGCTTTCTATTGGCAGAATAGATTAAATCCTAGTTTACTTCATTTATAGGCTTGTGTGTTTTTGAGCTATTAAGGTTTAGATTAAACCCATTTAATTTAAGGGACCAGTCAAACATATTATTGGCTGTAAGAACTTGTTAATAAATGTAATAGCTCTGACAATTATGGGTGTTATTCCCTTCACTGTAACAAAATAATAATAAAAAACATATAAATCAGTGACTCACATCTATGCTTCACAGGCTCCTCTTTGAGATCAAGCCGCTCTGTACTTTATTGCTTCTCACGCAGAACGGACTTTGATTCATTCAACAAACCTCCCGCAAGTCCGCCAAAGGCGGCCATTTATCCAAACAATTTATTATAACTGATATTAAGGATGATGTAACCTGTACTGGTGGAATGAGGTTCAACAGGCCTTCTCACAGCTCCAGGGTTTTACCTTCAATCCTGAGCCGTGTGGCGTGTCTGTGTATGTTCCCTCTGTGTCAATATTGTGGGTTTCCTCCAGGTTTTTCAGTTTCCTCCCTCCCCCCGAAAGCATTTCAGTAAATGGTACAGTATTGGGTAAGACAATTGCTCCTGGGTCTGAATGTGTGGGTGTGAATGGGCATCCGATTCAGGATGTGTTCCCACCACATAACCAGTGTTACTGGGAAAGTCCCTGGATCCACCATGACCAGGATAAAGTAATTACTGAAAATGAGTGGGTGAGAGTTTCCAGATTCTGATATCATTATGTTTTTTTTCCCCATAAGATTCCATAAAATTATGCTCTTGTTTGTTAGATGACCAGTTTTGTTTTCCCACTATGTTTCCCATTTTGAAGATTAACGACTTAAAGGAAAGACACGACCGAAAGATTTGCCATGGTGCTGTTTTTTTTTTTTCTTTTCTTTTTTTTTTCTGATATTTTATTCATCTGCTTAAAATAGTACGACAATTAATACGCTCTCAGTGAATGTATTTTCTGTATCTATTGAAAGAGAAAAAGAGAAAGATAAGCATAGAATGAATGCACCTGCTTGTAATTCTACACCTTGTTTCCAGCTCCTCCCTTTCCCTCACCTGTGTGTGTGTTGGACTTTATGGCATTATTTCCATGTTGTCCCTCCCTGTTAGTTTGAAAGAGAGGGCAAGGGGGGGAGGAGTAAAGAAATTCTAGTGGTTTTTGCTCTCAATACAGGGAGACAGACAGAAAGAAAAGCCAACAGACAGAGAAGGACACAGTAAGGCAGAGGTTTAATGATCGGTTGGCTCTGTGTTGGAGGTCACGGGTCTGCCGGTTTGTTAAATAGTGTTAAAAATGACGTGTCAATAGCCGCTGTTGGAAAAGTGTTGAGAAGATCCGTGAAATGAAGTCGGTCAGAGAGGAGAGGAAAGCAGGTGAGTAGCTCGTCTTATGTGCATTTCGAGTGAGAGAGGACAGGAACGTTCATTGGTCTCGATTACACATAAGAGGCGTTTAAAGATCTGGATGAATGATTGTGCTCCGTGTGGGGCGAGTCAGCCTGGAGGTGGGTGGATCCTGAAAGCACTGAGACATCAAAACTGTTACGATCTTTGAACCTGTTTACTTTTAAACCCGAGGTATCAGGAACATGGAAGGAAAACATTGTTTATATTCAAACCCGTACCTGTTCGCGTCCACACGTGGAATGCTTTGAGAAGATTCATGACCTTGCTAAACAGAGGTTGTGTGTGATAATGATTTTTGTGCCCTTACATGTTAAACCTGTTACTAAGCAATTGGGGCTTTGGGTTTATCTTGAAAATAAAGTGTAATTTGAAGTGATTCTCAGTATGAGCTCGTAAGGTTCACAGCTTACATGTGATTGCTTTCAGTACACAACTCAGTAATCAGTCCAGGCATTAGCAGTATGTTTCTTCATTTCTAGCTCAGGCTTTGATCTGCGCTTATGTCTCGATTCACTCTGGGATTTCATGCTCTCTTGGCGTTTCATGCTCATTTATCGTCTGTTGTGGTTCTGTTCGGGTTTTTTTTCCCTACTTAAATAAATTGCCTCACAGAAGAGTTTTTCCTACTGAGTTCTGGTATGTTTTGTCAATAAACAGGACCACAAACTGCCTGCTTTCACAGGGAGAAACTATTTGACTGACATGGCAGATGACCAACCTTAGACCTTTTCCCACACTCTGTTGACAGGGATGCAAGAATATCCTTAAACAAAAACAACTTTTAAAGGCAGGATTTTGTGAAGCTTGTTCAGTCACTGACTATCCAGTATCTTGCTTGAGAAAGTTCACCTCACCGTGGAACAAAAGTTTGTCTCCTTAGCACACAAGGTGTGTCCACATGCAAGTGTGGATACATTGGGGCAATATTTTAAGGCTTTGGGTTACTGCTGGGAAGGTCGGCGGGTCAAGACCAAGGCCCTTAACCCTGTCTGCTCCATGTCATGCGATCTTACCCTGACATCCTAACAAGCTGGAATATACCGGGAATATAATTTCCCAGATTAAGACAAATTAAGGTTTATTATGGAAAATAATTATATTTGATTAAAACCTTCAATCACGGTGAAAATTGTGGTTACAGGACCACAGATGATCAGCAGAGCAGAGCATGAGCAGCTGAGACCACTTCATACTTTGTGTGTTAGAATGGCAGTATATAGATCGAACGCATCTAATGAAATAATGTTATTTTGGTGGCATTCGGAGAAAATCAATTCAGTGATGTATTATGATTCTTTTTTGTGGCAGTTCATGTATCGCTACATTGACTCCAAAATCATTTATCATCTATACTGCTTAATCCTGTATACAGGGTCTCGAGGGGCCTGGAGCCTATACCAGGAAACTTAGGGCATGAGGCTGGATATATCCTGGACAGGGTGCCAATCCATCGCAGGGCACACACACATACACACACTACAGGCAATTTGGGAACGCCTAATCTGCTTGTCTTTTGACTGTGGGAGGAAACCAGAGTACCTGGAGGAAACCCACCAAGCAAGGGGAGAACATGCAAACTACACGCGGGAATCGAACCTACTTCAAAATCGCTCTCACTTACTCATCGTCTATACTGCTTAATCCTGTATTCAGGGTCGTGGGGGGCCTGGGGCCTATCCCAGGAGACTTAGGGAACAAAGCAGGGTACACCCTGGACAGGGTAACATTCTATCGCAGGTCACACACACATACTCACACACTATGGGCAATTTGGGAACGCCAATTAACCTAACCTACATGTCTTTGGACTGTGGGAGGAAACCCACCAAGCACGGAAAGAACATGCAAACTACACGCACACAGAGACGGGAATCGAGCCTGGCTGGGAATCGAACCCGGACCCTGGAAGCGCAAGGTGACAGTGCTAACCACTACACCACCGTGCTGTAAAACATTGCTGTTCCTCTATAATCTTACAGGAGGTAAATCTACCAAATAATAAAAATATGATCAGAATATTTAGAAAATAGTGATACTCGTATAATTGCACCTGGCTATCGTGTTAGTATAGTATTAAGTGGTCCCTGGCTGTCATTTCATTAAGCTGTGAAATGACCATCAAGAATGGTATCCTTTTTAAGTATTTGTTCAGCTATTTAACACAGAATCTGTGTACTTCTTATTAAGAAGCTTTCCATCAGAGGACTAACTTGATGTTAGATGTTGGTCAAGCAAAAAGCCAGCCATAGCAACAATGAATCGTCCTTTTATGCAGTATTGTGTGTGCAATATTGAATGGCGAAAGCGTATTTCTTTTGCGTGACATGAAGCATTCAGGGAAACAAAGATTGTTTACTATGGAATATCCAATAATGAACAAAAGCATCTGAGATGCATGTTTGCAGTATCCCCATGGGTGTATCTGCAGCGATATGTGCAGCAGAGGTTTGGAAAACAAATACATCGATTCCCTTTGTAGTTACAGGAAATTTAAAACATCTCAACCAGTTGACAGCTTTCTCATCCATTCCACCACCTTGCACACCTCGTACCTTTTTTGCCGCTTTCTCGCCAGCTAATGAGCGGAATGATCCGTCTTGACATCTTGTCAATCAAAGACACCTTGTTTTAGAGAGAGACGAGACCTGATTTAAGGCAAATTCCTTTTTGGAAAGATATACTTCAGCATTCCTTTTACCTGGAATCAGACATGTTCAAAATAAGAGAGTTCATTGAAAGAATCAAGTACGTTACGTTCGCCAGACTGATCCCGAGGCAGCTTTTTTTTTTTTTCTTAACCATACTGGGTCGTGTGAGGAATGAAACATGAAGAGGCATGCTGTTATAATCAGGAGCGTAATCAGTGATGGAGTAGAGATAAGCGCAGTACGAAGCTAAAGTTGATTATTTTTCTAAGACATCATGTTTTTAAGTGTTTTGTTTCTTTCATACTGTAACAATCTGGCCGTGATTACATTTTTTTTATTGTTAAGAGTCGCATTTTTCCCCCCAATTTTGTGTAACATCCATGAAACAAGTTAATTTCGGACATTGCTCAGCTTAGTGCAGATATAAACAATTGTTCTCTCGCCAATCTCGCTCATTTTCTCTTTCTTTAATTTTCCAAGGCAGAAAAATGTGTTCTCTTCCTCAAAAAGTGCAATTCTCTCCACTGAGATTCTTTCAATACACGTTAAACGAATGCCTCCTTACAGGAATCTTATTCCAGTTATTTTATCCATTTATTCTTAGACTTAAAGTATGCGAATGTCCTGTGAATTCCATGTAACTACAGAAACAACATGTATCACGAATTATAAGGAGTGCATTATTATAAACCTGTGTTTTGTAGCCTGCCCTGTTGAGAGGGCTCGTTGTTATGGATAATAATCACCTTCCGACCAATCAGATTGGAGAATTGAGCAGCACCGTGGTATAAAGCCTGTTATTTTCTGTTTCTGTAATTATATGCCTGTCGCTGAATTTGCCATTGAGTACTTTCATTAAGCCTGATGACACTGGAGTGCTTTAAGTAATGCAGACATTTTGTGGAAGCAGATGGTAAACCTCATTCTGTCGTACACAAAGCGAACTGAGGTCATGTCTCCGTTTCACAATTTGATTCACGGCTGTAACTTTTGCCAGCTGGACTGCAGCTTATGTTTACATGGTTCTTCATATCGCATTCTTTTTCAAGTATTGTCACTGTTCTTGTTATTGCAGAGTCTGAAGGTTCCTGTGAATCCTTATAAATGGGTTTACGCTTTCACTACACCAAATACCACCAATAAAACAATTACAAAATTTAAATTGCAAACAGGACGTAAAGTATATTGAATAACTGAATTTATGTAACTCAAATGTGCATGATGGTTCCATGTGATTCAGTTGAGTTATATTAACACAATTCAATTTTGCACATCAAATATCTTTTTTTAATATATTTGTAAACGCCTGAATAAAATCGATCTCCAACCCCAGACACCTGGTGCTCTGTAACATCCATGTCACCGC
This sequence comes from Clariallabes teugelsi, assembly GCA_030014215.1. Classification (NCBI taxonomy): domain Eukaryota; kingdom Metazoa; phylum Chordata; class Actinopteri; order Siluriformes; family Clariidae; genus Clariallabes; species Clariallabes teugelsi. The sequence continues at coordinate 11,915,867 of JAQMYG010000039.1, forward strand.
TGCATTGTTTTATTACATACACACAGATATCTTGTCAATTATTTCCTGTTAGAACCTTCCAAGATTTTTGAATGTAATTTGTTTACGCTAATGAAACGCGGGCAGCACTGTGGCGTAGCGGTTTGCAATGTGGCCCCACATGGTCAAGGGTTCTCATGTTGTCCTTGTGTTACTCCGGGTTCCTCACACATTCCAAAGACATGCAGATTAGATTTGTGTTTCCAAATTGCGTTTAGTTTGTTAGTGTGTGTGTGTAGTGTGTCTTGTGATAGATTGGCACCCTGTCCAGGGTGCACCAAGTTTAGTACCCTTAGTTCCTCGGAATAGGCTCCGGGCCTCCAGAGACCTTGTACGGGAATAAGCGGTACAGAAAATGAGTGAGTATTAATACATAAACATATGTACAGTAGTTCAATCTGTTAATTAAATCTTGTTTAAATACATTTTACGGTAAACAATATAAGTTTAATTGTTACCTTAATATTTGTCTTTAAAAACACAATATAGTCTCCTAAATCTGTCTGTCTGACCATGCATATAATCACTAACAATAATGTTTCAGCATGAATAATAATAATAATAATAATAATAAAAGTGGGCTGATAAGCCCATCACTAGATAGATGGATATGACTGTTAAACTGTAACTTCTATGCAGGGTGTAAATCAGCAGTGTAACTCACAGATGACTCAGCGCTAACAGTGATGCTGTTTGTTCGTTTCTTATTTCTCTTTAACTGTAAGCCTATGACTAAATCCATTTGTACTGCTATTGTAGCACTTAATAGATTTTATTTCACATAACTATCATGGCAAGCTTAAGTTTATTGCCCTACTTTTCCGAATCCCATGGTGCAGACTCTTAACAAAGAGGTGGCAATCGTACATAAACGCATGATTGCATAAAACAAGGCCAGCGACAGTGCTCAGTGATGTAGCTCAGCCTTCCAGCAGGCCTTAAGTGATGTTTTAGCCCGCGAAGTGTACGACTTCCTGTCCAAATCATGCTGTGTTTATAAGTAAAAGTAAACTCCGCTAGCAAGCCGATGCTGAAAAATTAAAATGTTTGTTGGATTCCTTTATCGGTTTTGCCTCCAGAGCTTAAGCTGTAATGTAATTTATAACACGTGTAAGCGTGTTACTAGAATTTATAGGCATGGTGCTGCAGCATGTCCTTCTCGTCCATCTTCTGGGTTCTCCTTCCATAAACATGCCAGTAGGTGAATTCCTTTAAAATAATTAGCCCCCAGGTGTGAAGCTGTGTACGTGACGGACTACAACTCTGATCATGATAAAGAAGTTAATTAAGGTTAATACGATATTTCTGGATGTGAAATGCAACAAGGATCATAATTAAATAAAAGACAGCAAAAGACCGTGCTGGACAATTAATCGTGTACAAATCTAAATAGCAGTATGGACCTGTGTGAGTATTTAGTCGCAAAAAAGCCGCAATTTATTAAAAGTAATGTACATGTAGCCGGGAATTCATGTAGAGTTTGTCAATAATTTTGTAGGCAGCAAAAATAAATAAATAAATAAATAAATGTACACTACCGTTCAAAAGTTTTAGAACACTTTCTAACTCCATGATTGTTCCTGATTTTTATTTCTTTCTACATTGTA
>JAQMYG010000039.1:11917591-11927922 GCA_030014215.1 Clariallabes teugelsi
TTTTTATCATTTCGGATTGATAAATAAATATTGGCAATCATGTTTTTAATAAGATAATTTTAATAAGAAAATTATTTGGTGTTAGCCTAGATAAATACTAGGAATGGGAAACACCAGGTACCAGCCGATATTATATTATAATGATACCTGTGCTGTTTCGATGTGTATTGTAATTCTGTTATACTCACGATTTTATATATATTTTTATATTATATATATATAATTATTTTTTACAATTCTAAACAGACTTTACACATAACTTACTCCACAACACTAAAAAATTTATAAGTAAATAACATAACAGAAGAATATTTGCATGCCTGTAAAAAAAAGAAAAAAAGAATCATATTACATGACAGACCAGTTTTCAAATGGAGACACACACAAAAGGAAAAAAAAACCTAACATAGACTCCTGGGTTTTGCATAAAAATAGAAAGGAGCAAGTGTGACAAAATTATCATTTTCGGCTATTGTAATGTTTTTTTTTTTTTTATAAATCTTTAAGTTATGTAAATGGGAATTATTGAATGGTTTTGTACTTAATAATGCAGATATGAAAAATACCTATAACAAAATGTGTACTAAAGATAATATTGTGTCTAAGAAAATACTGTATATAAATTAAAAACTATATAAAAAAATGGAATTTGGAGTCAATGTGGCGATACATGAATTGCCACACAAAATGTAACTGCATTGTTTTTTTTGTCACATCTGTAATAAATACGCTTGAATACAAAATGGTACATTTAATAGTTAGGTATTGAAGTTTAATTTGCAATTGCAATATGTGTCAAAATAATCTAAATGTGACAATTTTTTTTATTTTTATCAAAACCTGCAGCTGTAGTACCTGCTATTTTTAATTTATTTATAAAGGTATTTTCAGTTCTCAGTAATGCTTTCCCATTCCGACATCTGCTCTTATCTCACATAGAATGAAATGTTTTCAGCAGAATGTTTTCCGCAGTTCTCCAGCTAAGCTCTATCACCATCCATCCTCGAGCATGTAATGCCAGTGGCTTAGGGATTACGAGAGAATACTTGGCAGGGTTCTTCAGTCTCCAGTGATGGAGCATTACAGCCAATCTGTTGTCTGCTAGGTCACATAAACAAAGCCAAGCAGTTAGTGCTCTCCTCCAGACTCGCCAATCTGTTCAGTAATAATGCGTGGGTGGCAATCAAAAAGATGGAGCATGCACATGAAGCAGTCATTTTACACAGTAGTAAATCCCGCATTTCAGCTTAGTGGATTCTTTTTTTTTTTCTTTTTTTTTTAAGACTTGCAATCTCGGAGAAGCTGCATGCTCTTTAGAGAAAAGCATATGGTGCAGAAATGGTGGTTGTTGTCAAGTCAAGGCTTTTGAAAGACACATTCCGACATAAAATCATCACAGTTCATCCTGTTGTTTTATTAATGGATATATTGATCTTGATTTCTTTTTTTCTTTTTCTTTCCTCCTTTCTTTCTTTCTTTTACAGCACTCATTAATGTCTAAATTAAAAATTCAATTATGCGCATATTTAAAAAAAAATGAAGGGAACACTTAGTCCTGGTTTGACTTGAACCTTACATACACATATGAGGGGCGTTCAAATCAAACCAGGACTAAGTGTTCCCCTAATTCTTTTGAGCAGTATATATATATATATATATATATATATATATATAAAATAACAATCTGCACTAAACCAAACATCCTTTACCCTTACACCCCTACTCTCTACGCCAGTCCCATAGGCCCGGTAATTATGCAAGGCCCCTCTTCCACCTCATATCAAAGCAGGTGTCAGTTTTGACAACTTCCATTAAAAGATGAAGCAGAACTGTCTTCCTGGGCACAAAAACACGTATGAAAATGAACTGTGGGAAAAGCAACGCGGTCCGCCTGCGATCTGTCCTCTCCAAGTTAAATGTCAAGTATAAAGGTTAAGTTAATATCCTAGCATGCAGTGGATCTCTGTCTAGTCTGTCTGTCTTGCTAACCTAGCTTAGCAGTGCCCTTCTTCTGTTTGTGTCTCATTTACGTTCTAACCTCTTCCAAGGATGTTTTTACTGACAAAAATGATTGTAGGCAGCAAGGTGGCTTAGTGGTTAGCACTGTCGCCTTGCGCCTCCGGGTCTGTGTGTATCTGAGTTTGCATGTTCTTTCCGTGTTTGGTGGTCCAAAAACATGCAGGTTAGGCTAATTGGTGTTCCCAAAATTGGTGTTTCCAAATTCCCCATGGTGTGTGAATGAGCGTTTGAGTGTGTGTGCCCTATGATGGATTGGCGTCCTGTCCAGGGTGTACTCCGTATACAGAATAAAGTATAGACGATAAGTGAATGAAAAATGATTGTTTGATAAATGCAACCCGGCAATGATTTAAGATAACTCATATGAGTTGCGCATGAACGTACATGAACATGTGTTTGTGCAGTACTGCGCAACAGTCTTGAGCCACCCTTCGTTTCTTCATATTCTGCTTCCAGTGAGCAAAAATGTATTTTTAATGTAGCCTTGAGGAATAGTTTTCCAGGCTTCCTGAAGCTCTTTTTTTGACTTCTGATTTCTGGCTCACATTTTCATTCCAGTCCCTATACCTGTTCAGTTACAGAGGAATGTTTTTTTTTTTGTTATTTGTTAAGCCGCACAGTGATATATGAACCATGCCAACATAAAACAAACATCTACCATTAAGCCTGAACCAGTGAGAAACAGATGCAGATGATGACAGATGATCAGGCCGGTGATTAGTATGCTGGTGATGCTGATGGATGTTCCCATTTCTTTAATTTAATTTACATAATTGAATTAAATTTAATATAAGGAAATGAAGGGTGGCTTAAGACCTTTGCACAGTACTGTATTTGCAAGAAATGAAACTCACTACATCATACAATCAGTGATATAAAAGATTTTATATATTTATCCTTGCCCTGCAAAAGTTGACAGTGGTGGCAAATGCTTGTCTTCTTTCATATACCCATATATATATATATATATATATATATATATATTTTTTTTTTTATAAATATATGACAATTCTCTTCCTTTAAATTTAAAAGATGTGTGAGCACATTTGAAGAGCCAACAAATGGAAAGGAGGCAATTTCCTTCCAAACACAATGATTATCAGAATTACAAGATATGTAATAGAACATATGTGGTCAACCCAATTACCCCAAATCAAATAGTATATGTCCTAACCCATTAAAAGGGGGGGGGAAACATCATCATCTTGTTGCAGAACTTTTCAGCCTTCAGTTTAAGAAAAATATTTGGAATACTGGTGTAAGCCTAATGTACTCATGACTGTAACAGTGCAGAGAGTGTACTCTTCACAGAGTTGTTTTACATGCAAAGCAGTTCCAGGGTTTGCACAGTAGCAAAGCAGTAGCAGGTACATTCAGTGGTAAGGTTCAGACATGGGGCATTCCATAAAGTCACATACACGTTTTGCTCCACAACAGAGCCGTGTCTTTTATGACTCCTGATTAGATACTTGAGGCCTTGATCATGATTACCTAGACATGGTGTTTGTTTTATTTCCTTTAATTATTTTAAGCTATAGCCATTGCCCCGCAATGGACCTGCCCTTTCCCCAAAATCTAGTGACGCATCACAACATGTGCCTGCTTGCGCCAGTGTAAACACAGCAGTGCATCATTGCTTTAACAAGCGTGCCATCCATGGTAACAGAAGAATTGCAGTGTGAAAAGTATTTGGGAAGAAAATTAAATATCCTGGATCACCTACATTGTTGTATAGGACAGAAAAGACACCTTCAAAAAATATATATATAGATATATCGACCATGACCAGCCATAAATTAACATAAAAAAATAATTGATTGTCAATCATACAGTTTGTTAGTAAACCTGCAGTAAACAGGATCATAGGCACTCAAGGCTCACCCATGCCCGCAGGAATCTAAGGCCTGCCATGCCGGTCTAATGCCACAGAAAAGCCATTTGCAACATAAATTGGCAAAAAAAAGTCAATGCTGGCTTTGATAGAATGGCACTAAAGCACCCAGTGCACCACAACCCACCACACACAGGGACTAACAGCCCAAGGACGCCAAACCGGTCTCTGAACTCCCCAAATCCTATTAAGATCAAGCACTCATGCAATGCACTGGACAAACAAGTCCAATCAATGGAGGCCCCACCTTGTAACCCACAGCACCCAAAGATTCATCCTGGTGTCAGACACCACAGCACACTGGTAGAAAACAATTTTGGCAGATTCCATTTTCTTTCTTTCTACTGTATGAACTATAATTGACAACACACATACTGTCCATGTAAACGTTTTGTAATTTTTCCGATAATTTAAATATTTCATGTTCATAATTTAAATGTTTCATGTTCATAATGAAACATGGAATATTAGCTCTCTTGAAATTCGTCCAGAGATCTGGGTTCTGATCCATTGTCAGAGGCTGTCAATTTGAGCAGTTGTAATTTATACTGATTAATACACTTTTGCCCATGGTTCATGACTTTTGGACCATACTGTATATACAGTATAAAGACGCACATCATGCGGTAGCAGTGCAGTGCACAAAATTATGCAGATGCTGGCCAGCAGCTTCGGGTAACGTCAATATCAGCCATCAGAATGTGTAAAGTGTGATCTCAGTGATTTGGACCATGGCATGATTGTTGGTGCTAGTTTTTCTATATTTGTTAATCTCCTGGGATTTTCGTTCACAACAGTGTCTAGAGTGTACTCAGAATTGTGTGAAAAACAAAAGCAAAAAAACATCAACCAAGTGCCGAAAATGCTTTTTTGATGAGAAAAAACACAGCTAGATATCCAAAATATCCAGTTGGTTCAAGCCAACAGGAAGGATACAGTAACTCAGATAATCATTCTTTAAAATTGTGGTAAGCAGAAAACAGTCTCAGGACACACAAAACATTTAACTACAGAGGACACAAAACATTAAACTTTGAGATGGAGATCATCCACCATTGTGGTGCGGTAACAGCACACAGCGGACACTCTGGATTCAAAATGGTGCTAAGTTGTGTCCTAGGCCAACTGGTTTCTTTAGATTTCATAGCAAGAGGTGATATTCATGGCTGCCCCTGCCAGACACTGCTATATTGATCTGCTGGAGCAGCTACATCATCTCAGCTGATGCCATTGGTGGGGGAAGTCATGAGTATTGTATAAAGAAACGGAAGCACGGCAAGTGGGAGGGGGGAGGAGGTCAATTCTGGACTAAAACCAAACCCTGGCTGGTTCTTCCTGTCCGTCCTGCTCTCCAGTATCTGCTCTCTGGACAACATCTGACTCCTGTGGATTACTTAGTATAAGTTTAGGGACTGCTGCATCTTTGTTTTCATGCGGACGTGGTTCAGCAATAGCTTTATTCAGCAGTGCTAGAAATGCGGCTCAGTGTGTGACTTGTGTGTTTACATCAAAATGGAATTTGAAAAATGGACATTTTTTTTACATGGAAATTCACCACTGTCCTTAAACTCACAGTGTACATTCCCCCAGCTAATGTGAAGGAAGTGCTCTATGAACAGTATGAGGCTAAAAGCCAACCGCAGATGATCTCAGTGATGAGTCAAATCCCATCAACATGTGGTCTTTGCTATGAAGTGGGTGAACATGATGGATCTTGTTTACACAAATAATCCTGGCACGTACCACACAGAGCCCTGTCCCCAACCATGAGTTCTCAGACCACATCTCTGTTGTGCTAAATCATAGCACCATTTGTCAGACACTTCAAACCCATTGAAATCTTGTGACAATGGTGCCCCATTTTCAGATACGCTAAACGGCACCCCTCCTCCCAACCAGGTACTGTCTTACCACAGCTGATGTGAGGACAACTTTACGCAAACTCAACCCACGGAAGGCTGCTAAACCGGACAAAATTCCTGGCAGAGTGCTTAGAGCATGAACAGGCCAACTTGTAGAAGTTCTCACTGTCATCTTCAACATCTTTTTGAACTGCAACATCATAACCATATTTAGGGCTACCATCATGCCACTTGCAGGCACATCAAGACCCTGCTTAAAAGACACCACCACCACTCTCCATCTGGCACTCGTTCACTTGGACAAAAAAGATACATATGTTCCAGTGGGTTCAGCATTCAACACAATCACTCCTCGGCATCTGATTTGAAAGCTGATTCTGCCGGGTCTCAACTCCTGCCTCTGGAATATGCAACTGGAATATGGATCTCCTGACTGAGAGACCTCAGTCAGTTTGGATCAGGTGCACTAAGCGCTGGGAACCTGCAATGGCTGTGAGCTCAGCCCACTTTTCCATCTGCTGACTCACGACTGTGCTTCAACTCACAGCTACAGTATAATCACATAATCAAGTTTGCAACGATAAGTCAGCAGACAGAAAGGAGATGTGGTGACTAACAGACTGGTGCAGAACCAAGAACCTGTCTCTACAAGTGAACAAAACTAAAGATCTGTCAGATAGATTTTAACTTTAGAAAAGCGCAGGATGACCGATCTCTGATGAACATTGACAGTTCCTTCAGGGAGATCATCAAGAACATCAAATTAATTGCTGGTTACCTGGTAGAGAACCTCAGTTTGTCCCTGAATACTAGCTCTTTAGCAAAGAAAGCACAGCAGTGTCTCTAGTTTCTGCAAAGGTTGAGAAACACCCATTTGACACACTGTCCTTATCACATTCTCCAGGTAGGCTATAGGGACCACCACAGATAGCTTTATCACTGCCTGGTTCGGAAATTGCAATGTTTTATATTGCAAGACCCTGCGGTGTTTAGTAAGGACAGCCTAAATGATCGTTGGGGTCTCTTTTCCCTCTATCATATTTATACCACACACGGCATCTGTAGAGCCACCAGCACTGTGGATGACCATGCACACTCCTCCATACAAACTCTTCTTCCTTCTGCCGTCTGGCAAAAGGTACCCTAATCATTCAGGCCCACATGTACAGGCTGTTTAACAGTTTATTCCTCCAAGCCATCAGACTCCTTAATATCCAGGGACTGGACTGGACAACAAATACACACATAAAACACTTATACTTGGCCATGTAACTTATATTTTGTTCTGCATTACTGCTGCTGGACTGAGAACAAAATACTGTGTTTATCTCATTTTTTATTATTACATTGCAATATCCTGTTACACATTATTTCTACTAGAATAATGGTTGATCCTGCTGGTCTTTTTTCTTCCTTTTATTTTTCGTAGTAAATTGTGCAGCCTTGTGTTGTTTGCACATTCGCACACATGCTCTATAGGCAGTCCTATGGTGTAGTCTATTCTAGTTACGTTATGTTTTATGTAGCACCATGGTGCTGGGGAAGCATTGTTTCAGTCCACTGGGTATTGTACCAGCTGTACATGGCTGAAATGGCAAATAAAAGCCACTCAACTTGACTTGGTTGGGCTTCAACAACAGAAGACCCTCACAGGACTTCCACTGCTGTGATTCGTCTGTCTGCCAAGAACAGAAATCTTAGGACATGGGGTCAGACTTAATAAAATGGGTCAAATAAAGAAAAAGCTGGTCTTTTTTCTGGTCTTTAGCTATTAAAGTTTGGGGTGATCCTCTTGGCAGACAGGAGTCCAACCTAGTAAGGTCTCAGAGTTTTGTAATATTTATTCATTTAGAACTATGTCAAGGTCAAATATGGATTATCATATTGGTTATACTGTATGTGTGTTAAAATGTGTAGTATCCAATAGGATGGGCAATGAATTTTATAGAATCTTCAACCCCAATTATCCTGTACAGGGTCGTGGGAGCCTGGGGCCTATTCCAGGAGACTTTTGGCACGAGGATAGGTACACCCTGGACTGGGTGCCAATCCATCATGGGCACACACACACACACACACAATTCGGGAACCTAATCTACTGTACATGTCTTTGGACTGTGGGAGGAAACCGGAGTACTTGGAGGAAACCCACCAAGCACATGTAGAACATGAAAACTTCACACACACAGAGCGAGGCAGGAATCAAACCCTCAACCCTCCTTGGTGGGAGACCACAGTGCTAACCACTATCCCACCATGTCACCCAAACAGTTATTCACTTTCGTCTTTAAAAAACAAAGAGCCACTGGTTTTCCTAAGGTCAGTCAATATGCAGAGCATATCGCAAAGATTATAGCAAAGCACATGCTCTCCATTAACTTTATCGGGGTGGAGGATTTACGAAGTTTGATGGCATTTGTTCAGCCGGAGTATACGGCCCCATCAAGAAAAATGGTGACGTTACGACCGTATGATGATAATGCATGTGAGCCGAGCAATCATTTGACAAGTGTTGCAAAGGTGTCTCTGTACTGGATTGCATGTGACAGTCACCTGCCATTATACAAACAACAGTGCTGTTCTTCAGACTAAAGCAATGCCGGGGTGGCATACTGACGAAAACCTGTCGAATGTGCCTTCCACTGCCATGGAACACTGGGGATTTTCACATAAAGTCATTGCATGCGTACATGACGTGCGAACATGGATGTGTTTTGCACATTCAATGCAACTTGAGTTATTGTGTTACCTGATGATTAAGACAGATTTACTGTCACTCACGTATGTTCAGATTTTAGTATGACCTTAAAAAAAAAAATTATTACCAGGATCTTTACAGCGCGGCTGATGTCAGCGCACATTTCCCATGATGTAAGATTTGTTGTGATCTGAGTGAAACGATCAACTCACACAAGCACCTGTTGAGCTGCATTACTGATATATTGTTATATGAGGAATAAGAATTTTATTGCCTCTTATTAGGTTATGCGTTGACATGTATATACGGATGTATAATCGATCTTAGGTTAATCCTGGAGAGTTTCAGCCATGCTTCTTTAACACAGTGAAATATGACTCCTGTGCCGTGGAAGAGAAATAATCCATAGATCTGTCTGTGTGTTTTTTGGGGGAAGGAGCTGTTCATGTTACCCTGTGCGATACTGGTTTTGTGTTTAACACTATTGTGTTTCCTTAAGGAGTTGTAAAAAAAATTAAGTAAGAGAAACAGTCTCTGTGTGTATACGTGAGTGTGATCTACGTATAACTGTCGCGTAGTTCCCAGCCAATATTTGATAGAATTTTAACTTGAAATGCCCTTCCCAAGTATCCGAACAAGCATTTTTTTTAATGTCACATTCAGAGTTTTATTACATTTGCAGTCTTTTCTTCAATGAAGATTTTTTTTTATTTTTTATATATTGTTGATCTATAAAGGGAAAACCCTTTTTTTTTTTTTTTTTTTTTCTTCTTGTAGATCCTGTTGGCTTAGTACTGTACTTGTCTTATATTCGAGTATAAATTCTCGAGACTTAAATTGGACTCTAGGGTAAAGACTCGAGACTTGACTTGGAGTTGGATTTTAATAATCGTGAACATCTCTGGTAAACACCATCTCATACTATAAACGGGGCTGGCGCCATATTGTCTTCTGCTCTTCGCCTGTGTAAGTAGTGATCCTCAAATTACACACTGTCCATTAAAGGGCTGTAAATTAAGGGATTGTTTATAAGTGTGTGCATGCAAGAGAGAGAGAGAGATCAATAGAGAAATAGTTTTCTCCGGAGCTAAATTGCTGAGATGTCACCAGGGCAACGAGCACTTTCATGGAAAAAGACACACACACACATACACACTCGCTTGCATGTCCAAGATAAGAGACTCATGTTTTGGCAGGTTGGCAGTGCTGTAGAACTGATCAGATTTATGCTACTTGTTCATTTTGTATTTGTCACTGTTGAGCTCAAGGTCTCATAATAACGGTTCCCACGTCCCTCGGGCTTTTAGGAAAGGTTGGTAGCGTGATGAATCAGCGTGGCCAGCCAGTGCTATAAACCGCATTCAGCCTGATTTGTCATGGAGCCTCAGAGAGTCAGGATCCAAGGTGAAGCAGTTATTTCAAACCATTTCAAGTGTCAAACTCTATTTTATGCTTGTAAAGTGCTTTTTGACCTTTTTGTTGCTGTTCATATCCTAGGTCTCCGCATATTAAAAGCACATGGTGTGAGCATTTATTTTTGTTATTTCAAAAAAATTAATGCCGTGACATGTCACGGTTATTAGTTATCAGGTCTTTGTACTATGTCCACTTTTGCTTTATGATGTTTGAAGTAAAAGGAGTGAGATGAGTGAAATGAATAAGGATCATGCTGTGATCAACAGTTTTATAATTCTTTTATAAATCAGACTTTTATCCCCACAGTAATTTCTAATTTTCAACTTAAAATTTTTTTTTCCATAATAATATTCTAAAAAGGCGGCACAGTGGTGTAGTGGTTAGCACTGTCACCTTGCACCTCCAGGGTCTGGGTTCGATTCCCCGGCCAGGCTCGATTCCCGTC
>JAQMYG010000039.1:11928022-11939741 GCA_030014215.1 Clariallabes teugelsi
GATAGGCTCCAGGCCCCCCGCGACCCTGATCAAGGATAAAGCGGTATAGAAGATGAATGAATGAATGAATGATAATATTCTAAAATACATGTATGGTCTACCGCTGAGCTACACAGAATAATAGCAATAGCGTTGCAATAGCGTGTTACGAAACGCCCTGCGACAAAACTGGCATCCTATGAGTAATGGCACTAAGCTCTTTAGGGTCACCCATTTTATTTCTAGTGTTCATATGTATATGGAGTTTGATGTACCTATTAGCAGTGGTTAAAAAACTCACTCACTCATTCTCTATACCACTTATCGCTTATCCTGTACAGGCTCGCTGAAAGCCTGAAGTCTAACCCCGGAGGCTCGGGGCACTAGACATGTGACACCCTGGATGGGGTTTGCAGGGCACAATTATACGCATACACTCACTCACATACTATGTGGAAATGCCAATCAGCCTAATCTGCATGTCCAAGCACGGGGAGGACATGCAAACTCCACACACACAGACGCGAAGCCGGAATCGAACCCACGGCCCTGGAGGTGTGAGGCCAAAAATATTTAATCACCACACATACAAATTCAAAAGTAATTTTAATTAAAGGCATATTTCTTTTCAGACCAAATATGTGTATGTGTAAGTTTTCAGATCAGCAAATATGTAATAACCTAACATTGACGAAAGCATTAAGGAATCGCCTTGTATTTGCATTTCTAAAACAAACACCGGCTAAAGTTTAAAAATGCAAATTAGCCTGCCGAGTGTTTGTGCTGTTGGACGTGGCTAATCAAAAGTGTTCGTAGCCCGAACCTGAGAATTACCAGTTTGACACAATAGAAGGAAATCCAACACGGAGTATGGAGTATGTTTTATTTCCTATGTCAGCTGAGTATAATATTCGGTTCAGGTTGATACAAAATGCAAAGGTTATAAAAGAAAAAAACATACAGGTAGACTAAGGGAGCTGTCAAAGCATATTTGTGCTTAGAAAAGCCAATAAAAAAACAGCACTAACACCTAAACAGAAGCAAAAAAGCATACAGAGGGATAAAGAGAAGCGATCATGCAGTGTGGGTGATTGGATGAAAGTGATATTCATGAATCTGCATCGGCCCATGAGATGATGCTGGAAGGTTGTTTTTTTTTAGTGTGTGTTGTTTTTAATGAAACATATAAAGATGACTGCCTGAAAAACTAAAAAAAACAATCTAATTTCCCCTCTCATTTATGACGCTGGGTTGTATGGTACTGTAGGTACCGTAAAGGATCAGTTGAGGTGCGAGTATTACATCAACAGTCAGTACACTGAAATTTTGCAAACTTTTGCCCATTCTGTCGATAGCAAATATGGTTAGTGTAGGCAAACACCAATCTTTCAGGATGCTTATATCTCTTGCCATAGAGCAAAGAGTGTTAAAGCTTTTCTTCAAGAAAGGCATTTCAACTCAATGTCATGGCTGAAAAACAGTCCGGATCTCAGTCTGATTGAAAGTTTATGGTGGAAAAACGGTCCATGACAGCGGCCTGTCCTGCAATCTGATCTGTCGAATGCTGTGTGAGAAAGAGAGAACCAGGTTGATGGAAAATATTGTTCTTCATTAGCGAAGGACTCAAAATTCATGCCTCATAGGCCGTGTTTTCAGATTACCTGCCATGTTGTTCAATTTAGAGTTTTTTTGGTCAGATGGCATTTGTATGTCATGACAGTTCACATTTATAATTCATAAACAAGTGACTTTTTTTCTTACCCTGATTTCGACACCTCTGCAATGGCACGGGTGCGCACACTGATACGTCTTTGATCGCGCCATCTGGGTTGAAACACTTCATGAGTTTGTGCGATCACTTATTCATTTCAAACAATGGATGAGATTTTATCAAAAAATGTGCCTGGGGTTTTGCTCTGGATGACGGCAAGCAGTTAGTCGGCTGTATTTGTTGCGGTCCAGAAGAAGGAAGAAAGCCAGATGCCTTGATTTAGCTGTTTTATCAGCTATTGCTAGCGCTGCTATGAAATCCCCCGCTGCCGGTGAGGCTGGTGACCTCAGCGCCCTATGCATGCTCACAGGCAAAAAGAATTGAAAAGCATGAATTCTGATCTGACTGTTCTTACTCAAGTCACATATATCGGATATATAGCTGATTATGGACCACATACTGTACGATATTGACTCAGATCTAAACTGGAAAACATCAGATTTGTCCATTACTAAAAAAAAATGTGAACATAGCCATAGAATTCAGGTTTTATTTATTTATTTATTTATTTATTTATTCACGTACTTTACTTATTTAGGTTGATGGTTCCATCATTTTTTTTTTCAACATTTCATGATTTCATAAATGTTTCTCACCTTCCTTGAAATCTGTCACCAATTACACTAAACAAATGTAATTTGTTGGAGGTATGTTTCATGATGTTAAACATGTTTTTTGTTTTGTTATTGTATACAATTAAAAAGAAACTTAAATATGGCAATGCTTTTTACGCATTCAGTTTTAAAAATAGATAAATATAGCAATGCCACATTGTTCTTTCTATTCTGTCTTTCTTTCTTTCTTCTCTGTATCCAGCTTTGATTTTTCCCTTCGTCAGGCGCCAAGCACACACACATTCGTAAGCAGGCGCATGCATCAGAAAGCGAATGAGAGAGAGATGGATCGATATTGAAACAGTTTTCCCCTCAACTAAATCGCAGCGATGTCACCGAAGCAGCGAGCACTTCTCTGAAACCCTGTTAACATTCATACATGCGCATGCCCTCGGAACGTCTTACCTCAACGGTTAACCTTTAACCTCCGGAAGTTCTGTATTATGCAAAATATGTTTTTAAAAGATCGTTCTGCATGAAGTAGGGAAAAAGCTAATCTATACCTGTTTAAATAGCTGTGTGCGTGCACAGGGCACCCAGTGACGTTGTTAATATATTCACATATTCCAGTTCTCAGCAGACTGAAGCAATTTGCATTAAGTAGCTGGCTTTCAGTAATCGTTTGTCATAATCGCCATCTCTTTCATCTCTAAACGGCTGTTACAAAAGCTTTTAATGGACCTTTCACACACACACTCAGTCAAATCCAAAACACACACATGGACATAATGTTAAATAATCCTAACCCAGTCTTCCTCCAGCTGTCCCTAATGTAATGAAGGTTGATGCACTCTGACCAGCTCTTAATTGCCATTTAATTGGTTCTTTAATAATAAAATGAGAATGAATAGGAATTATGAGAGTATGGAGCTATAAAGCTAACAGGTTTATCACTTTTCTTATTTCCGCTCCCTCTTTGTGTCGGTAGTGCTGCTGCGTGAGGAGGTGCTGGCTCTGCAGGAGGAGGTAGCTGAGCTGAAGCGCATGAAGGAGATGCTGAATAAGGAGCTGGAGGAATGTGGAGGTGGCTGTTCAGCTGAGCTGCTCTCTGCCGCTGAACTTCGGGTGCAGCTCTCCCACCGAGAGAGAGACCTGGACCGCGCCAGTGAGGCACTGCAAGGTGAGTCCACACTAAACTCAGTCCAGACTCAGAAGCCTTCTCTAAATCCTTACTCTATCACGTGACTACACACTGAGGCAAAACCAATTACATTAGTTGGTGCATAAGACCATTTTTACCATGGCATGGGTACCAAGATAGTCCAGTTGTACCTGTACCCTGGTATTATTTACAATAGGATGGTATGAAACACATACCCATCCCAGGCGTAAGGCAGGGTACACAACGTGGACAGGGTGCCAATTCATTGCACACACACTACGGACAATTTGGGAACGCCAATTTCTTAAACCGGAGTGCTCAAATCAAATCAAATCAAAGGCGGGAATCGAACCCTGACCCTGGAGGTGCCAGGCCACAGTGCTATCCAATATGCCACTGTGCTGCCTATGTACCATGATACGGTCAAAAATATGTTATACATATAGTAACATTTACCTAATAGTAACATTTATGGCAGGTGTACCTGTTATAGTTCTGCAGGTGACTAAGATGGTGCTGCATGTACTATACCATAGCAATTCTATCATACTGTATATGTATGCTGAAATTTGTTAGCCACAGTAGTGCCCAATAATACTATGATATTCACCAAAGTACAGTGCATACTATGGTACATGGTAGAACTGTTGCACTGTGCTACAGTATATGTACCAGTGTACCAAAATATGCACAATGGTAGAACCACATGTGCTGTATTATATCAGCAAATAAGCACCATGGTACTGTCAAAAATATCATGGCACAATTACCAGTGAACTAAGTACCAAGGTACTTATACTTAATAAGTATATACGGACTTATGTATGCTTTACTTACGGTAACTTTCTTATAGGTTTAAGTAGAAAACATGAAATTAAATCCTTGTTTTTCCATAACCAGATTAATATGAATTTAAATATGAAATTTACCATTCAGCTCAGACCAAGTCAATACAAAGTGACTCATTATTGACACTAGCTAAATCCTAATGCTATTAACCATTATTAGGCTGTTTAAACAAGACACTATGCAGTGCCAGCATTATGGTACAGCCATACTTTATGGTGCATGGCATTTATGATTTTTGACTCATTTGTATCTACCGCTTTTGTATGAGACATTTTTCTAAAAATGACATTTTTTATACTACAAATATCAGATTGTTTGTTGTCTGGATATTACTATTGGATTGCTATTAGGTTTCAGATGTTCAGCACAAAAATGGTAAAGGTACACTGGTTCTCATCAAATGCCCACGCCAAACAGGCTCATAAAAAATTCTATCATGATTGTTCCTCATCTGTAGACACGCAAACACTACGCATGCCTTATCAAATAGAATAGCGGAGCAAACACGAGTGAAACTAACCTGGTAGAAAAGCTATTCATGAAAGGGACACAGGATGTGAGAGTAGCAGTTCCTTTTACTCCATGCCAACTTTACAGAAAGTGAATCCGCCCTGTGAATCATTTGCTTAGGGCTTGTGAAAAAATAAGAAGCCAGAACTGTCATCTGTTTGTCCTTTAGAAAAGGAAATTCTGCATATTTTTAGTTAGTAGTCACATTTAACTTTTGACCCCATATTCTTCCTTGCCCCCTCCCATCCACCAACAAGCTCTCAGCTTTCATAACACGGCTAGCACCCAGGAACGGGCGAAGGCTACAGTGAGCTCCCTCTCACTGGGAGAGGCATAAAGCCAGCCAAACATGTCGGTTCAATCTGCTTCTCATTCTGCCCCACAGGACAATATATCTAACACTTTTAGAGGAAAGTGTGAGCTTACAGATGCCCATGATTGGCTAATGTCATTGTCACTGACAGCGAAGAGTGAGTATCTAATCCCTTCTCCATCAGCTGTCCGCTGTCATACGACAGATACACACTAGGGAGGCTGAAGTCTTAAAACAAGAGATACATAAACTGTATCACAGAGCATCATCATCATCATCATTTATTAATATTTTCATAAAAAATATATCATCATCAATTACATATTCGGTCCCTCTGAATGTTTGGATTTCCTTGTTAATAATGTTAGCATTTCTGACAAGTTATGTTGCATATTGATAAGCCTTAACTTTGGCATAACTACAAAGTGTTTTTTGTTTCCCATCATCTCTCTCTAAAATGTGAAATTAATTGTTACTGCATAAGTTTTTTTTTGTTTTACGTTTTACAAACCTTGGTGAAACATTAACAGAATTGTTCCTAACAACCTTGCTAGAACCTACAAATATATAGTTCTTAAAACTTTATTATTGCTATATTGAAAATAATGCAAATAAGTATGGACATAATTATAATTAGGGGTGCTCCAATCAGGGTGTTTGTGGCTGGTCACCGGTCCCTGTTCACAGAAATCAGAATCGGCCGACATCGGTTACCGATCTCTGTTCACACATGCATGGGGATTATTGGGATCCGACATTTATATTTATAAATACAAATATAGTTTGATCTGAGAAAGTATCATATGCATAAAACCTTTGTTTATTGGAAGACAACATGTGCAACATATTCCACTCTCTATTTTATGTAACCAGTGGAATAGCCAATGCTCAACTAAAAAGCACAATCACTTACTTAACTAGCATCTAAGGGCTCTCAAAAACCAGGAATACTTATCTAAAACGTGAATGTCCCACTACTGTATAATCACTTGTTATATGGGACAAATCTGCGTCAACGTGTGAAACTCTGTTCAGACATCAGTGACTTTGTATTCGGCGAGTCAATCATGGCTACTCATTAGTAAGCAGCGAGGGCAGGCATTTCTTATAAATATCAGAATTTCTGCTTTTTTAAAAGACAGTCTATTTCTCTTATCATCCCGAATGTGTGCAGCCATGCTGAATAGCTCGGCCAGAGCTGGGAAGCGCTCTTAATTTCTCTCTTCATTATTATTTTTGCGATAATGGTTTTAGCCTTTTTACTCTCAGCAGAGTAAGGCTTGAGCTTTTGAGGGCTTCTGCTACAGGTGGGTGAGTGAGGGCCGATTTAGCAGCTGCCTTTGCGGATAAATTTTCATCCTCAGATTATTCACGCTGCGTTGTTCAAATACGGTTTTTAAAGCTTTTGGCAGACGGTCCCCCACGTGGTTTTCCTTCCGGAAAAACTGTGAATATTGCAAATTTGACGGCTTTAAAATAGACTGAGACTGATGACGGTATGTATTTTGCGTCATCACAGTAATATCGGCTTATGTACCAAAATTCAGTTTATTCCGATCGGTCGGCCGGTCGATAAGCACACCCCTAGTCTGACATCGCGCTTCCTCTATACAAAGGTGCTACTCAACATAGTCTCGCAAGCCATGCATTTGCACTGTTTTTGAACCCAAGTCTTGAATCCTCTCTTAAAATCCCCTTTTTTGAAATTGATGGTCTCCCGCTGCACTGCAGAATGTTAACAGAGATGACACCATTGACAAGAGATGATACCACATGCACAGATGGGTGAAGAAGTTTAAAGAATTGGAAACTAGCACTGAAGACAAACCACTCAGCAGGAGATCACCAACTGCGGCAAAGGGGATTTTCAAACAGAATTCGAGAGTTGGGTTCAAGGATGGTGCAAATGTATGGCCTGTGATGGAGACTATGTTGAGTATTAGCTTTCTACAGATGAAGAGTTACTCTACCAACAGGTGCAATTTGAACAACCTAAGTCAGTTAATAAAAATGCCCACTGTTGCGTTACTTTTGGTACTGCCCTCGTACAAACCGTATTGAAATGTTCCCACATGTTCTCAAAATGTTACCCAAAACGATTCCAGAACTTCCAGAAAACCGGACCAAACCAAAATCCTTAACCTTCTAAAAACATTGTGTTAAACTTAAATTGTTAGCTGAGTATGTGTTGCTCAATCAGTTATTAAGGATGTTTCTGCATCTGGAAAGATGTTTTGTATAAGACACAGTTTTCCAACGTGATGAAAGAACGTTTTATACTGTGAATGCCTGCTTGTCTGTTTTCAGGATATTAGTACTGGATCAGTATAAAGTTTCACATAATCACCACAAAAATGTGCAAATGTAAAAAAAAAATAATAAATATGTTATGGTTATATATCATCTGTACCTCTTTATTTTACTTTTGGCTGTTTTAATATAAAAAAATATATATATTAGTTCCAAACCACTAATTTGATTGGTTAAGCGGAATTCCAAAAGAGCTGATATGTTACTGTATGTATGACGTAATATTCTAATTCTAGCAATAATTATTACATCAAATCCCTTACTGCTGGCTGTTGGTGTGTGTGCGTGTGTATATGCCTGTTTTGCATGGCTCTATCTAGCTTCTTTTTGGAGCTATTTATGTTCACGGAGCCAAAATAAACAAAATATTTTCCCATGTTGTATCTGATAAGTCAGCTACTATATTTTAATTTCTTGTTTATAGAAGCGCAGTCTGTGCCTACGGCCATATCCCAGCCATGCTAAAATACAGATATGCTTAAATATTCTAAAGTGCGTTTAGGGATTCAGTCTCACTTTATATCTAGCAAGGAAAAGAAATGATCACGGGCTCATGCCAACCTCTAAATGTAATATCTGTCTTATTTAAAAATCATAAAGAGCTATGACCTCATGCATCTGAGTCTTTCTGAAATTCATTATTCATCATGAAGACAAAAAGGCATTTAAAATCAGCTTTATTGAACTGGATTCGGGAACAGAGGAATGATCGTACCATATACCACCGTGTGTTTATCTGTGTGTCTATCAGTGTGTTGCTCTGCGCCTCTCGTTCTCCACGCCGCTCGCATGCAGGAGTTCATTTCCGCTCGCTAGTATAAATAAAGCTTTGTTCCGTTCGCATAATGAGCCATTTGCTCGATCCTCTCTGGCCGTCAAATCAGTGACGCTTTGGTGTTGTTTATTTATTTTGTGTTTTTCCTTCCGGCTGGTTGCGCCTGTTAATGCGCTGCGTTCTAGAAGGATTCCTTTATTTTTGTCTCGAACCTTCATTTCGGAAAAAAAACCCAGAATGTCTCGCTCAAAGCGTCTGAGAAAGGAGCCTTTTTTTTCCCCGAGTCACAGAACATGCATTGACTTTCCAATTACCGTTTCTAATGAGTTTTTAATTGCGGAGTTTTTACTTAAAATATTAGCTCACGCTGTCCTTTGTTCGGAACACAAACAAACAAAACACACACACACATACATTCTATCACATTCTTTCTCAAAGACACACATAAAAGTAAAAGTAGAATAGCTGGTCTGGGCTAACCCGTGCCTCCACTGCCTCTGCCAGGTGCTCCTCTCTCTGCGGGTATGTGTGTGTGTGAGAGAGAGAGAGAGAGAGAGAGAGAGAGAGAAAGGGAGAGAGAGAGAGAGAGGATCTTTGTCGAATGTTGGCTAACATTTGACTTCTACATAATGAGTCTTTATTTGGTAAAAGTACACAGATTGTCCCAAGCAAAACTTGAACCTAATTTGCAAGTCAGATAAGCTAGAGCCTCACTAACTGTACACTATAAACCAGACAAATAGATAGATAGATAGATAGATAAAGAGAAGGGTTTAATGATTTGATTTATTTTTATACCCTGTATATTATTACACTGTACACTGTGTCGTTTTTTTTTTTTAGTTTTTTTTTTTTTTTAGCACACCTTAACCCAAAAACAGAATTTACAATAATAAACCTTTTTCTTTTTTCTTTTTTGTGCAGCTGATTTTGTTTCCACCGCTTGCACATTTTTCTGTCTGACACAGATTGTCTCAGCGCTTCTGTAAATAAGCTGATTCATGGGCTCTTGCTTAGGAGCTCAGTTAAAGGAAGACTCCATCCTGAAACACAATACGTGTGTTTATACTGAAATATGTCTGAAGCGCTCAGTGACTCAGATGCCGATTTGTAGATCGGTGGTCGGTGCGGTGTTTTTGTCATTTCTCTGAGACGTTATGTTGGTTGTATGGCACGCTGATGTCACAGGAGGGTTTCGCTGGTGCCCTTAAAATTGCCATTAATAAGAGAATTAATTTTTCCTTCGTCTCACTGAGGTCAATGTTTGCTGTTAACTTCCGAGAACCAACCGAGCAAGAGCTCCTTTTCTCACCGAAAGCACTGTTGCAATGCTGCCTTGTTATAACTGAAGTAAAGTATTTGGACTGTGAAACAGATTTTGTACTTTTGCCACCACAGTGGATTTAGAACGAAGCAGTCGAGATGGAATTAAAGTGTAGAGTTTGTGTTTAACAAGAAAACGTCATTTACACAGACTTTAAAGTAAATGGCCAATGAACTAAAAAGCAGTTTAATGGACAGGTGTGTGCTGCTTAATTAATTATTCCATGACAAATTAATAAGATAAAAATTCTAGTCTTGCTGCCAAGTGTTGAATTTGCAGTTTGTTGGAACTCTCGATATACTGAACAAATAGGTGCTGATGCAAGCGAAGGATGCTATCATTGTTCAGGAAAAAAAACCAGACCGATCACAGAGATTTAATAAGTGACCAAATCGGCACATTTTTTTTAAAATAAAAAGGTCAACGCACTCAAGACAACCGAGGAGCACCGAAGACAACTGAAGTGGATGATTGCAGAAATCTTTCCTTGGTGATTAAAAAATAAATAAATTCATCCACAACATCCTGATAAGTCAAGAGCACTCTTGTGGAGGTAGGCGTATCATTGCCAAAGTCTACAATCAAGAGACATCTTCATGGATTTAAATACAGATGTTTTTATCTCAAAATGCAAACCAGCGATAAAACTCGGCACCAGAAATGTCTGCCAAAAGACCTAAGTCTAATTCCTACCCAGTCCTGATACAAGATTAAATAGTACCAAAATGTTTGAAAGAGAAGAACATGAAGAAGGAAAGGCAGGGCTATTGATCCAAAGCAGACCATATCATCTGTCAAGCATGGTGGAGGCAATATAAAGGCATGGGAACTGTATGTATGGATGCTAAAGGAATTGGGTCACTGGTGTGTATTGTGGATGTGACTGCTGATAGAAGTAGCAAGATGAATTCTAAAATGTGTAGAGCTGTTTTTTTTTTTTTTTTCAAATGCAGTCAAATGCTGCCAAACTGATTGCTTCACTGTTCAGAGAGTTAATGACCCCAAATGGTCTTTGAAAGCAATCCAAGGCAAATAAATGAAATGTTCTTGAAGGGCAATGTCCTAAAGGCGGAAAGATCACCAAACAAGCAGCAACTGAAGGCGGCTGCAGTAAACACCTGGCAAAGCATTCAACACAGGAAACAGCATTTGGTTAAATCCACGGGTTCCAAACTTAATCCTAATGATTCTTTATGATTATGTTAGTTTGTTAAATTATGTTTGAGCCTGTGAAAATAGAGAGAGTTTGTAAAACCTATGAAAAAAAAGGCTGTAATTCCTAAATGGTTAATGCAATATTTTTTTAAAACCCCTTGAATTGAAGCTGAAAGTCTACACTTTAATCACATCTTGATTTCAAATATATTGTTGTGAATAATAATTATAATAATAATTCTGTGACTGCCCACTTAGGATCTACTTAATTTAATGGCAAGATGATGATATGGTGTGTTTCTAAAATTGCATTTTCATACATTTGTAATAGGGAAAAAAAAGCTTGTTGATGTTTCTATTCTTTGCTAGTTTTTGTTAAGTACAAAATGTTAAACTCTATGTTTCAGCGATGAAGGCAGACCGTAAGAGGTTGAAGATGGAAAAAGCTGAGCTGGTGAATCAGATGCAGCAGCTCTATGCTACGCTGGAGAGCCGGGAAGAGCAGCTCCGAGACTTCATCCGCAATTACGAGCAGCACCGCAAAGTAATACATACACACACACACACACACACACACACACACACACACACACACACACACAATCACATACAAGATGCTAAACTACTTGGTATGGATCTGTAAAATAATTTACATACATTAATATCCTGACTTAGTATTACACTTTGAGGCAAACACAAACTACTTCTGTGCTTTAATGAATAACAGCAGGAAGAACTGACACACACACTAATCTGAACTGATTTTGCAAAGGAAAACGCAAAGTGATTGACAGCTTGAGCATGTAGTGTCTGTCATAAAGGTGTATAATAATCTAATTCTCCCACGTCTTGCCTATTTGGTAATGAAATATTAAAGGAAAGAGGTGGTTTGATATTGTATATCTTGCTTGTCTGTGTATGTATGTATGGATCAGTGGCAGCTGCTAGCTTTTGAAACAGGGGAAGCTCATATTAGGCCTTCATCATAAAATTCATTATGTTATTTGTACGTAAATT
>JAQMYG010000039.1:11946334-11957329 GCA_030014215.1 Clariallabes teugelsi
ATATCGCGCGGAAACACAGTTGCGCACTTCATTGAGAACTCATTTGGATTATGATTAAATTAGAATGTTTGTTTTGGTGTCGGTCCAGATTTAACCGTATTTGGGTCCGGATGCGGACCGGAGTCCGCCTATTGAGTACCCTGGATCTAGAACATTAACAGACACACTTTAGCGGAGCTCTGAGACCTATGTTAAGATATCGGACCTTTAAAGTCCTTTGTTAGTGTTGCTAACAAAAAGGTTTTGTAGTGTTAGCTATTGTAGTTATTATAAAAGAATTCTTAATACTTTTATATTAATATAATATTATATAATATATTTTATGTGGCGGCACAATGGCTTAGTGGTTAGCACTGTCGCCTTACCCCTCCACGGTCGAGGGTTCGATTCCTGCCTTGGGTCTGTGTGCATGGAGTTTGCATGTTCTCCCAGTGTTTGGTGGGTTTCCTCCAAGTTCTCCAGTTTCCTCCCACAGTCCAAAGACACACTGGTTAACACCCCATCCTGGTTGTACCTCAAAATTTCCTGAGATAGGCTCCAGGCTTCCTGCGACCCTGAACAGGATAAGCAGTGGAGAAAATAAATGAATGATTTAAATTAAGCACACACAACCACACACACACACACACACACACATTTTTCATAAAGGGGGCCCTCAGGCATGATAAATAAACATGACATACATTTATAATAACCTAAATGACGCTATTATTTATTGCATATTTTAAATAAAGTTTACACCCGCTTTTAAATAACAAAAAGTGTCACAAACTAAAATGTGCTTATTTTTTTTAATTCCTTCAGTCTTTAGAAGATCTGGAAGACCAGAAGAGGAGAAAGAAGAAGGAGAAGATGGGTTTGAGCTCTCTGTCCCGTGTGTTCGCTCGAGGAAAACAGAGGAAGTCTCTCGACCCTGGCCTTTTCGACGGTACCAACACACCTGAGTACTACATAGAGGAGGACGCTGACTGGTGATCCAGCCACACAGTTCTCTGACCTCTGTGTGTCCATTTGTTTGTGTGTGTGTGTGTGTGAGAGAGCATCAATGTAAGCCTCTGAGGTTTTGTCTGTATGTATGTATGTATGTATGTATGTATATATGTGTGTATGTATGTGTGTGTGTGTGTGTGTGTGTGTGTGTTTGCTCTTTACATTGCTGCTGACTACAAAAGCACAAGTTTAGAAGCACAAACCCGGATCAGTCCTGCAATGCGCCCCTGCTCTACATCTCCTAACCTTTCCTCATCCCTCATCTACCCTGAAACTTGCCGTACTTTCTCTGGAAACTTGAAGGACCTGCTGGATTTGTAAATAACAAAGTGCATTGTAGTACATCCTGTGCTTGTAAATGTCTCGTCCTAAATGCGTTTCGTTTAATTTAACCTTGTCTGTTGTGCGTGGGGGTCGTAGACCTTGTTCGCCATGTTTTCCTGCTGAGAACTGGCAGGCAGATAGGATTTAAAGGCCAAGCACACTGAACAATGAGGTTTAGACCACGCACACACCACCTGGTCTGAGCCTCCCATTAACACACGCGCCAACCACACACATACATACATATCAAGATCGTCAAGCCTAAATCTAATTCTTTCACATCTCTGACCTACATAATATCTCACACTTAGCTCTTGGTTTCGGAAAAGTTACTAAATGTTTTGAAGCTGATCCTGTCTGCCTGACGTTCTTACAGGAATGCTCTTAACCTGTCACACTGGATATGGGCTTCCCTTGAACACTGATCCCTGACCAATTTGGTCTGCTCAAATAATCAGAAAACCCTGATTTTGTAATCCAAATCCAGATCTGGTTCGAGATCATTGGCTTAAGGGAAGCTTTCCCGCTCCTCCTCCTCCGACGTAGGAAGAGGAGTCATGGAAACATAGCTGTCATTGCTCATTTGCAGATGAAATAGGATTGTGTGTATTTAACAAAGCCCAGGATTCCAACATATCATATGAGGCTTATGACTCACTTCTTGCCCTTTGTCTTTGTTTTATGTTTGTTTCTGGTTTTTTTTTTTTTTTTTTTTTTGTAACATTCTTTTCATTCCATGGCTAAAACTTGATGTTGTGAAAATGTGAATACTGAATTAACTCTCTGTGAGGGAGTAACGTAGCTTTTAACAGTAAAGAACCTCTTCATGGCTGTCTGGGATTGTTTGAATCATAGAGATCTAAATAGCATGGAAACAAATGTTAAAACTATTATAGAAGTAATTATTTTGAAATAAAACCAATGCCACAAACAGTAATGGCTGAAGAGACTTGCATGTGTGGTTTGATGTTGGAGCTTTGGGACTCCCCATCATCAGGGGAAGCTTTCTTTAGGGCTGGGCAATGTGACAATATACAGTACTACAGTTTTCAAAGATATTGCATTATATCCTTTGATCCTTTTTGTGTCGCAAGCCTTCATACCATAGGCGACACATAGGAATCACTCTCCTAAACCATTATTGGGAATTTGACTGAACCTTCAGAGAACCCTTTTTTTGGAAGAATTGATGTACACTAGCTTTAAAAAAAAAAAAAAATTCTTCTTTTTTTTTTTGTTGCATTTTTTTCTTTTTCTTTTTTTAACATATGCAAAAGCGGGAGGGTCAAATCTGCTGTTCACACTCCTCCTAAACCATTCATGGGAATTTGACCAAACCTTTACAGAACCTTTATTACAGTACATAGATGTAGACTAGCTATTTCATTTCTCATTCAGAGGGCAGGCGAAGATTGGAAGACTCAAAAATTGAAAAAAAAATAAAATAAAATAAATAAATAAATAAATAATTACAAATTTAATGGAGCTAAAGCTAATGGTAAGTAATTTTGTACACTTAGGCTCACTCTCTATACTGCTTATCCTGTACAGGGTCATGGGAGGGCTGGAGCATATACCAGGGAACTCAATGAAAGAGTCAGAGTGCCAATCTATCACAGGGCAAACAAGCACACACACACACACTATGAGCAATTTGGGGACCCCAATTAGCCTACCCTGTATGTCTTTGCACTGTGGGAGGAAACCCACCAAGCATGGGGAGAACATGCAAACTCCATTCACACGGACCTGGCAGTGGGACTCGAACCTTCGACCCCGAGGGGTGTTAGGCCACAGTGCTAACCACTGTGTCATTGTGCCATCTATTTTAAACAGAATCTATTCTAATTTTTACACATTTAATTCCACATTTTTACTTCTTTTCAATATTAAGCAAATTGTTTGGGTTTAGTTTTTTTTGAGGAAACATCAAATATTTTCACTCAGATTCTTTAGGAAGCAACAATACTATTACTGTCAAAACCTACTGTTTATATTCAAAACCATATTATGTATCATAATGTAAATTTAAATATTGTTGGGGTTTTTTTGTTGTCAGATTGCCCATCCCTGGTTCCCTCAATTTTAGCATGCTTTCACTTAGCTTCACTAAAACACCTATAATACTCAGATTGATGTAAGTGATAGCTGAATGATACAGTATTTGTCTACGTCTGTTTAAGCATAAAAGTGTGTGTGTGTGTGTGTGTGTGTGTGTGTGTGTGTTTGGAAACTAACATCCTAGGACACACAGTGAAACACAATTTCAGTGTTAGGTATCATCCCAAAGGCAATACTGGAATAATAATATTAGAAATACTGTAATAGAATTAGGCAGTTAATTTATATTCATTTTCTGATGTTTTCAAGCCAGTCTGAGGCTCTTGAGCATTCATGTTAGAATGTAATCAGAAGCAAATGTTAGGAGAGGAGAGTAAGCAGAGCTGAGGGAGGGAATGTGGTTCTGCACATTAAGTCACTTAGAGCTTACATCACCTTAGCCCTTAGAGAAAATGAAAGACTTGAACTGAGGAAATGATAAATATGTACTGCCATCTGCTGGTGCCGTGCCCTGTTGTCATCCTGTGCCACCAACAAATTAGCACGCAAATCACTAATAATGCAATATCAGCATATACAGTATATATAACGTTTGAGTATGGAGAACATCATAACTATGAAAGTGTTAAATGTGACACCATCCTAGAACATTTCTAATGATGTCTGTACTATAATGTTTTTGAGAACGGTTTTGAAACACTGCAACTGGCTGAGCTGACAGTCTTTTATTTATTACCGATATGCATGCTAGCTCTTATCTCTCACTGAGCTTGTAATTTATACTGGGTTTTATTTCTCATGTAAAATACTAACATTTGTCTTACCTACCTCTTGCCAACCCTGGCTGAATCTCTCTTCTCCAAAATAGTTGTGTTCAAGTAAATTTTTTAAATGGCACAATTCAGTGTGAGCCACAGACTGCTGCCTAAAAAAAAAGTCTCTTGCATATAGAACTGCCTTTTTCCCCTCATCCACTGATTCAGACTCGGACGGCCTGTCCAGCCCGTGCCGGGTGAGTGCGAGTCTCTCAGACAGTGAGGAGCAGCTTGACAAACTGCAGCAGGTGGAGCTGGCACGAGCAGTGCCCATGTCCCGGTGGCGAGCTGGCACTATTCAGGCCTGGCTCGAGGTCATCATGGCCATGCCCATGTACATCCGTGCCTGTGCAGAAAACGTCAAGAGTGGCAAGGTCAGAAAATATCAGAAGCAGCTCATAATTTACTACCTTTCAATCTGTTTGCTAACATAATACAGTATATTATACTTATTAAAATACAGTATGCACTTCACCATAGATGCAACATATTAAAAATACCATAGTGTAATATTAGGATATAATTTTTTATATTTATAGTTTGTTTCCAATTCTCAAACAATTTCACCATTTAATTTTTTTTTTAAAAATTCAGTGTCTTTTCTTTCTTTTTTTTTTCCGGCACTGTTACATTTAATTAGCTGAAACTGTTGATTCTAAAAATATGTAGTTTAACGATAAATGGAGGATGTGACGCATAAGCTGGATCTGGGAGAATTTTCCTCCATCTTCAATTTACATGATTAAGTCTTGCTTAATCTTACCAGTAACACCTTTAATTAATTACAGTACTGAAAAAGAAATGAAGGAGGTCTGAATTTATTTCACATTCTGTCCTTTCCTACAAGTGCTCAGTAATATTTAGGTATGTTAATTGTGCAAGGAAGTCAGCTTGTCTTCATCTTGATGTCCATTTGCTTAACAGTGCATATCAAGCCATTATGGTCATTATCGGACATCAGAACTCCATAAGGCAAAAGTGTGCTGCCATATGGTGCACCTGGTCATATAAAAAGGCCTCATGTTTCTTGACCTTTTAAACAACAATACAAAGCAAATACCAGATCTGTTGACTCCCATGGCAGGCCTGCCCATAACGTTATGAACGCAGGATAACCGCAGCATAGTAATAAGTGTCGAATATGGGTGAAAGATGTTTCATCAAATGAAACCACTTTATTCGTTTCAGTGCATGGTTAGGGTTAAAAGTCAACCTGCTGAGCCACTGCCTGTGTGTTTGTTTTCTGCCTTATCTTTTTTTTTTTTTTTTTTTTTGTAAATACAGTATGATCCTACTCTCAAGATTTTCATGGCTTCCTTCAAAAAAAAAAAAAGTAGCACATGTGAAAATATTTAATGTATGCTATTTACACACAGTTTCTTCATGGCTAATTGCTAAAAATCTCCCAGCAAACCTAGCTAAACTTTTACACAATATAAAAGCCCAATGTTAGCTATCTAACTATTGAAGCTAGCTCGTTTGCAAACATTGTTAGCTAAGGCTGTAGAGTTAACTACGTACCTGTATTTTAGCAGTACTGTGTAGATAATGCTAGTTTTACTGATTAGCAAACAGAAAATCTTTTAAATAGCTACGCAACTGTTGTACAGTAGCTAGCTTGTTTGCAAACATTGTTAGCTAAGGCTGGAGAGTTAACTACTTAGCTGTACTTGTAGCTAATGTTAGATTTAATTATTGACACATACTGTACATATATATTATACAGTGTATTTACAGTATATATTCTTTTCTTTTTTTTATTGGGTATTTTGTTACTTTTACCTGGTTGGAACAGCAATTTTACAGTTTAATATGTTTACTAGTTTTGATTTAAACAAAAGTATATCTCTGTGTCAGGATTTTTATAACAGACACTATTATTTAACCTGACTGAATTCACCAGCATAGATGCTTAGTACACATTCCATAAAACACTATACATAGTAAGCATAATATTGTTCACTCTTATACTCATGGCCATGTGTCTGTACTGTAGGTAATGTTAACCTTAACTGACACTGATCTGGAAGCTTGTTTGGGCATCAGCAACCCTATGCATCGCAGAAAACTGCGTCTGGCCATAGAGGATTACAGACAGGCTGAGTCGGGACATGGGTAAGAAACAATTTGTCAGAAAATTATACACCTAATCAAAACATGAAATCCAAACTAGGTCCTTGCACTGTAAACATATTCACTGCTGCTGCCACAGAAGAAGGGAAAATAAACAGAGTAAGATAATTAACCAGTGTAATCACCCTGACCACAATATTATCTCATGTGCACACAAATGTTGCTATACACACCCATCACATATATGTCTAATATGTTTATTGTAACTAGGTTTAGACAACTTAATCTGATTTGTGTGTGCTGTCAGACTATCAAATGCTGCAGATCTTGACCACCACTGGGTGGCGCAGGCATGGCTAAATGATGTTGGTCTGCCGCAGTATTCCCAGTTCTTCCACACACACTTAGTCGATGGACGCCTACTGAGCACAATCACACGAGCCGACCTGGAAAAGAACCTGCATGTGTCCAAAAAAGCCCACCAGAGCAGCATGCTGCTGGGAATCCAGCTCCTACACATGCTTAACTTTAACAAAGAGGTACATCCGATGCACGCATGAATATACAAATATATTACTAATACCATAATATAATATGCTGTATATTTCTGAAGCTGCTGCAAGCAAGACGAGGAGACTGTGAGAACCAGAACTCAGACCCTCTGGTCTGGTCATGTCAGCGCATTATTAAATGGCTCAGGGACATCGACCTGAAGGTACACACACACATAAAAAAGGATGAAAAGCATTAATTTTGAGATCAATTACATCTTGCTCTTTGAGGTCCAAGCTTAATTTACATTTTATATTTTCTTAGAAAGGTGCAGTAATATATCACCAAGGAAAAATGTGTAATGCAAATGAAGACACACGGTTACAAGATTGTATTTTGTGCAATACTGTATACTGTTTTTAGGAGTTTGCTGGCAGTCTTCAAAACAGCGGCATTCATGGTGCTGTCATGGTGCTTGATCCTTCCTTTAACACGGACTCCATGGCAACAGCATTAGGTATCTCTGCAAGCAAGCACATGGTCCGTCAACACCTGAGTGAAGAAATGAATGGTCTCCTTGCTGCTGCAAGGTGAATGGTGGAGTGGTATTTACTTGTCTTTTGAAAATGCATGGCTGCATTCATGTAATCGCCACTGCATGTAACTGAATGGAGTGGAATAGAAATATCCCACTACTCGTAATGATGTACTAACCAGAATATAGTCATTTAAGCCCAAAACAAGTCAACAGTTACTATGTCAATCAACCCAGTAATTTCAGCCTCACAGCTGGAACAGTCAGGTGTTTAATCCACTAGCTTCTACATTAGTCAAATCCAAGTCATGTCTTGAATTCATTATGTTCTGTTCAAGTAAAAGTCAGGACTCAAATGGAGTCCATGTGGACTCAGGGAGCCTGGTTACCTTAAAGAATTACAGGAGTTGTGATGGTTCCTGCAATTTACAATGATAGCCACTGGTGACTGAAATATCCATTCCCTGCTATCAGAAAATGTCTACTGGATGGAGACCCCAGAACAGACCCAGGACCCACTGGACAGATTATAGTGTTCATTGGCTTGGGAAAGTCTGGGGACCCTTGAAGGGGAGTAGAAGGAGTAGTGAACTCTGAACTGAGATTCTTAGCTTGTTGCCTCTGTGATCCCAAACAGAAAAAAGAATAACCCAAGGATCAATATTTCCAAGCCCAAACCAAAGTCCAAGTTTCTCAATACACAATTTAGTATTGAATCATAGATTCAATCATTACACAATTGTGACTCCTATCTAGTTACAGTCCAAGTCTATAACTCAAGTACAAGATCACTGATGATAACATGCATAGAGGGCTTACTATTCAACATGGTAGTTAGCAGTGCACTACTACTTTGACCAACAATTTTATGGTAGCTTTAAACCTTGTCATTGTGGCTGTGCAGACTGGATGTTGACCAGGAAGGTAACACCATGGAAACATCCCGTAAGAGCTCTCTGGGACGTTCCACAATAAGCCACCATGATGGCCAACACTCCTTCAGGCAACTCAAAGTCAGGGTGAGACATTTACTTCTTCACAGTATTCAGGTTTTAAAAAATTAACAGTGGCAATAAAAAATGTCAATTGGAATAAGTATTTTTAGTCTCTTCTGACAGAGCAATATCTTATTGTGTAAATCTATGTATTTTGTATGTAAGAACACATGGTATTAAAATTTGGCTTAAGGGAAATATGTGAAAACTTGAATTTATATTCCTCCTTTCAGCCTGAGGTAAGCTTCAATCTGAAGAGCCATGGTGGAGTAAACACCACGTCTTTAAACCCTAGCCATGAGGATGCCTCACCGCAGTCTGAAAACAGTCCAGCCAGAAACCTCCCTGCTGCTGACCTCACTAATGTCTAATCCTAACTCTGCAATCCCGAGACATGGTCCAAAGCCATAATAAGCCTGATCTCAAGGGTTTAAGCTGTAATGAAATGTTGGTGATGGAACATGAATTGATATTTGTCAGCCGAAACCTTTTCTGTGGACATTTTTATTATAATGTTATTAAATGTATGTTTTGTATTGGACTTGCACCTGCTTTTAGCTTCAAATAACATCATACCATTATACATAATAAACATCCGTGGTCCTTTTTAATGAACTATATAATGAAACAGTCACTAATATTTCTGCAAATCGTACAAGTAAAGCTTTGATCTGTCAAATCATAAAACCACATGAACATGGAGCTTTGTAAAGAGCATGAAAATAATTTAAATTTTACCATGTGTCTAATGTTAAAGACATACCACTGATTAAGGCTTAAGCTTGCTCATCTTCTCAATTTTTGTCCATTGAAAATAATGCACAGCAAATAATGTACAAAAAATGGCTCAATGACTCAACTGGTCCTGTAGACATAGCTTGAGCTTGGTATTAGATTTATAAGACTGTTAAGTGAGACCGTTTAGAAAATATAAATTAGTCCAGACCGAGGTTTAACCTGTGGATTAAAAAAACAAGGAAAAAGGTCAGGAAACTAATCTGATGCTACATTGTCCTGTATGGACGTGTCTCACCCTGCATTCCCTAAGATAATCTACTAACAACACTGAAGCTAAACCTGGGAGAAACCTCTTATTATCTTAAAGCTCAATGACTAATAAATGAATTATCTCAAACAGAAAAACCACACTTCTCTGTGATTAGGTTACTTTGACAGATTTTCCCTGGAAGCAATAAGATCTGCAGTCTTTTTTTTTTTTTTCCTTGTTTTATTTGGACGTTTTTAAGTTGAAGTTCTGATCCATATAATAAACCGATAAAGACAGGCCCACAGTTGTCTGCAGTAAATAACCCCCTGATGAAAATATGACAAGGTCAGTCCTATAACATTGCCATGAAAGGTATAAATAGTACATTGCACCCTCTGTTCTAGTCATTTGATAACTTACCTCCACAATGAGACCATGGCTGCTCATAAAGCTGGTTAAACATTGCAGGAACCAACTACTGCTCTGGAACAACATGTTAATAAAATGTATGTATTTTAAATCATTAGTTTTAATATACTCCAGGTGCATATTTGTAGATTATGAGTTACTTTATACTATATATATTGATTATTAATAATATTATTATAATTTATTATAGTTAAAACATACATTTGAGAGGGATGATTTATATTCATTCATTCATTTATTTTCTATACTGCTCAGCTGACAAGGCAGGGTACACCCTAGACAGGATGCCAATCCATCACAGGGCACACACACACACAGCACACAAATCTGCATGTCTTTGGACTGTGGGAGGAACCTTGAAACATTGGGAGAACATGCAAACTCGATGCGCACAGCCCCAAAATTAGACTTGGAGGTGCGAGGCCATGGTGCTAACCACTATGCCACCTGGGATGATTTATATGTGTTCACTAATGTCAGTATCACCAAGGGTAGGTATTTCAATAAATAAGAGTTTGTTATGCATCATAGGTGTCATATCGTAGTAGTGGTTTAGTATAAGAATGAAAAGAAAGAAGGAGACTGGGTGCACTGGGTACACTGTGTTCTGCACATGATGTAAGCCTCCTCAGCCCTGACTATAGTCTTAAATCAGATCTTTCAGAGAAATCACATGCAGATGTATGAATCAGATATAACTCATATCAGACACAATGAATCATAAGTTTGTCATCTTTAACGACCGGAACCTGTGCCGTCCAGTGGCATCCTGGACGCAAAATGCGAGAATTCACGCTGGACAGGATGCCAGTCCAATGCAAATCAATATAGGCAATTGTGGCAGAGCCGGTCTGCATACCAGCATGTTTTTGTTTTTTGTTTTTTTTGGACAATGGGAGGAAACCTAAGAACCTGGAGAAAAACCAAACTACTAATGTCATTATGTTATATGGTTATTCATTTTACACCAATAAACAAAATGACTTGTCGCACACTTTTTTGGTCCTACAACAAATGTAGGTGTTGGCACTAGCTGGAGGTATAAAAATTTTTGCCAGGTATAAAACTCCAGACACCAATAAAACACTTCCGTTTGAGTTTACATCACTCTTATCACTGGGTGTCGGTGGGCGTGTCTCTACGGTAGACCGCGCGCGCACACTGAGGACGGACAGGAAGAAATGGCGCTTTTCCACTGCATAGAACGGCACGACACGGTTCAGTACAGCTCACCTTGGTTCAGTTCAGTTTGGCTCGGTTTGCGTTTCCACTGCAGTTCAGTATCGCTTTAGC
>JAQMYG010000039.1:11977626-12007119 GCA_030014215.1 Clariallabes teugelsi
AGCCCTAAAGCATGATGTTTCCACCTCCGTGCTTGACTGTAGGGATGGTGTTCTTGGGGTCATAGTCAGCATTTTTTTCCTCCAAAAACAGAGTGTCAAGTTGATGCCAAATTGCTCAATTTTGGTCTCACTTTGTCCCAATCCTTCTGTTCATTGGCAAACTTCAGATGGGCTGTACATGTGCATTCTTGGGTAGGGGGACCTTGCTGCACTGATTTCAATCCTTGGCGGCATATCATGTTACCAATTTTTTGTTTGGTGACTGTGGTCCAAACATTTGTATTGTGTGCTTTTTCTGTATTTTTGCTTGGTATTCTGTCTCTATCCTGTACCATAAACCTATGATAAAAATCATAGACCCTTCATTTCTTTGTAAGCGGGCAAACTTAAAAAATCTGCAGGGGATCAAATACTTATTTCCCCCACTATATATGTATCTGTATGCTTCCAATGAGTAGAGAGAATGTGAACGAAGATATAAAACCGAATGACATTTACAGAAGACATCAAGCACCATATGGTGATAAGACTCTTTATCTTTAAAGAGCCTTCTTTAACTTTTTAAAGAAGGCTGTAAATCCATGAATGATGATCCCGAGGTGGCTCGGAGCGCGCTGCAGTCGTTTCCATGGACATTCAGTGAGATTTACATGATCCATGAAAAATCCACGGTTACCTTGCGCATTACAGATTGCCACATCTCTGTACAGTCCTGACCTCGCTCCAATCGATTTCCACATGTTTGGACCATTAAAGGAGTTCTTGGGAGGCCAGCATTTCAGATCATGGCTCTGGCATACTGAGAAAACTTTCTACACTGATGGTATCCAAGCACAAGTGAAACACTGGGATAAGTGTATTATTGTAGCAGGGGATTATACAGAGAAATTGGAGGTGGCTGGGAATAAAACCTGGACCCTGGAGGTGCAAGGCAACACTGCTAACCACTAAGCCACTGAGGTGTTTCAAGCATTTTCAATGTATGTTACAGAAAAAGCAATCACCCTTTTTCAATTTCAGTATGTAAGAGGAAAGTAACATTTTAATTTAAAAACTGAGTTTTCTGTAAAGGACCAACAAAATGTCCCCACGAGGCAGACATATCCTTCTGGAGACATCTGCGTAAATAACATTAGTCACAACTTCATTGATCTAAATCAGTCCCCTTATCTCCTGATTCTCTTACATCCCTTCACTCCAACCCCTCTAAACACACACAAATTGAGTAACTCGCAGGAGTAATTTGGGCTTGATCAGTCCCAACTCTGGAGGAACAAAACATTACAGCATGTAAATAAGAAATCACTGAAACAAGCAAGCCAAGATCTCAGTTGATTGAAGACCATTTCATTGTGCTTCTCAATGTTACGTTATCAAAAGTAGCACATGTTAAAATCCTCAGATCAGCTTTTTTCTTCAAACTTTGCATGCGAGACTCGGAACACGCTTGTTACAAGCTGCACATGGCCGTCTGCTCACAATTGCACAACCCACACACAAGACTTTGGAGGCATTTGAGTTGGTAAAACATTGCTGTTTCTTTAAAATGCTACAGGTGGTTCACTCTGAACTATTCACACACTGGCATCAAATATGGTAGGAACTTTGTATAGAAATAGCAATTATGACAGATGACCCTTGGTTTTTAAGTAAGAAAACAAATTTAAAGTACATTAAATACATTGTTGAATACAAGGTATAAAGGTATAAAACTTTCGAGTTATGACAAGAGTCCAGGTCTTAAACTTGTAACAAAAAATGTAATATTGAACCGCAATAGCGCAATATTAATTGAATCGCCACCTATAAGCAGCACGGGTATACAGGATTAAGCGGTATAGACGACGAGACGAGATGAGACGAGACCTAGGTATCGTCATCAGATGGTGATATCAGGTGGTGACTGGTCATTCCCATCCCTAGCCTCTATAATGTTTTTGCATTCCATATGTTTGTAAGACTGTATGCAAGATGGGGCTGACTATCATATTTGTGTATCAAAAATTTTGTTAAATGATACACATAGAGATAATTTCTGAAAAACCAACTCTTCTTTTTTTCAAATGCTTACAGCTGAATCATTATAGTTAATATATAGAGGTTTTTGGACTGAATAATGTTTCCATCTAGTGGTCAAAAGATGCCAATATTCCGTATTCTGTAGTTCTGTACAATGCACTGTTCATGCACTGTGCTTTACTTACTTCATCCATATTCAGTTAAAAGACAATGTTGTGACCCTAAATCCTCAAAATAGAAAATACTACTTCTAGTAATAAGTTACACACAAAAATATATTGTTTAGTTCCATGGTTCCCAAAGGCGGGTTCTGGAAGTACTGTATAGCCCAGGGGTGATTTTTTTTTCTTTTTCATATAGGCTACTGGTGGGAAAATAATAATGGAATAGTGCTTGTTAGCTGTATTTAGAGAAAGTGGGTTTGAGGATTGGGCTTATGTGTGCGCTCTGATTTCAGTAGATATTAGGATGCTTATTTCATGGTATTGGTGCTAAAAAGTCTCACATAGGTGAAAAATTAATTTTTAAATAGAATCATATAAACCCATTTTTCATCATACTTAATGATTCATCTTTTTTTTGTAAATATGCATGCACATTTATATTAGATAAAAAGAGTGGTTAGCACTGTCGCCTTGCACCTCCAGAGTCTGGGTTTGATTCCCGTCTCTTTGTGCAAGGACTTTGCATGTTCTTCCCGTGCTTGGTTGGTTTCCTCCGGGTACTCTCGGTTTCTCCCACAGTCCAAAGACATGCAGATTAGGCTAATTGGCGTTCCCAAATTGCCCATAGAGTGTGAATGAGTGTGTGAGTATGTGAGTGTGTGACCTGCTCCTGGGATAAGCTCTAGACCCCCGTGACCCTGTATACAGGATAAAGCAGTATAGATGATGAGTGAGTGAGAGACCAATCCTGCAATTTGGCCACATGTGTATATCTCAATTCTTTTGAATTATTATTGAAAATTTTAAGTCAAAGTTCCTTTTGAATTAAACACATTATTTGGCTAAAGTGGTTCGCATTCACTTCCTGGCCACTTTATGGCAGTACTGGGTTGAACCTCCTTTTGCTTTCAGAACAGCCTTCATTTTTCTGCTGGAAACATTCCTTGGTCCGTATTGACATGATACCATCATGCAGATGCTGCAGATTTGTCGGCTACACATTCATGATGCTAATCATGTCGTTCCATCACATGCCAAAGGTGCTCTGTTGGATTAAGATCTGGTGACTGTGGAGGGCTTTTGAGTACAGTGACCTCATTGTCATGCTCAAGAAACCAGTCTGAGATTACTGTGACTAGCAAAACTAAAATCATCTCAGACTGTAACAATGGACATGGTCAGAAATAACACTCAGGTAGGACTTGGCATATAAACGATGCTCAGTTGGTACTAAGAGGACCAAAGTGTGTTAAGAAAATACCCCCACAGCATCAACACCAGCCTGAACCGTTGATATAAGGCAGGATGAATCCATGCTTTCTTTCAGAAATCAAGACTCATCCAAGTAATGTTTTTTCCAATCTTCTATTTGTCCAACTTTGGTGAACCCATGTGAATTGTAGCCTCAGTTTCCTGTTCCTAGCTGACTGGAGTGGCATCTTTTGATGCTTCAAGGTTCGACATGTTGTGCATTCAGAGACGATCTTCAGGATACATTGGTTGTAATGAGGTGTTATGGGTTACTGTTGCCTTTCTATCAGCTCTAACCAGTCTGACCATTCTCCTCTGACCTCTGCAATCAATGAGGCATTTTCAGGCCATTCTCTTCAAATACTACACGTGGTTATGCATCCGTATATACAGTATATGCTCCAATATGACTATGCACTGTCGTCTTGCACCTCCAGGTCTGGTCTGGGTTCAATCCCCGCCTTGGGTCTGTGTGCATGGAGTTTGCAAGATCTCCCTATGCTTGGTGGGTTTTCGCCGGGTACTGCAGTCCCCTCCTACAGTCCAAAGACTTTACTGAACCATTGGTTGCTGGCTTCAGACAACATAGGAGCATCTCAGGGCACAAGGTGAGGTGCACCCTGGATTGTACCGATTGCAGGAATCAGCCGATGTGGGGGCACAATCACACCAGTCAGCCTATACCACACATCTTTGGACTGTGGGAGAAAACCAGAGTATGGGGAGGAAACTCACCAAGCATGGGGAGAAGATTCAAACTCCATCACATAGTCACACAATCAAAACGCCCTTATCATCCATTCTAACAGGCTATATTATAATTATCAAAGAATATATGTTTCTGGCTACAAGATTCTGACCCTAAATAAGTTCAACTGATATGGTTAGTTCAAGGACTTGATATTTAAGCAAGCAAAACAGTCCATCCAATACCTTGGTCTTGGCCAACCACTTGTCACTTTACATGACGTATGCAAATTAATTTATATCATGAATGAAGAGTTTATGTAGAAGTAGAAATAAAAGTGAGTATTTGTGTGAATAGTGTAGGCAATCTTATATACATGCCTAAATTATAAAATTTAAAAAAGGAGATCTTTCTTTGGCGTCACAGGGGCTTGCACCTCCAGGTTCTGGGTTCGATTCCCACCTCTGTGTGCATGCAGTTTGCATGTTCTCGTGTACTTCTATCACCTTCCACAGTCCAAAGACATGCCATTCCCAAATTGCAAGTAGTGTGAGTGCGTATGTGTGTCTGACCTGCGATGGATTGGCACTCTGTCCAGGGTGTACCCCACCTCATGCCCTAAGTCTCCTGAAATAGGCTCCAAGGCCCCCACAATCCTACAGTATATACAGGATAAAGCGGTATAGACGACGATTAGTGAGTTTTTGCTAGCCAAAAGAATTTACTTTTGATTTTGCTAATCATGACTCTTTTCAAAAGCCTTTCATGTGACGTACCTCAGGGCAAAACTCCACTGTAACTATTTATACGGTAGTATTTCACAGTTGATGCAGAAGAATTATATAAAAAGGGCTATGTATGGTGTATAGAGGCCATTTTATACCATTTTCTTAGTTTAATAAAAAGGGAAAAAAGTCAATTAAATAAGCTCCAATAACTGCAACATACTAAACTTGCTTTTTTACTGGATAAAAGTCCTTCCTCCTAGTTTTCCCAATAACATCTATAAAGTACAGATATGTGTTATAGGATGCTGTTGCGAAAAAGTAAAAAAAAAAAAAAAAGTATCCACTAATAAAATTACTCAAGTAAAGTACAGATATGAGAAATATGTATTTAAGTACAGTAACAAAAGCCCATACAGTGATTTAAATGGAGAAAATCCTGTGGATGATTGCACTGCAAACAATAAAAAAAGGGTATGAACAACATCACCTAATTCTGAGCATGACCATGAACAAAATGTATAAATATTTTCCGTTTGGTTTTTTATGCTGGTTGTCCAGTCCATCAGTTTGGAAGTTTATTCCCCAATAAAGCCCTTTATTTTGATTGAGTGTCCGGCGTAACTTGCTATAACAGATCATTGATTACTGTAGAGTAATGGTAAGTGAGTGTGATTTGGCTATTATCTGATCATGCTTGGCTTTTACTTGGTCAAACGAGAATCGAAGACACTAATATCAGTTCCAAAGGGAAATTCCCAAAGGAAATCCCAACGGAGGCAAATGGGGGATGGTTCCCTTCCCCCTACTCCAAGCCACTGTAATGCATGAGCTGACAGTGATGTCCCTGGCACTGCCTCCCCTGCCAGAGTAGAATTATGCTGCCACATGACATCATAGTTGGCCCCCACCCCCACTCAAGGGCCATTTCATCCTTATATGTTTGGCCCCAGAAATGCATTACAGATTTCTATGACTGTTTAAGCACAAAGTATTTTGACTGTTTTGTCAAAATACTACATATAATTCACATAACCACAAACATGAGTAGCAGAACACCTGAGATACTTTGCAAAATGATGCCAAAGTATAAAATAATTTATAAATACACAATTATGTCGCCACACGGTTCATACGATCTGAGTCTAAAACACTTTTCTACTTTCCAAATGGTAGTCTTGGTTTGTATAAAAGTGACATCATGTCATGATTTCTGTGTCTAACATGGGGTGTTTCATTTTTTTGGATAAGAATGTGGGTTTAATTTGGGCTGATGTTTTGCTCCTTGCATGCAAACTATAATATGGATACCAGCAGATAGTCACACAATCATGCACCTCTAAATGACCGGCCACCCCAATGCCCAAGTGGATGCCATTTGGGAATCCTCCACTAAATGGATTCACATAGTTGTTCTGGCTAAAAAAAACATGTGATAAACTAATCCACCAAACTGAGAATTCCTGCATCTCTGCCAGCATCCACCACAGACAGGGGTCACTGAGGTGCTTCACAAATATGAACTGCAGTGAACGTGTCACCAATATTCCTCATGAGTCTGTCTGACTCATTGCAGTTCCGCTCTCTTCACGCTCTGTTACTCTAGCTGTATATGCAGTGGATGCTACTGGGTGGCGAATTTGGCTTCCTCTGACAGCAAGAGCAGGAATCACAAAAACTGATGATGTCAGGTCCAGGAGCTGCTCAAGAATGTGCTGGGTCATTGTGATGCTTTCAAATTGTAGCTGGTGTTCATGGCGCAAGTTGAGGATCATTTGGAGGTTCATACAGTGTGGAAATGATAATTCCATCAAGCGAAGGGATTTTCATCAGTATTGTGTTGTCATCACTATTGTGAACCCCTGCTTGTGTGAGTGGGTGAGAAAGAAGAACTTGGAAAGAAGTGCTGTTTATCATGTCTAACATAATCAAGTGATGCAAATGCAGGTCGAGACCTTCAATTAACGTTCACCTCAAACATTGAATTGGAGGAGAGAAAAAAGGATCTGGTTGTGGTTGGCAGATAAACTGGTTTGAATATTTCAGAAACAGCTGCTCTCTGGATTTTCATGCATATCCGTGTAATAAATAATACATAATAAAAAAGTTTTTTTAAAAAAGGTTTAATTTAGATTTCAACTATCACGTCACCTCAAATCTGTGTGTATCAGCATAGCTTTCTACTGTCAGCAGTGGGGAATGTGAATTAACCACAATCACTTAATCACATACAAAATAGATTTTTTTGGAGCATACTTCTAAAAGATGTGTTTGGCATACAAACAAGACAGTTTACCACCCTAAGAACATAATACCCACTGTAAAGCATGGTGGTGGTAACATCACGCTTTAGGAATGTTCTCTTTTGTGTGGACTGGGTTTCTAGTCAAGATAAAGGGAATCATGAATTGCTTCAAATATTAATCCGTTATGGCACAAAACCTGTTAGACAGCTGAAGATTAGGGAAAATTACTCCTTCCAGCATGATAATGACTCAAGGCACAAATCCAATTCAACAAATGAATGGCGTCAGAAGAAGAATATTAATGCTTTGTAAAAGCCTATTCATAGCCCAGATATAAATCCTATCAGAAGCCTGTGGACTGATTTGAAGAGGGTTGTGCACAGAAGATCCCTTCACAATATAAAATATTTGTGCCTTTATGGAAGGAAGACAGGAACAAAATTGCCCAAACAAGATGTGCTACATTTGTAAA
Source organism: Clariallabes teugelsi (assembly GCA_030014215.1). Taxonomy (NCBI): domain Eukaryota; kingdom Metazoa; phylum Chordata; class Actinopteri; order Siluriformes; family Clariidae; genus Clariallabes; species Clariallabes teugelsi. The sequence goes on from JAQMYG010000039.1 coordinate 11,985,192, forward strand.
TTGACTCTTTTCTTTTTCCTTAAACCACTTTTATATGTTTTCCCTTTAATTTTATTTGTTGCTATAGTACTGAAGACAAGTAAGACAACAAAAAAAAAACTAAAATGATTTAATGTTTTATTTTTTACATCACCTGCCATTTTAACTGAGGTATGTTTTTTTTTTTATTTAAAAAAATATATATATTTATATATATTCTCTGTATAATACAATACTTTGTTTATTCTGAAGGAACCATGCATGTTCTCAAAATGTCTGCATGGGGTTCCTTTAGAATTGTTTTGTTTTTTTCCCCCACAGAGCCCCAAGCAAAAGTTAGTGGCTATCACTGCTACCTTGCACCTCCAGGGTTGGAGGTTTGAATCTCGCCTCCTTCTGTATGTTTGGAGTTTGCATGATCTCCTGTGCTTGGAAGGTTTCCTCCAGTTTCTTTGGTTTCCACCACAGTGAAAAGACATGCATTGTAAGCTGACTGGCATTTCCAAATGGCCCCCGAATTCCAATATGTGCAAGTGTGTGTGTGTGTGTGTGTGTGTGTGTGTGTGTGTGTGTGTGTACATCTGTAAATTGCAAGAAAGTTGGGTCTTTACCAAAATATCTTCTCTTTACAGCAGACTGCTGGTATGAAATCATAGGTTATTGCAGCCAACCATCAGTGAGTGCACTGATGACTTGAATTCATGGTAGTTTGGCAGCGTTTTGGTTTGAGAAGTTACACTTGAACTTATAATTATTTCCACAATCTAAATAATTCCAAAATCTAAGATCATGTATCATCTAAACTACAGCTGTAAGAGGGGAAATAAAAACGTTAATTCAGAAATGAAGATTAAATTAATTAAATGGTGTGCTAAATAAATGCTGTGGAATGATTAGTAATTCATAATGCATTACGATATCCCAGTTATGCACATACTGTATGTTTTGTATCTATTCCTTTTGGTCAAGTTATTGATTTTTCATTAATGATTATGCATATGGTGTTTGTTGCAAATGATCCTATAGCATTAATAAATACAACACTTTTGAAGTATAAATATGTTTGCCACTGAAAAATACTTATGTTTCATTCTTTTATATTTTGTGTTCTAAACGGGAGAAAGCCTCTAGTCTAATCTCTCAGTCAGCTCTAGTCACACAGATATTTTATAGTACTTTAATAACATGGTAAAAATCCTAGATAGTATGTGATTACTGCTTGTGCACAATAATTAGCCAATGACGCATTTATAGAGACACATGTCCTTAGTATCACAAGGAGGTAAAAAGGTTAGTAATGGCTGGGTGAATAAATTAGGAAATAGGGCAGTGCAGTGTGTAACACAGACCTCCTCACAAGTTCCACTGATTGATCCTGAGCTCAGGTTACTGTTTGTGTGGAGTTTTGCATGTTCTCTTTGGGTTTCCTCTGGGTTTTTGTACAAACATATGCTGGCAAGTGGGTTATGTGAATATAAGATGTGGATGAGTGACAGCAAGACTGGAGGCGCAAGACTATAGTGCTAACCACTAAGCCACCATGCAGCCTTTTGTGGGGTTGATGTCCTCCAGTCCTCCAGGGTGTTTACCAGACTTGTGTCCAGTGTTTTCCTCTTGGGCCCCAGAGCCACAAAGAGCCACAAAATAATAAAAACAGGAAGAGGCAGACAGTAAAACGGAAGAAGTTCGGTAATGTATTACTCACTCACTCACTCATTGTCTATACTGCTTTTTCCTGTATACAGGATCACAGGGGGCCTGGAGTCTTGAGGCAGGGTACACCCTGGACAGGGTGCCAATCCATCGCTGGGCATACACACACTTATACACACACACACTCACTGGGTAATAAGGGTTACATTAGGAATGCCAATTAGCCTAATCTGTATGTCTTTGGACTGTGGGAGGAAACCAGAATACCCGGAAGAAACCCACCAAGGACTGGGAGAACATGCAAACTCCATGCACTCAGACCCCGAGAGGGAAATTGAACCCGGACCCTGGAGATGCCCTGGAAGTGACAGTGCTACCACTACGTGCTGCTGTCTTTGGGTATGATGTTCTACAATGGCATGGTGTCCCATCCTGGGTGTTTACTAGACTTGTGTCCATTGTTTCATGGTTAGGCCCCAAGGCCACCAAGACCTTAAAATAATAACAACTGGAAAAAGCAGAAAGAAGTTTGTTTTTGGTTTAAATCATTGACTGTTTGAAACTTTTTTTGTGTTGTGATTTTTATTGGGGATTACATAGACAGTCTATTAATGATTTTTGATGTTTTGGGCTTTCCATATGGAGTTTATATGATGTTTAAGGAATAGAGCATCTCGGTTATCTTTGAATAAATGGGCGGGGCATGTCGCGCTTCATGCCCTCCTGTTCATATATTGGCCCCGCCCTGTCATTGAGCCCCTCCCCATTCCCCGGTCCAAACCGATTCATTGGCCTGTAAACTGCACGCCACTGATTCTGCGGTAAAGATGGCGGCGTCGGAGGGGGCGCGTAGTGGTTTGGGCAAAACACATCGACCCCCTATGGGTCTGTTTTAGAAGGGGAAAAAAAACCTCACCAGTATAAGAAATGATATCGAGTAGAGCCGTTAGAGTGAACCGAACTGACTGGTGACACAGTGTGCACAGAAGAGGCGAGGTGGGTGGGATCAAACAAACACACACACACACACACACACACACACACAGAGAGACCGCTAGCTCTTGGGCTAGGCTATCGAGCAAAGAGGGGGTGAAGAGCACAGTCAATAGGCCGCTCCGCTGTTTCTCTGGAGGGGGGGATGTGATCCAGGAGGACGGTGGTGTTTCCTTGCCTCGGTGAAATGGGACAGCAGGTAGGGCGAGTGGGAGAGGGGGCCTCGGCGGCGCTCCAGAGCCCACCGCACGGCCACTCGCAGCAACCGCAGCCGCACCAGAGCAAAGCGAGCCGGGGGAGCAGCTCCGGGAGGAGACCGCGGGAAGCGACCAACACTGGGACACCAGCGTGCAGGCTCGCCGTTACCGCCAACGCGTCCGACCCCGGGATTAACATATTCACTCAGCATTCAGGTAAAACGCGCTCACACCGAGTCCTGTCCCGCTCACAGCTGGTCTGTTTCAGGGCTGTCAAATCAGTGCAAGGTCATTAAGGGACTACGAGGATCTCCAAAAAAGATGAGTAAAGCTAGCGGAAATGCTGCTCCGAGTTCCAGAGGTTAGCCACAGAGTAGCCTGAGATCGAGGAGACATCCTAAACAAACGCACATTTTAAACAGGTCAGGGGTATCACTCAGCCCCTGTTGTTGTGTTCAGCGCTTCCTGATGCGGGTGTGTGTTAATAATGTATAATGAATGGAGGGGTTTAGCTGTTAGCCGGACAGAGGCTGTGAGACTGGGTAAGACTTCCTCCATTTGGATTCAGAGAGAGGAAGCATGCTTTTCCTGGCTCGGACTTCTGGAGATTGTTAGAGCCAACCAATATAATAAGGTAAAAATAATGACCTGTGTGTGTGTGTGTGTGTGTTTGTTTGATCCGCCACTGTGAAGGACTGATCCCTTATTAAGGGTTCATTTACTCCAGTCCAGAACCAGACAGACTACTTACACCAAACTACTCAGTGTCCATCATTTCTTTTTCCTTGTAACAGAAACAAGATCTCATCCTTCCTGCATGGACTGCAGTACGCCTTATTCTATCAGAATCCCCTCTGCTTTCTCGAATTTCACACTTGCTGTTTTAAGAGAATCCGTTTTGGTTCACCCATGATTATAAAGATATGATGATGCGGTACGCTTATCGTCCTTACCGTCACCGTCATAACCGCTCGCGTTGTAATGATTGTAAACATGATAGGAGTATCGTACCCAATCGATTGCTTTATTCCTTTTCCCCCTAAAGTACTACTTTTCCCCCCTTTGATTGTACATGGATTGCTTGATTACATTCTCGTCTCATTTTCTCTCACTTAACACACTTGAATCTATTTAAATCCTATTTCGTTGAAATGGGAGGAAACAATCTCAGGGACGGCGCAGGATGTTTTGCGTGTCGCCTCAAATGTACCATACAAAAAGTCCAACGATAGAAAGAATATCCTCTAACTAAAGGACTTCAAAGGCTGAATGTTGGTTTCGTAATAGTCGATTCACATGTCTCTTAAAGGCGATGAAGGCGGCGCACACTGCTTCCCTGGCTGGAACACTCTGAGGCTGACTCTATCAATGTCCAGCCTGATATCTGAGGTGATGGTGATGGAAGGGAACAGAACGGAAGCGTGGTCGAGAGTTTCTTTGCATCGCTCCTAGATCAGAATTATAGAAGGGCCTTTTGCATCTTGGCCATGAACCCCTTGAGCTGGAAATGCTGACCTGCAAAGGGCATCACATCCGTTATTTTTACACTCTCATTTCCCGGAAATGTCAAGTGTCCTCCTGTCTTCCTTGTAGTAGTCTTTCAGAGTAATGGCATGGTATTTCTATAAGTCTTTTGTGGCAGCAAAGGAATGTCCTTAGCATCATCTCTGAGTGTAATGTAATGAAGATGTAAAAAAAAAAAAAAAAAACCCGGAAAGATTTCTTATGAGAGATGGGAGGAGTTATTTGTTAATTTAAATATGTTTGCATTTAAAGTGGTAAGATGTTGCAGTTCCTCAATAATCCTACAGGTCAACTGTTTACATGTTGACCGACAGCACAGCATCCTATGAGGTAGGATTTGCTAAACTCGTTTAAAATTGTAATCAATTCTATTGAATCCTAATGAATGAGGATATTTATAAAATCATATTGCTTACAGATGTGATATCAAATTGATTGTTCCCTGGTGATTCCGATCCCTATTTTTTAGTTTTAGCATTGTGAGTTACTGACAAAGGGAGATTTGCTGTTATTATTCTGGTATATTAATCAGAACATTAATATTAAACATAATGAATATTCATAACATCCTATTAGGGCTGGGCGTTATTAGGAAAAAGTTTTTAAAAAAAATCTTTATAGGTGACTAGATTATTCGATTATCAGAGTTGGTATTAAAAATTCACCACCTGTAACAAATATTGCAAACCCTTAGGGGTTTGCAATACTAGTATAGAAAACCCTTAGGGTTTTGCAATACTAGTATAGAAAACCCTTAGGGGTTTGTAGTACTGCAAACCCTTAGGGGTTTGCAATGCTACAGTAGAAATTCCTTTATTTTATTCCTTTATTTTCTGTCAGTTTTTTCACGCCAGATGCAATCGTTTTGTTTTATCTGTGGTTGGGACCGGCATTACGAGTGCACTGACATGTGCATCACTGTCGAGGATTCTACCACTCAAGCACAAATAGCGCAAACAATGGTTCTGTTAAAGAAGGGATATAAATAAATAAATAAAAAAACATTGTTTGCACTGTTTGTTGTAGATGGTGCTGTATGTATTTATATATGCTGTAACTCTGACAGTTATCAAGGAGAATGTTTTTTAGAACCTGAAACGCTACTGCAACCGAGAAGTCATATTGGAGTATTCATCTCGAGTTCCTTCCCCTTTTATGGGGAAAATCAACATGACTGCACACAGGTTCAGAAATGAACAAACTAAAACTTCTATCCTAAATTAATAATAATGTGTGTATATTATTATTAATTTAGGATAGAAGTTTTAGTTTGTTCATTTCTGAACAATGTCAGCATTAGCTTCCATTTGTTTAAGCTAAAACACTGACCATATAGTTTGAGAGGTATCACTCACGCGAGTTAGCTGCCTAGCTTGTTATGAGCATCATATGAATGTGGCAGCGGCTGTTTTCTCACTCTCTGTTCTTGGGTTGTATCCCAAATAACATAAAATAGAAAGCTGGTGCACTGTATAGGGAATAAATTCATGTAAGGATAATTAGGATGTAATGGACCATTATATTTTACATAAACTGTCCATCATGGTTCTGCCCACTTTGGCACGGCAAAAGAGACGTTACTTACCGGATGCTGGTGCCAATTCCGACCTTTAAAAACGGTTACTTTCAGCAAGAAAACACATCTGATAACATTGTCATCTTAAACCTGACTTTTTCTCCTCAGTAACTGCTTCTAAATTGTTTCTAAATGCCTCTGAACCATCCATGTTGACATGAGCCACAGCGCTGTCTAGCTTCTAACACAAAGCTGAATCTTAAATCCTTCTCTAACCCCTGATCAAGGGCACTACTTATGTGAAATAAGTGAATTTATTCTCTATATAGTGCACCCACATTCTTTTTTTTAATGCAATTTGGGATTCAACCCCAGAACAGTTGCTTAGAACAGTATTAGTTAAGGTTACCTTTTTGTAGCTTAAAGGACGCTATATTCCCTAACAATGTCTCATTTGAAACAGAAGCACTGAATGAGCTAACGCTAACAAGCATCAGATCCAGGAGGAATCAACTATTTGTACACTTGTCTGAGGTAAAAACCTCATGATAACAAGTAAAACTTCTTCAAATTAATGTTATTACCTTCTTCATTCATTTTTACATCCCTGTTTCTCTTTTGAATAAGCTACAAAGCCCACCACAGCTTTCTGCATATTAAAATAGATCAGTTTCCAGGTTTCTCTTTTATCTGTGTTAAAAAGCATCAGGAAATCCAGGAGGTCATCAGGTAATCTTTGTGTTAATCTTTCGCTCTAAAATACAGCTCGAATTTAATTATCAAGGAAAATACATATAAGCCTAATGACGGTTAAGGGTTTGTTTCTGCCATCCGGCATTGTGACTGTTGTATGATGGTAATCATGTGCATGCAAAAAGTCTGTCTGAAACTTTTTGTTATATGCATAATGATATTTGCGTGCTTACATATTTTTGATATCCATTATGCGGTTTGTGCAGTTTAAAAACTGTAGGTCTGTTTTCGTGCTGAATGTTGTGTTATTTCCCATGATAGTGTATAGTAAAGAGATTCTCCATGTAAGCAATTTCAGAATTCTACTCCAGGGAATCAGTATGAGGGCCGTGGAGTTTGCTAGTGGTGTATGTTGGATTAATTTGAGTGTTTAGTTTGTTTAAACCATGATTGCACATGTTCACATATTCAGTACATATTAGATATTAAATTTTGTCCGCCAATGAAACGCATTTAAATTTCCCCCCCAATACGAAGATTAAAAACCAACCTGCCAATATATATGGGAATAATCTTGTAGCTGAGAAGAAAGCTGGAAATATTAATCCAAGTTTGGAAGGACAGTTGAACAAGTTTATGTACAACATAATGCTACATTTGACTTGCCTCATATGAGAGAATTCGATGTTAGGAATGACATCTTTTTCCACCAGGGCACATGTGACTGATCATAAAAATGGGCGCCCTGAATGTTTGTCTAACAATCATGAGCGATGTCCAGCGAGATGTATAGTCAGGAAGCGGCTTGCACGTGGCGTCACATCCTCTGCGCTACATGGAGAGAACTGTTACTGGAGGTCAGGAAGTGTCTTTCTGCATAGGGAGCACTATAACTAGCTCTCAATGCATATGTTTGTGGTTGCTCGGATCAATTAAACAGAGAATCCACAAGATGCTTGTCATAACAGGAGGATGGGGGGTTTTAATGCTTGTGATGGCTATAGATGATGCTTGTGTTTGTCCAAAGACCACTTTGTTAAATGTAATATCTTATCTGGTTATGTTTGTGTGGATAGAAACTGTATTTCACATAGTTCATCTGGATGGTCATCTGTATGAATCACTTTGATTGACTGCTAAACTGGCCAGTATGAGAAGAAGGGCAGGGATAAACCACACACCTTTTGGGCGCAGTGCCCATGACGATGTTTTTACATATAGGGATGGGGAATCACCAGGGACGAGTTGATACAATGTTCTCACGATACCTAGGTGCCGATTTTATTTGAATTGAAATTCTATACGTTTATTCTATTTAATTATACTTGTATTTTATATTCAAGTTCGATTTTATAAATATCCATTACATTTTTAAGATTTTTTTTTTTTTTTTTTACAATTCTAAACAAGTTTGTCAAGTAATTTCCAACTACCACACAGGATGCTTTGCTCCACCTGTAGGATTATAGAGGGACAGCAAGATTTTAGAAAAGGGATGTTGTGCATCATAATAGTCACATGATTGCAAATTACCTACATATTAGATATAAAAAGCAAATATGGCTGTATGTCAATTGACCGAAAACATCTATACTGGCATATTTGCGTTGCTGTGAAGTTGAGTTTTCTTTGGCTTTTCCTGGTTGGAGGTTGGGAATTGCCAGTCCTGACCCCAAGCTGAACACTGCTTTAGCTGTGTAGTGCAGTCTCATTATTTGACGAGAAGAGCCAGAGCGGAAAGAAATGATTGATGCGTTGGCATTTTATATCTTGAAAGACTCATTTACTCTTTCCGGAAAGAGCGTTCATTTAGTTGTGTGAAAACAGCAGCAGCACCATCCGTAGCGAACAACATGATGGGGAAAGAGTTGATTTAAGTTTGTTTTGAAAGCAATTTACACAAATTTTTTCTAATAAATAAGGAAAAAAAGCTTGGAATGTAATTGCATCATTTTTCAATCATTATATAAGAATAACAACAAAAAACAAGGATTTATTAATTATTTTCAGCAGTATTTCCCAGCCCTAGTTAATAAACACCTCATCAGGATGCAGTCTATTTACAGCACTGGATTTTTAAAAATATACTCATGGACTAAAAAAGTGTAATAAAGGCACAAAATTTATTTTTATTAAATAAATAAAGTTGGCGGCACGGTGGCGTAGTGGTCAGACCTGTGGCCTCACACCTCCAGGATCGAGAGTTCAATACCTACAGTACCTTTGGTCTGTGTGTGTGTGTAGAGTTTGCTTGTTCTCCCTGTGCTTGGTGGGTTTCATTTGGTAATGCGGTGTCCTCCCACAGTTGAAAGATATGCAGATTAGACTAATTGGCATTTTCCAAATTGCTTGTAGTGTGCGAGTATGCCTGTGCATGCGCCCTGCAATAGACTGGCACCCATCTAGCATGTATCTTGCTCTGTGCCCCACATCCACTTGATTAAGCTTCAGGCCTCCCGTGATCCTGTACATCTGTGTCACCATCAGCACCAGAAATATAAAATTCAGATGGCGTTGACAATGACGTAGAGTCAACCCTGGTCCACCTTATACGGCCTCCTTGCAGTCCAGCAAGTCAAGCCAAACATCATTGAATGAATCGTCCGATGACTTCTGTCCTCGTCTTGCCGTTGTCACTCTTGGCCTTCCGGACCTAGTGCGATCAGCAGTGGAACCAATTCTTATAATCTCTTCCATAGCCTGGAAAATGATATTCCTGGCAACTCCAAACCGTCTGGCGATGTCTGCTTGCATTGCACCAAGTTGAAGCATTCCGATGACCCGCTTTCTGTAACGGGGTGTAAGAGTGAGAAGACCAAATGCACAATCGGAATGTTTTCTTTACTTTTGATACCAAGACACATCAGCTGGACATAATCACATGCAACCCCCTAAGATGTGAGTTCACGATAAAGTAACACACACAAGTACTGAGCATGACGGTAACTTTATCTTACCTGTATGTAACCAGTCAAACACGGTTATGAATTTAATGTCAGCGTTTTTGTAACCGTACAAATTTTTTTGTGTGTGTGGATATAAAAAGAATTTTCACAAATACCTCATAATGAGCTTTAAAAACATTACTGCATATGTGTAATAACTTGTGAAAAGATTTAACAATATTATGATTGTGATTTCAATACTGGTCAAAAGAAAACATAGTTTTTTTTATACAAGTGCATCATCGCACACCTAGTTAGGATATTATCATCTTGGCCTTATGATGCTTTTTACCCTGTTGTAGCTGTTTAAAATCCAATTTGATAGAATGTAATATGCTCCATCTCCTAATCATCAGTTACAGCAAATTGAAGGAATCTGTTTCTAATTCTTTGTGATCTATCCTCATCGGTGTATACATTAAAGAACGCCTGATTAATATCTATGCTACGTTTTATTTTAATGTACTCTCATGAAGCTAGCAGGCAGCACAGGTGGCTCATGTGTTGAATGTATTAGCAGTTTAACTTTAGGGATGGCAAATCCACTACACAACGTATCCATGGAAAAAGATTAGCTGATATCCAGGTTTGGAAGGCAACTCTAATAACTCTAATAAGGTACACCAGGGGGCACAAGAGAGCCACATCATCGGATAACCGAACGTCTCCCGAACCTGCTTTTCATCATACAGTGAGTGATATGAATGATCCTTGTCAGACTCGTCCGTCCTCCCCCTTATCCTCCATTCATTATGCCATCCTTCTGTTCCCCAGAGCAGCTCCGCTCGACTCCCCTCATTGAAGTGCGGATTAGTGGGAGGACAGGAAACGATTTGTCTCTGGTGGGGGGTGGTGATACAGGGAACACCACTGGTTTGCATGAACCTGCTTCTGCGTGTAAACAGTTTCAGGGGTTACAGAGGATAATTGCGTCTCTGTTTAGTACCAGGAACTTTCTCTGGTCCTGTTCCGGTAAAGATGCCTCTAGTATATACACACTGCTTCGGTTTACAGACGGTAATAAAGACATGACTGAGAGAAAATGAGGGAGAATCTTTTTTTTTATTTATTTTTTTTATCATCCATACTTTACCCTTTTTATTCTCATGTCCTCATGAGGGAAGAAGCGTCCTTAGGCTATGTTTGACTTCTTTTTTTAAAAGTTTTTAAACTCTATGATTTAGAAAATGCTATTTGTACAACATAAAATCTCAACACTTTTTTGGAAACTTTTAAATTTGATACAAGCTACACGTATATCTGGTTTTAAGTCAGATTTTCGGACATCCGTCTGATGTGTCAAATTGGCTGTGGGTCGTATTAGATGGCTGAAGGCTGTATTGATGTATTTATCAGATTTTTTTGATCCTGCAAAAACATCAAACTAATTAGCCATGAAAATAAAAAGTTCATTACCAGCGAATAAGCTGCCCTGCCAGTGCACTCATGCCAGCGGCCAATGTTTTTGAGTGTTTTATTGGTGATTTGGTACACCCTGGTAATTATTTGTTCTCTTTCTGTGACTTGCCTAACAACGAACAAAACACCACGCACAAACAAAAGTCATACCTTCTCATATTTCATCAGCCTTTCCTTTGAGGCGGCAGAATATTCCTCATCGCTGTTGCTGCATGTAGCTCTAACGGCTGTTCAGGGATTGCGCAACCTTGGATAATATTTGCCGTCTGCACTCTTTCTAAAATAATTAGCATTAAATGCAAGTCCACCATTGTCGTAAATGGGGGAAAAACAGACCCAAAATCGTATCGTATAAAAATACGATTATTTGGTGTTTTGCGTCATTTCGTGTGAAACATGGGAACAGAATTTGATTTCGATTAGAGAAATCATCAGCAAGAGACTGATTCACCAACAAGCCCAGGTCTGGCTCTGAACCGTCCTCAAAACAGGTCTTGACTCAGAAGCTTTTTATTTAAAATCATGAAATCATTACCTGTACATATATTTTTATTTAAAGTATCAGGTGTCGAGGTACAGTGTTAAGTTTTTATTAGGGAAGGGTAGTGTTGTGGAATGTGTATTCCTGTAATTATGTGTTTACATAATGTAATGAGCACCATTGTGTAGTGTCCCGGGTTGAGCCCGCGCACGCTGTGTTATGTAGTCTGAGATTCAATAAAACATAGGCTTTGTGAAGCACCCGCGGGGGAACACGACTGAACAGAGTTCTACCCCGAGGTCATCGTGATTCTGGTGTCTGTTTGACTCAACGGCTCTCCTATTCACGTATCACCACACATTTATATATGTTTATATTTGAAGTGGTAAAAGGATGCCGGTCCTCTATAATCCTGCATGTTATGCGCTCTAAACTAATCACACGCCACAGCGTCCTATGTGGTAGAAGAAAATTATTTAAAATTAAGTCCACTAAGTGCCCGACTTGAGAACATTCGAGTTACGAATGTCCACAGATACGAACGGACCGCGAATGTACGTACATTGATGGATGCAAACAAATCGCAGAAGTAGCTCACGTGTATTGTGCAAAAAAATAGACGCTGCAGTGCACCAAATACTAATATTTACAATTATATGCAATATTGTCAGTGTGTAAGTGAATGTATAAAATGTCTAAAGTCTGGTATATCGTATGTGTCTGTTGGGGTGCGGGAGAAATGAGTTGACACAGAAGAAACGGAAGCACGAAGATATAAACGGCAAATTTTTTATTTTATTTTATTTTTTTTATGTTTTTGCTAGGTTTCTCGCCTACTATGCGGAATACCCGGGTTTGATTCCCGGCCAATAACCAAACCCCAGCTACGGGATGCAGTGCCCTAGCCCGGATAAAATGGGAAGGTTGTGTCAGGAAGGGCATCCAGTGCCATAAAACCTGTGGCAAGCTGTTGTGCGGATCAGTTGGTCCGCTGTGGCCACCCCTTAACGGGAGCAACCGAAAGACTAACAACAACACTGTATTAGTGTCAAAGGTGTACAAGACTCACTTTGTCGGACTTGTGAATGAATCGGACTTACGAACGTGCTTCTGGAGCGGAACTCGTTTGTAAGTCAGGGACTTATTGTATGTTTAGAATTGTAACAAAATCTTACTCACCCCCTCTCTCCCTCATCGTCATACAGATACTTACAGAATCGCAATACAAATCGACTCGGCACCTAGGTATCATGATATCGTCTTGGGAGATCCCTGGATATTCCTATTCATTATTTTTATTTATTTATTGACTTATTTTTTGAATCTCATTTCAGTAAGTGATGCAACACTAAATTGGACATTAATTTGTTCTCTTTTGAAGTCAACTACAAATTCAATCCCCCAGACGCCTAATATTGGGCTCACTGTAATTATATATGTACACCCAGGTCCAAATTCTATGTAATCAGTTTCATAAAGGTGTTGATGTTTGGATTAAATCCATTCATTTAAAAATGTCAAACTGGTTGAAGACTCATTAAAAAGTTGTAGTCGCTCCTTTAGCCCTCCCTTGAGAGCCACTGCGTTAGCTTTGGTGTTGTTTTTACTGGGTTAAGATTGGAGAACTGGGGTAGGAATAAATGCTTGTCAGTGTTAAGTGTGTGTTGGCTCTAACTCTAACAAAGTCCCTGCATGATGCAATTCAGGTGAGTAAAGCGCGCAGGTTGACGAGTCTGTTTCCGGGAGGAATGAGCCTTCATCGACTCATCAATAAAACCCTGCAGTATTAGAGTAGTGGGAAATCTGAGAGCACCTCAGATGCCGAGCCAAGTTATGACTGGAAAGGAAAACATAAAGCTGTTAGAAGTGGATCCTTGTGGTGCAACAGATCACAAAACTCCCAGTTCGGATCATATAAGGGATTTTTGTTTGTTTGTGTCGAATCATTTTTTAGATTAGCAAAAAAAAAAATTAACTTGTTATTTTGCTTTACATTTATTAATTATAGAACTTAAAGGACATTTAAGGCAAATTTATCAGGATTAGAATGCAGTTTTATTACAGCTATATGCTGCAGATATGTTGTGTTACAACAGAGATTCATTAAGTACTAGTTGGTGGTCTCCCAAAAATGGGTTGCATCAGGAAGGGCGTCCGGTGTGAAATCTGTGCCAATCTGTTGTGCCGATTGATGGTCCGCTGTGGCGACCCCTTGATGGGAGCAGCTGAATGATTAACACCTACAACAACATATGCTAGCACGATATTAGCATGAAAGTTTTCGAAGTGAAATTAGATGAACATTAGGGTTACATATCATTCTCTTAACTAAGAGTTAAGTTGGGTAAAAACTACAATATCAAATATTTTGTGCCATCTGAACTGCAAGTCCGCCCTTTTTTGGTATACAAATTAATAAATACATGAGCTACGGAGAAATATTATGCAAAACGATTTCAGAATTCTGTCAGGTAAATAATTGTTGTTGGTTTTTCGGCTGCTCCCAGCAAAGCGTCGCCTCAGCGGACCATCCGGTTTGCACATACAAACTTGGTACAGGTTTTACGCTGGATGCCGTTCCAGACGCAACCCTCCCATTTTTTTTTATCCGGGCTTGGGACCGGCTGTGGCTGGGGTCCTACCACTGAGCCACTAGTGCCCTTATTTTCTTAACAGTAATTACTCGATTCGTGGTTAATCTTTAAAATATGAAATGATCAAATGTTAATAGTGCCTTAAACTGAAAATCAACTTTATTTGAATTTGGACATGACCAAAGATCACATGTTAATGATGAAAGTCACTATGCCAATTGCTCAGGGTGGATTTTTGTTTTTAAGCACACCCACTTTCACTATTACATGTGCACAGTCTCTGTCAGACAAAGTATAGACCAGACTGTAATTACGACACAATGGCTGCTGGCATAAACGGAGTTAGATGAGCGAGGGTGCGCTGACTCTCGGTTGTGGACAATGAAGAGACCTCGGACAACCAACCGTGCAGGTACTGTATCAGTAAGAGAGATAAGTTTGTTACTGGTATTATTAGTATGTGTCTAATAGCTTTCTGCCGTTAACATTGCCTAAAGAGACCAGTGGAACGAGTGAAAGTGAGGGGAAGTTAAATGTTCTGTTTTTTAGAACATATAGGAATGAGGAATTTAATCTTAATGGCTTCTATTGATTAGTAGGTAAGATAACACACAACTGCATGCCAGTTTCCATGATGTACGAGAGACTCTGCTCTCAAACGAAGCATACACTGATTTTCTAACTAATTTCCCCACAGATTAATAATTCAGTTATAATCATTGCATCTTGTTCTGGATAAAGTGATCAATTTAATACCGAGTCCCTATAAACAGGCATGCAGGAATGTATTTTTGTTATCCAGACACTAATTTATAGACATGAGTAACTTTATTACTTTCAATTAAATGGTCATTCTGTTTGCATTGACATTATGTCTATAAAATAAAGCATGAAGAATCCGAGCGATCTATTTCTGTCCGTGCATCGGGAAGTCTGCAACTGAAACTTGCTGATCCGCACTTATTTCTCCTTCTTTCTCACATGACCGGCATCTTTCAGTTGAGTCATGGCAGTAAGGGGAACAGTATTATAATGCTGAGCACTCAGAATGCAAAGCTTCCCCTTAGCTACCAGTTTTTTTAAATTGTGTCCTTTGTTCCTGGTGAAGATGATGGAGAACTTTTTAAACAAGCAGATGCAGATCCGACAGCAATTATAGCTTACTGTTTTCCTCACTTGTCCAGTCTTGGCATTAAGGCAGCAGCATATGGTCGATTTGGTAGATGAATCAAGCAAATGTTAGGTTAGTTGCTGGACCGACTTGGATGTAAATCGGTGTGTTTACAGAACACCATATTTTAACTTTTTATACCAGCCAGTTCCTCATTTAAATTCGACATTTTTTGACTAACTAAGCAAATGCATGCAAGTTGCCACCTTTTACTAAAAATCTCAAGTGAGTATCATTTGTTGGTTTTGCAGATTCGTGTTCTTGTAGTAAAAACTACCTTAATTTTTTTCCATACAATCCACTGCTACACTAATGCACTTATCTCATCGTTTCACATTACCATCAAGGGAGAAATTGTTCTCACTACTCCAAAGCCATGATCAGACTGCCTGCTTCACGTCTATAACGCTGGCCTCCCAGGAACTCCTTTAATGGCCCAAACATGTGGAAATCACTTGGAGCAAGATTAGGACTGTATGAGTGAAGTGGTAGTAACTCGCAGCAGAGTTCCTGTAATCTGCAAGTAGTGTTTGCGAATGTTGGCATCAAGTTGTCTGTTAATTTTCAAGAATCAGGCGTTCTAATCGCTGAATGTTCACAGGTTCACAATTTTTTAAAAATTTTTTATTAATGCCTGATTGTCTAAAGCAGTTATATTTGTGAATGCTTTGAAATGTTGAATACTAATAGTATTTACGAAATATTGAAATGCTGTCCGTTGGTTATTGTTTAAATGTGATGTCAAGTACAAAGTGATAATCTTTCTGTTCCAGCAGTACAATCCAGTGTTTCTCATACACTCGTTTATTTGTGGCCACAGTATCATCACCGACCTCCACATATTATCATTTATTTTTATTTAAAATGGGTACAGTTTTATTTAATTTGGTACAGAGCATCGATTCACTCGTGTTCTCTCTCACACACACACACATGCGGACTTTCTTTCCTCGTCCCTCCACACGCATACATCTGCTGTGCACATGAAGCGCTCCTGAAACGTCTGTGAACACATGCCATTTTGTGCGGCTGAATGTTCAGTTTACTAAGACTGTTTTTAGAACAACAGCGATGAGTTTTGTGACGGAGCTCCATTTGAAAATAAAGATGGCGGGAGGGGAAGTGTATTGTAATCAGGCTGACTCAATCCGGTGTTCACGAGAGGAAATGCGGAGACCCGACTTTCAAGCAAGTTATTAGCATATTAGGAGCCTGGCTAGTCATCACAGCTAAGCTAATGATGGTTTACAGCTGTGCTGTCGGTTACCATAAACAAACCTTATCTGTAAATACATTCGCAACGGAAATGTATTGATTAATCTTTCATCACTAAAATCTCCAGTGTCGACCTAATTTGGTTTCAGGGTTCACTTTCACGTTCGCTATGTGCCGACTTTCAACATTCGGCCATCTGTCTTGGACGCAATTTCTGGTTTATTCCCTGTAGGCCAAAGTCTGACCACGGTCGCTATTCTTCATCCAAGATGGATGAGGACGCTACGCTACAGTCATGCCCGGAGGAGGTTTCTCTCGGTTCGACCTTGACCTGGCACCATCTTCACCTCTGTTCTCAGCAGAAACCCAAAACGTGTCTGGGTCAGTCTCCGCCAGCTGACAGGCGACGCCTCTACCAGGTTTCAAACCAGCTATGGCGGCCAATACTGAAACATATTGAATCCAGACGAAATCTTGCATCCAAATGTGGATTGATTGTACGGTGCAAGCACACAGTCCTGAGGCTCTAATGATGTAGCGCGAGAGAGCAGGACCAAACGGTCGTCCCCGTGCCTCCTGTGGCGACTCCAGCCTGGTTCTGTGTGCCTCTAATTATCCAGAACATGCTTGTATTGGCAAAGAATATGTTGAACTTTGGTGATTTTTAGTAAAATAGCTAGATGTAAAACAAATGCTGGCATTTTACACTTCGGGTAGCAAATCCCGAGAAGACACCTCTGTTTCTCAAGATCCTGACTAAACAGAATGGGTTTGCATTTGCAAGCATTTCTAAGTGAAAAATCAATAAAGGAAATATTGGATGGTGCTTATCCTTATGGCAGTTGGAAGCCAGGCATGAGGAGAGGCTCATCCGGGGGTCCATTAAGCTGAGAATGTGAACATGTGGGACTCCTCATTAGTGCCCCTGATGATGTGGGATGTTCAGCTGTTATGAGAGAAGAGCTCGGGTAAGTGGCTTTGGGTGCTCTTTCCCATTATATACCCCGGTGCATAACTAGTTGGCCTCCTTAGTCAAATTGATGAGCACTGAATGGCATCATGACCATGCATCCATTTAGCAAACCGAAAGAGGCTCACCACTTTCGGCTGTGCACTTCAGTGCCTCAGGGTTTCCTGACTTGTGTCACTGGATAGTTTTTTGCAATTTGATCACCTCAGACAGTCATACGTTTTGCAAGACATGTAGCTTGTTCTTTCTGAATCGAGACTGTAGCAAAATATATTTATATCTAAAAAAAAAAAAAGCTTTTGGACATCCCTTTGAAGAATATATGGAGCAAGTGCATAGAAATCAAACTAAACCTGGTATGCTTTTTCTGAAAGGCATGGTATACAGTATCTTCAAGATTAAATTGGGAATAGGGACACGTGAATGGTTTGCTCCTCCTCCGCCGTACCGAGCATGTCACAGCTTTTTGGTTGCACTTTGGAGGGTTAGTGGAAACTGGGTCAGAATGCAATTTGAAGCTTTAAGAGGAAAATCCATGGTGGCGTTTGCCTGCAGGAAAAAAGTTGCTCTGCTTTCTCCATGGAGAACCATAGCTTCGTTGGCACAAAGCAGGTTTTTTCCACTAATCATCTGTAGGTGGCATTAGGGGTGTGGTGAATCATGCATGTTAGTATATTTCGATGCAGAAATTAATAAAATCAAGCTTCGATTATTTGTCATGTATACCTTACAACACACTGAAATAGTTTTCTTTCCCCTACATATCCCAGGTAGGAAGCTGGTGTCAGGACGCAAGGTCACGGCCAAAGGGCTCTACATTGGCGGCTTGGCAGTGCTTGAACTCCCGCCTTTCTGATCAGTAACCCAGAGCCGGGACTTGAACTACAGTACATACCATCAGATTAGTGGTGTAGAGTTTAACCATTTGAGCCATCATACTACACCAACTACTTACTATTAGGCAAAAAGAGGTGCTGCAATGCTGCTAGTAATAAACTCGTACTGATTTTTATTTACGTTTAAAGGTGAAATAGTCAATATTTTATATTCCTTATATTATTCCAAATAATGAGAAGAATGATGTCGAAAGGATAAAATAAAGCAATTGTCTCAAAAGAATTGTGTTAAGTAACATTTGGAATGTTATGGTAACTCTAGTTGAACCATAAATTTTAGGGTTGGAGTTTTCGGCATGTTTAATGAGCAAGTCAAATCTTATCCCGTTCCACCCATTTAACCATTAACCAACTATTTTTTGACAAATCTTACTTAACACACCTTTATGATATTTACTTACAAACGCTAAATGCTCAGAATTTGACTAATTCCTTAAAAATAAAAACCTCTTCCATTTTCACCAATCAATAACATGAGTTAAACAGCATTTGAATGCCTATTTACATACTTTTAGTGTTTTTTAATACGTGAAAACACGTAAGAAACATAGCTGCTTTGTAAACGGCTGCTTACATCGTGAACATAAGTACCCGATACAGTTCCGTTTGTCGATGCATCTTTAGACAGTATATTAACCTTTGTTAGTTTAGTTGTGTGTGATCATGTGATGTCTGAAGTGTAATTGTTTAGGCGGATTTGGCCGGTTCTACAGCACGTAGATACAGAGACATAGCTGACATACCTGAGGCCGTGTCGTCACCCAGCTCAGCTGTTGCACAAGTGACGGTTACAAATGAAAGAGCGTCCAGAGGGATGGTTTCTCAGACCGTGGGTCTAAAATTCCTGAACTCATTATAAGACAGAGGAAATTGGTGTTGGGGATAAAATGAAGTCTACAAATAAATAAAAAAATCTTCAGTTTGAAAGTTTTTGGCTGTATGTGACTTTTCCTGCTTTGTGATTTCTAGTGAATGTATAGAGTGGGATATCAGTAGTGTTATTAATAAATCCCGCCTGTTTTTGTTGGCACTAAACTATGCATCGATCCAGCTGTGCATCATTCAATCCACATATTCCACCTAAAGCATTCATGGGAATTTGACAAAACCTTTCCGGAACCTTTATTAGGATGCATAGAGGTTTGTCAACTACTTCATTTTTTGAAGTTCAGTGGGGAGGCGACACGTCTTGGATTTTGTGTCTGTTAAATACGTATTGGTGTTTTATAGTAATAAGGATACATAATAAAAAATAATGCTACATTACATCCTGTAATCTTTCATATTAAACACCACTCGGATGTCTGTGTGATTCTAGGAGAGCTACTGCAGGATGAGTTAGCAGGTAAGCAAGAAGAGCTGTGCATTAGGATCTGTTTGGCACAACACCCCTAGTTCCCTCCCTCGTGGTCGTATTTATTAATAAGGCATGAATATAAGGTCCTTCAAGTTAACGGCGTCACTCTTCCACAGTGGACTTTCTCATCTGGCTCTATTGTCTAAGCGTATCATTGTTCTGTGCTTCCTCTGTAACGTCCCTGTGTGTTTGCAGTCTGGTTATTCAGAAGGTATTTAAGGCCAGATTGTTTATGTATTACCGCGAAGCTAAAAATACTTTGGCCGCATTGTGCTGGTCAAGGCTGCGTGTTCGGCTCGTCGCAGAGCACGGTTTTAGATAAAAAAGGCTTGCGGACAGGATGTTTGCTTGTCATCATGCCATGCCTCAGCAGCCCATCAGTGCTCTAATAGTATAACATCCTCCCTTCTCACCTCCGAGTATGAACTTTATTGGGCTAAATGTGGTTAGGAGATGGAACTGAAAGATTTTTTGGTGTTGCACTGAGGTGCATGAAACCTACGAGATTATTTACACAACCTACTTGTGTAATTGCTATATAATTGTAATATAATTGCTTGTAAATGGAATCATATTTTCCCCTTCGTTGTGGGGATTTCTGTCTGGTCTGCAGAAACGTGCTTTGTGATGGACTAGCTTTGATTTTTAACAAAATACGAGCGTGAGCCAAGAAGCATCCGCTCTCTGGCTGTAGAATTTATTTTAATTACCTTTTAGAAAAAACAAATGCATCATTTTTGACATAATTTCCCAGCTTTCTTAACACACTTTGTCTATCTGTCAACAAGCTTTCGTATTCCCCTTATTAAAAATGTTTTAGGCTGAGTTACGAGCCACGAATGCACTGCTGTCTTCATTTCTTCATCAGAGGGGAAAATTTTGTCATGCTTTCGTTATGATGCCCTTGGATAGCAGTCCACTGCGTTCGTTTATCCTGGACCTTAGACTTAAGCATTTCAATACGCGTCTCACTGTATCGAGCGCTGCTGATTTGTTTTTTCTGATAATGTTCTAATACTGGCCCTTAAGAATCTCAGAAAACTATAACATCAATTTTCCAGCTCTTGGATGACTTAAAATTTTTTTAAGTATCCAATTCCTCTCCGTCACTAGGGGGCTCCACATTAAGGCTACTACGACCACGTCCACGTCCTTTCTTCCGAACCACGTGACATCACCAAACACATCTTTTCGAACTGCTCGCTCACACATCGTTGGGGACGGCGTAACACACTCTGAGGACAGTGCTATCCGCTCCCTTCGCTTGCGTGACCTCACAGACGCCCCTGACTAGCCGTAGAGCTGTAATTAATGTAAGAGTGCCTCCCACCCTACCTCGCTAAGAGAGCTCAGACAATTTTGCTCTCTCTAGGCCCTCGGCTGCGGGGGATTGAACCACCAATCTCCAGATGATCTCTTTACCACTGGACCACTAGAGGGCCCCTACGGCGGATGACTTTTGAACTTTTTCCTGGTCAGCGATTTAGCATATTCCCATTCCGTACTGTTACATTTACAGACTCGTCGTGATGAATCCATGTCTTGTCACTAGTAATGATTCTCGTTCTGGACCAGGTACTCTCTCAGACCATAAAAAAAACATACCGCTGGACGCTGCTCTTCTTTCGTGCAAATCACAAGTGGGACATCCATTTTTGCTTGCTCCATAGTTACAAATGAACTGCTGTAAAACATTCACACCTACCCAACAGTGACTGGGGAGGCAGTAGCCTTGAACAGAAAACGCTGATGAGATGGTGCGGTCAACAGAAGCTTTATTGTTTTTTTTTGTGGATTATTTTTGACTCGCCTTTGTATAAATTATTCAGTTATATCTTCCCCACTTCCCTCCCCTCATGTGATCAAATACTGTGTGTGTGTGTGTGTGTGTGTGTGTGTGTGTGTGTGTGGATGAGCACTACAATTATAAATGACTGAACTGAGAAATGTGTCCTACTCTGTCTACACATAGATAATTTTCCCGACTATAGAATGATCAGGGTGCGGTAAGCCTTCATCCAACAGATGTACTGGGAATGTTCATAAACGTGCATCAAACTTTTCAACCCTTTTATACTTCTGACCTGCAGCGAGACTGCAATCCTGCAAGTTCCAACTGGAAAGCCTGTAGATGCAGGATGTTTTTTTGTCCCCTCATACGGGTTGTTGCAGAGAAAGAGAGAGCTGCGATGTTATCCTGTGTGATCATTCCATAAATGTCTGCTCTTAAAGGATTTTACTCGTTCAAAGCTGGGACCCTCTCTGAAGTGGGTTGCAGGGCTGTCCTGACTTCAAGCCAGCTTAAGATCTGTTGAACGGCCCCGC
>JAQMYG010000039.1:12007129-12026056 GCA_030014215.1 Clariallabes teugelsi
TTTAAACACCCCCCAACCCCCCCCCCCCCCCCCCCCCCCTTCATCAGTCAGTGGAATATGGAACAATACACACGCAGCATAGTTTCCCAGCAGTCTTTACTGGTTAATTTGGTCTGGCTAAAGTCATCACGACTGCGGTTGCAATGTTTATGGGTACAGATGTGAGCTCCTACTCAGTAGTGGAGAATTCAGGGTTCGGTATATGTTAAAAAGTGCTTAAGCTGTGTTGCTCACCATTTCATCATGCAGGGAAGCTCAAATTGCTGCATTTTGCAACGGTTTGTGCCATAGAGATTTACCTGAGTGTAGTGGTATAACATTTATAAAATAGGAAGCCTTGTGCATGGGGTACATCCCATTGAGAGCTGCACTATTAAATATTTGTCGAAGAAGGAGCACAGGCTATAGTGACGTCTAGAGTGGTGCGATTTAATCGATTGTGCAGTTTAAATTGATTCTTTGTTGGTCGATTCAGTTAATTGGATTCTTAGGTCAGTTTTTGCCTGAGAATCAACTTGCACCTTTAAAATGATCTCAGTAAACGCTAACGTGTTATATAGTGTACAATTGATAAGGTCCATCTTTTGAATGGTGCAAATGTTTTAAAGAAAACGATACATCTGTGAAGTTCGATCCTGCCCGAGGCGGCTTGGAGTCCACTGCACTTGTTCCTATGGACGTTCACTAAGTGGAACATCTGATGCTTGAAAATCACTGGATAACTTGTCTCCAGTTTGCAGAAAAGACGCATCTTTATGTCTGTATGAACTGTAAACACAATCGTTTACAAACTCAACGTGCACTTACAGTAACTTGGCTGGGATTCCCCCCATACACTGCTGACCTCGCTCCAAGCCACATGGTTGGGCCATTGAAGGAGTTCCTGGGAGGCCAAGTCTGAAAATTTTCTACATTGATGGGATCCAAGTACTTGCGAAGTGCTGGGATGAGTGCATGAGTGTAGCAGGAGATCATAAAGAAATAAAAATAGTTTTTATTCTCATAACTGTGTTCCTGGTTTGACTTAAACACCCCTTGTAGTAAGGATAGCCAGCAGTAAGCAGTGTGAACATATTTTGAGACACCTTTGTCAGGTAAAGTCACGGTGCATGCTCTTACTGTACAATGTTTTGCTTCTCTACCTTATGCAAGAATGTCTTTCTTAGACAGCAGGGCCCTGGGGTTATCTGATTGTAACAGGGAGTTGGAAATACCTGGCAGGGAGCAAAACAAGACTACTGGAAAAGGTTGGAAATAACCAGAAGGCAGAACGCGTCATTATACACATCAACTCTGCGGACATCTACATCATTTTGAAATGTTCAAATAGAATAATAGTTTACACATCATTAATTTAAAAGAAATCTTGCACAGAGCAGTGCTTGATGTCTTGACTCCCACTAGAGAAAGAGAACGGCTTTATGGACGCAAGCCTCAGCAGGGAGTCGGATTCCTCAGCCTCAGGGGGTAACTAAATCTGAACTTCAAACTGGAAGAGGCATCGTAAAATAAGTGAAAAGTCAAAAAGACACCCATCATCTGCCTACCATGCGGTGTTGACGGGTTTATCCTGGTTGTTTGACGCTATTCCGCATTTCCAGCCTGTGGTGTCACATGGTATCTTATAGATATGAGTCAGTGTTGAAACAGCGAGGATTATCTCACTATGCAAAAGAGCTGATGAAGCCCCCCCGGATGTGTGTTGTAACGCCTCCATGACTGCCTGAAACCTGTTAGTGTGGCAAAATGTGTTAACCCTAATAAAGGGTTAAAATTGAGATCCTCAACAAAGATTTTTTTTAACATACTTCTAGTGGACAAAATACTTAAATACCAATCGCTACAACATACAAATGGTCAGAGAGAAAGACGCCAGATCGAGTTTCAGACTCGTCTTCATAGAAATCGTCTGTGGTTTCGCTGCTTGGGGAGGGGAGAGCTGTGCATGACGAAGTCAGTCAAACATGATTCCGTCACACAGGAAGATGTCTGCATTCCTCAGGAAGCTGATTCATTTGCGTGAAGCGTCAGGTGTACGGATAGGCCTTGTTTATTAAGCTGCATATGAATTGGTTGTTTTAGTAAGTAAATTGTGGAGGCAGTTATGTAATCAATTTGGTATTCATGAAAATCTCATAAATTTGGAGGAAATGTTCATACCCAAGTCTGTAAATTTGCACAAAAGAAGACGAGCTGATGTGTAAACCTCTTTGAACGTTTATTTTTTATTGTATAAATTGAGAGTTATTTGCAGTGTTATTAGACTGACTATATAGTGTGTTGTTTTAGTTGCGTACAAATTCCAGTCATTTTCGATCAATGGCATTTACTCAAGAAATGTAAGTCCATATATTAAAACCAAGGGTTATTCACTGTCTGGCCCGTTGCTTTGGGGGTTGGGGTGTGGGAGTAAACATAGCAAATGTACTTGATGCGTGATGTACTTGGTATGCACAGTAACAGTAATGTACAGTAGATCGCTCCTATAAACCTATAAAATGTCAAACAATTTCCTTTTTACACAAATCCCAGTTATTTCTTATTAATGGCATTGGCTAAAGAAATATAATATATAAAAAAAGGAATACAAGCCAACAGAAGTCCATAAATGAAGACAAAATCATGTATTTGCTTTGGGAGACATTGGTAAAAAATTGCATTTTTCTGCATTATGTACTTGCAAAAAGTCCAAAATCACTTGGATACAGTAGAAGGTTATCTGTACTTTTTTCTTTGTTTTCATGTCAACGGGGCTGTATGATTTGATAAAAAAAAAATAATAAAAAAACATGCATGATAATTATTTTGACACACATTGCGGTTGAAATTAAATCTGTGATATTTAACTATTTAATGTACTATTTCAAACGTATAGGTCTATGATAATAGCAAATAATCTCATTAAGAGGATGTTTAACAATATTTATCAACTTAAAAGAATTGAGAATTCATCATTTTACTCCAGATTTTGGCCCTTCAGGTTCTGTTTCACTCCCTGTTCCAGCTGTGTGAGCTTTGCCTTTTATGGAGTTTTGTGGGTGTCAAACTAAAATCAAACGTTTATGCCCTGGGCATGACACAACAAGTGGATCACCTTTTATCAGCATAAGCATGTGAATCAGTGTTTCTGACACTTTTATCTATTCGAACCGCTGCATGTGCTGCATCACAGGGCTACGTGACAAATTCATCGGAACGTGCTAACTGCTCTCTCCCACAGGGATGTTCTCACAGATTCCCGTGATATGGCTTGTGTCACTGTGATGGGCAGTGGAGAGAGTGTATGCCATCCCTGCTACTTTGAGATCGTGTGTAGGTTAGAAATGAGAAGACATGGGAGACAGGAAAGACTGAAACTAACTAGCTATACCTGCCGCTCCACCGTGCTGCCTTGCTGTATCGAATCATATTAAATCCAATCGTAGCATTACTATGCCTACATTTGTGTTTTATGGCATAGGAATGACAGCATGCCAGTGTATGAAGGATTTACAGAGGTGCTGCTTCAGCTGTCCTGCCCCCAGCAGCTGTGCGAGGGGCTCAGATCAGGAAGGGGATCAATGTCCTCTTTCAGATCAACACTTGCACCCCCCCCCCCCCTCTCCTACATTATACCCCCACACATACAGAGAACATTTGCCGGCCAGTACACTCGCCTGGCACACGTCCTGCCCCGTGTAGGGCAAGTGTTTTACATCAAGTCCTTTTAGCAGGGAATAAAACTTATACGGCTTTGGAAATGCTTAATACATATGCTGGAACGTGTTTTAAGATCTTTGGCGTTTGGTCAGTGCTGCTGATGTCATTCATCCTTCTTTGATCATAAAACAGTCCATTAGTTTGTTTTGTGAGCGTGTTCGTTATCCTCTCCCTGTTAGCTCTTCAATTATTTTCCATTTTAATCCCTCAGAGGTTTTTCTTTCCATACGGTAGGTCCTTTTAAGTTGTCTGGCTGCAGATGGTGTTAATAATTGAGAATCCTGTTCTAGTAAACGTCGGCTAATGTTCTAAGAGCCGGAGATTACAGGAAAACGCATGCTTTAATAAGTGGAAACCTCTTAACATATTCGTAAATCACGATCAACTCACAGGCCATGGATCTATTCTCTGAGCTTATCCTCTCCCATGATCAGGCTTCACGCTTGCTCATGCTCACTTGCTCTCCATTGTGTGTGTGTGTGTGTGTGTACTATGTGTGTGTGTGTGTGTGTGTGTGTGTGTGTGTGTGTGTGTGTGTGTGTGTGTGTGTGTGTGTGTGTGTGTGTGTGTGGTTGGACAAATGTAGACATCTGTCATGGGCGAGCGTCAACCCCCACCAGTCTGTGAAATGCATGCCCTTAT
The DNA here is from genome assembly GCA_030014215.1 of Clariallabes teugelsi. NCBI lineage: Eukaryota > Metazoa > Chordata > Actinopteri > Siluriformes > Clariidae > Clariallabes > Clariallabes teugelsi. Next base: position 12,011,471 of record JAQMYG010000039.1, read on the forward strand.
GCACACTTGTCCTGTAGAGATCCCAAGCAAGACTCTCCCATAAGAGCTTAGGTTCCTTCATGTTTGCACTGGAGCGGTCACTATGTAGACCCTGTAACCATCTCGGTTTAGCTTTCAAGGAACTTTGTTGGAAATTCTGAAGTCTGAGCCCTAACAAAGACCAGCGTGGTGCGCCAGGCTCCGAGCGATCTGTGGATTGGTTTTGGACTTTACTGGGACCATGTACTGGGAGCTCTGGCTGAGTCAGGTGAAGAGGAGAGGACTTCATTATGTGCTTCTCCAAAACAAAGGTGTGGTGAGCACTGGTGTGAGCTTGTTCTTGTAGTGCCGATAGATAATATGCACTTTGTCGTAGACGTATCATTTTTCCTGAAAACGCCGTTAACACGTTCCCAAAAATTTGCTACTTGAAGCTATTTGTGAACTTATTAGGAATTATTGTGAAAATTAAAGTCAGGCTGGAGGGACCTTGGTGCTGTTAAACTGACCGCTTGTTAAGAACTGCATCAGCCTTGACATAATAATTCATTAGTTTTGCTACTATGGCTAGCCAAAAAGCATATATTTGACCTATAAGACGTTTACTAGTACAGTTGAGGAGAAAAAAAAAAAAGAAACGATTCAGCGATTCCTACATTGGCAGCACAGCGTAGTTCTATTTGCTCCTACCACATAGAATTATATAGAATTGCATTCAGACTGTATAGAATTGTAAAAGTCTTAAAGGCCGTCGAATCGCAATATGAATTGTATCAGCACTTGAATATTGTGATGTCGTATCAGGTGATCCCTGGTGATTCCCATCCCTAATTGCTTCTCTACTTTTCTTATGATTCACGTGTTCAGGAACTGTATTTTGTATAATTAGCAATTTATACTGTTTAGAAGGTTTACAATGCTTTTTTTTTCTGTGATTCTTTAAGAGCCGTACCCTTTTTTTTTTCTTCTCTCCACATCTCTATGTTGTCCTTTTATTCTCCTCCCTACACTTGTATTCACCGTGTCTATAGTGACGGGACAGCTGCCTAGACATGCTTTCTGAGTGTGTACAGCCATGTGCCTGCATATGCGCGAGTGGCTGGCAAACAGCTGTGGAGAAAGGAGGAGTAAACCTAGGCATGCTGGAAGGGGTGTGGGCAACCGATTGTGGTGGAGCTTCTACAGTCTTTTTCCAATCATGCATCCTCGACTCCTCCTTCCTTCAGCACCACGTTACATATATAAATCACCGGCCGAGCAAAAAACTTTTTAGTCTCATGTGGCAGCTACGTACCGGAGTTATATGTACAGTGTCTATATGTATAGAAGAGAAGTTCTCAGAGAAGAGCGATGCCCGTGCGCACTTTACCATCTAGCAGCAGCTTCGAGGAAGACAGGAATAAACTGATCGCTGCCCAACAGCAGAGCGTGGATTGGTACGATCTCGCAGGTATACTCTCTTATTCCAGAATAGGTCAGGTTTAGGAACATTCTCAGTGAGCTGTATTTTTATGTAGCTTTGTTTACAGTTATCAGTTACTTTGCGGCACGTGAGAGATTTTTAATTCTATTAGTAGACAGAATAAAATATTTCCTTAATTACGTAACTTTTTATGCATTAAGTAACTCCTCCACCCTTTATTCCATTTATTTTAATCTCTCCCGCATATCTTCACACTCAGTCATTCGTAATCCCTGTTTTCATCTTTGTGACTCAGTCATCTTAAGCCCTTCCCTGAGGGCTTGGTGTTTGACGTCTTCCCTCCTTTCCACACCTTTTTCAATGAGCTTTTTTTTCCCCCCTTACTGACGTCTCTTTTTTTTTTTTTTTTCTTTCTTTCTTGTTTTGCCTTTCTGGGACAGAAGCCCTGCACAGGCCTTTTGGATTGGACTCGTCTGCTCTGACCGAAGCTGTGCGTTGGAGCTCAAAGGAGAACCTGCTGGGTGCCGCCGAGAGTGACCCCAACCTGTTTGTCGCACTTTACGACTTTGTGGCCAGTGGTGACAACACGCTGAGCATCACGAAAGGTACGAGGAATGCCGTCGCCAAGTCAAATTCTCGATCGCATTATTAAATCTTTCGTTTTGATTTCAGATTTATTGTACTAAATGCAATCTCCGGACGAATCTCTGTTCTGTTAATTACACATTAATGCCACCTCCTACCTCGTACCAAGCTGCTGTAAATAGGATTAATGTTTGTAGTGCGAGACAGCGGCCACTGCGGACTCTCCTGGTGAAACGCTAATGCCCGAGCATTTCGTAATCCTCCCAGTTGGCCCCATAGCAGGTGGGTAAACACGGAGTGGCGTAATCAGAGCGAGGGAGTTAATGCTTAGTGGCTGCATTTTAATCTCTCTATATATTGGCTGTGATGTGGCACTGCCTGCCAGAGCCCCGATATTGTCTGGCTGTTCCTGACAAGGAGAAACACGATCTGCTGGATTTGGGTTTTCAAAACGGCCCGCCGGAGCCACATAGTGTAATTTGCTGTTATGGAGCTTGAAAATATGGCATCTTAGTTTAATAGCGAGATGCTCTCAGCTCCATCATCGGTGCTATAAAAGAGGGGAAAATGGATGCAGACGTAGCAGTGGGATTGAGGAGCGATGGTAATGCTTTGTTAGAATGCAAAAAAAGAAGCTTTCTACTACCGCAACCATATGTCTTTAACTCAAACATAAGCGTTGTGTCCTTGCTATAAAAAAAACAAAAAAAAACTAAAGTTTACACTCGGTTTACCTCACTGAGGTTTGGTTTTAACCACTTCCCTAAATCCTCTTATGTCTCAGGAGAGAAGCTCAGGGTGCTGGGCTACAACCAGAATGGCGAGTGGAGTGAGGTCCGCTCTAAGAATGGTCAGGGCTGGGTTCCCAGTAACTACATCACACCGGTGAACAGTCTGGAAAAGCACAGCTGGTATCATGGACCCGTGTCTCGCAGCGCGGCCGAGTATCTACTCAGCAGCCTGATCAACGGCAGCTTCCTCGTGAGAGAGAGCGAGAGCAGCCCGGGCCAGCTCTCCATCTCGCTGCGCTACGAGGGCCGAGTCTACCACTACCGCATCAATACTGCCTCCGATGGCAAGGTGAGACATTTCTGTACTTCTTTTAATGAATTATTCACTTTTTTAGCATAATTTCTATATTCTTGCTACTAGCTTTTAAACAAGGAATGAATTTATTTTTTTACAATTATATCTATTTAATTAATATGATTTCTGTATAAACAGGGCACAGAAATGTTTACTTAAGCTTTCTTTTCTGCAGGTCTTCGTAACTTCTGAAAGCAGGTTCAGCACGTTAGCCGAGCTGGTCCATCATCATTCCACTGTAGCGGACGGTTTGGTGACGACGCTGCACTACCCGGCCCCAAAATGCAACAAGCCCACTGTCTACGGAGTCTCGCCCATCCACGACAAGTGGGAGATGGAGCGTACCGATATCACCATGAAGCACAAGCTAGGAGGAGGCCAGTATGGCGAGGTCTATGTGGGGGTCTGGAAGAAATACAACCTCACTGTTGCTGTCAAAACACTCAAGGTCTGTCTTAAGGCATTTATTTTCATCTCATCTATCCGGGAAAGCATTTAATTCGTAGAGAATATTCACCTTTTTATTTTGTTTGATTTTGTTCGACAGGAAGACACTATGGAAGTGGAGGAATTTCTGAAAGAGGCCGCTGTCATGAAAGAGGTGAAACACCCCAATCTGGTGCAGCTGCTTGGTTAGTATTAATCCCGTCGGCCGTAATTTAATTCGATATATATCGACGATATAATTCAGGCGTACGTTCTCGGACTCAACGGCATTTCTAACCGAATGGACATTTCCCTGCTTGTTTAGGCGTGTGCACACTGGAGCCTCCGTTTTACATAGTGACGGAGTACATGCCTCACGGCAACCTGCTGGACTACCTGCGCGAGTGTGACCGCGAGGAGGTGAACGCTGTCGTGCTGCTCTATATGGCTACTCAGATCTCCTCCGCCATGGAATACCTGGAAAAGAAGAACTTTATTCACAGGTAGTAATCTGACATCACAAAATCATTTGAATAAAATTTAAATAAAGTATTTATTTATTTATTTATTTATTTATTTTTTATATAAGAATATAAAGAAGTTTTCTGGTATGTTGTAGAACTGTCATAGAGCAGGCACTGGCTCGCACGTTTGTTTCTCACAAGCTCTTGTCTAGCACTGTGACTATTAAATTGCAATGTGGACAAATCAACTTCGTTTTCAGGAAGACATATTAATATGTCTTTCGTTCCTTTACGCTGTTTCTCTTTCCGTCTCTCTCAGGGACCTGGCTGCAAGAAACTGTCTAGTAGGGGAGAACCATGTGGTGAAGGTGGCTGATTTTGGCTTGAGTCGGCTGATGACTGGTGACACGTACACGGCTCACGCCGGCGCCAAGTTCCCCATCAAGTGGACCGCACCTGAAAGCCTGGCCTACAACACCTTTTCCATCAAATCAGACGTCTGGGGTCAGTTCTCTTTCCTGCATCCAGACTTTCACACTTTGGGGTAATTTGAGACTAAATGCTGTTTGTTCTGGATTCTCTTTATATTGATTTCTGGTTTCTTCTGGCGCCTGTGCGTGCCCTTTAGCATTCGGAGTACTTCTGTGGGAGATCGCGACGTACGGTATGTCTCCGTACCCCGGTATTGACCTGTCTCAGGTTTATGACCTGCTGGAGAAGGGCTACCGCATGGAGCAGCCAGAAGGCTGTCCACCCAAAGTCTATGAACTCATGAGAGCATGTGAGTGCATTTTCAATTTCAATTTTATTTTTTAGAATTCATGGTGTTTTTACTGTATTTTTTACTTTGACATGTCTTTTGTCGTGTGTTTTTCAGGTTGGCAGTGGAGTCCACTGGATAGACCCTCATTTGCAGAGACCCATCAGGCCTTTGAGACGATGTTTCATGACTCCAGCATATCGGAAGGTACATTTAAAATTATTATTATTATTTACGATTTTTAAATATTTATAGTTCCAAAGGATTCGATTCAATTTATCTGGCGTCTGACAATTAACTGATGATTGTTATATTGCCCATTCTTGTTGTACATTCATATCTTAGAGCGCAATGTCCAAATGGTCATTCACTATTTATTGGTGCAGTTACTTGGATAAATCCTGAGCCTAATGTGAAATAACATAAATATCAGTGTAGATTATTAAAAACAGGGCTGTTAAATTAGAGATTCTAAATCTCATACCATTTAATGAGCGAGGCAAATTAATTAGTCTAAAATGATTTTCAGCTGGAATAAGTCACCAATCAAATGCTCACTTTCTCAACTTTGCAGAAGTGGCAGAGGAATTGTGCAAGACTGCCTCCTGTGGTAAGGGTGGGGTAGTGCATTCATTCAGTCACGATCAGCCCCTCGTGCCCTCGAAGTCACGGCAACAGAAGAAGCACTCGGACAATAAGGAGAACACGGAGGGTCTGGAGAGTCGGCACGAGCCTGGAGCTCACGGTCCTTCAGGTACACCAGCTGATGTCCACTTCACACGTCTCCAGCGCAGACTCAAGAGAATGGGAGTGGTGTTTCTCCTAGACTAAAGGAGATGCACCTCAAATGCAGACACATACATGTCTTGTATAGATACGCACACGCAATATATCAGCAGTATTAGCGAGCACAGATTCTATTTAATTTTCTTTTTTTCTTTTTTTTTTCTTTTGTAAAAAGCTTGTAAATATTTTTCAAGTATACAACTTCAAATGGATATTTAAAATATTAACTATGACAATTATTCATATTATGCTTTATATATACAGTATATATATATTATAGTGATATTAACCTACTGTGTATTCTCTAATAATTCATTTGTTGATTATAATTCTGGATATTTGTTTCTTTGTTAATGTCGATGTGGTGTCATTTAATTGTTGTGTTGTCCCCCTTTGTCGCCCATCACTTAACAAGTAACACACAAGCACCTAACAACCCCATACCCCATAAACACCTCAGCATGTCAACCTTATGTTTTAATTAAATGGAATCTAACCTCATTTGTGCAGCATTATTTATGTATAACATTGTTTAAATTATTTATGTTTTTATTTATTTTTTATTTATTTAAAGCATGTGTTTGTGTTTGCCAAAAGCTCATTAACACAATTATTTTTATTTTAAATAAACATTTCAAATATTTCGTCCTTTACATGATCATCACCATCTACACAGCTTTAGCTTGGCATCATTTTGTCCCCATTTCATCTTTCATCCAGCAGCAGAGCATTTTTACTCCCACAGTAGTGGCTTCCAACAAAACACTACCACTGTTATAATAATAATGTCACCCTGATGCAGTTCCAGATTAGGTTTAGAGTTTTCAAATAAACTGGAACGGTACTTTCTTTCCCCCCACTGCTCAATGTCTTTCAAAAGCAGACTTGAAAGCTTGGAGTTTAGTGATCATAATCCCATTCTCAGCCTGTTTGGTCCCTCTTTTGGTTCCCTATACATCACTTTCACATTATTGCACCATCGCTCCCATTGCCCTAAAACCTGTTAAAGGATTAGAATATGAATAACAAATACAAAGGTACTGCCTTTCATTAAAGTCAAACTAGATCATTTACCAATGTACCCAAGCTTTGTAATTAGAGATAAACACACGGCTCCAGATATGAATAAGTAACTGTCTCTTATGTAATAGAACAAGTATATTTAAGTCAGGATTTGGTCACTTTTGGTTAACCATGCCTTCAAACCAGAAAAACTTGAATGTGCCAGCTTCAGTCAGACAAGCATTCTTTCTTGTTATGGTGAACAATTCACTGCAATTTAGATAGTGTTAGGTTCTTTCAAAGATTTTTTGTTCACTAACTTGTGATATGTTTTCTTGTGTTTGGGCTTTTCAGTCACTCTGCTGGCAGGCGATGGTCGTTCCAGCAGCTCTCCGGCCCTGCCCCGGAAACAGAGAGACAAATCCTCAGGTGGCCTGCTTGATGACCCACTGGATGCCACTTTTAATCGTGACCGCAAAGCTGGCTTCTTCAGCTCCTTTATGAAGAAGAAGTCATCAACAACTGCCTCCAGCTCTCAGCCACAGCATAACCTCCCTGTGACCCCCAGCAGCTCCTTTCGTGAGATGGAGGCACAGCCCCAAAAGAAGTATGAGCCCACAACTGCACTTGATGGTCCCCCTCCTCCATTGCCTCAGAGTGATGGCCTTGGCTTCTCTCCTTCTCATGGTGAAGGAAACCATGTTCAGTCACGGTGTTGTGGAGCCACGTTTGGGCAGAAGCTCTCTGGGTCGAACTCTTCCACAGCTACCCAGGTTGGCAGCAGCAGTAGTTGGGCCGGTCTTGCAGGCTTCTTCACACCACGCCTTATCAAAAAGACCCTGGGGTTGAAAACTGGGAAGTCTTCTGGGACTGACGAAGGAGGTGGGGGAGCCAGGCCCTTTCCTCGTTCAAATTCAACTTCCTCCATGTTAGCTGGGCTGCCAGATTTGGACCGCATGGCACTAACATTACCCAGGAATCGTAGCAAGCCACCACTGGAGCGCACAGTGTCCACCACTTCACAGCCAGAGAATGGTGTCCCGAGACCAACAGATGCTCCTCCGACTAGAAAGTTAGATGAGGGCACAGCCCAGATCCGAGACAGGCCCAAAGCTAAACTACTGCCACGAGCGGTATCTGTGGGCACAGGAGCAGCCAGGGCACCAGGGGTCGGAGGTGAGGCTGAGGCCGATGCTCATACTCAGGTTAGAGTGGGGCAGGATGACAGACCAGCCTGGTCTTCTCCGTCTAAAACAGTAGTTGGCCCACACAATCATAAAGTCCCTGTCCTGATCTCTCCCACGTTGAAGTCCGGCACAGCTGATGCACACCTGGTTGGTGTAGACTCGCAAGGCAACCGATTCAAACTGCTGGCTGACAGTGGAAGTGATAGGCCACGACTTATCAAGCCCAAGTGTGCCCCACCTCCTCCACCCACACTGCGTTCTCTCCAACACAGTTTTAGCACAGATGGTGCCGATGAGGCAATCATCATGGGCCCAGACCTGAATGGGGATGGGGTTAAAAGGTCGGGAAGAGGGTCAGGAAGTGCTCGACCGTGCATCCCGCCGCCTCAAGCACCTCCAACACCTGTTGCTTCTTCTGGTAACACAACAACAAGCAAGATGGCCAACGGTGGCACTAACTCTGGTTCATCAAAGCTGACTCTGAGAAGGACCCGGCAACAGGTCGAACGTATACCACTGGAAAAAGTCAGTAAAGAAGCTTTGCTGGAGTGTGCCGAGTGCCTGAGCCTTGCTCTTCACAACAGTACAGAGTCATGCTCCAGCAGCCAAGTCTTGGATGCTGGTCACCAGTTACTTGACTACTGTTCAGGCTATGTAGACTGCATCCCTCAAACGCGTAACAAGTTTGCCTTCCGTGAGGCTTTGGGGAAGCTGGAGCTCAGCCTCCAGGAACTGCGGGCTTCTTCTACGGGTGGAGGAGGAGGGATAGGAGGGATAGGTGGAAGCGGGACGAGTCCTGCTCTGGACAACTTGCACTCATGCATTAAAGAGATCAGCGATGTGGTGCAAAGGTAGTTGATGGAGTCACATTAAAACCCCACAAACCTAATAAGACTTTTTACAGGTTTTTAAGTATTGTTTTATAAAGGATTGGGGACAGAGGATATTCTCGCAAAAGTACCTCAGTAAAATCACTACAAGTGGTCGCTCCCCCTCGGTCATTGTTTACACTTTAAAAAAACGCCAGTAGGAAACAGAGCTCTAAACTTGTAAATAAGCTTGTTGTCCAAATCAAATCACATACAGTGTCTTTTGCCCAGGTCTGGCTACTTATATTATGTTCAAAAGAGCCTACCTTTCAAATTAATAGAGACTAATCAATACCCATGAACCAGTTGTTTATTTATACAAAGATATTAGAAAGATTATCGTAGTTGTTTCACAGATTACTTCTACTCACCATGGCTGGAGATGTAAACCATAGAAATAGATTAAGCATGTCTTGGTTGAGCTCTGCACACATTGTTCAATATTAGCAGTACTGAGCCCTCGGCACAGAGGACACATCATGCAGTCACGGTCACCTCTGGTTGATTTCGTACACCTATGTATAGACATTTCAGCATTTGATGGAAGATCATGGTTCTCTAGCAGTGTAGGCTAATGCCGTTATCCGTATGTCCACTGTTCTTTGAGGACATAGTGCTATTTCATTGTGGTAAAGGAGTATAAGCAACATACTGAACATGACGTGTCATGTTTTTTTTTTTTTAAGGGACCTTTCAAGTGCTCTTTGATGTCAGGATTTTTAGCTAATGTCAAATTCAATATTCAAGATTCCAGTTATTTGTCTATATAATATGAAATACCGTTTCCCCCCCCCCCCAAAAAACCCCACATTCAAACCAAGCTAATTTTAACAGGGACAATCATAAGATGCATGATAACAATAGCAGATTATTCTAGCTGATAAATATGCATAGCTTGTATTTTTTATTTTTTTTTTGGAGCATTGCTGAAAAGAATTAATGGGTAAAGGATAGGTTTATGTTTAGTAGTTACACCAGGCTCTGATATGTCACAAATCATACATGTCACTGTTTAACTGGTATTCCTATAGATATGTGAATATTGATTATAGGCTATGACGTGGAATGTTTTCAGAGGTTACAGGCAGGTTTGGCACCTCGACCCAGCAGTTGAATGTGCTGAATTAGATGGGCATAGATGGGCATTTGTTTATCTACATGGGACACGGGCACAAGTTTGGACACTGTGTTTTCCCACTGTGACTGTAGACACTTACTGCAGAATAGCGACTTTACTGCAATATTGCTAGATTCAAGTGACACAGCAAACTGCCATTTCTATAGCACATTAATTTGTACTTTTTTTTTTTTTTTTTTTTTACTTCAGAATGTCTTCTAAACTTGAAAATTTTAATTATTTCTTATTAAAAAGCACAGGATTTCTTTCTTTTTTAAAATATAGTGAATAAATAATTGTGCATTATGTCCTACACGAAGCGTTATCTTGAAGACCATCTTTATGTAGCTTTGAGTGGTTGCCTGATCAGAAGGATATCATTCCCTATTGACCTTTTGCATGTGTCGTTACAACGTCTGTCTGTCATGGTGCCGCCTGATCCATCCTGAGTGGCAAAAAGGGACAGTACCAATACAGAACAACAGGCACTGAAGCACTTTTAACAAGAAAACACAATTGATAATGTGATGTCGTCTTAAACTACACTGTTTTTTCTTAGTAACTGCTTCGAAGTTCTTCTGAAATGCCTCTGAACCGCTAAATATCTTCTAACGTAAGGCTCAATCCAAATCCCTCTCTAACCCTTGATCAAGGGCATTACTTGTACATCCTACTCTATGTAGTGCACTAGCTTTTTTTCTTTCTTTTTTTGCTCTATTTGGTATTCGACTTCAGAATAGTAAGTGTAGTTAGAATGCCATATTGGTTAACTGTACCTGCACATCATCATGTGAAGTATAAAGCACAGCATATTCCATCCCGGAGGAATCGCATATTCGTACACACTGTCTGAGGAACTATCAGATTACGATGATAAATCAAATTAAACTGCAAATTAATATCTCTATTACCTTCTTCATACATTTTCACATGCTTGGTTCTCTTTTGAATAAGTTACAAAGCCTACCACAGCATACTGTATATGAAAATAATCAGCAGGACAGAAGCTATCAGTTGCTATAGTAGCTTACTTAACTTTGTTGCAAAGCATCAGCTCATCTGATAAACTTTATTTTTGTCTCTGAAATTCACCTTGAGCGAAAATGCGTAGTATTTAATGCCTAATTGTCGGTTAACGATGTTTCTGCCGTCCTAAGTTGTGATTGACGTCATGGTAGTCACTGCAAAAGGTCAATAGAAAATATCGAAGGGTCTCCATCTGAGCATCTATAACATGAATGTATCCATCTTGTCAAATGTTGCATGATTTCCTACGGCTTGACCAGATTCCAAAACATTAAAAATAGGGTGCAATTTCCTTTTCTTTTATTTAAAGCAATGATGTACTTTTTTTTTTTTTTTTTTAACACTGGATGCCATTTTAAAGCATAGAGGTTGATGGCCTTAAATCATCTATGCGATGTAGTATGGGATTTTTTAAATTGTCCGTATCATTCATCTCGAATTCATTTTGATTCCTTTCAACCAGAATTTCCGAGCATACGTCTATAGAGCAGTTTCGACGCTTGGTGGTTTTCTCTACCATAAGCCGTTTCCACAGTTTATACTGTGCCTTTTTTCGTGGGAGATTTCATAGTCCTGATAGAAACGAAAAATTTCATTTGGAGAATGCAAATGAGAAGCAGTTACTCTTTTCAATAAAGGTAAAATAATGCATCAGTTTCTACAGGATGTCTTACTTCAACAGAATGCTGCAAATGTGCAATGCTTTTGTCAGGTCCGTTTAAATTTTGCTGGTGAGATCAAAATGTTTTGTTCCTTATTCTGAATAAAATGAAAGATAGATAGCTAAAAATGAGATGTTCTTTAAAGAGATATTAAGATTTATTCAAACAGCAGAAAATCTAGTTATTCGAAATTTCAAATGTTTCACAGTTGCATAGCTTTGGGGAAAAGGTTCTGGAAGAAAGAGTTGAAAGATTTACCCTAGTGGGAGTGATTTTCAGGGATTTTTTTTCGTGTGTGTGTGTGATGGGAGATTTTGAAATGGCGAAGTGCTTATGGTTCATTGTCACTGTTAAATTGCTGATTCATGTGTCGAATTGATTTAATTTGCCCATGTAATAATGTGCTGTAGTGCATCATTATGTGTTTCATTAGGGTTTGCCTTTCTGTAATTTGGCTTTTTGTTTAGGTATACACGTATGTTATGTATGTGCCTGTGAAGTGGAGAAGCGGTCTAACAGATTTTCCTGTTCCTGCTCAAAGCCGTCTTACACACAGACACGATTTGCCATACAACAAACAGTACAACAATTAACCCTTTTTCACTCTGTATTTCTATTTTAACACTGTCGTTTAATTTATTTTTTGGTTTTATTTATGTTTTTTTTTTTTTATGATATTGAGTCCTGGAAGTAACATGTTCTTTTGTATGATGAGGTTTCAAATTCTGTTTAAATGTAAAACTTCATTTCTATACCAAAGGCCACCTCTGCAGTCCTTTCAAGTGCAATGACAAATGGAACACTCTTAATTTTAAATATGTGAATTTTAAGAGGGATTTAAAAAGGGCAGAGGTTGACAGAATAACAGTATTTTTCTGTTATGTAAAAAGTATATTTTGTGTGATTCTAATTTAAAGCTCACTTTTAATAGCATATTACTGTGAAGTGCTCCCTCAGTGTTACACTTGATGTAAATAATAATTAAAAAAGGGTTGAAGCTTATGCTGGTGCACTGTTTGTTTCTTATTAAAGCGTTTCTGAAACAATTTGTTCCTCGACGTTGAGACACATCTGGTGGTCCGTTGAAAACCGACGCATACTTGAACACCCTACGTGGTTGAACATTAGTCATCGCCTACTCGGTAAACTTTAAAGTCTAGGTACACATGAGGACAATTGCAGTATTGAATTGCAGAACATTTTAGCAAAAAGTCAATAGGACCTTTTGCATTATTATTTTTTTTATTAATGTTTCCTGGAGAAAATAGCTGGTCAGAAAGCACACCAATTTTAGTACACTAAGGGGAATAAAGTATAATAACCATTTCATTTATGCACCTTGCTTTGTACACTTGTACACAGTCATGTTGGAACTGGGCTTGGCCTTTTACTTCCAGTGAAATGTACTCTTAATCCTTCAGCATACCAGAATATTTTGGGCAATTTCATGCTCCCAACTTTGTGGGAACAGTTTGGGGATGGGCCCTTCCTGTTCCAACATGGAAAAAGTCCATAAAGACATGAATGAGCGAGACATGGACGAGTCCTGACCTCAACCCGACAGAATAACTTTGGGATGAATTGGAGTGGAGACTGCGAGCCAGGCCTTCTCGTCCAACATCAGTGAAAACACTCCTAAACCTTGTGGAAAGCCTTCTCAGAAGAATTGAAGCTGTTATATCTGCAAAGGGTGGGCCAACATCACATTAAACCATATGGATTAAGAATTGGATGTTACAGGGTCGTGGTGTGTCTGAAGCCTACCCCAGGAGACATTGGGCATAAAGAGGGGAACACCCTGGACAGGGGTGCCAATCCATCACAGGGCGCACACACTACAGGCAATTTGGGAACACCAATTAACATAATCTGCATGTCTTTGGGTTGTGAGAGGAAACTGGAGTACCCAGAAGAAACCCACAAAGCACAGAGAGAACATGCAAGCTCCACATATAGTACATAGACCCGAGGCAGGAATTGAACCCTCAACCCTTTAGGTGCGAGGCCACAGTGCCGGCATGAGAAAAAGTCAGTCGCCACCAAATAACAAGTACTTTCTTACTTCTTCATTGATGCAAGAACCTGTCTGGGGGTAATTAATAATTGTATTGCCTTGAACTTTCCACCTGTACATTATCGAACCGGTTCTGCTGACAGGGATGTTTATGGTTTTGCTATGCCTCTTTGACCTTTTCCATTCAAGTATTTTTTTTATGTTATTCCTGAGAATTTTACAATCTTCCTTCACCTTCACCATCATTTCTATTTGTTTTGTGAAATCTTCTCTACCAGTGGGAATATCCTTTTATGAAACATTGTGCAATTTCCCTAAATACACTCAGGGTCTACTTTAATAGCAGCACCTTCATATGGTTATCCAATTTGCCAATCATGTGGCAGCAGCTTCAATCATGAAGGTCAAGAGCTTGAGTTCATGTTCACATCAAGCATCAATATGTGGGAAAAGTGATCTCTATGACTTTAACTATGGCATATTTGTTGGTCCCAGATGGGATGCTTTGAATATTTCAGAACTGCTGATGACTTGAGGAAGGTCTGCAGGCTGAAACACCTTGTTCCTGAGAGAGAAATCAACAACTGGTTTGAGGTTTTAGTCTATACTTCCCTATACTCTACATATATAAGTCTATAGTGACACTAATACTCAGTGTTTACACCCGTGGTGAGCACAAAACATCAAATCCTGAGGTGAGTGGATTACAACAGCAGAAGAACGCATCAGGCTCTACCTAGCCACAAACAAGAATCTGAGCCATGAGTATAGAGTCATGAAAACTGAAAGTCTTTTTTTTTCTGAAGTTGATGTGCTGGAAGCAGAAACAAAATGGGCAAGCATAAGTATTTGTGGCGAAATTGTGAAGACAGAGGATGGGGTCAGAGCAATTCCAAAACTGCAGCTCTTGTGTTCCTGGTCTGCAGTGGTCAGGACCTACCAAAAGTGATCCAAGGAAGGAAAACTGTGAACAGGCGACAGGGTTATGGGTGGCCAGGGCTTACTTGATGCACGTGGGGAGTGAAGGTTGGCCCGTGTAGTCTAATCCAGTAGAAGCGCTTGTTGGAGATTTCGTCACATGGATGCCCCGTGTGTCTGGTGCCCGGCTTCTACTTGGAGATCCCGTCACATGGATGCCCCGTGTGTCTCTTTGGGATGCGTCTGGTGTCTGGGGATGATTCTCTCTACCTAGAAGACGGT
>JAQMYG010000039.1:12026156-12037020 GCA_030014215.1 Clariallabes teugelsi
TGTGAAGCTGCTTTGAGGCAATGACAATTGCTAAAAGCGCTATACAAATAAAATTGAATTGAATTGAATTGAATTGTAGATCAAATTGATGTACTGTATATACAGTAGTTGCAAGCGACAATGATTGGGCCCAAGCACCTGTGCCATCGACACCTAGGCGCATCAGAAAGACAAGGGGCACATTGGGCACATGCTTTTACAGGGGATATACCAATACCATTATGACATAATTTTAGAATAAGGGACTATTCTAAATAGAATATTTTAAGACCTCCAAAAATCCCCAGATGGTGGAAGAAAAGCATCACACTTTGATGTCACGTAATGTGATGTCATTCAGGAGATAAATCCCCTAGGAGCAGTATATCAAATTCCATTGGGTGTGTTTTGCAAGCAGAGTAGAGCCCATGACACGCACATCGAAAGTCGTTCAGCTCAAAGAAATCTAAATGCATAGCTGGTTTCGCATGAATGCATGCGTCTGTGCGCTATGCAGCGAAATCTCTTGTGACGACCCTGTGTCATGCCCAGAGCCCAGCCGCTCTGACTTTTTGAGTAAGTTAAGACCACCAAAAGCTTTGGATGCTAGAAAAAAAAATCTTTAGGAGGACAAGAGGGCTCTTCATGCACTATGCCATCATGGACACACTATGAGGTAGTTTGACATCTGCATTATTACCTCATCCACACACTATGAGGTAATAGAGGTGATGTCATAGTACTTTCGGGCCTAAAAAGGTTATTAGTGGTTGTGATATAAAGGTGTCAGAACACCGAGTGCAGCACTGTTATGGTGGATAAAGGGTGGACCTACTCAATCAATATTAGACAACTGGTCATAATGTTCTGGCTGTTATGGTATATCTTATCGCATCATATCATATTGTATCGTCACATACCGAACGGTTTCCCTAAGCATTCAAAGCAAGAGATTTACACCCATAATAAGTACATATGTAAAATCCATTTTTTATTAAATTATTTTTAAAAAAAAACAAGATCCTCTAAATTATTTGCATAAAAGTATTTTAATTAACAAATCAAACCATAATTGTTTGACTCGTGTCCTTGTGCGTGAACACCGATGATCTGGCAACCCTGTTTTTTTTTCTTTTTTAAAAATATACCGGTGACGTAATCACACAAACTCGGACTTGTTGTTCTAATCCCTGAACGGTAGAGTGTAGCATTGAGCTAATTTTCTGGCATTGTGACCCCCCCCCCCCCTCCCCTTTTTCTCACCAGGATCTTAATATCGTTACCGAGTCTCTGCATGCGCGTGTATGTGTGCGCGTGCGTGTGGAGGAACAAGAGCGATTAGTAGTCGTGCAGTAGTGTTCCTGGCGTCACGCGCTCTCGGTTCCACGGCGGCTGCGGCGAAGCGTCTCGCGGAGTTCGGCGCGCGGAACTACAGCACCTTTTAAGTGGAGTGTGTGTGTGAGAGAGAGAGAGAGTGTGTGTGTTACCGCAGAGACAGAGAGATGAGTTGGGGAACGGATCTGTGGGTAAGAGATTTCGGCTCTTTTGTGTGGCGCCGCGTTATTGTTTTAATTGAGACTCGAGACGGTGCTGGTTGCGGCTGGCGGTCTCAGCTTGGTTTATCTACACCGCCATTAACCGGACGCGATATTACCTGGATTGTTTATTGTTTTTATGTTTGTCTCTTACACACACACACACACACACACACTCGCTTGAAGCACGCGAGCCTGGCTCAGACTGCCCTCAATCCGGTTTTCACACCCTGTTTTTTTCCGACTGAAGCAGAGCAGAAACAGATTGTATCACACTTTAACACATTTTGTTTTTGTCTCAATCATTTTATCGTGTGTGTGTGTGTGTGTTTTCTTCTTACACCTAATACCGACGCGGCCCTGTGCCGCTGTCGGTCGGTGTTGCTGGGTGTCGTTTGCTGAAACAATGCGGATCCGGTCAGAACTGTTCATCAGTCAGATCTCAGTCTGTCCTCCTGCAGCTCTGTCTCAGCCTTTCACTGCAGATTCCCGTCGTCCGGTTTCGACTTCTTTAGTCTTTTCCTTCTGTTTACTTTTCAGGTTTGGTGTAAGTGTTTAAACACGCCTTATACCCACATAAGGCCTGGGTTGTGTCATGGTTTTAGCTTTCAGGTGTAGGTGTGTGTGTGTGTGTGTGTGTGTGTTTTTTCTTCTTCCCTCTCCTCTTTCTAGTAACCAAAACAGTCCTGTTTTTTTTGTTAGTCTCGTCCTCAGCTTAGAAATAAGGACAATGAAGTCTGAGGACGAGGTCCCAGCTGAAGAAAGGGGTGTTGGCTGCAGGGTCCTAAAACATGACTGCCTAAACCCGAGACAAGGGACTGAGCAAAGGATAGGACGGCGGACAGGATAAGGATCCAGGGGTTGGGGCAGGCATCAGGGAAAAGTAAAGGATATGACGGGGAATGGGCTGGACAAAGGACAGAGCAAAGGACATGACATGAGCCATGGATGAGATGAGGGACAGAGCTAAGGATAAGGACAGGGGGCAGGGAAAAGATCATGACAAGGGACAGAGGAAAGGATGGGACAGGGGGCAGGGAAAAGATCATGACATGGGACAGGATAAGGATCAGAGGATGGGACTGGCAGGGGACAGGGCGATGTAAATGATTGAACAGGGGCCGAGGCGAAGGACAGGGCATGAGGCATGGGACAGAAAAAAAGGACCTGACAAGGGACCTGATAAGATTCAGAGGATGGGACAGGGGCCAGGTCAAAATAAATGATGGGGCAAATGACAGGGCAGACCAAGAGACTGAGCAGGACAAATGACAGGGCAGTAGACAGAATAAGGGACAGGACGGGTCATGGGAGAGGACAAAGGACAGGACGCATATACCAGCTTTCCACACAAAATACTATAAAAAATACAACACTTCTCCTAAAGCTCTCTACTACACCCAGTTTATGATGGTGTTTGACCTTGATATTGAGTAAAAATTGTGTGATTTGTGTGAATTAAACTTTGCCTTTGTATGCCGTCAGTAACCGGAGTTACTGATTGTTACTTCCCACATGACTTGGCCAATGTAAAACTTTTAAAGCGTTCAGGCTGATTTTACTGTCATCACCAGAATTCGCTTATCATGACCAGGACCAAGAGGAGTCTTTGGTCCTGAGCCGAGCCTGGAGGTCCTTGAGCACACAGTGTCATTTCCTCACTGGTGATTTAGTGCCATTGTGATCAGTGGAGTAAAAGGAATTGCAAAGCTCCTATGGAGCAGCTAGAGATCTGATAGTGGCAAAAATGCAAACACCACAGGTTGAGGGACAGAAAGAACTAGGCCTGTAACCTGATGCTCGCATAAGCTTCTAGTCTGGATTGCACTGATTGATGTATTACAGATGTGTTGTTTTATGATCAGACCTGAAGAAGAGCACAAAACCTCTCAAGAATGAGAGCGATTCTGTAAAGAATCCAGCGAGTTTCTGGAGACTTCCTGTCGGCTTGTACAGCGAGTGAAAATCCTCAAACCACCCTGTCTGGCATGAACAAGCCTGTGATGGTTAAAGTCACTGAGATAATTTTCCATTCTGATGTTTGATGTCAACGCCACCAGATGTTTTTGGTTGGGTTAAAGGTTCAAGATTTTATTTTTTTTTTATTTTTTTTTTTAAAGGAACCTTTTATTAAAAAAAAAAAAAAAAAAAAAAAAAAAAAAAGCTTTGTTGGAGTTTTAGTTATTTATCCAGAAGCATAAACTGAAGGTGATACATGGAGCCTCAGAAATTGATTCTATATTTAAATCATTCATCAAGCTTGCCTTAGATGTTGCTCGCACAGCCCTGGGTCATAGTTTTTAATTGTGCTGCATGAACTCCTCACCCTCCTTTTCATTAAACGCTGCTATCCTGTCAGGGATGGAGAAAATTGCAAAACAGTATAGCGTGGAGATATGGTTAACCTTTTGCCTCGTCACCTGCACGTCAGAGATTGGCCAGAGTGAAACTGGTTCACCTCGAAGCTTTTGTGTGTTTGTTTATCCTGGTTTTGTGGACGATGTGGGTGAAAGTATTCGGCCAATGAAACAGTCCGTGCCTGATAGTCTTTTATGTAATCCTCATAAACCACGAGAAAACCAAATCTCGAGTTGCTGACTCCATGACATTATCCAGAATCAGGACATTTTGTTCTCTAGTTTCTCTGTAATCCAGTAGATCGAGTAGCCAGTTGTGCGAATACTGCATTTACATACCTAGCCAAGCGATATGTTGGGGGCGGGGGGGAAGTATAGTGCAAGCTTCAGTTTCACTCCCAAATCTATACGTCCCTGTCTCGCTCCTGCTAATCATTAACACTGCTTTGGCAGTCAGTTCTTGGTCATATTAATTGTTGAATGAAAATTAAACTTTGCCTTTGTCACAACAGTGTTATTAACTACATTTGTTTTAAACTATACCAGGCAACTGCAAACATATAAAATAACCGAGTATGTGGAATTAAGGCCACTTTAGTCATGGACTCGAGTGATGTAGATGAGGTTGAGGAACTGTCAAAGCCACGATGGTGTTTCAACCTCTGTGGCTTTTCAAGGGGGTTTCCGATGGCACGGTTTATGCGACCGACTAAACACAAATATGTACGAAGGCGATTAGTTTCAAACAATCAATGCTGTTTTAGCAAAAGTATGCTTCCAAGCAAAATTAAGGATTCCCCCCCAAAAAAACTATAGTGTCTGTAACCATGTCAAATTCATGTTGCAATAACTTAACGATTTTGCATTTTTTAATGATACACTTTTTCAGCTTTCTTATGTCATGTGAAATCTAAATCGGCCAAGTTTCATCTGAATGACGATTAAGATTATTGAATGATTTGAAAGAAAAAAAAAAGTTACAGACACTACACCTTGGTGGGAGACTTTTGCCAACCAAATGCAGCATGCACACACAGATACACAACCAATCGCACACTACAGGCAATTTGAAAACACTAATCAGCCTGCAGCGCATGTCTTTGGGCTGTGTGGGGAAACCGGAATACCCAGAGGAAACCCACCAAGCACAGGAAGAACATGCCAAAGGTGCACACAAAAGCCATATTTGAACCACTAACCCTGCAGGTGTAAAATACCATGCTGCCTGTATTTAGTGCATCGCAAATATGCAGTTAGTACACAGTCTAAGGACATTTTGTGAAATTAGGATTCGATTTGGTTTTGATATTTTAACAGTTTTAGCTGCATATTCGTGACTTTATACTTACTATTGTTTCTAATAATAAATACATCTGTTTAAACTTGTGACTTATCATCCTTTTAAATGCACTGTGTTCTCACATGCCATAGAGGACACAAGAACTTGGAGAGTAAAATGTTTGTCTAGAGCGAATTTAGGAAATCAATGCAGATTTGTAGAAAAGGTCTAGAAGACGACATTGTAGCTTTTTCTTTTTTTTGTTTTTTGCCCTGTGGGGGAGTTACAGAGACACATCCGTCGTTGTTATTAATGATCAGAAGCTGTGTGCGCAGATGGGTTTAATGCCTTGCTCAGAGAGTGTGTAATCCTGCAGGCGCTGAGTTCAGGAGTCAGAGTGTCTGTGTTCTCCCAGGGGTCTCTTGGAGCCGTGAAGGGGAAACGCGCCTAAGCTCTGTCAAATCATACAGAACAAAGAAGTGATGAAAAAACACAATCAGTTGATCAGCTACGTTCAGGAAAAGGACATCGTCATTCTAGACAATCGCAAAGGACGTACGCGAACAGCAAGGTCGGCGTTGTGCATAACTCTTAGATGATCTTCGGTCACGTGTTTTTATTTACTGCCTTGAAACTCGTGTCATTTCCAAGAAGCAGGTCTCTGACGTGATAATCCGTACCTCACCATAAACCTGTGCAAGGAGTAAAATGAGGTCAAACAGTTGAGGCCTTGGGTGAGTGGTGCTGGTGTAGCTGGCAGCCCTGATTAGTCTGAAAGGTTTCCTCTGGCGTAGACCTGACCGGTTACACCTGTTTAAAGAAATGCAGTGCAAGAAAAGATTTCGGTCCACGTACATGACATGTATGAGATGACAAACAATTTGTGTATTCAGGCAGTAAATACACTGTTTTGTTTTAACATAGCAAGGGGATGACTTCACAATAACAATGTGTTATGAAGTAAATTTGTATTTTTCTATGAGCAAGCGTAGTACCGCTTCCTGATATCCTTGCATAATATTGGTATATAGAGTATCTTTGTATGACCTAGATTGAAAAACACTATATTCTTGGTCTCAGTGGATCCAGAGCCAATCCCATGACCACTGGATGATAGTGGTGATGGGAAGTTAGGAGGATCATTTTAGTGACTCGGTTCTTTGAATCTCGTTCATCAGAATGAACAAATCTTTTTGAGTCATTTAGTTCATTTCGTTCTTTTAATCAGAAATAAAATAAAATGTTGCATTTTCAATAAAAAGACCCCCAACACGTCTACATACACAAATTGTGGCTATAGTTCCAGTAATGAAAATATTACAATGTAGCTAAAGACATATTATGATAAACAGAATGAGCAGCTCACCTCTCATACCTTCTGGTCTGAGTCGTTCGTTCTTTTGAATCTACTGCAGTGCATAGCGCCTATGGGAGTCACGTGACAAAAGACCGAACGATTCGGACTAGAAGACTGAAAGGTAACTGGTCATTTCGGTTTCCTGTATTTACAGAGATTTTGCGATGCCTTGCGTATGCGCGCCCAGTAGAAAATGAACGAATCACTACTCGTTCTTCTGAGTCACGTTAAAGACTCGTTCAAAAAGAACAAATCGTTCATAAACGATCCATCACTAGATGATAGAGCACAGGTTTTGGATGGGGTTTCAGTCCTTCCCAGGGCACCATGCACAAACACATACATTCGCACCTTGGAGGCCAGTCCATTAGCATGTTTTGGGGATTTATAAGGAAACTGGAGAACTCGGAGCAAACCCACATACAGTCGAGTCAGGATCAAACCAGTGACCCACGACCTACCTGCTGCACCACCGTGCCATCTGCTAGAACGAGCATCTAATCCAGGCACCCTGATTATATTGTATTATTAGTGTGTACTGTGTTGTGTTCATTTGGGTATCTAAACTTTTACTATAAGTCTAGGTAAACTTTGCGCTGCCTTTAGTTAGCAATCATCTTCAGTCTCACGTCCTTCTTTCCTTCCTGTCCAAAATGGCACATATACCGAATAAAATGTGTTTATAATAGGCCTGGGCAATATGACGGTGTTATTGATGGTGAATTAGCGCAGGGTTGTACCAGTATGTTAGTAAACATGTGTCTATCTGTCTTTCTGTCTATATGGATAGATAGATGGACGGATAGATTGATTGATATAAAATGCAATTAAATCAATCTTTTGTTAGCCGATTATAAATTTAATCAATTGTTCAGTTTTCAATTCAGAATCGATTCATACTTTTGACCTTACTTAGGCCAAATTAGGAAAAAAAAGATGATCTAAAAATCTTTTAGATTAAAAAGATAGATTAGCGTCTTTTGCAAATACTTGCATTTTGGGAGAGTATCACTTGTTCTTTTGAATTTATGGCGGTTCAGTGTGGAGCAGAGGATGGCAGGGGAAAACGCTTTATCGCTTTCTATCAACAACATAATTGACGCAGCAATTCAATGCTTATTAGATACTTCTAATAATTTTTCATACTTGTGTGAAATACAGCCTCTCGAAAAAATTCAGAGAGTAGTTCAACTTTAGTGTTACTGAATCGATTCAAATTGAAAATCATAATCTTCAAAAATCAAATCCACTCCACAGTATACCCATGATACACAGATTTTATGTTTATATCTACGAGAATGTTTGAAGTACTGATTGGAATCTCTCGGTCTTCCTCTATCTGTCTTTTTGAAGCGCCCAGGTTGAACAGAAGACGTAATCTCCAGTGCCTCTATTCTAAGCAGGTGATTTACCAAGTGTGATTTGTGCCAAGTCTAGAAGTACTGCCAAGTTACACACACACACACACACACACACACACACACACACACACACACACACACAAACTATCCTGGGAAACACAAGTCAGGAACCAGCTTGCTTGAGCCCTAGTTATTCTTTGATTACATACAACAGAATCATGCATGCCTGTATTGCTTGCACCACTTTTCTTTCACCTGTTGTTGCTGACCTGCTTTCATTCCAGTCAATGCAGGTGGTTTCACAAAAGCGTTGTCTGTTCAGTATGCCTTTTTACCCATGCAGTAAACAATCCACCCAGCTATTTTATTTCTTCTGGAATTCCGCATCGATGTCGTGTCTGGAGCAGCACTACGTCTTCTAGCATTGACGTTAACTGTAGTTTTGGCCTTTTTTTGAAAAGCGACTTCTTTTGTTTCGGGTCAGGGCTCTTCACGTCGCCAGCATTGAAGTGTTTATGGCGTTCCAGCCTCTGATACTGAGAGCCTTGTCTCTGTCAAACACAAGCGCTCGCTGTTGTGTCTCGGTTCCACACTGAGGCGCTTCACAAGCAGAGCTTTTGTAGTTCATAATCTTCTGTCTTGGCGGTCTGCATCGCTCGCTGGCACTCTGTAAAAGGCTAGCAGCTGGGCGTGAATGTGTGCCTGAATCGCACAACAAAGATTTATTCAGTTTAGATGTCAAAGTTTACATGGACAGAAATGTAGAGTTGAAAACGATGTACTAATTAGATAAATATTAGTGGCGGTTGTGCTGTGGGAGGCCACGCGGCTTTAATGCGCCGTAGCCGTCCGCGCTCTCGTCTGTGGAGAGCCACATCCAAGACGTTTGGTTCCGCCTCGGATCGAAAGCGTTATTACTCCAGACACGGGTTAAAAAATCTAAACAAATTTATGATTCATTCGAGGAATAAAATGTGATGCATGCTGGGAAAGGAAAACACTGAAAGACGGCATGGTGTGATACCAAGCAGAGTTACTCTCAACAGCCTGAAGTTTATTCTTTTCATAACAGCATGTTTTATTCTTTTTACATCACGTATAACTTGCAAGGGTTTATTATTATTTTTATTAACAACTTAACACAATACAGTATTAACAATTAACACTTGAAAAGAAACTGTCGAATTTGTAGATCCATGGATTACTTCTTAGTGTAGACATAATGACATTAGAAGTTGATTAATATAAATTTTATTATATTAAGTTAATTTGATGCTACTGTGGTTTAAAATTTAAAATTACATTTCATGCGCACCACTTGCACATTACAGGAATTTGAATGGCAGTTATTGCTACATCCATCATACAGTCCTGACCTCATTCTCAACAGTTTTCACATATTCGGGCCATTACAGGAGTTCCTGGGAGGCCAGTGTGTCAAAACTGAAAGAGCTTTTTACCTTGATGGCTTCCAAGTACTGGTGAAACACCTGGGATAAGTACATTAGTGTTGCAGAGGATTATTTAGAGAAATAAAGGTAGTTTTGACTCTCAGACTGTATTGTTATTCTATAAGTCACGGCTTGACTTGAACACCCCTTATTTATTGTAATAACATTTTTTAATTGCTATAATTTATTAATGAATGACATCGTAATTATATATTATATTAAGATCAGATAATTATTTTAGCCTAAGGATAATTGGATGTCACGGGGAAATGAAGCATTTAATGAAGCGTCTACAAAGCGAGATTGTTCCAGTTATCGCCTCACTTGTGCAGCTATAGAGGGTCACTCGCAGTCCAGTCTCTTAATTTAACTTTCTTAATGCAAAACTAATCACAGTTTACTCCCAAGAAAGTCCTCTGTCCTGAAAATGTTCTCGAAGTTTTTCTCAATAAGGCTTTTACTTTGCCTGGACTATAACAGACAAAATATAAACCATATCATTGACTATTTACGATTAACCATATTTTATAATTATTTGTTTATTTTAATGTTCATTTTCCCTATATAATCTCCTGCTACACTAATGCTCTTATCCCAGGGTTTCACTAATGCTTGGATACCACCAAGGTAGAAAGTTCTCTCAGTATGCCACGGCCATGATCGAACTGCATGCTTCATGTCTGAAACACCGGCCTCCCAGGAACTCCTATAATGGCCCAAACATGTGGAAATCTAAATCTGCTTGAGGTCAGGACTGTACAGGGGATGTAGCATTAACTTCAAGCCGAGTGCAAGTGGTGTTCGTGAATGTGTGCACAGTTCCCACTGACAGAAGGACCTCTTGGGAAAGTTATCCGTCGATTTGAAAGACCAGGCGTTCCACTCAGTGAATGTTCATGGGAATGACTCTGAGTCACCTCAGCCAGGATCGTCATTCACGAACGTACGGTCCTTTTTAAACCGTGAAAGTGTTTTAAAGATGACCTCTTGTCTTTAACTATGGGGTGGTAACAGTAACTCCATTTTGGGTCTGGCTGCATCACACCATCCACCCTTGATTATTTTCTTTATAATGGAATATCGAGAGAGAACAATACCAAGATGAGAAGGAGGTCAGTAAGCGGACAACCGATAAAGTTTCATTTTTGTTACTTGTATATAGTTTGGTTTCAGTAACTCGGTCCTTGAGGCATTTTACAGATCGTCCTTTACCGTAGGGTCTGCTGGTGTAATAAAATGTGGCAAAAAGATACCATCCAGCAACTAAAACCTTCAGCCACAAGGACAGCTTTTTTTTTTTTCTCCTCCACAAAAAAAAATCCTTATGGGAATTCATAAGAAACCTGTGTGGGCGGACTGCGTGTTGTGTAACTCGCAAGCAAAAAAAAAAAACAGCCGATGCTATCACAGGACTGACTCTGATGCCTTCCAGGATGTCTTGCAGCCAGAGAATCTTTTTTTTAAATTTTTTTATTATCATCTCTTTAATAATTCATCAGCTTAAGACCTAAGCATTTGCTTTTGCATGGTCCTTCTCTGAGGAAT
>JAQMYG010000039.1:12037178-12049121 GCA_030014215.1 Clariallabes teugelsi
CTGTTTACAGAGAGAGAGAGAGAAAAAACACGGAGAGCCGGACTGCACGTTTTTTTTTTTTTCTTTTTTCCCTGCTTCACCTTTGTCCAGATGACATGCACAGCTTTGTTTACAGCCAGTGGAAATATTGCCAGAAGCATTTGGTGATTATTTTCTCCAAATGCACAGAATGGCAGTTTTACTTTTTTTTTTTTTTGTTGGTCTCGGTCTGGTAACCTACAAGCATGAGAAAGTTCGAGGGTCTCTTCGTGACCTGCATACTAACATTTTAGATGTAGTTGTGTATAAGATGTAGTGGCCTATTGGTTTCCAGGCCTTCTCTCAATGCATATTATTTCTTTTATGCTGTTTTTTTGGCTTAAATGCTTGTCTCTTTCTATGAGGTTGTCTAGGCTCTGTGCTTTTGTAAGCCTGGTATATTTTATAGCCTGGCCTTAAAGTGTTACCTGGCTGCATGTGGAAGCGCCCCGCTGTTTCGAACTGTTCGTTAAAAATGAGCATGCAAGCAATTTGTGTTCTGTTGTTGAAGTCCTATTTATTTTTGAATTCTAAATCACAATAAAGGCATTTTTTGTCAGTTAGAAGCAGCATGGTGCACACATCACACCACAAATGCACAACACTTTTTATTTATTACTTTTTTATTTTAAACATCAGGAAGAAGAATAGTGAAGCCCTAAGAACTGGCGGTTGTTGGGTTGGCTGAGGAAATCCACATATGTAAACTATATGGCAGAAAGCTTTGTGGACGCATAACCATTGCGATCACATGTGCTTCTTAGGCACGTCATTCCAGAGTTTGTCCTTAAATTTCTGCTGTTACAGCTTCCGGAGGCTTTATGCTGGATTCTTGAACGCAGCCTTGGGGATTTGTGGTCATTCAGCCACAAGCGTGTCACATATTGGTAATGGGTGAGAGGTCCTGGTGCAGTCCGCATTCCAGTTCATTCCAAAGGTATTGGTTTGGGTGGAGCTCATGGCTCTATGCAGGACACTCAAGTTCTTCCACATAGACATTGGCAAATCATGCCTTCATTGACCTCCAGGATTGTTATCCTGGAACAGGTTTGCATTCCTTAGTTCCAGTGGCGGTAAATTATTATGCAAGAGACACTGGGGCAGTTAAGGCTCTGGGTTGCTGAATGGTGGATCGGTGGTCCAAGCCCCACCACTACTGGTTTGCCACTCTTGGGCTCTTTTGCAAGGCCTTTAACACCATACCCATACGAAATACCCAGTTACTGGAGATAGAGATGCAGACCCTCAGTGCCGGTTTGAAGCCTGAAGAAATGGGTGGGTTGCTGCAAGAATGGCATCTGGTGTAAAATCTGTGCCTGTAACAGGAAAAAAAAGAGACACTTGCGTGCTTTTAGCTTGGTGGATACAGCTCACCAGTGTCCGCATACTTTTGGCCACTATATTTACTTTTACACTGCTAAATTAATGAAGTATGTTACATCTGTTTGTTAAAACCCAAACATTTTTACTACACTCTTACACCATCACCCATCTTACCTGATTCGAAAGCTTGCACTGTTGCTGTAACGGCTACACTGTAAAATGTAACCCATGTTCTGTTTTCGCTCATAAATCTGCCCCACATAACATAGCAGGGATTTTGTATTCCATGCCGTCGCTGTGTTGCTTGTGCCGCGCCACGTGCATACCACATCTGAGTTTCAGGATGTAATGGGAGAGGTTGCTTTCTAGTCTCCGGTCCCTTTAAACAGAGGTTAAATCAGTACAGGAAGAGGGGGCGGGGTGGTCGTTGCCCCGGCCCCCTGCTTTCCCAACTCTCCAAGCCGACACTAAGAGGCCGTCTAACGGCGCAAACTGCTGTTAATTAAACGGCCATCAGAGAAGAGTTACAGCAGCGGTGTCCTTCTGCTAGAACCTCTCCAGATGTTCCTAAATCAGCAAGATCGTCCAACTCCTTGGCCTCGCTAATGATTTCCAAATGAAGCCCGCTCTCGGGGGGGTGATAGCACACAGCCTGCTGTTCCCTCGCTACCTGAGTGGGGGGGAAAAAACCGAGCAATTTTCACGCAGCAATTTTCACATTCAGACTGCTCTTATGTCACTGTTTGAGGAATATTAGCGCAACTAGTTCCCACATTAGTCACGGAAAAAAAAAAGCCTTGGAATGTTTGTGTAATATTGAATTTTGGTGCATTGTAATGCCATTGCTACGGTAAAAGCGTAAACACCAAGAGCTTAATGCAATTTAATGATAAAAAAATGTATTTATTAAAAACAACATGCAGGCAGGAATGAGAGCAGCACATGGCAGCTACGCCCCACTGAGTTAATACATATTCTCCTTGAAAGAGCGATTCCAGAGATTTAAAAAATGAAAAAATGTAAGAAAAAACACATGATCTTACTCTGCATTAGCTCTTTCTTTACTTTTAAGAATGTTCTCCATCAAGTAGTACTCGCGAGAGCTGATTTCATTCCTACACTGCCGAAGGACATCTTTTTGCACATGTATTTCAAATACGCTTATCAACGAGTAAGAGACCACTAGTAATAACTCAGATGGTGGTGGTTAGGCTATAAACATATTCGTCTTACTTTATAACTTAACACGTAGCTTATTTATACAACATAAGAATATCTGAGTAAAGTGTAATATTGAATTGGCATCGATATCGTGATATCATATCAGATGGTCCCTTATGAGTCCCACCCCGACTATTTACACATATTCATTTGGTTTTAAATATGCTTAGTGTGTAAAGCAATTGTGCGTTTCATGAGCCAGGTTTAAAATGAGTGTTTGTTTAGCTGGTGCTGATTTTAATTCTACTAATACAGCTGTAAATGACCTTGCAATTAAAAGCACGTAGGGAGAAAATTGTAATGCAATTGCGTTACTACAGAACATTAAAACTCATCGACTTCAAAACCTTCGGCTTTATAAACCAACGATCAGGTTCTGGAAATGAAAGTACTCGCCTTTTTTTTCTTTTTTCTTTTGAGTCTCTATGCTGTGAATATAACTGAAATACTGTGTATTGCTCTGCTAGCAAGTATGCAACACGTGGTGACTTTTTCCCCACAGAAATCACGCTTTAAAACCTGATAAGATGACCCCTTAAACTTCACTCGCATTCAGTCATTCACACTAAAACCACAAATTCAGTGATAAGCCATCTCAGTGTGTGCTTTTAAACAGAGTGTGGCTTTCCGGGCTCAGAGGAGGCATGACGTTTAGCATGACAGCGCTGGCGTCTAGTGAACACGTATAACGCATACACACAATATTGCTTTTAAAATGAAAAACGTGGGTCACCAAATTTTTTAAGATGCTGCACCCTGTATACACAGTAATGTAATGACCAACGATCGGTCACAGCGCTAACACCACTGCCAGGTGAACTGAATAACATTGATTATCATTTATATAATCAGTGCACCTAAGGCTCATCTATGTCTGTGGGAGAAGCAAAGGCTAGCCTATCTGGTCCGCTCAAACAGATATATTCAAAACTAATGCTGGACATGATAGAAAGGCACCTGAACACGCAGTGCAGCTTAGCCAAGTTGTCTACACAAAGTTAGCTCTGTCAGCAGGCAGCATAATTTGGTACCAATTTATAACGCGATACGTTATACTGCACTCTTGTGGTGTAAGCCAGTTTCTGGCTTGTATGGAAACTGAGACCAGTGCCTCAACACGCTCGGAGGAAAGCACTATCTGCCCTCTTCCGAATACTTGAGCTCACAGACGCCTACGATCGACCCGGATCTCTCTGATCGACAGGAGAGTGTATTGTGTCCCTCTCACCCAGTTAGCTCAGCCCATTTTGCTCTCCAGAACTCCCTGGCACAAACGTCTGGGGATTCAAACTCTTCAGAACACAATGAATGCTTTTCTGTTGCACCAATCCGGAGCCACTTTTAGTGACTGCTTTTACCAAGGAAACAGTCCAAGTCCAAATCACAATCTGCAGGCAGCCCGGAGCAGTGGGGGGGGTCAGTAGAAGCTTTGTTCCTTGTACAATCCTTTCAGCAAATAGGAATAAATTTATTTGACAGGTGATAATGACGGACCATCTCCACACAAGACAAAAACCAAACCATGTTCATTATCTTTTTTAGTCTTGCTTTCTCATCTGGAAAAAAGTAGCCCTCGCTGCTTGAGTCACACAGACTTAGCGGGGAAGGTGATAATCAGTGCTGCTTCGCTGGCTACTCCTACTGTGTGGTACCACATCTCTTAAAGAATAGCAATTAAAGCTAAGCATGTACTTCATTACTTATCTACTTAACGTCCTGGTGCAAACATGTTTATACGGATGATGTGATTGGGTGTTCGTTTACAGTTAACAGATTTTCATCATGGAAATTCAAGTCATAGATTTGCCCTTTAATTCCTCTGGCTAGCAATAAAAATCATGTTACAGTAATATAAAGATTAGGTTGAAGTTCAGTTTTCCAAACTGGTATCTGTCAGGGGAAATGTTGTTCTTGAGAAATTCGATTGGAGTTCCCTCCTCATGGCCATGTCTCCAGCGAGCTGCGAAGCAAGCGAGGAAGGAAGCCTGTCCCTGCCTCGGCCCGCATGCCAGAGCTCTAATTGATCGCGGATGTTTGGAGCGCCTCCATTTCTTTCTCCTCACAGAGCAGGATCTGTAAATGCAACCCATGACTTTAGCCAGGAGTCATCTGTGCAGGATGCTGTGAGCACCGTGGGGCATTCGCTTAGTCACTTGTTTGACTAATATTTCCATCAGGCATTTTCTGCCCTTGGTGTAATGATTAACATTAAAGCCAAACGCATACCTGCATTAATCCCTGTTTAAATAGCACGTATTAGTCAGAAGAGTCATTTAGAAATTCCTTGAGGAGAAGCGGGAGAAGGATGAGTCGGACGTGGCTCAGGATTTCAGAATGAGACGCCGGGTTTGAAGTGAAGTGACTCGATGCTCGAGATGAAGAGTGGAGTTTGGATTTTAGCATGCTGTATACTGCTTTCAGAGAGGATGTCCGACTTTAGACTCTGACTCTGACTTTAGTGTCTCTTGAAAAGTCAGCACTGTCCCAGAAGTTATCATTTATATGAAATTCAGAAGGTGCAATGTATGACACAGGATGAAATCTGACATGCTTCTGGAAATGGAATGAGAGTGCATGAGTGAGTTGGATTTATTATTTTTAGTCCATGCATACAAACCAGCTTCCTTATTCCCACTGCTCTGACAGCATGCTCACTACTCCAGATTTTTATCTTGCGGCATTAGACCAAGGTTCTAAGGACGAATTGATCTTGATTTTAGAATTTTAGTTTAAAAAAAAAATTGCTTGTTGCTGTTTCAGGCTGTTCTGCTCTTTGAGAAGAGGATTCGATGGAGCAGCCAGCAGTCAAGTGGGAATTTAGCAAGACATGATCTAAAACCCCCACACTTGCATTTGAATCTGATGGTCATATACATCGTATACAGTGATGAGTAGGAGAGTCCGTTAAAGTAATTCAGGCTTTGAAGTCTTGGTCCAGTCCTAAACTCACTAAAGGGACTGATTCCTGAAAATTTAATTGATGGTTGAATCGAGCGGTCAGTTCTGTTAAAAAATCAATTAACACTTTTCCCTTAAAAGTACCATAGCTTTAGCAGAAACCGCTTCCATCTTCCACAATTACACACATTGTAGAAGAGAGTATAACTGCTTCTTATGAGTTAATTGGTGGTTTGGTGCAATACTGCCACCTGCTGTACCGGAGCAGAAGGTTGGCAGGAAAGACAGACCCTTGTTTGGTATGAGATGCTACATCTATGCGCCTGTACGTGCGTACAGACTGATGTGTACAAATAGACGATCTCCTAACCAGTCGTCCCAGTGACGACCAAGATCCCAACGCAGAGCTTTCAGTTAGAGCCAGGATTATGTATAAACCTAGAAATAACTCGGCTGGTCACCAGAGCCGCAGGTGGAGAAGCGGAGCACTACCGCTCTGTGTAAACCCTGTGACTCTGGCAATCAGCCTAAAGCTCATTGTGAAACCGGCCGCACCCGAGTGTGTTCAATGCTGATTTCCACATTAGCGTTCACTCATATTACTGTTAATGTTAATCTTGGTCGAGCGCCATCTTAACATAATGGCCCAGAAAATGTAGAAATTGTTTTCTACTCTTAGACCTGCTTGTTTCATTTGGTGTTAAATTAATTTGTGGGTTTTGTAATGACCGGTGGAATCATTTACAACTGATGTAGTAATCTGACTCCACTATCAGTGACGTGTGATCTGGCGTAGCTATGCGCCGCTCCTTCACTGTGGTCCTCCATCTTTCCTAGCACGGTCGGCTATCTTTACACAGGAAGATGATTGTCATGCACCCCCTGCCCCTACCCCCCCAGCTGTGTAAATGATTAAACTTTTGTAAATCAGTCTGTGCCTGTGCTGCCCTGTGCCTCAATTCCACCCGACTCCACGCCCTCGCGCTCCTCAGGATGAGGAACCCACGCTAGTCTCCGTCATACTCTGGCTCTGCAGCAATCATGACCTCACCAGCTCCAGGACAGATGGTGTAAGGGGTCAGCCTCTCTCTGCTACAGCTAAAGACCGCAAGCACTGCCAACCCGACCGTTTATAGGGCTGAAAAACACAGCCCGAGCATATTCCTGCAATCTTCCTACTTTGCCATGCGGTAATTATAGACGTCGCCATGGCACTCGCGTATCCACACTGTCTCTTTTTTTCCGTTTATCATAGGAGCTCAGGCTCTGTGCTGCCCTGTATATCAGATGGAACATTTCATTACTGATCACAGTTTAGGTTTTTAGTCAGCAAATAGATTTAGGAAAGAACAAGACCGACTGAGTTTATTTTCAGCGAAGGTTCCCTCACGTGGCACATCATCCGCCTGCAGTAAGTGCGTCATCCTGTCAGAGTCGCAGGGTGGCTAGATTATATCCCAGTAACATTAGAGGCAGAAATGCCCCCATTTAACATGTACAAAAACACTGGGAGAGATGATAACTCCATACCCTGCATGCTGAGATCCATGTGTATCGTAGTAATAGTATTTACTAGAGTTTGTAGAAATACTTAAAAAGTTTAAGCTAAAAATAAGCTCATCAGATTTAATGTAATCAGTGATATTATTATTTCAGGTTAAAGCCCACATACATACATTCTTCCCAATTGTGTTTGACTGATGGCACTTGATTGGTAACTTAGTAACTCAGTGTAAGTATTTATCCAGTGACGAAAACTTCAAAGCACTTTTTGTAAGTCAGTCTGGATAAAAGCGTCTGCCAAATGCCTAAATGTGCATTCTGTACGATACAGAGAAATAGCATCCGTCGCCAGCCAAGTACACTCTGTTTAAAGTAGATTATTAAGTCTGGCACATGACTGTTAGTAACAACATTTTTATTTCAACATTTTGATTTGAGCGGCTAACACTCCCAGTGCGATATTTTACACACCCTCACCTCGGATATGTATGCTCTAACGACCCGCGTTTTATCTCATAGTGGCGTTCCACATCACTTCTTCAATTCGCACCACGGTTTCGCAACATATGAGACAAACTGGTTTTAAACTTCCCGCAGGAAGAATAAACATATAATGGTCTATCCATACATCTCTGAAGATTCAGTTTTTAACAGTTGCATCCTTTTTTTGGGAATAATCCATGCTGTGTTCCCTCCTACTCAACATTTTGATTTAATTGATTGCGCAGATTTAACTTTAGGCAAATACAGAAGGACTGGCAAAGTTTCATTAAATTCTGTCCAGACAGTTTTGCGCGATGCTGAAACAAAATCATCTGGACAGACATATAGATATACAGACAAAATTTTCTGAGACTGGTTTTAGGTTCTCCAGTGTATGAAGCGTAAAGATATCATTAAAAGGGAAAGTTCTAACCAATGTACAGACAAAATCTTTCTTTTATTTATATCGATTATTTCGCCTGTATGGATATCAGCTGTGCAGAAAACAACCAATATGAAAGTCTGTAACGTGTCAGCCTATGACGATGCATCTTGTAACCCCTGGAAACTGTCAGTTAAGGTTTTTTTTTAAGCAAAAGCTTTTTTTGTCTTTTCCTGAATGTAGAATGAGCGTCTTTGTTCTTAGAATACATGTTAGAGGATGTGACGCTCTTATCACCTCAAAACTGTCCTTGTTTTATGGCCCTTGTTGTCCTCAGTTGAATGGCCTCAGCAGACGCGTATGCTTTCCAAACATGCCCTATGACTATAAACACTTCCGACGCTCCTGTTTCATCTCTGATTCATGGTTTTCCTCTGCGCTCTGCTCGTGCCAGCAGTTTCTCAATTTTGGGGTTGCTTAATTTATCAGCTGTGCTTTCATTTACAAACTCGTTCTCAATCATGCCTTATGTATCATTGCTCAAATGACCGTCATTTCAAAGGCAGCCGTGTTGGTGCGACGCAGCTGGCTGTTCAGTTGACTTGTAGCGTGCATGTGAGTGAGTGAGCGAGATGGTACTGGACGGTGATAACTCTCCCTTTTCCCCCCCACCAGCTAAGACCACTGCTTGGAACGAAGCATGACGGACCACAAGGTAGTATTTATCCACTCATCATGTCCTCCCGTGGTCCTCAAACCATTTCCTGTTTCTGATCGTCATCATTTTCAGCCTCAGGATTCTATACACAGGCCAGCTTCTGGAATCTTTTAGGGAGCTGAGTCAGTTTTGTCTTGCAGTGTGGATACATCACTTAATTCTCAGGCTTGTTTAGGGCTCTGGCTGGAAAACCAAATTCCTCGCCGTGTCGATTAACTTTTGAGAGGGGGAGAAAAAGGGTTGAAAAATCAGACCAGAATTCCACACTGAAATCTTTCTGCTTTATTCAAGAATTAAAAAAAAATAATACTGTATGGAAATGTTGTGTATTTTAACCTCAGGGCCTTCTAGTCTGAGTCATTCGTTCTTTTGTCACGTGACTCCCAGAGACGCTATGCAGTGCAGTAGATTCAAAAGCATGAACGACTCGGACCAAAAGACTCAAAGGTAACGAACGAATCACTCTTTGAGACTACTCGTTCTTCTGAGTCACGTTAAAGACTCGTTCAAAAAGAACGAATCGTTTATGAACGACCCATCAGTACAACAGTAGAAGAAGCGATACGCTCACAAAGTGCGAGTGTTTGTGGAAGATGAGCAGTTTGTATTTCCTGCTAAAGCTGTGGTATGTTTTATTCTTTTTTTAAATGCATAATGCTTTTTTTTAAAAATAATTGAAAAAGCATGAATCCATTCTAAATGGGAAAAAAAACAGATTTGTTTTTAGTTAATTAAATTTTCCAACTAAAGATGGATTAAATTGCATAATCGATGAAATCACACAGCTGTGCTGTAGTCCAGGAGGGAGCAAAGAGGATGTTTCTAAGTCATTACACTGGAAAAACCTAGCAAAAGCAACACTAGGGGGAAAAGGACAGGCATCAAAGGAGTAATTCACAGTGTAGCCCAAAAGCCCAAGAAAGGATTTAACTACATGAAAACATTTTGCCTTTCAGTCACAGCAAGGTGAAATGTTAACGTTAATGGGGAGTTGAAATCGATTCATGTATCGCGATTATGTGTAGCAATTCATGTATGTTTGTTTAGATTTGTATCAGAATCTGAAAAATATATCTAGATATCCAATCAGGAGATTTCAACATTTTAAAATAGTTGCTTACTGAATCACAATTCAAATCGAATCAGCACTCGTGACATCCCTGATGATTCTCATCCCTAACTGCTGAAAAGCGAGAATGAAGCAGTGCTATGTATAGCTGGACTGACCCGTCACGTCGACATCATCTTTCATCAGTAATTGTCTCAGTGCATGGTGACGGTCGAATTTTTTCCCCCCCAAACAACAAACTTGATTTTCCCATGTTTAGGGAATCTTTTCTCCTTTAGGTCTTCACACATCGCATGCAGATAGATCCATTGTATTTACACGATTTACATAATCGATTACGTCGACACCGTTCTATTTCAAGACACGATTGAACACCGGGCTCCTTCATGTCCTAGTGTTTATACATCCATTATTATTGCTCTTGTGATCCTTTAGAGCAGAAAACACAAAGGGCAACAAAATGCATACACATGACTCTATTGTCTCAAGAAACAAAACCTGGTTTTCCTGTTTCTGTGCTGACATTTTAACATGCTGTGCTTTTCAACTCTGAAAATTATGGGATGTGTTTTATTAAATGGCTCTGCACATGGAGATGTACTATATATCGAGAGAAACATGTAGCTGCTCCTCACTCGTGACGAGCACAGCCTGTCTTCTCTACATCACATATGGTGGCTCGTCATATCGATCGTGCTTTAAAATGGTTAGCATTAACAATGAGTGAAAATGAATTCCGAGCACTGCCTGTGGGCAAAGCGTTAACCAAGGGTTTTAATGCCAGGAACTGATCTTATTGATTAATGATTTCAGGTTTTTCTTAATCATACAGAAACTGAAAAATAATGCATGCATGCTTGCTTGCTGCATTGCCTCATCAGTCTAATCCTAATAACCCTCATCAGCCTGATTTGGGAACGTGTCCACAGGAATCACGTTAACAGTTCATCTTGCCTCAGGCTCCTACATCAACGTTCCCAGCAATTCTGACACGGTGACATTTCTCTCCCTGGCCTGTCCTGTGCTCACCAGCTGAGCCTTGTCTGTATGTCCGCTCATCCTAGTTCACCCTGATGTCACGACTGTTGTCACGCCGATTACTGTTCTTCTCCTAAAGCCATCTGTGCAACTGCAGCCAGGACCTCATTGCAATACGGAAACCCGAATTGCATGTACCATCGTTCCCTCTGACCCTCCTGCTGAAGATTTGTACTAGACATGCACTGTCGTGACTCACCGTGTCCTTTGGCTTGAAGAGTCATGTATGCTGATCTCAATAAGGCTTTGATGCTCCTGCTCCTTGTTTGACTTCACATCCTGTCATTATTCTGTTTGAGGATGTTTTTTTAGTTTGGTTTTTTTTCAGGTTTTAATTTTAGCCTTCTAGTCACTTAATTCTTCTACACGAAATTTTAACATTAGATCAACTTTATATTACAGTGAAAATCAGGTATAGGTTTGCAAATTTCATACCCGTTTCAATCAAAAGTTGAGCAAGTTAACACTCAATAATGAGTTAGTTATTTATGGTAATATGGTAATGTTGTATTAGTAGAATAATCCCCCAAAATGTTAACAAATTAAAAATGCTTAAATACCTAAAGCAAACAGAATAAAATGAAAACCAGTGCATTTTAAAAATACAGTGGCCAATATTGTGCACTGATTGAACCACAAGTGCACTTTCTTGGCGTGTACAGGTTACTAGACATGTGATCTGCGAAGAAATACTACGCAAAACAATCATTTATCAGTTATGTTGTAAACGCCTGTTAATTGATGGATGATTGTTAATAAGGATGGGAATCACCAGTCATCTATCAATACCATATAAGGACACCCAGGTCGAGTCATTTCCGATTTAATATTCCATTTTCCCCTATTTCCCCAATCAAACTGAAAACAACTTTTCATAACTGACCGGTTCATCTCTTTTATAAATGTAAAAAAACAAACAAACAAACACACATATATATTCACATACATATGTGTATATATAAAACCCTTTAATCAATTTTGGAGTCAGTGATCCGATATGATTGATTATTTTTCCCTATCTGTATACTGTTAACATTGTTAGTTGGGTATGATCTGCATCTTAAAGAATTTTATTACATAAATATTACATATTTTCCATTACATCTCAGTTATTGAAGTTCTGTTGCACATGAAACGCCAACTGCATCACGCAGCGTTAAGGAGGGACATAACACACACGCACAAAGGAAAAAGCACTGTTTGATCCCTCCATCTAGGGGTGGGCGATATAACCAAAATCTTCTATCACGGTAGAAGCAATTTTCTACCTCGATAACGATATATATCACA
>JAQMYG010000039.1:12049763-12060284 GCA_030014215.1 Clariallabes teugelsi
GATAGACCAAAATCTCTACCGGTTGACAAATTTCTACCGGTTAACCGTGTATACCGGTATATCGCCCACCCCTACCTCCATCTTATCTGAAATCACAGATGCTCACGATTTGATGATGATTGATTGATGTGGGAGTACGAGTGTGTCATTTTTTTTTTTATTGTTCTATTCATGTTGCAGCAGTTCAGCCCTGTTTTGTTTCCTGCATTTGTGAATTCAATCCCTGGAAAATGTATGACTAGGCAACACTATTTAATGCTGAGGCAGTACTACTTTTTGTAACTAGCTTATTTTTTTGTCAGATCAATGCCATTCTGGTCGCTAATTTCAGCCCTCATGACCATATTCCTGATGATAGTTAGCGCTAAGCTAATTGATTTATACTTTGCCATCTTGACTGTAATTGCTGAATTGGCATTTTCAGGGTTTTTTTTTTGTTTTTTTGCGCTGGGGAATGTGCCTTTTTTTGGCGGACCGTTATAGAATTGAATGAGACTGTACTGTGGCAAACAATATATTTTTCTAGTCTGGGGAATTACCCAACATGGTGTAATCATGTTCTCCATAATGTTTCTGAGCTTTGTAAGTGGAAATTGTGCCAAATAAGATTTAGTGTACAAACCACAGGAATTATCCAACCAGAGCTCAACACAAGCAAACAGCTTTGCACGGTGACTCGATGAGGGAGAGACGAAGACGTCTGGAAAACTAGCAAACTAATAAATTTAAAGGGTCAGACACAATATCTCAGCAGAATATGGAAAATTCTCAAGAAGCCAAAAGAACTTTTTCTGCACTCCAGAATAAAAAATAAAAAAAAATGAAAAAACAAAAAAAAAACGATATAACCTGCATTTCGTGGACATCCTAGCCACTGAAATATGATCCTGTGCCTGGCTCTCACTTTTGTCTCAGAGAGTCAGTACGGCAGGGGGTCTGTAGCACTCCACAATAGGATCCAGATCATGTGTCTGTAAGCTGAGATCCAAGCACAGGCAGCCTCGGCTAGTCCATGTCACCCAGCAACCATAAAAGTCAATCATCAAAGATGATGCATGTTCTGTTGAGCATTCTGAATGTCAGGCATTTGAAGAAGAAAAAAAAACTGGAGACATGCTGAGAATGCCCATCTGCCCCTGGCTTCAAGAGTGTTGCCACTTGGCAAAATGGTGCCGGAGCAAAAGAGCGAAAACTGCATGCTTGGAATGTTTTGCTTCATTCATACATACACGTCTCATGTGACATGTAGGAATGATGGAGAGCATTGGCGCTTAAAATAAAAATAGCCCGTTCAGTCTCGCATCGCGTGAGATTCCCAGATTTGGGATTCCTCACATTTTACAAGTGTCAAAAGTGAGAGTGGTTGTGATTATCTTCTATAAGAATGAGGCCCTTAGCGATTCAAGGCTTCAGACTCATGGTCTGTCATCGCCGTGGATCGAGAGAATTCAGCCACAGACGGTCTCTCTGGGAGGAGCGCTGCCATTTAATGTGACTCATCGTGGAGATGTTCCTCAAAATGTACTTTAATATATATTCAGTCTTACATCAAGATATTTTTAGAGTATGATGTTTCAGAGCCGATTTAGTCATTTCCACCAACACCTTCATTCTTGTTGAGGTTGACGTCCTTGAGTGTTCGTCTTTCAATTTATTTAGTCTTAGACTGGAGATAATTAGCTGATGATGATAAACGAATGTATCGAATCGAGGGGGAAGTGAAGATTATTCAGAGTTCTTGTGATTTAGTGTGTTGTGACGTTTTAACAAAACTTTTGATTTGCAGTCAGTATCGATATATACTTACTGATCAGAACACATAGTATGCATTGCACTGCTGATAATACATGATTAACTTCAGGATGCATGAGTGGTATCTCTGGAGCAGTAGGTCTGGTTAGAGGGCAGATGCCAGGCTGTGTGTAGAAAATAAGAACGCGATCCATTACGATGGAATCGAAATCAATAAATTGCTCCTACCACGTAGGATGCTGTGCTGCCTGCCAATGTGTGCGTAGTTTAGCCACCTGTAGGATTGTAGAGGAACTGCAACCTTTTTGCCCCCTTCAAATGTGAACATATATAAATTTGAAATGATCGCAATACACACATTTTTCCCCCCACATCTCTAACATCAGATGTAGGCAGAAAGAAATAATAGAATAAACAAATCGTTAAATCTCAAGCTTCTCTTCTGCTCATGACCACGCTGGGTTCCACTTCACTAAGCTGAGAACAGCATTTCGAAGCGTAGGCGCAGGCAGGCTTGAAGAAACCGGACAGTTCCAGATTGTAAAAACATGGCCTGGTTTTTGTTCCAGCAGGTATTCCTATGACCGTGGGCGGTGAGTGTGATCTGTTCTATATGATTCTCCGGAATAGTTTGTTGTATTTAACCAGAGATCGCAGACGTGTGGTAGGCCGGCCGCTCCCTGCCTTATTTCTCCTCAGACACACCTGAACCAGAAAACCAGACTATCCTTGCCTGTCAGAGTAAGCTCGTTCTGCTTCGTCTGAAGTTTCTTTTTCCCCCCCGAGAGCAGAGTCACACTTCCCTTCGTGTGAAATGTGTAGGTTCAGCAGCATAGCAGGTAAATCAGCCTCTCAGGTTAACATCAACCTGAAACTCCGGCGTGTGGGCAGGTGTTTTACCGGGTGGAGCAATCGCAAGCCTTACGAGTTAATGTTGACTTAGGTGACGCAATGCATTAAGCTTGTGTGTGTGCGTGCACCATCATAAGTTAAATGATAGTTAAGTCTGTCCAGATGGCTGACAGAGAGCTGTTTTTCCACTTGACTGAATCACCAGTCTGCTGCTAAAGCGATTTCCGTTTGTCAGACACAGTAGCTGCAAGGGCCATCACTGAACGCCTCCTCAGCTGAGAATAATAAACCGTCATGGTGTACACACACTTGTACATGTATGCACTTGTTGTCTTTATAATAAGCGCTGAGAATGCATCACCTGTCTTCCCACCCGTTAAAACACGGGTTTTAAAGATCCACATGTTTTACACTTTTAATTTATGTTCACTATTGTAGATCTTGAAGCACAGTTAAAATGACCGGTTGCGAGCAGTCACTCGGGAGGGTCTGACTCGTGAACTGGATCAGGTAGCTGTAGCAAATCAAATGCGTTATCTGTTCACTGATACAGGGCTGATATGGAGCTCTTAACATCTGAGGTAATGCGTAAGAAACATGAAAGCATTCGCTAAAGGTTGGTAGTGAACAATCTACTCAGTTTTCTTATCATGGTCTCTCTTTGTCTTTGTCCCTAACCTGCCTTCTCTCGTACACTTGAGTCGAAAGTATTTGCATGCGCGAACAACAGTACAACTTTACACCTTAAGCTTGAACTTGGTCAGTTGTTGGCTGGACTTTCATTTATGTACACTTTGATATAGGGTTTACAGATAGTGGACTGAAAACGAGAAAATATCCAACGAGTGGCGGCTCTCGGGTGAAAATAGCTTGTTGATTCCAGAGGTCGCAGGAGACCGGCCCCGGTCAGGTTGGTTCGAGCTGATAGAAAGGCAACTCAAATATTTAACATCTTGTTTCAGCGTAAAGCACGTTTTTAAACGTAAAGCACGTTAAACCTTGTGCCAGTTTTTGCAGGATTTTGATTTCTGATGCAACATTCGGACGTTGGATGGCATCAACAACGTAAAAGCATTGATCCATCTTGTCTTATATCAATGGTTCAGGCTGGTGGTGGTGGTGTGTATTAAGTGGCACACTTAATACAGTTGGGCATTAAAGTCTTATATTGCACAATAGTAAACTTTCCCAATATGAACTTGAGGGCAAGTTAACTTGTAGAGAAACGAAAATTCCTCCTCTTCTTCTCCAATGATTGGGGAATTAAAGTAAAGAGAGAAACATGTTGGCCATCCAATGTTTTTTCTTGCAGCCCACAGAATGACACAAGTAGGATCCAGATCCTCTGATTGGGCTAATGAGGGGATGAAGACAAGAAAAGAGATTCAACTCCTATAGGTTGAACTTTGTTACATCATTTTTGGTACTGCTCTGGATTTCTGATCTTCAGAATGTCAGAGGAGACGTGACTCCCCAGAGGAAGCCCATGTAAACGCTGCACACTCGGACCACAGGCCGTATTTGAACCACCGACCCGACAGTGCTGAACACTACGCCACTGTGGCACAGAGAAAGAGCAATACCTTGGTTTGAAAGTCTGCGTGAGCTGTGCGATCCTGAATAGGAAGTTGCAGGCGGAGGGAGTGTCCGAATCCTGAATGTTATTAAATGGATTGTTAACATACCTTGAATTAAAAAAAAAAAAAATTCCTGAGTGCCGTTTTAATTATTTATTCTAATTGATTTGAATTGAAAATGAAATGAACTTAAGAATGTCACAGGACAAACCATTAAGCTGCTGTCAATCATGACGCGCGGTGAGACGGATCAACAATTCGTTGTTCCTGCTCGTCTTATCGTTGATTGTCTTTTATTCTTGACTGATATTGGTGTATTTTTCATCAGTACGTTGGAAAAGCTAATGTATTTAGTGTATATTTCTACTATAATCTAGTCACTGATCCAGTACACGATGTTCTGCTTCATTACTATGGTGATCCATGCTGCATTGAGGGGGGAAAAAGGCTGTTTTTCGTTATCTTGATGAGGAAATCTGCTGAATCTGTTCTGCCTCAGTGTGTTTCACAGATGCAGTGCCAGGACTGCAACGGAGGAGAGCTCGACCCTGTAGAGCGCACACTTCCTCTCTCTGCATCTCC
This sequence comes from Clariallabes teugelsi, assembly GCA_030014215.1. Lineage (NCBI taxonomy): Eukaryota > Metazoa > Chordata > Actinopteri > Siluriformes > Clariidae > Clariallabes > Clariallabes teugelsi. The sequence goes on from JAQMYG010000039.1 coordinate 12,054,527, forward strand.
TCTTTACTTTCCTGTCAACTCCCATCTCTCCTCTTCTCATCTCAGGAAACGGACTTGCTCTTATGAATATATTTCCTGAAGACTTCTGTTTTTTTTTTCTTCTATTTTTTCTTTTACTTTAGTCCATTCATCCTTTGTTTCGCTTCTGTATCGTTCCCCCCTTACGTCCTCCCCCATACTCCTCACAAAGCGCAGACTTGCCTGTCCTAAGCTGGACGTAGGCCAGCACTCTGCGGCCTGTGGCTTCTTTTACTCGGGTTGCACGGACAGGTTTATAGACGACCGCTTCTCTTTCTCTCTACAGAAGGTTTTGCTGTAAATTCTTTTGTGGTTTAGTATAAAAACAATTTGGCACACAGCTGTTTTTTCAAATGCAGCGTCTGTTGCGTATGGGTTACCAGATTGGTCTTACCGAGGCTGACATCATCCTTCAGTTTTGGCACATTAATGTAATCCTTACTAAGGATAGCGCCGGCTTGTTAATGGGCAGATGGAAACCTGTTCATTTTCTGAAAATACCTCTCTAACCGTGTTATCGGGTGACATCATGAGACACCCATTAGACCAAACTGGAAATTATGTTAACATACATCATGACCTTGTGTCCAAATTACCTCTCACTTGCCTCTGAGTGGTTAATGTAAGCAAATGAAATTGAATTGGGTGTAACTTCCTTTTAGCTCAGATATTGTTGTTATATGGCAGAACAGTAGTTTGCTCGTCAGTATTTAACAACGTGTCTTTACTTGAGAGACACCGAGCTCCTTCACCTCCTGCTCAGCACTCACCGCCTGTTTGTGAACTGTGTTCTCGTACTTCCTCCCACAGGACCAGTTCGAGAACCTCGACAAGCACACGCAGTGGGGCATCGACTTCCTGGAGCGCTATGCAAAGTTCGTGAAGGAAAGGCTGGAGATCGAGCAAAACTATGCAAAACAGTTGCGGTAAGTATTCAAATAATAATAACCCAGAATCAGCACACGCACACAGGGTCGGGGGTGATTTTAATTAACGTTTGCATGCCCTGTTCCTTCAGTCTATTTTAATTCTGATGATAAGTTTTTATGATGACTAGTCAGTATTATATCCCTGCAGTGATATACAGAAAACAGCTGCATCTCTGATGTAAAGTGCCAGTCAGCCACTTTCTTACAGGACATGGGGCGCAACATTCGATTCTCTTCTTCACATCTGTCTGGTACATGTTTCAACACTGCCAGACGTTTTTTGTTTTGTGCATATGATTATTATTTTATTTTTATTTTTTTTACACACAATTAAAAAAGCAAAAAACACAATATTCCTGAGGTGCTGTGAGTCCTTCCTGTAATAATAACTTGCTCAAAGAAGATTTCTTCAATCATTCTGGTTAAAGATTCCAACTTGACTGTTTACATGGATGAGGATCTGAGATGATGTGTTTACATTCTCAAAGTAAAAGGAAATGTAGCAGAAGTCACACAACTCTAAAGTCTAGTTAGACGACTTACCTTTTTTGTGGGGGGGGATTTAGTCGTGTCCAATTCCTCCTCGTCACTAGGGGGCTCCCACATTTAAGGCTACTACTACCACTCAGTCTTCGGCCCTCCCGACTATCACGTGTTTCGACCGCATCTTTTTGAACTCCTCGCTCACGCACCGTTGGAGGCGGCGTAACACACTCGGAGGACAGCGCTACCCGCTCCTTCTGCTTGCGTGAGCTCACAGACGCCCCTGATTGGCTATAGAGCCGTAATTAATGTGGGAGCACCAAGTACCCGTCATCCCTCCCCTCTGAGAGAGCTCGGCCAATCAGCTATAGCTTATAAACTGATGAAATACTCTTATTTTTTTAACATACTAGAAATATAATAAAATACTGTACATACAATACTAGAAATACCAATACCACGTGCAGAGGCTTGTTGTTGTAGCCACCGTCTTAGCGTTAGCTGGCTAGCTTTTGCTTTCTGATTTCTTTATAAATGTACTATTGTATCATGCAGCCTTGGGATTTATCCGCTCAACTCGGGTTTTATTTGTAATGCCCCTCTAGCAAAAGACAAAGCAGCTTTATGGAAACCTGCTTAAGTGCCTAATGAGCAAGCCAGAGATGGTAATGGCAAGAAAAACCTCCCTGAGACGGCACGAGGAGCCGGACTCCAAAGGGAACCCGTTCTCTTCTGTCTGACACTGGATACTGTGATTATATAATCTGCACTGTGTTGAGAAGTGCAGCACATGATGATATGAAACCTTCAAGGAGCTCGCAGTAGCATCATTATAACTGGGAGGCTGAAATCTAGAAATCTTGCATTCAGCAGCTTTAACATTTGAATATTTGAAGGCCGGTGCATTCCCACAGCATTATTGATGAGCATGATATTCTGCTAACTGAGGTTGTTTGTAGATCTAACAGCTTTACTGTGTAGGGAATAAGCTGTCCATGTGATAAAAAAAAAAAAAAAAAAAATCAAAGAATCAATCACTTGCTGTAAATTGAGTCCAGGAGCTGAGTAGAGCTGCAGCTGTGGCCTCTCCCGTCTCCTCTCGCCCCTCTCCTCTCCTCCTCTCTGCTTTGCTTTTAAGGAAGTCCGGCCTTCTGCCCTCCCTCTGGGATGTCTGCTGTTGCCTGGATACAGGAGCCGAGTGCCCTTAAAGCCTAGGATGGGCAAACTATCACAAAACGCACGCGTCATTATACGTGAGATCAGAGGCCTGTGCGGTGTGAAGACTCTGCCAGATATACACCTGTCGTTGGGACACGCCCAGCTGAGGGTTATTCTGAGAGGAGTGGGTTTTTTAAATGAATGGAAATGAGCAGTGAATGTTTATTAATTTGTCTCTTGAAGTGAATTTAATTATTACAGTGTGGACCTGCAATGAATACTCGAACCCTCAAACTTTTCTACACAGTTTATTAAGTCCACATACTGTACATACACACACACACACACACACACACACACACACACACACACACACACACAGTAGGTGTTTACTGACCTACCATAAATATTCAGCAATCAGCATCCCTTTGATCTGACACCGATTGGCTAAAGGGCACTTCACACAAACTACGCAATGAACGAGACGAGTTATTGTTTCTCATCGCACAAGGGAAGTGTGATCAGTACCGTCTGGTGGTATTTGTGTGTGTGATATTTTCTTTTTATTCATAACTTCCCTGCAAACAGGTGGTTTTAATAGACAACCAGAGAAGGAGGAAGTAAAAAAAAAAAAAAAAAAAGATTTCCTATTGGGTTTTGCAGACAAACAGGTGTCACTTCTGCAATGGCTTGCAGCAGAACTAATTTTCTAGACTGACTAAGTTACAGGAATATGCAGATGGGGGGGCGGGGGCGGGGGGGGGGAGGAGCTGTCCAAATAAAGTATAGCGTATGACATGTAAGATAAAAAATATGGCCGCAGGTTTGTAGACGCCTGGTGATAAGATTTGTATGATGTCCAAATGAGGCAACAAATTTGGAAGCATATAATAGTATTGGATGTTTCTTTCACAGGAATTAAGCGACCCAAACGTGTTCCAGCATCACAATGAGAGTTAAATTAAGGCATGAGGTCGGAATGAAGTACTCTTGTTATCCTTCAAAACAAACAACAACAAAAAAACATTCACTACTGGTTAGGGCTGCACAATTCTTGACAAAATGTGAATCAGGATTTTTCGATTTTTCTCCATGGGAATTGAGATTCTCGCTGTTTTTTTTTTTTTTCTTTTTCTTGTTTTTTTTTCTTCCAGTAAAAAACATTGCACCTAAGACAAAAAAGAAAAGTTGTTTGAACAGGACTTTTAACTCGCTTGTATTAAAATAAAAGTCCCGATTTAAATGTAAAAAAAGTGAAAAGGTTGTTAAACATAAATAGAATATTAACAATAATACAATAAAAAATAACTAAGTAGCACTTGTGCACACTTGGAAACTACAGAACTTCATTATTATTATTATTATTATTATTATTGTTGTTGTTATTATTATTTTATCAGCATAAGGTAAATGTAACAGTGTTAGGTAGTTTAATATTAAATACATAGTTTAAAGTGTAGAATTTATTGTTGTCAAAGTTATTTATTGCTCAATTTTAACACACTTCCAGTGTCGTCCTCTGTAGCTTCCTCTCTGTTCTCAGAGTCTCTGTGTAACAGCTCGAATCAACACTGCAGGTTTAATTATCTAACACTTTAAGTTATAGCCCGATTAGTACTGCACATGCCTGTTTGTGATCAGACAGTAGAGTGTATTTTAGTTTTTAGCGTGTGTGTGTGTATGTGTGAGAGAGAGATATTTACCATATGCTGATAAAAATAACACAGATCCACAATAACTTGACATTTTCTTCTGTTGTTGCGTTTATCATGGAGTTTTGTCGTAGTGATTACGTCTTTCTGCGTGAAAATTAAACACTATTTTTTGGGCGGTCACTCACGGTGGCTCACGGACACCACGTCTCGCCCCGAGTCAAACCCGATAGGTGTAATTTTTATATATATACACACACACACACACACACACACACACAATACAGTATATATACAGTATGTGTGTGTGTATATATATATATATATATATATATATATACATACATACATACATACATACATACATACATACAAATATATATACACAGCGAGTGACAGCAGAACGCCGTAAATAAGGGAGAGAGATGAGCAGTGAGAGTCGTATAACGAAATCATTTGCTAATCTCTGGCTTGCTCTGTAATTTAATAGTGTTTTGTGTTGCACTGTTTAAATGCAACCAGTGACCTTGACTGATGCAGCAATCTGGGGTTGTTGTCAAGTAAATAAGTGTAACTTGTGAATACTGCATGATCTGAATGCATGGAAATACATACAATAATGAATCGCCTTCATTTAGAAATGAGATTGCATGTATGTACGAATCCAGATCGTGATTGATTTATTTATTTATTTATTTGGATTAATCGTGTAGCTCTACTACTGGTATTAGATACCAGTTCCTGCAGTATACCAATTTTTAACCAAAAACTTTTTTAACCAAGAGATCAGTTCAAACCAGGACTTGTGATGAATGAAAGTGTAGAACGGATTGACATTTACAGAAGACTTCAAGTACAGTATGGTGATGAGACTCTTAGCCACAGTAAAACATTTAAAATGCAAACATTTTAAAGAAGACCATAGATCAGTGGATGACGACCCCGACCGAGGTGGCTCGGAGCCCACTGCAGTCGTTCCCATGAACATTCAGCATATGGAATGACTGAGCCTTGAACATCAGCAGATAACATGTCAACAACTTGCGGAAGAGACACATCTGTCTGGAAACTGTACACACATTTATTCATTCATGCACACTACTTGCACAATACAGGAACTTGGTTAGGAGTTATTGCCACATCCCCGGTACAATCCCGACCTCACTCCTAGTGATTTCCACAAGTTTGGGCCATTAAAGGGGTTCCTGGGAGGCCATGAAGCAGGCAGTCTTGTCATGACTTTAGAGGACTGAGGAAAACATTCTACCTTAATGTAATCCCAGCACTAGTGAAAGTGGATTAGTGTAGCAGGATATGTTAGAGAGAAATAATTGAAGTTTTTACTTTTATAATGGTGTTCTGTTATCCTGTACGATCAAAAGTCATTGACACCCCTTACAGTTTTAAAACATAAACCACACTGTGGTAAATATGGGGTTAATATTTAAATTCAAATTCAAATTCAAATTTTATTTGTCACATACACAGTCATACACAGTACGATATGCAGTGAAATGC
>JAQMYG010000039.1:12073120-12096034 GCA_030014215.1 Clariallabes teugelsi
TGCACTTTAAGCCCATATTGATTATATAATTGTATCCTGAATATGTTTTCGTAAACAGCTAAAATAACAAAACTTGTCACTGTCCAAGTATTTTTGGGCCTAACTGTACAGTACATTAGAAAAAGAGTATGTCAATAAAGTCAGCTATAATTAACCAGAATTTATTTAGACCTGTTTCTCTACCTTTTTATAAAAGAGATTATGAAACTCTCTATCAAACGATTGATCACTGTAGGTAAATATTATGACAGTAACTCGAACAGTAAAGTTCATAATGGCAGCCTCTTGATCGTTGTATCTTGAGTAGGAATGTGCTATTATATCGTCTGTGGCATTTGTTTGTGTGTTTAAATTGCTGAGAATCTTTCGACTTGCATTGGGTCATTTCTGGGAAGGAGTAGTCTAGGTATGATAAACACCGTCAGAAACGGGGATGGGGTTCGAGAGGAAGCTCGGCATTGCGGCAAGGATTGCGCAATACTTCCCACGTTGCTCCTTAAGCAGTCTTGAGTTGCTCGTTCTGTTTTTAATTGGCTCCGTTTTGCTCTGACTCTATACTTCCACCCACAGACTGGACTGCTTTCCCGCTGTCCACGGAGGCACGTTTGAGTAACGATGACGTGTTTGCAGTTTGCATTTGTATTCGTGAGAGGAGCACGTCCTATCCCGAGGGCTTTGTTTAGTTCTTGAGAAGGGCCGCATAGATGATCATATCCTTTTACAGAAAACCACACCTCTGTGAATGTGCACATGTCCAAGAGGCTGATAAATAGGCGTTTGTTCACACTGTCACATGTAGCAGCGACTATTATACATGAGTCACGTGTTATTATACACACAGATTGCAATTTCTGTCATCTCGAAACTTTTGTATTTTACCTTAATTTCTTTTTCACACAGGACTCATCAATTGTGGTAGAATCATTTAAGTCTGGGTTCGAGCCACCGACTGACTTCCCCTTCGAGGACTTCAGTCAGAACATCCAGCGCACAGGGTCGGACGGCACCATCGGCACTCCCAAAACCGACCCGGGAAAACCTGACCCCAAACACTCGATGGGAAAAGCCAAGAACAAACTCTGGTTGTTTGGGAAAAAGCCCAAGGTAAGACTCTCTCTCTCACCCACACACCCACACACACACATAAGCACTACACTGGATCACATGGGCATGCATACCTGGCTAACCTGGAAAATCACTAATGGCCATGCAGCTGTTGACATGATGTTTTAAATCAAGTGCACCTGTTTTCAAAGCATGTTACGCAAGCGAAGTCTTACAAGCCAGGACAAGACTTTAACCTGCCAGGGCTATAAAAGGGTTTGACATGCAGTTAATCATTAACTTGCTATTTGCGGTATTAGGACTCTTACGTCTGCAGCAAGCCTTTTGTAGTTTCATTCAAATAAGTGTTATTGCATAATTTTATTTTCATGCTTTTTAAAAATTTTATTTATTTTTTTTTTTTTTACTTACTTTCATAAACACTGATCCCCAGTCAGGTTACCTGTAGTACATACAGTACAATATTTATTGCTGATTATCCATAAGACATTTTAAATTTGATTAATTTTGATTTTTTGTTTGTTTGGTTGACAGTTTTTGTTGCCCCAGCTGCCCCCTCTTACCCCTCCCCCTCCCATTCCTAGTTTCTTTGCTGGCCATTTTCAGTCTCCTAAATTCCCCACTGAGCGAATATCATACTGTCTCAATGAAATGAGAACAGTTACGTCCAAGATCCAAACATTCCGTGGTCTGAGGAGAGGGGTAAGAGGTGCTGGTTGTCTCTGTGTGTGTGTGTGTGTGTGTGTGTGTGTGTGTGCTTGTTTGTGCATCTGTGTGTGTTTTCACAGTGCTTCTGATTGTTGATTATTCCCATTCCTAGGTTTCCTTTGTAGCACTATTACGCTTGCGAGTCGTGCATATTTGTGGCGAAGTCTTTGTTACACTTATTTTTAGGCACTTGACACACCAAGCTGACTGATGGCTGTGAGTGTTGTGTTGACTGTATAGTCTAGAAGAGTAGTGCTGTTAAAGATAAATCAGTCAGGGAGCACATACTGTACACTGCATTTCTGCTTGTGTGCCGAAGGTAGGTATATTCACAGCGGTGTGAGGATCCAGTAGCAGTTGGGCCCTGTTTTTTTCGTTTGATTGTTTGTCACATTTTCAAACAAAACTGTTTGTTTGGAATATCCAGGTTGGAATCAGTTTGCTTTCATGTAGTCTGAACAGTAAAACATCTGATCTGAACCACATCCAGAGGTGATTTCAGGCTGGATGCTCTACCTGCTGGAATCTGATTTCAAACTTGCAACCCAACGAGCCACACAATCACGTGGTATAGGACAAGGTCCCATGGTGAAAACTCATTGAAAAATAAGCAGGGAGATGAAAATAAAAATGACAATTTTGGAAAAATTATGCTTTAGAAGGGCTATTACCGCTAAGGATGTAAAAGATGTGATTTTATTTTTTTTTTTTGCGAGACTGAATTTACAGCGTTTTCGGCAGGGTGGCTGGCTTAACCCTGCAGTTTGGAAATGGAGAACTGTAGTCCCTGGACGTCTGATAGCACAGAAACAGAGAGATATAGGGAAAGAGCACACTTCATGTGATCCTCTGGTGTTGTTTCCACAGTAACCAATGCAGACAGGTCTACAATGTGTCCGAATTGGTCTGCCAGTCTGACCTGAGCCAAATCTCATCTGATCATTTTCAAATAAAGTCCTAAAGAACGGATTTATGAAACAAGTCGGATTTCTCTGCAGTCCATACAAAGCCCTAAATCACTAATCAATAAATTGCAGCACTATTGGTGGATTTAGTGGATGTTCTGTTTGTGAGTCTCGTTTTTTTTTTTTTTTTTTCTTTTTTCCCTCTCCCCCTTGCGGTTTTTATTTCTTGGGCTATTTTTGGACTATTCGCTTCTGGTGAAGTATCTTTTATCGTGTACAATGTTTCACAGAGGACATGAAGCAGTGGTGAGATGGCAGGAAATGATCATCAGTCGACCTTGATAGTTCTTCAGTGTCGGCTTGGTGTGTCTGAGACCATTTAGAGCGTTGATATTAGATCTTTTGAAAGTTGATACTAGACCCGGGAGCAAGACACGGCTTAAGATGACGGTCTTGTTTACTGGTGCTTTAGCTGTTTTGTCCGTGCCTGCTTTCTTTTTTTAGCAAGCTGGTTGATATACAGCACTGTGCCAAAAGTCGAGTCACCTTTCATTTCTTTATATTTTGCTTCCAGAGAGCCAGATCTTTTTGTATTTTTTTTTTTAAATTTAGTTTTAAGGAATTTTTTTCTGTTTGATAATCCACACTGTGACCTATGAATAAAAACAACAACTGAATGCTGAGTGGTGGAAACAAACAAGAGGGGAAAGGAGGCTGCTGCCAAGGTTATTGCATAAACAACCAACTTTTAAATGATTTTATAAATTTTATTTTAATGAAGGCACTTTGCAGCCTGTAGCTGTAAAATATTTGTTCCCATTTCTTTAATTGAATCTACATAATTTAATATGAAGAAATGAGGGTGGCGAAAGACTTTTGCACAATACTGTATATTTGAAGATTGTTTTGCAGTGACACCTGGCTGCTAGTTATATTGTTGTCTGTAAGCAAAATATCAATTCTTAATCATCTGTAGATGCAGACCATCAGCAGATTAGCAATTAGCATCCGGTTGCTGACAACAAACCGTCTTCATGACACCCTGCTTAGCTTTGCGCTTGCATCATTTCCCGAGGACGCCAACCCGAAGCCTGCTGCTGCTTAAAGAAGATTGATGAGGTCAATAAGGGTTTATGGACCGACGAGTGTGTATGGACTACTATTACAGTGCTAACAATACTGTTCTGTCCTTGCTGTGTTAACTCCATCTCACCCAGGGGAACCTTTAAGGCATGATGTTTGTGCTGGGTTTCAACCCTGGTCTGATGTATCAGCATGATTACAGTGCTGTTGGTTAAAACCCTTTGTGAAGCCACAGAATTGACCAGCCACTTGTCATTGTGTGTTTTTGCGTATTTGTGAACGGCTCGGTCTAACCACAACTGCGCAGTGGTCAGTGAAGCTGGTGAGTAAGGCAGAGCTTTAGCGTGGAGACGTAGCTGTGACTTGGCTTTCGAGCACTTCCAGTTTTTGGTTTCCGGTTTCTCTCAGATGTCCTTCTTAAAGTTTTTCGGTTTAATATAGGGCTGCACCTACAGTAACATTCATTCATTTTATATATTTAATTGTTTTAAAAACAAACGAAACACAGCTTTCCCTCTTCATGAGACCAAAAAAAAAAAACATGAAATAACTTCACTTACAGTTTACCCTTTAAATCTCTTATTTTAATCAGAAATCTACGTAGGAAGCATCCATTTAAAACTTAAACACTATGTCTCTTACTTTCAAAAGTCAATACATGCAAAAACCAAGCTATTTACGACTCACCAACACGCTGGGCAGATCTGTCAGTGTTTGCTCTGTAGAATATTCCGTCGCGTTGTTGTCTGAAAACACAACTGATAAGAGCGCATCGACTCCCAGACATCGACACCCAGCAACACTCGCTAAACTCACTCTAATACACACTTACTCTGCTGTCTCATCATTTTGAGGTCAGACCGAACCTTGTTTTCTTTGGAGATGCTCGTGATGTGTGGGTGTGTGCACGCGCACACTGTGGTGAGACATTTCACTTCGAAACAGCACACAGAGCATCGTTTTATTAGGGCTTTCTGTAAAGAATTATCTCACAATATACTTTCCATCATGCGGCAGAAAAATTGAGGATGGAAGTAAATGCCGCGACGCATTGATGCTCTCCACAAAAGTGTAGTGTATTTATGTAATCAATTAAGTCGACGCCTCGGTGCAGCCCTAGTTAAATACGATGCGTCTAAAGAGCGCAGCAGTGATAAATGACAGACTGCTCCTTGAAGGCCTGTAGAACTCTAACGAAGGACACCTCTTCTGGGATTTGTCTTCATCGCACAATGCTCGCCGAGACCGTACTTGCGTGAAGCTGTTTGATCACTTGTCTAAACATGTAAGCGGCTAACCACAGAGGTGTCTTCCTAGGCTCCAAACCTCGAGGATCTCAGCCACCTGCCTCCAGAACAGAGGCGCAAGAAACTTCAACAAAGGATTGACGAGCTCAGCAGAGAGCTGCAGAAAGAAATGGACCAAAGGTAAGACCTGCCAAACGAGCGAAAGGAAGAAGAGCGTCTGCTTTCATACCAGACGCTTCCCTTAACGGTTTTCCTGTTTAGGATCTGTCTTTATCATGGCCTTCACAATAGTCAAGTGTTAATAAAAGATAAAAAGATAATCTTGTGTGTGTTAGTTTGAGTAAATCATTTGTGTTAAATAAAAATCCTTCCCGCAGAGATGCATTAAATAAAATGAAGGATGTCTATGAGAAGAATCCTCAGATGGGTGATCCGGGGAGTCTCCAGCCCAAGATCTCCGAGACCATATGCAACATGGAGAAGCTGCGCTCCGAGATACACAAAAATGAGGTAATGTCCCCAGTGAACTGCATTGTTGCTGTGGTCATATAAGGAAATTCAGTCTGCAAAGGCACATCTGGAGAAACGGCACAGCGTTGGACAGCCCTGTGTGCTAGTGACACCTGCTGGAGCAATACACACAGTGCGTTTCTACATGAAGTAACTCGGCACAATGTGCCTTGAGTGCCTTGAGGACTTCTAGTTTCCAGAACTTTTGTTTTTGAAATTGAATACAGGGATATCTAGCCGGTTATGATGGGTTCTGTCATATCTGTGTCATCTAATTCCTTCCTGACCTTACCTACACAAGCATGGGTCATGTCTTGCAAATAATGCATTAAATGTATGTGAGCATTTATTGAGTTTCCTTGTTTAAAGTGGAGCTATTATGCAAAAATCTTTTCAGATGTTCTCGAAGCTGGAGTGTACATGTACAAACATTACATCTTTTTTTTTTTTTTTTTCCCCCTGATTTTTATTTTTGTTGATCGGGGCTCAAACAAGCCAATTAGATTTTCACATCATATAATGACATCATATAAGAGGTTCCCCTCCTCTTGCTCAGCTTTGCTGTTCTCGTGTAGGGAGTGGCTTTTTGGAGGTGCTTTGTGAATGGGAATAGGGGAAATATGGGACCTTTAAGACTATACTTTCAGTGTTTGTTTGAAGCGAAACTTGTTGAAGCTTGTTTTGTTTCGCATCATAACATTGTTTATTTCCTCTGAAAGTACACACAGTTCCCATTTTCAGATTACACGAGTGATATGCCTTGTCAAGGTTCAACAGCACTCCTCGTACATCTGATTACATTGCTGTTCTGCTGCCCGAGTCTTTGTTCCAACTGTTAATATTTGTGTCCCCATCTGTAGACATGGCTGGCAGAAGTGGAGGGGAAACAGAGCTCCCGCAGTGAACGGCGACCCAGTTCAGATGTGAATCACCACGCACCTCATGGCAGAGAAAGGTATGCATTTAAATCTCAACATAACCCCACACACAGATTTCATAACTAGCTTTTAATAGGTTTGAACACATAGTAGTATTAAAGGTAATTAAAATGATCTACACCTGAGCACGGAATAGATACTGAGGCGTATGAATTACTTACTTGTACATGTTGTTGGCCAAAACACAGTACTGGTGCTGATTTTTATTTTTTTTTCATGTTCTACATATAACAGTATTATGCAACTTTGAAGTGAACAATCTTGCTTCCCTAAAAATTTTAAGTTGCTAACTTCAGCTGTTTTGGAGAGATGAGAGACCCAAAAATGGCCATTTTTCAGCGTTGTACTGTCTCGCTTTAAACAACAATTTAAAATGCAAAGTATGCATATTTCTTTGAGTAATGATACTAAATACCACCTGGGACCAACAGAGGGTGACACGTCGTCGTACAAAACGGACCGAAAGCCTGGAAAATTAGTGTAAGCTTCTAAAAACATATGACCTGAAAAAATCGTTTCTTAAATTAAAGCATTACGTACAAAATTAAGCATTTTTTCCCTCCAAAAAAATCTGTAGTGTCCGTAACCATGTCAAATTCATATCGCAAAATCTTAACAATTTTGCATTTTAGAATACGTTTATGTCTTATGTCATGAAATTTAAATTCCATAAGTTCCATCTGAATGACAATTAAAATCACTAAGATTTGAATTGATAAAAGGGCATGAAATTGTCTTCAGCAAATGTTTCTTCTTATCTAATAAAAAATCTGAATGTGTATGCATATTTACAAAAATTGGATCATGAGATAAGAAGCATAAAGTATGAAAAATGGTGTTATATGATACTATCTTAAAAATTCACTTTTTCACCTTAGTAGGTAAGACACTTTTTTTTTTTTTTTTTTAGCACCAATACAATGTTTTGGCCGTGTATTAGTAGGTATGCACGATGGGCCCATCTGTCCATTAGTTGGTCATTGAAACAGTTTGAAGTAATGAAGCCGTATGCACAATGATCACTTGACTCTGAAGCTCTGTCGATAAAGGTGCAGTCGAATGAATAAAGACGTAAAGTCTGAGAATCGAGTTGAATCTGTGAGTCTGTGTTTTTTTTTTTTTTCCTCTTTGTTTTTAGTCCTGAAGGGAGCTACAACGATGATCCCAACCAGGAGCACCGGGCGCCCCCTCAACCCGACCAGCATGAGTTTGACGATGAATTTGAAGATGACGATCCCCTTCCTGCGATTGGGCACTGCAAAGCACTCTACTCTTTTGACGGTACACAACTACTAAAGATTGAACAGGAAACACCTGCTCCCTGCACACACACAAACGTCATAGTAATGACAATGTGTGTGTTTACATATCTGTGCTCGTTTGCGTGTTCGCAGGCTCCAATGAGGGCACATTAGTGATGAAGGAGGATGACGTGATGTACGTCATCGAGCAGGATAAAGGCGACGGATGGACGCGGGTTCGTAAGCAGGGCGGCGAGGAGGGTTACGTGCCCACGTCCTACGTCGAGATCACGATGGAGAAGCACAGCAAAGGTGCGGTCACCTACATTTGAGCTCATCTGAAGCATGGTCGCCCAGCCATGCATGTCATGTTGACTCTCAGCATTGGCAGCATCACAGCCTGCATCATACCCTGTTCACTGTGTGAGCCCATGGACAAAACCATAAACGCACACACAGACACACATGTGCACACACACTCACACATACACTGGGTAAAGAGACCCTGACTATGTTTACTTCAGAGGCAGGTTACTTTCCTATTCACATTTCAGATATTATTCACTTTTTGAAGCGTCTTCGTTCCTCAGCTCGGATTATAGCTTTATTTGTCATTTTGAAGTGTCCTTTTTATGTCAGCAGTGCAGTAGGATAAAAAGATTTAATTCTTAACAAACAATACCTTATTTTCAGTTACTGACTTGTGAAGTCTGTTCTTGTAAGTGTTTCAGAAGCCATCTTGCATACTGTGCTCAAGTATAGGCCTTGAGAAGTCCAGATCATCGAAGGTGAAATTGTACAGGCGGTTTAACCTACACCAGCTTTCTGGCTATGACCTCTCAGGCCTATGCTGTGATTTCCAGGCGAAATTTTCCCTATTTCACATTAATGTGCTGCATCACTAATCCTCAGATCATTATATGATACTGTACATCTCAGGACCTGCACTGTGTGTGTGTGTGTTCATCTCCACATGACCCTCTCAGTCCTCTCGTTGTGTGAGTGACGGTGCTCTCTTTCCTCTCTCTGTGGCTACAGGTTCCTGAGTGGATGAGTGGGGGCTCTGTGGTGTTGGTGGAAGGGACACGCTGCTCTGGGTCTGTTAGTAGGTAGTGTGAGGGGTTTCGGCTGAAAGAAACAGGAACAGAGAAAGAGAGAGCAAGCAGATTGCATGTTTGCATGCTGACTCTCATTTTCCATTAACATCATTTCGATTCAGCAGAAGCTTGTGACGTAGATGGGGGAGGGGTGTAGAAAAGGGAAGAGGAATAGCGTGGGGGGGGTGTTAAGTGAGGCATCAGCTGCATGGTGTAGAATGAGTAGGAAGCCCAAAGAGCTGATCTAACCTGACGCATTTATCCTAGACTGTGCCTGACCCTAACATAACTCCTTGTTGCACTCCATCCGAGCGCTGTCATGGGAATGTTTTCCTGTGCCATCCCTTTTGCTTGCCTTAACATGCATGACGTGAACATGTCACTCCCTCTCTCGGGGCTGCCCTGTCAGCAGCACCCGATGATCGCATATAACCACTTCTAATCCCTCATCACCCCATTTCTGTGATGCCTTGTTTTATATCATCATTGCACATTTCGTTTTCTCCATTCTGACTGCATCCATCCAGAATAACACATCCATCATAAAAGTATAGCACGAATGAACCAGAGTATGCACAAGACTGGACCACAGCAGCCCTATCACCGATAACCAACATAATTAAGACTAACTGCCAGTTCTCTCGATGTGTGCTGCGGATACCACAAAATACCACCTGGGACCAACAGAGGGTGACACGTCGTCGTACAAAACGGACCGAAAGCCTGGATCTGTTAGAAATGCAGTGCGGTGAACACTCCAACCATCCTTTCAGCCAATCCTAACACCTTTTTATTCTCTTCCAGCTCTTAATATCATGCTCGAAGAACTCTGATAAGGAGTCCTCATTATCCGAAAGCGCCTGCGTTATCTTTGTGTGCGTATGTTTGTGAATGCGTCATGCATATATTAAAACTATGTGTATGCATATGTATATACCTAGTTAGGTTTTATTACTGATTTCTAAGTATTAACAACTTTTAATTTCATAATGAATGTGTTTTTATCATGTCTTTTTATAGGGTTTTTTAATCGTACGAATGATTTTCACCTCTTCGACTCTCTACGTGCTGTTTTCTGTTTGTAATCAGTGCTTCTTTTCATGTCTGAACACTATTCTGCATACTATTCTGGTCTTAACCAATGCACTTTTCCCCCCGATTTCATTTAAATTTGAATTGAGTGAATGATTGAATGAATGAATGATGTTGGCTCTGACTGCTACTTTTTTTGTATAAATATATTGTACAGTAAGACAACAGTGACCACTATCTCCTGGGGTATTTGATCAAGAGCAAACAGGAAATAAATGCTAAAGTCCCTTTGTCTCATTCTTTCTGTGTCTTTGTGTATAAAATGAGAGATTTAAAAAATATTTGTATGAGCAATAAAGACACCTGATGTTTAATTAGTCAAATATAATATGCTGACCAAGTATGAGCAGAATATTGTTATAAATGTAATTTATTTTACATGTAATTGACAACTGCTTTATAATGAGAACAATTCTGATCTGATGCAGCTGACTGGACATTTTTGTCTATGTAAGATGACAAATGCATAATAATGTTGTTTAAATACTGAATTTTTAACCTGTTAAAATGTACAGTAGTTGTTTTCAGTGATTGAATATTTTAATATAATATTTACTATTTAAAAATATGGAATTGAGTAGCTACACTGCCTGCTCAAAAAAGGCTTTTTAGATGTGAAATTACTGGCCTGCGTAAAGCAAGAACAACATCTCAGGCGATCTGAAATAACTTGAATTGGGTTTAGAAATGTTCAACCATTATTAAAACCTGAAAGTACTAGTACTTGAGTAAAAGTAAAGATACCCTAGGTAAAATGTTACTCAAGTAGAAGTTCTCTGATCACGTTTCTATTTGAGTAAAAGTACAAAAGTGCATACCTGAGCTTGTATTATCGCTCAGTACTCATACAGTATATGCCATAATAAGTCTCTCTCTCAATTACGCATAATAGTCAGCAGGTGGCGATGTTCCCGCTTCAAAAATTCTCACAACTGTCTTTAACACAACACCATGCAGAAATGTATTGATATACAAAGTACTGGTAATTGCTTTATGATGTAGTAGAGTGAAAGTAAATCGTACCCTGTAATAAAACTACTTGAGTAATGTACAGATGTGTGACTTATGTACTTGCGTACAATAACAAAGTAAGTGTACTTAACGCAAGATGTGGAAGGTAACTGAGCTATCAGCTTCATAAAAAAAAAAAAAATCTGACAGGATTGGGACTGAACAGCTATATGTCCGTAAGAAAACCATTAGTTAGTGAGATGAATAAAAAAAATCCTAGGTAGCATAAAGATTAGACTTCGGAGCCAAGGACAGAGGTCATGTGTTCTAATGAGTTCAGTTTAACCCTATTGCAGAGAGATGGGCGTATCAAGAAGTAAACCGCATGAAGAGATGCACCTTTCATACATACAGTAGTATAAAAAGTTTGTTCTAAAATAATAAGACATTATTTTCACACAGACAATATTAGTGTTTTTTTGTGTAGGTGGGACAGTGTATGTACCAATAAAGGCTATCGGATGCAGGACATTTTTAAAGACAATACATATCAAGGCGATACAAATACAGGCAAACAAATTCACATTATTAGTATTCACTTGCATAAACAAATGCTTTATGAAGTCCAAAAAGCATGCTTATGTGTGTGTTCTAATAAAAACACAATATTACTAAAACACAACATGCCTTTGAGTTAGACATTTTATTTAGTCGTATTTATCTACACATTTGCAACATTTTATAGAAAGATATTAAAGTTGTTTGAGTATTTACAGCTGACAATTATGAATGAAACTATATTACAGATCATCATTCACATGTTTTGCAGATTCGCTTCTTTCATTTACATACTTGTTGAAATAACTTTTTTACAAGACAGTTCTAGACTAAAACCAACATCTGGACAACTGTTAATGTATAAATACGAATTACACTTTTACAACGTACACAAACAGCCAGAGTTCTCTCCTCCATGTGGTGGAATTCTCATCACTATGGAACTTAGACATTTAAACAGTTAACTGCATTAATCAATCTTGTCAAAGACACTCGGATCCTTACTCTTGCCCATTTTTCCTGCTTCCAACACATCCACTTCAAGGTTTGACTGTTTACTTCCTGGCAGGTTTCATTGTAATGAGATGTTTTCATTGTAATGTCCATGTTATTCACTTGTTCATCATTTCAACTGTCAGTGGGTTTAATTATTATTATTTATTATTATTTTTGGCTAATCAGTGTATAATCACTTCTTATGTTACATGAACAAATCCTTTTCTTCTCTTGCTGTACCTTTGTCTCTTTGGGACACTATACATGTGATACTGTCCATAGAGAAGAAAAATTACCATCTTGTATTAGTTTGATTATTCCAAAGTGTGTCCATAGTCTCTTGGAATAAAGTACTGTTTAAGGGAGATACTTTGCACCAAAGCACTTGTAAAAAGCACCCGTTCTTCACAGCAGTTTTATTGCCCCATGTGTGTTCTGCACTTAGAGTATTTCCACATGGTGCTTTGAAGTGATCTGCGTCTCCTTTTCCTCTCAGAGTTCTGTGTGTTTAACCGGAGGCTCTAGTTTTCTGGACAGTGCCGTCAAGATAAGTTTGAACTTGTCGTGCCGTTCTGTCTGATTTACCCCTGCTCCTCTGCTGCCCCAGAGTAGGCGTAACTGGAAGTCTGTCTTCAGGATCTCCAACATGTCACCATCAGGACAGAAGTCTAAAGACAAATGGAGAAAGATAAAATAATTATTAGGAAGAAAATGACTTGGCTTCTGAAGACACCCCTGACTGACCCCAGTGGGTGGACTATATCCAACTGTTGAGCTAGCAAGCATTCACAAAAGTACTGGAGTAGGACCCATTGTAGTTCAGTGGATACATGTTTGGCTTCATCCAATCATATTTTTGTGTACTAGAGGTCAAGAGATTTCAAACTGTGGGATTGGTCATAAATGAAATAATCATAAAAATTAAAAAAAAACTGGCGTCCATGCCGCTAGTCACAATCAATAAGATTAAGTACCACGGTGGTTCTTCTTTTTAGCCAAAACCTAATAATTAAAAGTTAAGAATTAAAAAGTAACTGTTGTTGAGATTCAGTCATGTTAATTGCTTGACTCGGATCTGGCCCTTTACAAGGTATAATGTAACACCCTTGGTCTGTTGTTTTACCTTGTAGGACCCGCTTTGCATTATACGAGTAGGTGTCTGCATTGCGTGCAACGGCTCGGGCCTCCTCTAGATGGCGCAGCATAATCTCACAGCCTTGGTCATTGCTTTCCCAGATCTCCATGCCCTCAAATGCAACTGCTGGTCTTTCCATCAGGATAAGCAGAGGCATCAGCAGCGGCACAGTGGCACTGCTCAGTGGAATCTCTGCTGCAGAGGCCAAAAAGACTCTGTTATTATTAACCTAGTAGTATTAATCTCACCAACCAGCATCATGCTAACACGGTATAGATGTAAACACACTTTAAAAATCTCAATCACAGGATAGATGAGATGATGTGCACAAATTTGCGAAAACAGATACTCACCACTCCCATCATACAGGCCTTTGTAGAACGGTTTGAGAGATTTCTCGTAAAGGATGGCAGTTTTTGTGTAATTCCTGCGCAAGTCAGTCCAGGTATGATCCAGTCTCGTGACCTGTGAACAGAAGGAACATTAGACAAAGTGTATTTCCTGTAGTTTGATTACAGGAATCTTTTATGTCCATTCAATGTTTAGCTTCTTTGAGATGCAGAGGCAGGGTTGAGTGGGTGACTGACCTGAGGCATGTCCAGTGCTTTCATGATGGATGAGAAGGCATAAAGGTCTCCCATGGAGTCTTTTAGCTCCTGGGCAACGAGAATGATTCGATTTAGAGTAGCTGATCTCTCCTCAAGGCTCCCTGTACAGCCCAGGATGTCCACAGCCACACCGATTGCCATGGTGTTATGCCTATGTTGAATAAGCGATCAGATGGTCGTATGACATTTCTAGCCTTTATTGTGTATGACATTAACATGTGGAGTAACATTGTAATGTTTACCTTTCCATGAGGTCCTGACGGAGTTGCCTCCCATGTGGTAAGGTTACCAGCTCCAGGCCGGAGGTCACGCCCATCTGACATTTCGTTTCGTCTGAGACATTTAGAATCCGGGCAACCTGGCAAATATACACACAACATTTACATGGTAGGTCCTGTTTCCTGTACGTAAAATTAGAATTTATTTAAAGGTATACAAAGGAGACTCGTCCCTAGTACTCCTTAAAAAAACCACAAAAACTATTTATTTCTCCATAATGAGTGGAAACCCATGCAAACACTGTTTTGAATGCGATACTAATTATATTCTTATTCTACATGTGTCATTGTCTTTCACAAGTAAACACTTCTGACTAAACTGTACCAGGCTGTCAGGAAGAACCGGTCTCTAAGGCTAATGTCTAAAGCACCAAAATGTCAAGTGGAAGTGCAGCTTATGAACCTGTCACTACTGATTGTATTCAGGTTATGGGTGTGGATGGGTGGGGGTTAACCTTTGGCAGTTTATGGGTAGTCCATGAAAAAAATATTGGAAGTATGCCTGAGCTTCTTATTGAAAAAGTACGACTATTTCTTAATAGACATTAACGTCATTTGGCAGATGCCCTAATCCCGATCAACATAGGCTGCATTCACGCTAGGCACGATATGCCTGGGTATGATCACTACCCCCTCTCCACTCCCTCACTAGTCAGCGTAAAATTGCATATTTACATTCTCTTATACCGCAGGTGGCAATATGCAACTAGTTGCAACTAGCAAAACACACAAGGACATCAACCTACAAGCTATGCCTAATAAAATGGATTTTTATGAGGATGAGATTGGTGCCTGTTGAATGCACACAGATTTTGGAGAAGGTGGATGCATTGAAGATGTCAGGTTCTCAACATCAGTCCATTTCCGTGTTCAGTTGCATATGGTTTGATTTAAGCCGTATCCAAGTATGCCCTATCGTGTTCAAGACCACCTTTAAAAGTGGTCTTCATGTCTAGGCATGATACGGAGTGTTTACATTTCTCAAACACACCGACCTTAGAGGACAAGTGTGTCTCAGATCCAGACCAGAGACTGCAATGTGAAAGCATTTGCCTCATTTACAAAATTGAGCAGTTGAAGGTTCAGGGCCTTGCTCAGTGGGTCAAGCATTGGCACCCTGGAAAGCCTGGGATTTTCTATTCAATGTCTCTTTACCACTGAGCTACGGTTCCACTGCTCCATACTGTTCTCAGCATATATAATGCTTACATGCAGTACCAATGTAGGCTTACCTCACAGTCAGCCTGCAGGATGTGCTTGGCGATAGTTTTGGGGTCCTGACTGACCAGCAGTTCTTTGGCTCTCTTCAGCACAGACATTTCCAGTGGCTTATTCTCTTGCGGCAGTAATCTGAACTCTACCTCCCCTGGCCTGAATGCCGATAGCATCTCAAGTACCGGCCTCCGGAAACCTCTAGCCTTTTTTGCAACAGAGGTTCGGACTTGTCTCTCCTCTTCTTCCTGCTCTTTGTGTTCGTCCTCGCTGCTGTCCTGCAGTGCTTCGATGGCATGATGATAAGAGCTGCGATCCAGTTTTGTGCTCACATTGCTGAGTCTTTTCTCCTCCACTTTCAGCCTATCCACATAACCGTTAGCGCTGCTAATCCTTTCCCACTCAGCAGGACCACATGGACTCAGCTCACAGTAGCTCAGGTCAGGGCTAACTGGGCTGACTGCCTGCTGTGGGGTAGAAGACCAGTGTTTCTGTGGCTTCACTGGAGGTACCGGAGCTACAAAAGGTGAGTGAGGATGCCTCGTGGAGGGTACTTTGCTGGGTTTTGGAGGTGGTTTGGGGCAAAGCTGACTATCGGATCCACAGATAGCCTCGCCTGCTTGTGTCTCAAAGCCCATCTTGCGCGGGACTGTAGGGCTGAGGGCTGGCTCACTGCCTGTCCTGAATACAGGAGACTTTGGGCATGACTGGGCCTCCATATGGTGAGTCTGGGCTTGAAGCCTTGATCCTGGAAGCAGGAAACAATACATGAATTATTTACGATATTGTATTATTTACATATTCATTATCTGGCAGCTTTAATGACAGATGGTTTGCACCAAAATGTGGAAGAAGCTGTCATTGATGTGCTCTCAGAAACTTGAATAGAAAATTCTAAAGATATTTTCTTCTCTCCAACCCTGTCAGCTCAAATGAAATGGACATGAAATTACAATGTGTCTTTCCTGCATTCTAACTCACCCTGCATAAGCTTCCTTCAGTTACTTAGCATTTTAATTATACATCTCACTTCACACGTTTGGCTCCTGACAACCGAAAGAGTTTCAAAGGCAGGACTCTACTCTGACTTTGAAAACGTCTTTCGCTGTTGTTCAGCGAGAACCAGCTAGACGGGAAATGAGTAGTTTTCAACGCTGTCAGAGCAGCGGACCATCAAATGTGAAGTGTGTCATTGCATCAAACGAGGATGAAAGCAGAAGTGATCATGCTCACCGAGTGGAAGGAAACTCTCAGACTGATGGGTCTTCAACGGCCGTCTCCTCTCCTGAACGTGGTTTAGACAAGCTGGCTGGCTTCCACACTTCTCTCTGTTGCTGTGAAGGAGAAACATGGGTCATTTAGTCTCGCACTGCTCCCGTATAGAGAAGCGTCATTGAGATTGTCTGGTGTGCGCAACATTGGAGAAGAATTTTATATGCTCGGTGTGTGTGTGTGGATTTCTGCAGCATAGAAGCTTGTAATTTTGCTCGGGTATTTTTTGTCATGGTTTGCCTTGGCATTTCACATCAAGCTGTTTCTTCTCTATTTAGCTACACATGTACATGCCTGGGTTATACCCTTCTTAGCCACAGGAAGGGTTTTCTTAGACGTGTACTTATCTTTGCTGGCTCCGCATAAACTCAATGTTTCTGTAATAGATTTTAAACAGTCTATAAAGACTATATTCTACACTATGATCAGTGTAGTATTCTATATTTAGTATAGAGTTCTTTTGTCTGTGAATCATCCCGCATGATTTAGTAAGAAGTAAGAAGATTGCTCACCTTAAAAGGTTTCCGCGGCTAAGGGTGTGATCTGGGACGTGTCCATTCATGATATTCAAGCTCAATCGTTTGGTGCTTTGGTTCTTCTTCTCTTTGTTGACCGATTCCGCATGGACGAATCCGACTCCATACTTCTCCTCCAGTGACCTTAGTGGCAGTGTCCTGTTGATGGGCTGGAAAATTATGGCACCCACGACCTCTGACACAGGCTCACGGTTACCCACATAGTATCTGACTAGGGCGGGGATGCTGTCAAAGCCGTCTTTTTCGAACAGGTACTGCACTCGCGAGTAGGCTTCATTCATTACCACCACTCTTTTGTTTATTTTGAAGTGCTGAGGGCTGTTTTTCCACTGGCACGTCAGGACGTAGTTTCCTGGACTCGACAGCGAGTCACGGATCAGGAAGTCACCGTCACGCTGGACCAGGTTCTCAGCCACCTAATGAACAGCAGCACAGGGAAGGATTTATTAAGCATTTTTAAAATTGTATTATTATTCATTATTAATTGAAATAATTATTGTCATCATTTGATTTGATTAAGCATTTATATATGTGTATCTGTGGGTCAGAAATGAAATTATTTGAGACAAATAAACTTCCTCCAAAATACAGTACTATATGCCCTAACTGTGTGACATCTTTTTAAAGAAAAAAAAAAGAAGGAAAGTAAGTGAGAAAAGAGCAATGTTCGAATGGGAATAAGTGTTCATAATTATATATTTTTCGTAAACTTTAATGGTTTACTACTTTGAACCCTTTATATTAGTGAATTGCAATTGGATGGTTTTGTAATGTAAAAAATTTAATTATTAGAGTGTAGAATTACTGTATTGTTATTCATTATTTTGATTTAGGGCCTTCTGTCTCCCTCAATCTGTTATTTTGTTTGTGCAAAAACCTTTATAACAGAAGTACAAGTTGTGCAAGAAGTGCGTAGAACTGTCACTGCCTAATACATGCATATAAAAAATCTTCTTAAAACAATGCATGGTGCGTTTCCTCCGGGGACTCTGGTTTCTTCCCACAATCGAAAGAAATGCAGATTAGGCTAATTGGCATTTCCAAATTGCCCGTAGTGTCTGAATGAGCATGTGGGTGCTCCCACGGCCATCCTTGGGAGGGTGGGATGGTCAATAGTTAAGGCTCAGTGTTACTTATCAGAGGTTGTGGGTTCAAGCCCCAGCATTGCCAGACTGCCAGTGATGTGCCCTTGAGCAAGGTCCCTAACCCTATGATTCTGCAGGGGTGCTGTATCATGGCAGTTCCTGCACTCTGACTCGATAAAATATGTGATACAAAGAATTTCACTCTGCTGTTCAGTGATTCAGAATATTAGAATGTGTACAGTAACTGTCCAATCATGAACTATAATACACTGCAGCATTTCCCCTATAGTAGTACAGACAAAAAAAAATCCCATACCATCCATTATACTGTAACAGTCAGAAGTCTATGGCTACGCTGCATGATAATGTGGATACACTGTAATACCAAATAACACCAGAAGGAGGCACTTCCTTTTTGTTTTGGTAGATTAGAGTTGACCATGTGTACAGGAGAAGTTTTGCTAGGATAGCGCTCTAATTAGCTACCTCGCTGAACTTAGTCTCCTCAGTACCGAGTGATGCAGGGTATGATTACTATATTCATAGACTTGGCCTCTCCAGATCAGCACTACAACACTCTGTAGTATACTCTAAGAATACGGGAAATGAAAATTACCAGCCAAAAGTCTTGTGTTGTGCGAGAAATAAATAACCAAACATTTTAGCATGTGCTTTCAAAACCTCCATCATCCTCTTGCCACCAGACCTAAAAAATGTTCTAGAGGAAACACTGATATGTATAATAGATTTGATGGATGTTTAACCACATTTTGACTACATATATCAAGTTTCATGCATAATTAATATGTATTCTGTAGGAAATCAAGAAATCATAGTGATTTAAATTCGATTAAGATTTCTAAAGCTGCTGTTCTCTTATTCCATTCTTTTGGACTGAACTTAGTTGAACTTAGTTATGAAAAGCAGCTCCGTGTCTGAAATGAACTTGCAGGTATTGAGTATGATAATTACAGCTCATATGCTAGAATTAGGGGGAAAGTTGTACACACTGTCTGCATTGTCTAAATAGTAGTTTTTCGACGTTGTATAATAATGTTTTTGTTGAAGTATTGCAGTTTGACTCACTTTGTTTGCATCACTGTTTATTGTCAATCAAAGGAAGCAACCTGTTTGGTTGAACAGATTTATTTACACTACACTAGTTAGTTCACTTTTCCAGGTTGACTTGTACTACAGGTTAATACTTGCCCAGTGCTAACATAAACCTTGTTTCCTTTCCGGTATTAAGCTTTTATCGTTCCCTCCCAACAACCCACATCATCCCACACTTTCTGGAAATTCCTGACAACAAGCAAAATCGATCACGAAAATCGAAACTGCTGTTTTTTTTTTTCTCTTTACAAATGGTGTCAGAATCAATCAGTGATTGGCCTCCCTTTCTTCTCAAGTGTCATTTGTTTAATCGCCTTCAGTTGAGCAGGTCTGACTTGTTTCAGTTTAAGGCTGCCTAGCTGTCGTGGCTAAACATGATCTATGGGTATGTTCTCATTACCAGTCAGATTTTTTTTTAACCCTAATGTGACACAAATCTGTCTGAATGCACAAATCTGATGGTTTTCACATCGGATCTGGGTCATTTTCATGTGTGGTCCTAGATCCGATATATAGCCGATACACGATGAAATGACCTGAATGAGAACAGTCAGATCAGAATACATGCGACTTTTTTGGGTCTACATACACGTAAGGTGATTTTTTAAATTATTTAAAAGACAAAAAATACATTCATTGTTTGAAATGAAACAAAACTCATTATGTGTTTTAAATAGGATGACACAGACGCATCCAGATAAAAGTCACTTATAATTATGAATGTAAACCGTCATGACATGCAAATTCAGTTTGATTGGAAATTATAAGAATGTGGCTTAAAATGTGAACACATCCTATGGTTCAGATTATTGGTCGCCATATGAATTATGTCTGATCCAGTAGGGTGTAATACCCTAGGTAAAATATTACTCAAGTTAAAGTAGAAGTCCTACATTTACATTTATACTTGAGTAAAGGTTAAAAAAAAGTACTTATCTTCAAATATCAAAACTACTGAGCTTGGATTAACTCACAGTAACCTTCATATATTATAGTTAAAAAGTCTCAGTATGCACCACCGTGGTTATGTAATGCAACATCATGCAGAAATGTAGTGAAGCAAAAACTAAAGATTTTATTTCCAAGTCCCAAAATCCTAATTTTTTTAAATATAGAAAAAAAAATCCTGTATTAGAATGAGTGCATTCATTTACTGCTGTGATTTGCCTCGCACCTGCCAGAGTTGCACTGTTACTGTATATTTGACCAATCAGATTAGAGAATTCAACAGTGCTGTGGTATACAGTAACATTATAAACTGTCTCTAATGAAAATGCTGAATGACTGAATGTGGTAGTGAAACAGCTGGACTGCTGCTGCGATTGATGCATGGTTGGATTTTAGTCTCTAGTGGACACAGTGATGTTTAAGCAGCATCTACAGTAGATTTCAGTCTGAGTAAAAAAATACTTCTGAAAGCATATTAGGTGGAATAATATTTATTTCCCTAACTGGGTTTAAAAGACATGCTGTTCTGAACATGTTTGCACTTCGAACATGTGTGCTCTTTCCATTTTAATTGTGGCTCTTCCAGTTCTAAGCAGGTTTGTCTCCTATGAACTAAGTAGACACTATAAACCTCGGTTACGAGCGTAACTCCAAAATAATCTTGTGACAACATGAACCAAACACAGGTCATTCACGTCAATGTACTACATGTTTACTAAAATTATCAGCATGATTGAAGCATAACCAACGTCATAGTGTACAGTAGGTGCCACAGATTATTGCTGAACTAACCTTGTCTCAAGGATGAGCTTGGGCAAACACACCATGTGTCTATTTCATTATCGTATTATTTCATCACAAAGATACTGAATGATCCTCTCACTTCACACGAACAGCAAAATACGATTAGCTGAGCTCAGCTAAAGTGGAAGAAAAGTGTGTGCTACCTTTCAGAAATACTGATATGAAGCTCTGATCTCTCTCAGTTAAATAACTCCTACAATTTCAGCACAAAGTCAAAAAACAAGTATAAAGGTCGACCCTGCATTCGTCTCATCTTTGTGTGTGTGAGTTTACCTGTCTTGGAATGGCGCCATGGTACCACGCGTGGCTGCGCGGCTCCTCGCCAGACTGTTTCAGCTCTTCCTCCAGCTCCCTGCGGATCTTCTCTTGAGTTCCATCAATGATATGCTTGTCCCTGGAGAACTGCACATAAATAGGAACAACAAGCTCTTTGAGTGTCCTCAAATCCATGATTGGACCATACACACCACATGTGTGATTGTGCCACGGAGCAACCTTCACACTTAACTCCCTCCCTTTGTTCAGTCTTTTTTTTTTTGTAACCGTGCCACTGTCACTCTCAGTATGAACCTGCTTTACTGATGTATCTGCTGGTGATTTCCATGACTCAACGTTCCCTCCCTTTTTTCTGTACACTAAACTGATAGGCTCTGGAGCGCGCCCTACCCTTACCTGTAGGCGCACACACACACAAACAAAAAAAAAACCCTGCTTATTCCTGTTCTTCTGTATGACTCACATTTTTCTGTCAGAGTTTCATTTTGAGGGAACCAGTAGTATTTCTTGGTAGGAAACATTTAACTTCATTAGAATCAGCTAGAATTCCTTACATTAGTGAATTCTACTGGCAAAACCATACTTGAGTGCATGTTCATTTAAGTGTTTTAATGAATTAGGTGACTTGTCATTTGAAAACAATCGTATTGTTTAACCATTTATACCAGATAGGCAAAGAGAAAATCTCACCCACGCACTCACGTCCACAACGTCCACACATGAGCAAGATCTAACCTGTAGAGTTACAATAATATAAACATTTCTGAGTTTCCTAATCCTTTGTGGTTAAACAAGTGTGAAAAACTCGCTTTCCTTTTAGACCTGGAAAACACACACTGCTTTTTATCCAGTGTTTAATCCAAACACGCCAGTACTGTATACCTTCTGTACCCATACCATAATGTATACCTGAAGAATATTTTACTTAGTTTTCTGGGTATAACTAGCATCTTTATTTGCACCTTGGTACAGTATATTTGAAGAACAAGACTACATGCCAATTAACCTACTAGTTTGTTATTTTAATATGTACACACATACACACACTTGTAGCACATACAAGTGATAGTATAGTTATAAAACTTAGTGAATGTGCTTAAAATTCATGTCTAGTTATATCTATCTAAGTACACACTAAGGGTCCCATATTTTCTAATTTTTGAAATAAGTTAACATACAGTATATCTCAGAACTCCCCCAAAGTTCATATGTTAATGCGCCAGCTGAAATATCCCTCAGATAAAGCATTTTTCATACCACAAATGTTAAGAAACGCCTGACCTAACAATATGGACAAGGTATGGCTGCATTCAAAGCAACCTGGTCTTCCATAATTCCTCGGCAGTCGTGCTAAAGCAACTAGTGATTGCATAGAGGTTAAACATTTCTGTATTGTAAATGCCTTTTTGATTGATCTTAGGAAATATTCTAATATTTTGAGATTTGAGTTTTTATTTGTAATTTTTTTTAATGACCTTTAATAATTTAAATTAAAACTAAAAAGGCTTGAAATATTTCACTTCACATGTAATGATTGTAGAATTTGAGTTTCACTTTTGCGATACAATTACAATTACATTTTTTGTAAAAATATGGTTTCCACAATATTTAATTTTTTTAAGATGGACTTGTAGTCAGAAATGTCTTTCTAAATTGTAGTTAAAGAAGAAATTTCATTCTTCAGTATCCTAGATATTTTGTCTTGACCTGTGGGGGGGGGGGGGGGGGGGGGGGGGGGGGGGGGGGGGGGGGGGGGG
>JAQMYG010000039.1:12101243-12141547 GCA_030014215.1 Clariallabes teugelsi
TAATTATATATATATATATATATATATATATATATATATATATAGCGAGAGAGAGAGAGAGAGAGAGTATTTTTCCAAAGCTGTTGAAAGTATTATGAGATGTCATGTAAATATAGATGACCTTAAATATATTTAATATGAAGCAATTGGCTGAATTCCCACCATGGTACCATGCTTTGCCCCTCACAACTTCCTGTGAGACCACAAAGATAAACATAGGATGAAGATACCAGGTCTCTCCAAAGGTTTTTGGGGCAATTAGTGAGCAGTAGTAGAGGTCTCATGTGCCCTCATGTACAGTCTCACCCTTCCTGAGCTAAAGTAAACTAAGAGCCCCATATATGTAAGTGGTCCATCTGAGCCTTTAGTCCTCTGGGATTCAAAAACCACAAGCTTCTATCCATATCACCCCATCTACCCTGTCCCGGCCTTCTTCTTGTCCAAAAGGCCAGCACTGCGTCCATGCCTGCCCTATACTGTACAGTCTCAGGCAGCACAATGCCCAGGGGAACAGAGGACGGGAGATCAGAGAATGGGCTGGTGGTGGATGCCTGCTGAGGATTTATGACCCTTTTAAAGTGATTACAAGAGTGTGTTTCTTTTTCTTTCTTTTTTTTTTTTTATATATCTACGGCACAGCATGTTCTATTTAAAATATCTCCAACTGTCTAATACATCCATATTTGGCAGATCAGTGTATATTGTTTGGCTGAAGTGTAATATTCTGGAGCCGCAAGTCAATTGAATTAGACTCCCTATTTTTCTTTTCTCTATCCACCATTCGTGCAAATTATGCCTCGATTTTTGTTGTTTATTTATATTTACATGATGTCTGTTTCAGTTTCGGTTTTATCTTCGTTATGCGCCAAGTATGAAAGACAAGCATTTAAGAAGGCAAGATTTTAAATATGTGAGTTATATTTTTTGCATCAAATAAATCAAGAATTGGCGTTCCAGTATTTTAGCCTATGCCATTTCTTCTCCCTGCCCTCAGTTTGCTCTAAATCAGTCATGTCTGAGCTCTTGAGGAGGGTGAGTGGAGTGGGAATTGGGGCCTGGGGCAACTGTGTTGGATCACTCCAAAGCATGCAGTCTTTACAGTATTTTCTTTAGCACACTGCATTTGTCGTACAGTTGGAGAGACTTTACAGTTCGACGTCTCATGTTTCAGTGTAGACGACCTGTTATTTTAAACATAGTAACTGATAAAACACCGACGGCCATGCTGATGAAGTACAGAGTCAGTCAGCATTGTATGACTGTAGAGATTGGCACAGACAAACCATCCTGACTGCCTAAGAAGTAAAGAACGTTCCAGCGATATAAAAAACAAAACAAATACAGAGCTAAAATAGAAGTACAATACAAAAGAGGTGCTTTATATCCTAAAGAGTGAACCTGTCATACATATAAAACATACACATGTTGGATTTGTTTGGTATGATTGATTATGTAGTGACATAATAATACACTTTTATCTTTATCATTTTATCATCTATATTACAGTTGGTCCTAATAATAAGAAAGAAAAACCTTCACACACCTGCATTCACTTGTACCCCTTTACTCTTAGCATTAATAGCACTATTTCTTCCTTTGTTATTTAATTTTTATTGATACTATTTGTCAATAATTGATTTTATTTGATTATAGATATTTTTATTATAGATCTTTTGTTAAAATCCCTATTCGGTTACAAAAGCTTTGACAATACACACGGCCCAAAAGTGCACCCATGTGCATTATCATTGCTTATGTAAAATCTTAAATGTCTTTAAAACTAACAACAGGAGATCTAATAGAATCAGACCTTACACCACTCATCGGAAATCAGATATACACACATACAAACCAAAAACCTATTACAGTATGTATTATATACCGTTTTGGAAAGTGACCACACAGACGATGAACGTCACATGGTAATGATCTAGACCTCTAACGCCGAGTCATACAGAAGGTGATGTCTGAGTGGATGTGCGCTGCTAACCACAGTTGGTCTTGGTGATAAATGGGAGATGGCCAGGCTGTGTCAGCAGCTCAGGGGGCTTCCCACGGTCCCCTATCTGCTGACCTCACACTTCTGTCACACTCATGATCCCTATGCCAGCTCACACTCACAGTGCATGACAAGGACATTACAGCGTGTTAACATACCCTCTACATTAATATAGCGGTCCGTTAAGCCTGCTTATTTAAAACCGTGCTATCACCTTCTGTTCCAGCTGTCCTGTACGTGCTTCCTGGACTTCACATTCAAGCCAAAAATAAAATATTTGTAAAACATTTGATGTCACCCAGAAGAAATGGACTTCATCGTCACCCAGCTTGATAGCTAGCTGATTCCTCTTCCAGCTGTGTGAAAGGTTGTGCTGTCCGGTCAGAATAAAGAAGCCATGGAGCCAATATGAACACTGCCCACTGTGTTTCTCTTGTTTTCACTGACCCGAAAAAAACAGGCCATTGCCACACCACATGTCGGAAGTGCTATATTTAGGAACAATCTTTTTTACAAAAAAAAAGAAAAAAAAAGCATCAGCTAGAATGTCGGAGCAGATCTTTAGGGTCCTTCCAGGCTCCAGTTAGCTGCCAGGCCAGACGCTAGCAATAACAACAGCCAACTATTTTTGTTCCAGTGATTTTTAGGATTTCTTCACTAGGATTCTATTAAAAAATGAAGTGCAATTTTTTTGTCCCAGGAATAACTTGATACGTTAGACAGCACAAGTATCAAGGCTCTAACAATGTGTTACGTCAATATACATAGTAATTGCCGCTAAAAAGCACAACAAAAGTGTTACAGGAGAAATTGTGGTTTTACTTAGACTTAGACTTAGACATGTAATCAATTATGTGGCTCTGAAATGCCTCTGGTCCTCTCTCTCTCTCTCTCTCGCTCTCTCTCTCTCATGCTATTTATAATCAATTTATTTTTCACCTCCTCATGACAAATCGGACAGTCTTACATTACAGGGTGGCATCATGTCTGTATAATCACATAAGGTGCAAAAATAGGTTGAGTAATGTAACAGAACTACAAAGCCAATTTCTTGTTCACATTTATACACTTTGTGAAAAGAATAAACATTAATACATTTTTATAAACTAATTCAATATTATATATAGCATCATATCTGTATATTCACATATGGTGCAAAAAAAGGTCCAACTATACATCCGCTATACATACACACTATGTATATAGTCTACCATAAATTAAAGAGAACATATATATATAATACATATACAATATATATATAATACACATGTATGATCTTAATACTTTTCACAAAGCCTGTACATGTGAACAAGCCATCAGTGACACACATACAGAATCAGACAAAAAATATATACACACCTCAGGAAAAGAAAAATAGTATGATCTATATTATATTCTTTTAATAAATAATAAATAATATTATATGATATCCTTATACCAATAAATTTTATATTAAAATATTTATACAAGTTTTTCTTTTCTTGAAGTGTGTATAAATTTTTTGGATGACTCTGTACAGTATATATACACACACCCACACACATACAGTACATACTGTACAAAAATATACCCAGATAGATAGATAGATGGATGGATGGATGGATGGATGGATGAGACACCAACACTCTCCAGTAAGTGGATGACAAGGAGGCATAGATGATGTCAGACACTGTCACTTACTGTAATGAATACTGCAATTGATCTTAAGAGCCTGAGCAAAGACTAGCCCAATATCCTGTTTTTTACAACGTCTATACATCTTCTCACATCTCTATCTTCACACTCCTCTGAGTGCAGCACTAACACTGGACAAGAGCTCACGTGCCTGATGTGTAACTGCTTTCACTTGCAGTCTGTTTAGAAATACAGGGCAAATCTGTACTACATGTTAGTCCTAGTACAACAGTAATATTTAAAAATCATTATCTACTCTGTCTGAATAATCAAAGACAATGGAATGCAGTGTGTTCAGTTGAAAAGTCCGAACGAGTGTGTTTGTCACTCACCTTGGCCCTCATGACCGAGTTCTTCTGGTAGAAACAGCACAAGGCTGCAGTGATGGTCCTCAAAATACTGCATCTCTCAGACATTTCTGTCCCTCAATAACTCCTCAGTGTTAGAAAACAAGTGATCAGTTCCTCCAGTTCACCTCCAAAGACTCACAAATTCGTCACTTCTCCATGACTCTCATGTTTGGCAACATGCTCACTTCTCCCACTGTGTGTATCTGTGGCAGTCACTCGGCTTAAGCCATGGAGTGTGTGACTGTGTGTGACTGTGTGTGTATAACACCAGTATTGCCCATGCCTCTCCATGCCGTTTCTCTAAGCCCCGCTCAGTCCATGTATGGAGGTGGGCTTTTCCCATGTGACCCCAGCATTCAGCCAATCAAATTAAAGCCATTTGCAGCCACAACATCCTCCTAAGCAGAGACAGGAGGGGGGAAAGTGGTAGGGGAGAAGCAACGGGGATGGGGGGGGTTGAGGTGAGTTCATCTTCTGTGTGTGTGTGTGTGTGTTTGTGTGTGCGGCATTATAGGGAGTAAAAAAAAAAAAACCCGAGAGATGGAGTTCAGATGGGAGGGGAGAGTAAGCAGCAGAAAGGTTTGACAGAGGCTGTTTCTGTACCCCATTACCGAAAAAAACGGAGCCTGAGTCAAACTCAATAGCTCCTTGTGAGGTTTCTAAAAGCAGATCTATTCTACTTATGAATTTACGGGCAATAATAATCAAACTCTGTCTCTAGGTTCATGTCTGGTAATACTCCGAGGACAAGGTTTTCTTTGCCATTTCAACAGTCACTATTATGTGCACACTTTCCACAGGTACAGATCAATGCTTTTTTTTCCTTTTCTTTTTTTTTGCATTTCATGTTCATTCATTTTACTTAAAATCCATTTACACTTGAATGTGATTAATATGGCTAGAGATTAGTATAAATAAAAATAAGGTGTTGTAGCTACAGTATGTTTACTTGAAGAATATTTTCTTAATCATTTTGAAATCATTCTGATTAAAGATTCCAACTCAACTGTTTACATGGACGCTGACCCAATAATATGTTCATTTACATGCACAAAGCATTTCATCAGAATTTACACTGATCAGTCTAAACACTAACACCACAAAACGTTTTTTTCTCCAGATGTGAGTTTAGGTTAGACTTTTTATCTTTTCTGATAAATTCCAAATTTAATATATACAAAAAATTTTATACATTTATATAGAACTTTTAACAATGGTCATAAAGCAGTTTTAGAGAATCAAAAGAAAATTATTGAAATTAATGTCAGGAAATATAAAAAATTTGGGCTGTCAATATTAAAGCGGTAATGCTTGTGATTAATCTAGACGCAAATGAATCACATGACCAAGTTTGACCCTAATGGCTTCCCTTAATTACAGCGCCGTTACCCGGCTGTGTGTGTTAATGGAATGTTTAGCACGGATAATAAGATGAGTGAGAAAACATCACCAATTGTGCTGAACAAAAAGTTTCATTATAAACAGCTTCTACGTGGAAGTTTGAATAAAAACAAAGTTGTGTGCTTGAGCTACTGTACCTTCAAGGGGAACTATTTTTATAAGAATACTTTACATGTAAGCTGTGGGAGTTGTGGCTCAGGTGGCTAATGTTCTAGGCTGTTGATTTTCATATCTGAGTGTCTAGGTTCGAGCCTTACTGTTGATGGGTTGACTACCCATTTGAGAGACGTTAATTTAACATATGTTAATGTTTGAGATATTATACAACTGTTTCCTCTAACAAGTTTGTCATGCCTTTGTTTATCCCACCATTGCATGTTTATAATAAAAAAAGTAAATCTGAATATTTTTAAAATGTTGATTAATAGTGATGATTATGACTGTAATATTAAATGTTTTATTCAACTGACAGCACTAGTATATATCAAAATGATCAGATTGTTCCTGATGAGCAAGCCATGCAGTAGGAAGAAACCTTGAGAGGAACCAGACTTAACTGGGCACTCATCCTCATTTGCATGATAATGGATAGCAGGAATTGATCTGCAAACTAAGACTGCATTTTTTTCAGTCTCATCTATGATTGGTTAAATGCTTTACTGCACATGCAATATAAGCCAATCAGCGCCCCTTTCTCAGCCAAAGACGCGGTAAATGAAAGTCCGAAGTAAAGACAGATAGAAGCGAGTTGTTCTTATGAAGCTTACTGATCAGGAATGGAGGTTTAATTTCCATCATGAAAACTTGTCAAGTAAAGTCATGGAGCGGACATGCACAGAAAGCATGTATTTATACCAACAAATAATCAGATCAAATGTGTACATGGCTAATATTTATCGTTGAACAGATTATCAAAGGTCTACACCACCGCGATTGAAAATTCATTCCGTTGAGCCGGATCGGATCAGACTGTTCCAACTGAGGTGTTTAAATGATACATGTTTTACAAGTCCATTTACACACACAGTGATTTCGGGCCATTTAAATAGCTTCAGGAACTCAAAGATGAATGTGTACAAACACTTCTTTTTTACCAAGCAACGGAAACATCACACATTTCAACATAACTTCTTTGTGTATGACTACTATAGTTGGAAATTTTGAGAAACTATAGATTAACAGGCATCTTTAGTGAAGCAATCATCTTTTACATAAAACTACTAGAAAAGAGGAATTGTACAGGAAGTGGGCAAGTTATGACCAAGTTCTGAGTTGATCTTGTTACTGGGAAAAATGTTTAATGCTTGCAAGTTTAGGAATAAGGCATGTGCAGTGAGCAGATGGAAACAGGGTCGCTGTCACCCCTTAAATGAATGTTGCCTGCTCATCTCAAGGTCACTTTGGGCCTATATAGAATAAATGGTAAGTGTTTGTGTGTGTGCGTGTGTTCATTTATAAGGCTTCAACAGCCTATTTTCACCCACACAACTGTCACATAAAAATTATTAGTGGTAGTTATGATAAAACCGATGCCTGCATTTTGTAGTAAGGTGGTACACTTTTCCATTTAACCTCAACTCTTAAGCTGATTTTGCAAAAAAAAAAAAAAGAAAGAAAGAAAGAAAGAAAGAAATAATAATAAAAAAAATCTAATCCTTAAGTCATACAAGACTTTATATATAGAAAATAATCAGCAGTGTTGTGGAGAAATGTGTGCCAATTAAAAAAAAAGCATACTGCAAAGCCGATTATATTTTAACACCCCAAAATGAATTCTTTTGATTTAACTGCACGTCCTGAAGTGTTAACTCCTCTTATACAACAGCAGTTAATATTAGACTTACCCTAAGCTGTTACTATAGGAGCTGCTGTATAGCATATTAGAAAGAGTGCCTTAATATAAATTGCTGAACTGAACAATCACGTTCGAGAATCGAGAAGCGTTAAGCTTAATTGTTATTATGATCTATATTTATGTCAGTTTTTTTTTAGTTGATGAATAGGATCAAACATTTTTGAAATTCCTCCTATTACTATATCACAAGAGATATTTATAGACCAGTCAGAGCTGCTCCTGTGCTGCATTAATATGATAGAGAGTGGAAGCATTGTGATCATAACTGACAGCTCAGTGTTCAGGGAGCAGCATGGTGGTGTCCTGTTTCAGTATGCACTCAGCTCAAGTGGGGCAGTAGGGGGCTTATGGATAAAAACATTACCCAGCGGGGGTCACTCTCCTCCACCAGACTGTTCTGTCACCCAGATGCTCTGATCCTCTGCAGGGTTCCCCAAAAGCGCACACCGCTCCCTGTGGGGCTGTAAACACCAGCCACTCACTTACTGACTTAACACAACACTTAGTGTCATTACACCAGCCAGCTAACTAGATGGGACTTTCTAGAAAGTATTGAGGGCAGATGGGGACGTTCTCTAGATTAGCTATTTGAACATCATACTGCCATGTAAAAATATCTATCTTTTTAAATGATTTATGACATGATCAAAAATGAAAATCCATATACAGTCATGTACAAATGTAGTACCCCTATTTTAATTCTATTTTTGTTTATTTTTGTATTAAAACATTATATTTAAAAAATCATCATGGATTGTAGTGGGTCTCAGTATTAATCAAATACAACCTCAGACGAACAACATTTAATCATGTCATTATTTATTTAACAAAAATGCATCCAAAAAGAAAGAACTATCCTAAGTACCCCCTTACTGCTTCCACAGGATTTCAAATGCCGCCAGGTGCTGCTGATCATCACCCCTGATTAACTGATTAGCAACAGGTGTGCAGAAATCTATAAAAGCAAACGTTTCGGCAGGTTGCTGGTTTGGAGCATTCAGGTGTGTGTTAACACAATGGGATATAATATAATAAGACATAAGAAATGGTCTTAGAGAAGCAATTGTTGCTGCACATGAATCTGAAAAGCACTAAAAAAATAAACAAGTATAAAAGTAAAAAAAAAAAACTGTATATCTCAGACCCAGGCCTCACAATTAGAAGAAGACTGAACAAGTATGTTTGTTTTTTTTTTGGCAGGGTTGCTAGGACAAAGGCCCTTCTGTCTATAAAGAACATGGAAACATGGCCGAGCTTCGCAAAACTGCTTCTAAACAAACAGGCAACTGGAACAATGTCTTCTGAACAAAAGAGGCAAAAGTGGAGCTGTTTGGCCCCTATGTCCAGCGCCATGACAGAAACACCTCATACCCGCTGTCAAGCAGGGCAGTTGGAGGGGCGATGATTTGGGCTTGTCCACAGAACCTGGGCCACCTTGCGGTTACTGAGTTGACCATGAACTCCTGAACATTTGAAGCGAATAACCAACAACCTCAAGGAACTGAAGTAATGTTGTAAAAAAGACTAGACCAAAAGGCCTGCACAGCAATGTGAGAGACTGGGAAAATCATACAGGACATTATTACCTCACGTTATTGCTGATAAAGGTGGATCTACAAGCTATGGAATCATGTGGGTACTTAGTATCGCCCACATGTTTTTTGTTTTCTTTTTGGCTTAATTTTTTTTAAATAAATAATGGCACGGTGAAAAAATGTTAGATCTTCTGAGGTTATATTTGCCTAATACTGAGACCCGATACGATCAGATTAATTTTTTTGATTTCACACAAAAAAAAATAATACCAATAAAAGAGGGGGTACTAACTTTTGAACCCGACTGTATAAATTGCACAAATACCGTTTATAGGACAACAAACATTGAAGAACATTTAATGAGTATACTGCTTTATGAAGTCCACTTTAGTAGACTTTAGAGAGCAGTTGCAATCTGTGTACCGTTACTAGCTTTAATTGCGTCAGAATTATTTTGGGATATAAACGGTTGGATTTCTATCAGCAACGGCTTGTTCTTTTCCCCCCTATTACTTATAAGAGGTAAACAAAGACATTATGAGTGCCTGGCACTCCCTAAGAACCGTTCAGGAATGTTCTCCCAGAGGATCAGCTCCTAAACTAGCTAATTACACTCAATAAAGTTTCAGAGCCCTGCAAGAAAATACATTTTTACATGGCTCAGTGGGAAATGGAATCTGCTTGGTGTTTTTTTTTTTTTAATTCATGAGAGAGAAAATGAGTGGTTTAAAACTAGAACTTAGGGAATGGAATGCATTTAGAGAGAAAACGTCTATCCAACCTCAGTAAAGACTTATAAGTTGGATACTCATTTAATTGCTTTTTAAACCATGGACCTTTGACAGAAATTCACTTTTGTCCTCTACTAAGGAAAACATTGAAT
Source organism: Clariallabes teugelsi (assembly GCA_030014215.1). Taxonomy (NCBI): domain Eukaryota; kingdom Metazoa; phylum Chordata; class Actinopteri; order Siluriformes; family Clariidae; genus Clariallabes; species Clariallabes teugelsi. The sequence continues at coordinate 12,110,941 of JAQMYG010000039.1, forward strand.
GTAATTATGCAAGAGGTATCCCATGGCTCTGAGCTGCCTGCTAATAAATAACTTCATACGAGTGTTATGGATACAATGATTCATACGATCTGAGGCGAGATATCAGGACCTGAGAACATAGCAAAGGGCAAAGCTGTTCCTGTTTCACAGATTAGTCAGTATGGGAACAGGATGCTATAACAGTGTACACACAACAGTACACCCTCTCTATGTCAGATATGCACATGTATATTCACAAGAACACATAAATGATGTCCCTGTCAACAATGGAAATATGACGTTCCCTTGCAGTACACATACAGGTATGAACGTATAATATTAAAATAGCAGATTCGTCACATGCTGTCCAGCAGAAATAACTGCCTTAGCTACTGTCATATGGCGAAGCACGCTGTAACAGTCAGTGAGCTTTCTTCTATGGAAGACAGGGTTTATTCTTCTATATAGTGAGCATTTTCAGCTTTCAGGCTGGAAATTAAGAAATTACTTTTTTTCATAGCTTTAATAACATAACGGACATTCCACCGACATGTGCACAGGAGTTAACTATTGCTTTGACTGAATTTATTATTTTTTTTACATTAGTAATATAAATCCCATTGCTCTATAAGGTAATACTGTATGAACCTGTAATAAATAATTCATAATATCTGCTGTGTAATAAACATATATCACCACTAGAGGGCAATATTTGTAATGTGTTCTCTATAAGAGAATAACTTCTACATCATATTAATCATTGTGCATGAAGTGTTTATTTACTGGCTTGGTGCGCCTTATGGAAGCACACGAGAATCATTCAAATACAGTGGTGACACAGTTCCAGTGGTGATGAGTGCAGGCTTTGTTTTAGGCCAGGTGTATTTAACAGCAGCTGATTGATGGGGTTGGCGTCAGTCCTAAACCGAAGACCTTTGGAGCCAAAAGCAGTTGGGATTTTATTGCACTCATTGCTACCATGTTGGCTGTGCAGAGAGAAAGAAAAAGACATCGAATCTTCGTAAACTGTGTAGAACACCTTTAAACGAGCTCTGCTCCTTTTTCTTCTGGTCAGTTCAAGATATAATTCCATTGATCCACTCTGTAAATGTTCGTAATGGCTAAACATATTTCTAATTTTTAATGAAAAATCTTTCTTGTTCGTAATTGTAATTTTAAAAAATCCATATATAGCCCTGTACTTTTTCAAAGCCCAGTTTTAGCGATTAAACCTAATTGTCTCAGTTAAAGTGACTCTAAGGCTGATAGATGGTCAGGCTCAATAAGGATCATTTGTCTTCAGACGCCGATTGTTAGACCAGCTGAGCTCTTAACCATCCATGTTGTGATTATTCTCTGCTGGAAGGTGTTACAGAACTGACCTGAGATCTGTGCTGGTCAGTCTGAAACGATGCTGTAACTGTGTGAGCTGAGACTGAGGGCTCAGCCTGTCTGAAGGCTCAGAGCACAGCAGATCTCAAAGTGGGAACACAAGTGCATTGTTCAAGCTAAGCTCTTTCATGAGCTCTTAGTAGATTACTGTGCAACTAGCTGTGTGTTTCTGAGAATCAACGGCTCTGACTAGAGCAGCACATTGAGGTCATCTGTTTGCTTCTTTGCTAATTTTCTTTACTTTTACCTCCTTCTCTACTTGACAGTTGATCATAATGACTGTTTCATGTGATCTAACTAACACCAGTCGGTAACTCAGGCACAATGTCTCTTGATTGGTGCAGGCTCTATCTGGTTTCATCTAAGAGGAGTGTAATTCTCCTACTGTAATTTATGATGCTGCCACCCAATCTCTAAAGCATCTTCAACCCCCTGGGGGTAAGAGTGCATTCCCCACCCAGTGAAAAACTGATATTTTTAGACACTCTTCTCCAAGCAGCTCAAAGCCTCCCTCCTTCCTTTCAAATCGGCTTTGATGATAATATCCATGTAACATAAGAAAATAGCGATCTCCGGTTTGCATGCAACACAAACCCGACCAATGATTGACGTCATAGAAACCTGAGGACATGATGGTACAGTGTGTGTCACTTTCACTTAATCATTCCATGCTATATGTGGAGAGAACTCATTTTTGAGAATTCTAACTAAAAAGATCAGCTTTGGTTAGAGTTTTTGTCTTTTGTACTGGTTGGGGTCTTGCTGCGGTAATGCACCTATCTCAGTAATTCACTAATGCTTAGATACTGCCAGAGCCACGATCAGACTGCCTGCTTCAAATCTGAAACACTGGCCTCCCTGGAACTCCTTTAATGGCCCAAACATGTGGAAATGGCTTGGAGGAAGGTCCCGACTGTGAGCTTCGAAAAGCCTGCAGTAGGCTCTGAGTCACTTCAACCGGGCTCATTTAGCTTTTATTATCTTTGAAAAATTGAATGCTTCAAATGAGCTAAATTATTGTACCTGCCCATAAACAAGATTATTTCATATCTAAGAGTAGGCTTAATAATCTTGTATTTGGTTAAGTATAATCATATAATTGGCTCTGTAATACAAGACAAATTTGAGTATATTCTAGATATTGTCACTTTTACGCAGTGTAATAAATCTAAAAAGGGTATGACCTAATTCATAAATAATTTTGGGAAAATGTCCTGATGAGAGACTAGAAGAAAAATAGACTAATTGTCTAGTCGAAGCTCATATTTCAAAGAGGCAGAAAAGGGAGAATGGTAGATCTTGTGGCTAATAGCCAGAACAGCTTTCCTGTTTGTCATGCTCACTATTTTAAACAGGCACAGCATGATTACAGACAAACATTCAATTTAATAGATAACTATTATGAACAATGTTGCCAAGCTGTCCTTTAATGAGTGTGATACTTAGGGGATGTGTAATAGTTGTATGTTTATGATAAGACCTTATGTTATAAGGCTCAATCAGTGAATGACTTACTATTTTTATAGCCATTCGATTTAATTCCATTCCCAGCAGTCACTAATGACATTGACTTTCTAATCCCAGATTTAACCTTAAATGCAGATTAATTAGTGGTCAAGACATAAAGAAGTGAACTAGCACACAAATCAAGCCACAGGAAGTGACAAAAGTACACTTGCACTTTGATGGTTCTTCATAATTGTTGTGTTCAAATTACTAACTTCCTGTTAAACATTATCAGCAGTGTCTAAACCAGCCAGTAGATGAGACGGGAAGTAAAACAATGAATAAACTGAATACAGAAACAGCAATTTTCTTCTAAGCAATTCGGAAATTAGATGAAACACACAGTTCAAAGAAGCCAATTTGCCAGTTCATATCATCATACTGTATATAAGTATGAGAATAAGACATACTGTATATGGAGTCATACTGTAGCAGCTAAGTTAACCTACACATAGTCTATAACATACACTGTGTTCCGAGTTTCGCCCCATTGAGATGTTTTAGTTAGAGTGAGAGAAATATCCTTCCTTCCTCAGGTTGTCCTAAATAAATGTAATAAATGATCCGTCACCGTAGTGTCAGTTTTAGCAGATCACAGGAAATCCTACAGCAACTACTGACACCAAGCCAAGGTGCACTTTCATCAGGGAGATCTGAAGGACATGTGGTTTGACGGGATAAATACTGTATTACACTAGGACATATTGACTTGAGATGAGCGAAGCTCTTAAATCTAAGCGTTTAATAGGAGGAAAATTACTTTAGGAAGCATTACATGTACAGTAGGCAGACACCCTTATCCAGAGCGAGTTACAATTTTATCTCATTATACATCTGAGCAGTTGAGGGTTAAGGGCCTTGCTCAAGGAGCCAACAGTGGTAACTTGAACATGGGACCTTCCGAACCATAGTCCAATGCCTTAACCACTGAGCTACCCCTGACCTATAGACAAAATGACACACCCCCTGACCCTGATAAAACCTTGACCCTTAGGACTTCTAATGGTCTAGTATGTGTACTGTATATACTCTACAGGTTTCCCAAAGCATTGCATACCCATGTCTTACACTCTTGCTTAACTGGATTGTTACCTGGATATTACAGATATACTGTAACTTGCTCATTAGGGATCGAAATTTACATCTGTATTTCTGTGATATTCTATGTTATGCAAATAAGATTGTATTAAATCGAATAAGACACTCATTTCTACCTTGATCTCGCTGATATTATCTGATGCTGAATAATCCCTCTGGATAATCAGTTCATTTCTACTTCTACTTAAAGCAGGTTTTGCTGCTCTTTCCTTTATACATTAAACAAAACAAAAAAAACTATGTTTTTTACATGAATTCCTTATGTGTCTCGGATTGCCGTCCTTTCGACACGCGATATACAGTTTTGTTTTGACTGAAAGCTTATAATATGTGGGTTATCAGGTTACCTCCTATCAAGTTGCGTTTCACAATAACATTCAGATTCCTACTCCTACTCCTATTCCTACTCCTACTTCTACTCCATTCAGTCATCATTCTGACTCACCGTGCGCCTCATCAACTGGAATGCTTCAGCATTATAAGTGCTGGTGAATGAAATTCAGCCCCTGACGGCGTGTGTGTGTGTGTGTGTGTGTGTGTGTGTGTGTGTGTGTGTGTGCATGCTGTTTTCTTTACTCTGTACTGTATGCCTGTGGTGGGCCTGTCAGGGGTTTACTCTTCACAAAGACCTGCAAGGCCTTAGATGATCAGGGCTTTTTGTGTGTGTAAGAAGGATGGCATCTCAGCTGCCTGAGAGAGCAGGATGTGTGGTGACAGAGGGAACTGACAGACCTCATCAGATAATGCAGACTGAAAAACATGATTCAGGCAGTACACATTGTGAGGAACAACAGCCCTCTAGCTATACCTTTAGAACAAGATTATGTGTGATGATGATGATGATGATGATGACGATGACGACATCGACGATGACCCTCATAAGAGCTGGATTAGATTATATTCAGTGTGCGAGGACAGATTGTGCCGCTGTTTTATAACCTTCTAATGACAAGCTATCATTGTGCGTGCTCAGTGACACTACAGCATGTGAATTTAGTTATCTGTTAATCTGCAAAATTCCTAGGAGTCCTAATACTTCTAAGATAAGTTGTTTGTACATGATTGTACATGATGCGCTCTAAACGTTCTCTCAGAGCCGATCTGATGATGCTCATGTAAACTCTTGCTCTAGTATTTCCTGTGTTTCAGTAGCAGCTCTCCGGGGATCAGGGGGCCTCGACTCTTCTTACCAAAGCAGCACTTTTAATAAGACGAGCTCAAATATCTTAAATCACACGAAAAATAAAATTAAGTCGAATGGACAGACTGGAGAACTTTACGTCAGAGGAATATAAATGTAGTGGAGCATCATTAAGATACATAATTAGACCTTTAAGGTATATTTACAACAGTTTATACCTTGCATAAATTATACTGTACATTAAAAGGACATTTTTATCTTTTTTATATGTTGAAAATCTGTTTAACTAATCCAATCACAATATATATGTTGTATATCTACAGAGTGTTTTAACCTAATCAGGGTTCTCCATATCTGCATCACGCAACATTCCAAACGTGCTAATTTGCAATCACTTATTACAGGACATATACAGACACTACACATGAAACACCATACACAGTCAGCTAAAACACTATCACAAATCATTTTACATTAGTATGCACGGGCAACGGCCTTCAAACTGAAACACACACACGCATGCAAAAGGAAAGCTCTTACCTTGACATAATCCATGGTGGGATCCATGCCAACCGCGTCCCTGCGACACAAAGACAGAACTCTCTTAAGTGAACACATTCACTCACATTCAGCTCGTCTCTTTCCCTGTTCCTGAGTGTCAGTCTACAGTCTGTGCGTTTGAGGAAGACTGGCCACTGACCACTAATCACTGACCACTTCACACAGTCATGCAAGTCCAAACCCCCCCAACACATATACACACACACACACACACACACACACACACGCACAGTACTACAGATAACAGATCATATCAATCCAAATACTGTACAAGAGGAAATACCTTATGAAGCACGATAGGAGAACGGAGAATATACTGTAAGGGATTCAAAGATTAGTCGCAAAGGCTTTAGATTTGGTTGTAATCCCCCCCCCACTGTCTGAAATACTGTTGGATTATAGTCAGACCAATATTTTAAGATGTACAGCATGCAATAAAACAAGACATCAACATCTAAGTTCAGCAAATCTGACAGCAAAGTTCAGTATAATCAGTGCAAATAGAATTGAGTTTAAAATAAATGGTATCCCTGCCTGTGGAATTTAGATGGTAATCCACATCTGGCGTACACTACCTGTAGTAACGACTTGGTTCTCTCACGGTCTGCATTTTTCTCTGAATGTGGAACGCAGGAAATGTGCCGGTAAGAGCCGAAAAGAGTTTCGTCTCAGCACATTGTTAGTTAAAGTGGTGAGGCATGCTGCTCAACTTTTTTCTGCATTTAGCTCCGTCTCCACCACCACACCGGCCACGACCTGGCCTGCCCCCAGCTAACCACCTTTCATCTTGGCTTACATAAAAAAAAAAAACTGCCTTCTTTCTTTCTCTCCTTTCTTTATGACGCCCTCTCTTGCTCTCTTTCTTCTTTCTGTCTTGATTTCCAGCAGGCAGTATGATTGGGTGTCTTGCACCCTCGGGGGAATAAAGGCTTCTGTTCAGGATCTGTTCCCGAGTCTAGGATCTTATAAAACATTTGACAGTAACATTTAGGTGTAGGTAGCCCTGGAGACACAACTCTCTCTCTTTCTCTTTCTATCTATCTATTCAAACTAAAATTCGTTAGAATAAGAATTACATCATGTTGTATAAGAAAACATGACGTCATTCTAATTGAAGTCCATTTTGTTGGACGCTGCATTTCATGCATGTTTAATACATTTCGTTTAAAAAAGCAATTGGAAGTTTATTTTCGGTACAGCGAGCCCTTTTCTCCTCTATTTTCGTTAGTTGATGCAAAAAAGCTAACGGAAATATTAGTGAATAACAATCACCATCACACCATATAGCAGCAGACACTCTGGCATGTAGTGAAAACTTTATTGGATTAAAAATCACTGTGTGATTGTAGTCACAGTGCATATTTATAATAATATTAATAATTATAATATACACTGTATATGATGTAACATATTGTGCCTTGTTATACTTTACAACTTTTGAAATAGTTAATATTTGAAATAACTACCCATGTGAAAGTAAAAACAATCTGCCTACAAACTGGTTTTTATTTTTGTCCTGTTGCACACATTCAACTGGCACGATGCTGCTCTGAGCACTCAGATCTCAGATCCTTTCTTTTTTTTTTTACACATATATTTTCAGACCGACTCTGACATTTGGACACGAAGCATCATGTTTACCCAAAGAGTGATTTCCGTATTCAAATATCGGCCACTTAAACAGCTAACTGTATCTTTGACGACCTGTGTACACTGTTTTAGTGCTTTTGTTAGCATTTGGGTTTGTCAGAACCACCCCATTTGGTCTCCATCCCAACGAGAGCCTTTCAGAGACACCCATCCATCTCTCTTCCCTTTCTCCTGTGCCTCTGCCAAGACGCAGCTGCATTGTGTCTCAAAGTAGTGATTTTTACCCGGTTGAGCTGTTGAGTTTCTCCCAAACTCTCGGGTCATGAGCAGGACACAGAGAGACTGTTTTTAGATTTCTGTAGCATCTCAGACATTTTATTTGAGACCGTGCGCACATATAGTTACACGCTTGACCTGATCTCTCTCTCTCTCTCTCTCGCTCTCTCGCTCTCTATTTCCATTGCTGTCATGACCGTGTTTTCCACCAGATATGTCTACATTTACGCTATTATTGGAACAGGACATGAGTGTGTGTGCACTCGGTTGCATATGTAAGGACTACAGACATGATTACAAGACAATCCAACACCAACCTGATAGTTAAAAATGTTTGTTGACACTCACAGTAAAAGGAAATCCCTTTAAGCCCCTGCTAGATGGCGCAGGAGACAAGAATAATTATCTAGAAGCGAACTTGAAAAACAGAGCCATGAGCCAGACATGAGTTCTAAAAACAAAACAGTTTCCAGAGCGTATCTGATTGCTGATGAAGAAAAGATAAAAGTCTTATAGTGTGATTTATGGCTGTATTGTGCTTCAGGCTGCTGGACATATAACAGCTGTTTGGGGACGATGATGACAAGGTGAGAAAAACCGAGTCGTTCCGGGAAGAGAAGGGCTTCACGATGACGCAGGTGCAGAAAGCAATCCAGGCTCTATCAACAGCTCGAATCTAGCGGATGTTTAATCAGCTTTCGTCTGCCTTTAGTGTGCCTGAGCCTAACAGAAAACACATACACACAATCAACAGTGTGGCAGCTATTAGATGCTCGAGAGGAAATGTTGGTATCAGATCCTGTGTAGTGTGTGTCCCTCATACGGCAAGCTTTCATCTCTACAATTACACCCCCATACACCCACAGTCGTTTTCATACCATGCGGTTTTGTTATCTTTTATTTGTTTTTATGGATATACTTTCATGCTCATGAGGCTACACACTTAATTTCCTCATGAATAAACTTCATGCAAAGTAATGTCCGTCAAAGTCCAAATGATATTTTCCAAAATACATTCCATGAAAAACACGTCCAGTGTGTAAACAAAATGAAGAATCTGCAGACAGGAAGTGTACACACTACTACCGTCAATGGTTTATACCACCACTTCGACACATCAGACTAGCTGTACATCATAACCTATACGGTAGCTTGTAGTACACTGTATAGGGAGCTTTGGATTTTGCCTGAAGAGTTTTCTAATGTACAATGTCTAATAAAGTAAAGCACAGATGGAATCCCATAGGATGCACTATGGCATGGGAGTAAACGAGTACACGACTCAGGCACCCAGAAAACCCCAATAATGCAACTTTCTGTTATTTATACTCATCTTTACTTTTGGGTGTTTTTTATTTTAGTTGGTTCTACACTATTAATTCTATTTCTAATAGTAATTATAGTAATACTAGTAACACAAATAATACTACTAGTACCAGTAATACTTGTAGTAGTAGTTACTAGTAGTAGTCATATTTCTAGTTGTACTTTTATTGCCAGTAATAGTAGCACTACTAATAGTAATACTAGTACCACTAGTAATAGTAGTAATACTAGTAATACTAGTAGAGTGGAACCTTGGATTGTGAGCATAATTCATTCCAAAACACTTGTAAATCAAAGCAAATTTCCCCTAAGAAATAATGGAAACTCAAATTATTCATTCCACAGCCCCCAAAAAATAAATACATAAAAATAATTAATGCAAAGTATTAAGTAAAAATAAAACAAATTAACCTGCACTTTACCTTTAAAAAAAAACTAAAAATAAATCCCGACAGATAAGTCTCTCTCTGTGTGTGTGTGTGTGTGTGTGTGTGTGTGTGTGTGTGTGTGTGTGTGTGTGTGTGTGTGTGAAGCTAAAGTAAGGGGAGAGGAGGGGTGAGACCATCCCCTCTCCCTCTTCTCGTCTTACACAGTAACCCTTCCTCCTCTCTTATCTGAGTTTTACACACACACACATACACACACACTAACGGAAACACTGCCTTATCGGGAAAATTAACAAGGAACATCTCTAATGACACTCAAGTGAGCGACACACTAAAGGAATCAATGCTGTAAAGTAACAATTAAACAAATTAACCTACAGTTTACCTTTGGGAAGAATCGCGACAGAGTGGTGTTTCCGTTAGAGAGAGAGAGAGAGAGAGTGTGTGTGTGTGTGTGTGTGTGAGAAGGCGAGAGGAGGAGGGGTGTATGTGAGTGAAGGGGCACAATGTCCAATGATGCGCGCACACAGACACAAGGTGCATGCTGACACACAGAGTGAGAGAAAATGGATCTTTAACCTTTTTTATGAGACTTGCTTTTCCATTACACACGCACACACACGTGAGTTATAATAAACAGTTGTAGTTGTTGGTCTTCCGGCTGCTCCCGGCAAGGGGTCGCCACAGCGGAACACCCAGTCCGCAACACAACTTGGCACAGGGTTTTACGCCAGATGCCCTTCCTGACGCAGCCCTCCCACTTTATAGGGCTTGGGACCGGCACTGCATCCAGTGGCCACCAGTGCCTTCCACGCTAAACTAAAGGTACTTACATACAAATAGGATTACCGCTGATTGGCCAACGCAGAAGCCCCTTTCACCAATGAGAAACCTGTGCAAACAGTACAATTTTTTATTTCATTCTATAAAACTTTTTTGCTTGTCTTGCGGTACGCCCACAAACTGGGTTACTCACAATCTGAGGTTCCACTGTAATAGTATTCCAAATGTATTTTTTTCTTAGATATAACTATAATAGAATATAAAACCCACACATTAATAGCCAGATCTGCCGTTAATCACTTTCCACAATACTTTTTTATCACTTTATAACAATATTCTTACTCATACAACATACATACTGTCTCCTCTTGCTGCCTCTCCATCTTCAGCCCAGATAAAGTCAAGCACATCCATAACTTTCTCTCCATTATCTACAGTATGTGTCTCAGTAAATCCAGTACAGATAAACTGTTATATCAGATTCCCTGCACTGGTTTACAACCATTCACTATCCAGTGCATGTCAGTAGCTCCTTAAACTACACATAAAAGGAGGCAGGGCTTCTCCTAGTCACTCACCTCAACTTCTACTGTACAAACTCCACTGCTCCCAGTTCCCAGTGACAGACCAGATCACGCCTCCTGAAAGCCGGTTCAACTCCTGAGCACGTCTCTATTAAATCCACATCTATACAGTAAAACTGGAAGTGAACAGGAAGAAATGCCAGGAATAGTTTTATTCGGATCTAACTCTGCTTTACTCGGTTTCTGTGGACCTCCCTTCCTGTTCCACTCTCCACTCTGGCTTTTTCTTTCTCTGTGTCTCTCACAAACACAGCCTTCATCACCTCTTCCGCATGTCATGCAGACTTGCAACCAGGTGTTGTTATGGTGATGAGAGGTCGTTGCTAGCTGCCCAGTCGGCGGCGCTCTTTAGTGCACAACAGCCATTTTTCACCTTTTCTGTCCTCAGTGGCAGTAAAATAACAGACCAGTGTTAGGTAACCTTCGAAATGTCAGCTAACACATGGTTTTGTCTTCGCGGTAAGCCAAACACACTGCTAACGCACACACACATACACACACTGGATTGTATCCAAAGGTTGTATTTGTATAGCAAAACACTAGTGGAGTAAAAATTCATGTCTAGACTACCTTCTCATTCTGCCCTGTAATGTGAGTAACTATTATCTCAGAATTTAATATCATCTTTCAGCAAATATATGTCTCTTATTTCTATGCTGTCTGAGGTCATGAGAGATTTTAAGTTTAGTTCTTGATGCTGATTGATCAGTAGGTGTTAATTAATTTTCTATAACATTAGAATAGAATATTAATGCACTGTTTTAAAAGTTCTGTCCTAATACTAATTTATTATGAATGTATAGTTATTGATGGGGTAAAGTCTCTACTGTTTTATATACCTAATACCTCTATAAATTAATAAACAGAATGGTTGAGAAAATGTTTAATTTCTTACATTAATGGCCAAATATATTAAGACAACATACTGTATGCCATGCCATGTTCTCTTCATGCACAACACATGTGATTTCAATAATTAATTCTAGCTTTTCATTAATTCAAAGGTACTCAGCTCCTGGAGCCATGGCCTGGTTCATCCTCAGACCTAAACCTAGTAGAATACGGTTGGACAGTGTTTAAGAAGGCAGTACCAGTCTTCTGTACAAGATATTCAGGAAGCAATCAAACTCCAAAATACAGCAGACGTCTTATTGACTCGATGCCCGGCCAGATCCAGCAGATTTCGAATAATTAAGGACTTCATAATAAATATTGATACCCTGCCTCATGCCCTGAGTCTCCTGGGATAGGCTCCAGGCCCCTGCGACCCTAAATACAGGATAAAGCGGTATAGACGATAAGTGAGTGAGTAAGTGAGTGAGTAAAACATTGAATTTTACTTTAGTCAAAATTATTTTGTATGTAACAACAGAGTGGCAGTGGTGTTACTTTGATGTGGTTTGGAAAGGAATAATTAACATAATAAGTATTACCTGTACCAAGCAGTTTTGCCATATCTTGGTATCTCAGTGTGGCGTGATATTGTGATACATAATAAAGGATAGATATATGTAGTTTTATATTAGTGTCTTGCTTGATTTAGAAAAAAAACCTTTAATGGCTGCTGAATTCAGATATGCCCTGTGATGGATTGGCACCCTGTCCAGAGTGTCCCCCGCCTTGTGCCCTAAGTCTCCTGGGATAGGCTCCAGGCCACCCACGACCCTGAATACAGGATAAAGCGGTATAGAAGATGAGTGAGTGAGTGAGTGAGTGAGTGAATTCAGATATGAAACAGTTGTGAGTTTCTCATACAGTATATAAACATGGTATTTGTGAGAACCAATGACATTACCAAGAATCTCCACCATTTCATCCAGTGGCAATGCGCTATTTCATCTGCATGAGTAAAAGAAATCTATATAGTATGTAGAATGAAGTAGAACTGACTAAGTTCATATTAAGATTGAAGCAGTAAGGTTTCCCTCATGCTTGTTGTTTTTCAAATCTGTTCCATAGATGTTTTCTAGTTTGGTCAAGAGCATTTGCTGCCCTGGCCAGGTCTCCTGTTGTGAGTGTGAGATGTTATCAGAGAAAGTTGACCTGGTTAACCAGAGGACAAGTGGAAACAGTGAGGCTTTGTTGGATGCGTTGTGATAATATCAGTAGAGACGAGACTCACAAGTCTAAAGGTGTAGCACTCAGTCAGAGACGGGAGGAAAGAGACATAGCAAGATGAGAAAGGAATAAATACAGGGTCAAAAAGAAATACTAAAGAGAAGACTGACATGGATTTTTTTTTATAGCAAAGAGTTAAGACATAAGATTTACTGCTACTGCTAAAAAAAACTTTTTACATTTTAAACAACTTGATGATGATGATTATGATGATGATGAGGATGATATCTTTGTTGTTAACTGGCTGGTAAAAAAGATAAATCAATATTTTCTTAATGGCATTAGACAAATAAAACAATAAAGGTGATTTGAAATGTCTTGAATTGGTTAAGAACTGTCTAACACATTATTAAAAGGATCATGCTGACTTGTCAACTCCATAAAAGAAGATCAGAGATCACTTAAATACTTGGTGAAGCTGCAATGTAAAAAGACATTGTAAAAAATAAAGAGTATAAATTGCAGTGTGATAAGAAATTAAGATGTGAGGCCATAAACACCTAGGGAGCATAAAGTTTTTTTTTTTGGAAAAATGTCATGTTGTCTTGAGTTGACATTGACCCTGTTCCAGAGTGATGGGTGTGACAGGGTTAGAGGCTCATGAAGCGACACACCATCATGATTAGTGTGCCATTAGTGGCCACTGTGTTATGATCTGGGCTTTAATTGCTCAGGTCTAGTCTCAGCAATGTTATGTAGCAAAAATGTCAGCTGATGACCCAAATGTACTGAATGACCAGGTTATCACATCTATGGATTTTTATCTTCCTTGATAAAAAATGCGTACATGCGTATTCCAGGGGTTTGGGCCGCAGAAGGAATCTTTTTTCCCACGTGAACTGGCTGCCATACTGTATGCCATAATCCAAGCTAAATGTGGTTGTCTGGGCAGTGGACAAAATGGTAAATTAAAAATACAAACCCCTTAAATGCCCAACACTTAGTTTTTAATATCAAGGAAACAATTATTAAAAAAAAGAGAAAAATGGACACGAAGAACTCCACAATTCCAAAACTCATCATTTATTGTGATTGTTGCATGAATGTCTATTTTCTAAGCAGTTATCTGAACCAGCTGCCCTGTTAGTACAGTGGGTGTATTGAAGCCTGTCTCTTGGGGGGACTAAGGTCCAATTCCCTGATGAGGAAACCCAGCTAACGGGGTGCACAAGTCAGTGCACTCTCAGTGCCAGTGCCGAAACCAGATAAAATAGGGAGGGTTATGTCAGGAAGGGCATGTGGCATAAAACCTGTGCAAAAATTAATGTGACGAACGGATGATCCGCTGTGATGTCCCCTAACGGGAGCAACCGAATGTATAAACAGTTATCTGAGCCAGTTGTATGTCAGTGTTTAAACTGATGTGTCAGGAATGCATCCTTGGAGCAGCATTTCAGTGGTAAAGGGGAGGATGTGTCAAACATAATTACATAGTAAGGCAGGCTGAAGAGGTTGGCCCACTCTGACACCACAATGTGTCATTCACCTGGATTTATTTCTGTTACGGGAAGAGCAGCAGCTGGAAGAGGTGGCAGGTTCGAGTTCATGCTCTCTGTTTGCAATGTAGCTCTGGCATCATTACGGCAGGAATTTAGGAAAGTCCTGAATTCTACAGTAGTTATTCCAAATTTAGCACATTAAACACCAACCATGTATATACCATCATACCCAATTACAATAAAGAGCAATTAAGACAATGCAATACATTTCCTACTTTCTCATATTAGAAATGTCCACATCTTAAGCAAGTCATGATTTTACTAGGTTACTGTATGTACTGTATGTCTACATGGAGCCAGTAGTGCTGTTATGACTATAGAAGTTACTTTTGCACTACACAAAGACAATGACACTTCTTACTACAGCCCAAATCCTTGTAATCTATGACTTTAACTTATGTCTTTATAATTGAGACCATGCTTGTGTTACATTGCAGAAATGGCACTGGAAAGCATGTAAGTCCTACAGCCTGCCAACTCCCATGCACTGTTGCATTTAGCAGACTTAGGCCTCTATTTGTGAACAGGCGCAAACAAATATAGTGGTATAACACAAGGCATGGTTCTAATTTGCTTGGGTTTTCCCAATCTCTTCTACTGTAGGTGTAATTTATGTTGTGGAGTAGAACGACTTGGGATATGTCTTAAAAATATGCTGTCGAGGTGGTATTTTGGTCTAAAACCTACTTTGGTCTAAAACTGCTAGTGCTTATTAAGACTAGTTAGTTCAAACACAGAGCCAACCTGACATTTTTCTGACTTCAAACACAGGTTTAAAAGACGTGTGATTTCCTACAGCGCATTTTTCTAAATGAACACGTTATTTTTGTCACTCACTACAACATAAATACAGTAGGCTCAACCACTGTACCGGAGGGATAAACACCATTCCTCCATAAGAACCTCCCTTGGTTGGTGTTTTGATGGTGGTGGTAGAGAAAGCGTGCAACATACCACTCGAAAATCAAGCAAAGACTATAAAGGCCATAGCATAAAATTTATATTATCACTCAAACCTTTTAGTGAACCCTTGTGTCCTATTGTTGATGGGGGTCATCCAGAGTTTCACCATAGGATAAACGTGATCAGAGGAATGGTATATATGTTTGCTGTGCCATGTCATTACAAAATGGAAGAGATCATGCCAGCAAAACAGTAATTACATTTCACAGGACAACACAGTTCTTTACATTGTGTTTGTGTTTGTGATGTAATGAAACTTGAGCATCATACACAACATATTTCAGAAAGACACAATATGGATGAATGGATGGATAACTTTTTGTTGTCATGTGTTGCTGATACCTGGGCACTGTATAGTCCTCCCTCCATGTATGAAAAGGCTGGTTCTCCTCTATGATGTTGTGAATGAGTGGTGAAGAGGGCAGGCGGCTACGCATGGGGTGTTGCAGTGACCCGCACATCTCCCACTTCCTAGAATGACCAGCAGCACCTCCTTTCTTATTTCGAGGCAGAGTGCCATGAATAGAGATTCCCTGGTAGCTGGTAGAAGGCACTTCTGTCATGCCAGAGCTCAGCAGGTCCATGGAGGAGGCCAAAGTGCACTGGCGGCCCACGTGCAGGTTCCTGGGAAGGCTGGCGAACTTCCCTTCGGCCATCATTTTCAGTTCTGTGAAGGACATTGAAGAGAACAATACATCACATATGACCATGAGTGCTCATTTATGCCATTCAAACTTAGACATTTGTCGTTCTGTAGCCATAACCAGATGCGTCTGGTTTAGATTTCCTGCATGGATTGGACTGTAATGGGTTAAGTGAGGAACGTGTGGTGTTTGTGGTTCTGTTGGAAAAACATGGCTGAGCTGTCTCAGTGTTGGGTGTAATTTCGACTGGCGTTAAGCATGAAGTAGTACAATGATGATGGATAAGAACATCTTATGTATGCATATCACAATAAGATACACTGGTGCTGTGTTTTGTTCACCAAAAGAAAAAACAAGGATTGTTATTCTTTACTCCTATTACAGAGGCTAAAGAATATGTCTAGTTAGAAGGGGTTTTTCAGACCACATGAACGGCACGTTTTTTCAAAATCTGTTTACCTCAGCATTCCACAGCCTGCCTGCGGGACCACTAATTGGACATAAAAGTGAGGCCTCTTTGCACTTAACATTACACACGAGACACATTTACTTGCAGATTCACAGTCGCTCTCTCTGATAACATCTCTGCACTTGTTCTCACACGTCCAACCCCAAACGTCTTACTCACATATGCATTAACTAGGATTCACAAAACACACTCTGGGTTTGTTTGTCATCTTGTAATAAAATATAGCCGAGCTAATCTGAACAGATTCATGCCGTTCACTTAAGTGCTCACAGTTAAAATTGCGATCTCTGTACATTTTGTGCATAAACATCTTATTTAAAATCATATTCATCTCTACTTTTCTTTAAGTTGAAAATGTTGGCATAGAGAAGGAGTGTGTTTGCAAAGTTTAAAAATACACATTATTTGTTACACCCCAGCTGATGGCACCCTATTTCCAGATATTTTTCAGTACATGTTGCATGTCATTATAAATAAAGCCAAATAAATTTAGTTCCATTAAAACAAAGTGCATACACAGTGGGGGCTGAAACAAGGAAAAAACATTTTATTTTAAAGATGAAATCTTCTTGCACTTTTTTTTATACATTCTTTTTACTTCTGTGATTTTTTTTTTTTTTTTTTTTTCAAAATCTTTTTCTGTCATATTCATGTTGCAAATCAAAGTCTGTGAAGTTACCATATATTCCTTAATTGGACAAACAGTCACATTTTGGACTGCAAAACAAGAAGCATTTTGCTTAAAATTTTTGTACAATTTGATTAGAAATAAGTTGAATAATCTTATATTTGGTTTGAAAGTGGCATAAGAAAGCCACGTTTAACTGTAAGATATTTTCATCAGTTTTTTGTAAAGTGGTAACTTCCATGTGATTTGTATCCCCGTTAGGAAGCTGGGGTCAGAGCGCAGGGTCAGCCAGGATACAGCACCCCCTGGAGCAGGCGAGGTTAAGGGCCTTGCTCAAGGGCTCCACGGTGGCAACTTGGTGGTGCTTGGGCTCAAACCCCTGGCCTTCCGAACAGTAATCCAGTAACCCACAGCCTAAACCGACTGAGCCATTCTTATTTTTGTTCAACTTTATGTTAAAATAAATATGCCCTTGTAAGTTTTACCTATTTATATTTTGGAAAAATCATTATTCTAGACCCTATTACTTGGTGAGGAACCGTATATGGCAACTTTATTTGCAACGTAAAAATGATAATGAAACATTGTTAAAAAAGGTAAAAAAAAAATTTTTTAAGTTTTGAAAAAAGTCATTCTAAATTTTTAAATTCTGAATTTCTGTATTCAAATAAGTTCCCTATAAAGTTACATGGTTCTTCATGTGTCTAGGGTAATATTTTTCCAAAACATGTACAGTTCCAAACAAATGTTTGACCACAAGTTTTCTAAATTTTAGAACAATACTGAACATTTAAAAACTATAAAATAACGCATATAACATTAGCTAATTAATTAATAAGAAGAACAGTCAGTTGTTATTTTACGTTGTGAAGGTCAGCTCTGGAATAGATCTTGAAAGAACAGTATTGTCGAGTGCATTTGTAAAACCCATAAGCTCCATTATGAAACTGGCTCTGATGAAGACCATCCCAGGAGAGCAAGAACAAAACAACCTCTATTGCAGAGGAGAAGGTCATTTAGAAATACCAGCCAAAAATCACCAATTAACAGCATCTCAGATTAGAGCCGTTAGGAAGACTTTACAGATCATAAATAGGAGACACATCTCAATATTAACTGTTCAACTGAGATTTTGAATTCCTTCAGCATTGTTAAGATGTAGAAAGAAATAAAAATAGGAAAGACTATGGAATTAGAAGGTGTGTGCGAACTTTTAACTGGTAGTGTAAATAGTGCAGAATCTTGAACATTAAATATTCAAGATATTCAACATTTTACTTTATTTCTTTTGAATGTTGTCAATTCTAAAATATTTCGTTTACTTCCCAAATTTCAATGTGGTCTCTGGCTTTTGGTTCTTTCTGCATATACAAACCTTACACTAATGCCTATAATAATAATATAACTTACCGGGTATTTAATAGTAGGCCAGCATGACAGGGAATTGAACGGCATTGTTAATACTGGAGTGAATGCAGTTCATTTGCATTAGGTGAAAATTGTGGGTTTGTGATTTCACTTCCCCAGACACAAGTTGATCCTTTGTGCATATTGACTACATTCCAGTGCCCTGCTCCGTCTATACACACGAACACATATTCGAGATCATGCTGCCAGATGACCCTTTGTCCCTTTGTGATGTGTCTACTGTATGTATATGTGTTTGAAACCCAATCTAAGACCATGACAGTTTCTCTCTTAAAGCTCTGATGTTAAGTCATGATCTCATTGCAACCAAAGGCAGATTCCAGCCTGACGCTTCACCAGTTCAATTCCACCTGTGCTGTTATTCACCTTTCATCATACTGCCTATTAGCATAAATCTAATATAATTACTGTTAACAAGAAATCAAACAGGAAGATTGAACAAACTCTTTTGTCTGAACCTGCACGCTAAATATCTGATGAGCCTCTTATATTCTGTCTCTTCCTGTTCTGCACTGAAGCTCATGTTTATCCTATCATATGTATAATCACCAAATCCTCACCTGAGTTTAATCAGAGACCCTACACACATTCTCAGGACACAAGCTGTGTGATTACACAGCAGACCACCACACCTGAAGCACCTGGAGTGTCCGGAGCCCTGAAACGCAACACCCCATTCACTCCTACTGCTTTTCATGTGGTGTGGCTCAGGTAGCATATGGTAACTTCCACAGATCCCTGTGAGTGATCCCTGAGTGATGATTACGGCTGGTTAGAAATCCCCTGCAGTATTATTTCCAATTTTTTCCATGCATGCACTGTCAAGCGGCTGAGCAAAAGTCATGTAGGCTCAGGTGCTATCAACATCATCAGCTGGCATTAAAGAAGACATGCCTGCTGCGTGAGTATTTAGTTAAAAAAAACACACATTGAGCGAAAGAATGATAAACTGTGACTCAATTTTGCAATAGCAGCAAGATAGTAGCAGCAAAACAATTTCATATCTATGCGTACCTGGATATGATGCCGCAATGAGTCAGAGCCGTGCTATATTACTCATTCAATCCCGTATGATTAGGATTGTGCAAAAGGATAGTTCACTTCCTAACAACTACTTATCAGGTATCATCTCAGTGTGAATGAAACGCCATGGCAGTGTTCATAAACATCGAGTAGCAGTTCTTAAGCTTTATCCAAAACGCTGCCCTACCTGCTTGAGCAACACATTCCAGTTGCAAGCAGCACACACCGAGTCCCCTGCATGCCTGAAATGTACAGTAATTAAGCCTCTTTTTTCTCCACTGGAATGCAGTGTAGGTCAAGCACCATGCTTTATATAACTACAGGCTGGTATCTGAGATGGCGCTGCCCAGAGGACCTCTTCGCTGTGTGTGGTAGAGAGACAGCTGTTGGCTGAATAGGAATGCAGCTCAGAATTATAACAGCTAATCAGTTAACTAGTTCTGAGAGCATGACGTTTTGACGTTTGGTCATTTTCATCAATCTTAGTACAAGATTTTGTAGGGGGAAAAAACATGTTTTTTATGTCTTATCTTTATCCAGTCTGTCTTTCAACAAATTCTGTGTCATTAGAATTTGTTCTAATATGGGGGTTCAAAAGTACAAGTTAGCTCTTAGACTGAAAGTTTACCAGGTAAGCAAGAAATGTCTCTATTGATCAGGAATCATAAATAAAGCAAAATAATAGACAAATACATTTTCAGTTAATTCTTTTAAAGATCTTTACCCCCTCAACACTAAACATCTTTAATAATCATACAAACTGCTATACATCAAAGTCATTTGCTTTTGAAATGAATCTTTATCCCTCCCTTCCTTACTCTTCCTCTGGCTCTTTTTTGCTCTCACTTTTCAGTCTTTCAAAGCCACCTGTTTCTTCCTGACATCATCCTCTATGCTATTTTTATACCTCTATACAGTTTTGTACCTGAGCCTCCAATAATGAAAGAGAACTTTATACAGTATATATACACGTCACATAATATGTGGCGGGGGGTAATGGAAGGTCCCAGGTTCAAACCCCTGTTGTCACTGTTGGGCCCTTCAGCTAGGCCCTTACTGCTCATGCTCATTGCTGCCACGGGCGCAATCAGCACGAATGCGCTACACCTGTAAACGCATTTATTTAGAGCCCTGGAAACCAGCATGAGGCGTTCTGTTAGAACATTAGGTAGCACCAGGTTTGAGAGAACGTTGCTCCGGTATAGGGCCAAAGATTAAGATCAAGATCAAGACAAAGACCCAGTCAAGACCAAGTCAAGTCAAGTGCAAGAAGCAGCATCCCATGAGAGAGAGAGAGAGAGAGAGAGAGAGAGAGTGGCACAAAGCATGATTTGCGTGCGCTTTCCGTTTTAACTAAAAAGTTAAAAAGAACCAAAATAAAACACAAGCCCTTAAAAGGGATAACCTCATCCAGAGTGGACGAGAGAGCTTTATTTTTAGTTTTCAAAGCCCCGTCCTCTTGAGGAGACAGAGGCGCTTTTGTTTGTTTTGTGTTTTCAGTTTTCTTTAGTTTATTTTTTGGTTCCCAATTAATAATCCCACATTATCTCCAAACTGGAAGGTCTTCCCATGCGTTTCATAAGCACTCTCAAAACACTCCTATTTCACTGACCCCCTCAGAAGCTCTGCATAACGCCTCTTATAAACATTATTCCATCTGGTGGCCTGGCTGCCAAACTAATACTGTATCTTAGACACCTTTTCCGTTATACTGAACTTGCAGATGAATTCCTGCTATCTGATATCACCCAACTGAGGATGGGTTCCCTGTTGAGTCAGGTTCCTTTTAAGGTCTCTTTCTCTAGTCATCTCAGGGAGTTATTTCTTGCCACCAGCACCTTTGACTTGCTCATCAGTGACAATCTGATAGTTATGATTTATACATATTTTCTCAACCTTTTCATTTCTGTAATATCTTTTTATGTAAATCTGTATTGCGACAGAGCGCTATATAAAAAAACTGAATTGAATAGAATATTTGCACAGAGAGAGAGAGAGAGAGAGAGGGAGAAACTTATACAGGTCACTTCTCTGTCACTCATTCAGCCTATTATCATCTAAGTGCATTTGCTTTTTACAGGAGACTCATCACTATAATCAGTACCGAAACCTGCCCTTATTTATGGTTCACTGTTTAAATGACTCTGTGTCTTGACTGACCTCTTCTAACAATTCCATTACAAGTTTCCTTATAAAGATTAGTTGGAAACAAGTATACTAGTATGATCTGCTTATGTAGGGATTGGATTAGCAACAATAACAGACCATGACTATAGGTCACATTATGTACTTCACAAAGCTCAGTAAATGCCTTTACAGTATAAACAGCTTTTAGAGAACACAGAGACATTGACAAACACTGAGGCGCATACACCAAAAGGTTAAATACATGAAGAAGTGAAATATTCAGTGTATTTCAAAACAACAATCCCACCATTCTCAATCTCGGTGCTCTCACGACCCATCTACCCCCCACGGGAGCTGGTGGGAATCTCGTGAATAATGCAGATCTCCTTTAATTAATTCCAACCTGCGCACCGGGGACAAAAGCCTGGGTGAGTGTGTGGGTTTAAAGAGCTCTCAGGCCAAAGCCATGCATCAAGTAAGACAGCATGAAAGACTAAAACAGTGGAGTTGAGATGGAACGAACAGAACATCAAATATAAGTTAATGCTTCTCACTGGTGGATCATTCTATTAGATGACTGAACATTTATTCTAATATTTATGGTAATATCACGACAGATATTACCATAGACACTATGCTATGAAAATGAGCATAGATTTCCCAATATATATCAAAATAGACATTGCCATAGACGTCACAATAGATCTCACTGGCACTATCTGTGTCTGGTCTATGGAGATCACCTTAGACAGTGAGATTGGCAATGATATCATCATAGATCTCCATAGACCATAGAAAGGATTATAGATATAACTATAGACAGCACTCCATTTACATTTACATTCCCAGCTTTTGGCAGACACCCATCCAGAGCAGATTTTTATCTTATTATACATTTGAGAAATTGAGGGTTAAGGTCTTTGCTCAAGGGCCCGACAGTGGTAATTTGATGGTGGAGGTATGGCGACCAATGGAATTCAACATAGATACTGGCATATATATATATCACCATAATGCTCGCCGTAGATATTGCTCTATATAAATCACTATAGACCTCAACATAGTTATTACTATAGAAATCACTAAAATATATCGCCATCTATTTCACCATAACTTTCTTTCAGCTGCTCCCATCGAGAGGTCGCCACAGCGGACAATCTGATCTGCAGACAACTTGACACAGGTTTTACGACGCAACCCTCCCATTTTTTTAACCAGGCTTGGGACCGGCACTGCATGCGGTGGCAGGGTAGCATGGGTGTGGCAACCCACCAACAGCAGGGCTCAAACCTTAGATCCTCAACTCTGGATCCTCACATCAACAACCTAGAGTTTCCTTAGTCACCTGACCCACCACTACCCTAAATATATTTCACCCCAGACCTCACCAAAAATGTTGGCGTAGACCTCACCGTAAGTTTCCAGTATAGGCCTCACCATAGACCTTACCATCGTAATAAAATCTATAAATCCTAAATTCCTAGAAGAGAATGTTCTCAGTGTTCTCACTACAGGCCACTGTTCTTCTTCACACACAGAACTGGCCATATGGGCAGCAATACATCAACGACTGTCCTCCACCCCAGTCATGACACTTCCTCCATTCAGCTTTTCTTGCTTTAATACAGAGCCATAAGTGCCGATGGCCACAAATCACTTAATGTCCTTATAGTCTGCTCCTGCAGAGTTTTTGTCCACTTCCTCTTATTAGTTGAGGAAGTTCAAGAACACAAGCAGGGCTATGAACAAATCATACTTCCCTTGCTAAAAGTAGTCATTTAGCTCACTGAAATCATATGCCTGTTTGCTCATCAAACAATTGCTGGGATTGACTATAATAATGCCAAAGCAAGCAGGGTCTCCCCCCTCCCCCTTTTCTTCGGCATAATTCCCAAGTCCTCAACAGCAAGTTTTGACAAGTTACTGCCAATTGTAAACACTGCATTGTGTTTGGAGTCTTCACCGCTAAATGACACGGAACATACAATTCACGAAATCTTCCTTTTGTTGAGAAGTGTTTTGCAGGTTTTAAACCACACACACACACGTACACGCCCTCCCCCCATCCTGCAACGATGCGTCCCACCGTGTTGCATTCAGGGCATGAGCGGAGCCAAGAGATGGGAGGCATATCCGTCAGAAAGTTATTAAAACGCTCAGTGGTGTCTGCCAGTCTGGTTGTCTGGAGTACACACACACACACAAACAAGAACACACACACACAGACGCACACACACACTCCAGCCACTGATCCTTGGACAGTCATAAATCCATACAAAGATACAAACAGGTCATTACAACACAGCAACAGTCAAAGAAGTGTGTTTTAGGTTTTTATATCTGTCTAGAGTTAATCCATATGTAAACAAGTTGTAATTATTTATTTGTCTTGCATTCAATCCTGGGCACAATTTCCCTAAAGTAAAACATAAATCTAATTCCCTTGCCTCTAAAATGTAACCAAAATCCCCCAAATCATTTGATTTGAAACTTTTAAGCTTACCTGTCAGAAAGTAAATTGAAGTATCCCAAGAAAACAGACAGATGTGTATTCGTCCCCCCGTCACAGCTCTATAGCAAGCATGATGAACTAGTGCAAAACTCCCACTGATAAGACTAATGGACACAACAAACAGCTTTCACCTTCCCCACAAACACTCCTGTTCTGCTGCCACTGGCCTCACACTGTGAGCTCTGCCAGCTATTTTTCTCTTCAGGAGTCTTACGATCTCTCTCTCTCTCTCTCTCTCTCTCTCTTTCCCTGTGTTCCCCCTCAGGGGAGTGATTTAGGATTTCCCAGACACACCCTCTACGCTGGGCAGAACTTGAAGAGTCGTCTCTCACGCCCAGTCAGCTTGGCCAGCCCCCCCCTCACCCCCCAGCCTCTATCACTCTGTGTGTGTGTGTGTGTGTGTGTGTATTTGTGTATGTCATCACATCAGTGGCCTTAAACATAACCTTCAGTTGTGCGTAACAGTGAAGTCATTGCAGGACAGCTGATTAATGAATTGCTTAATTTCTATTACTATTTCAAGCCAAAGTGCCCAAGTAACTCAGTGTGCAGCAGTAAAGCGCAGGAGTAGTGGGGGGGAGCAGATTGTGTTCTGTTGTTGTCTGTGTAAAGCACACTTTCCCCCGTCTTTGTCCTCAGATTCCTCCTCATTGTCTCTGAGATGATAACAAACAGAGCTACAAGCAGTCCTTCCTGCCTATAGTAGTCTGAATGAGACGAGAGGACAGAAGGAGGAGCAGATACTCTACTTCTCACTTTCTTATCTAGAGATTTGTTATGTATAGTTTCATTAACATTCTGCTTGAGGAACACAGGATTAGCAATCTAAGTATGTTTGAGAGTTTCATATTAGTTCAGTTCATTCCTATTACAGAGACATTGGCATAAGTATATTGGTGACATTTACCTAGAATATATATTAATCGTATTATATGTAGATTAATAATGCTTATTAAGGTATTTTTAGTACTTGTATTATAACATTACCCACCTATCCTTTCCTTCTATGCCATAAAAATACATTTACTATTATTGTGATATTTCCTGCACCACTAGCGTTAGGACCCGTCCCTGACGGGAAAAGAGTTTTGCATAAATAGTTAAAAGGTTAAAACTAAAAATAAGCTGATCATCTTTAATGTATTCAGTGATATTATTATTTCAGGTTGAAGTACATGTCTGCATGTCTTTCTTTACAGCAGAACTCTCTACCTTACTTATAAATACAAAGACATAAAATTTTGTAAGATAGAATATCTTACGCCTTGTTGTCTTACACTAAGTTGGACTTCTTTCATCAACCGCCAAATACACTCCCTGTTCGGTAATCTGAGAGTGAATCAAAGATGAAAAATCAAAAAAGTAGATCAGATAAACATCATGTTTTGTCTTAAAACAACTCCAGCGCCGTAAAATTAACTAATTCCACTTCAGTGCTAATATTTGCACTTTTGTTTCTGTTTTTCAGAATTCTGTTTTTTTGGCTTGTAGGTGCATTACGGTTGTTTCTGTGCCTTCCACATAATCAGTGTTCATGGTAAATTATCATGTTGATTGGCTCTGTTAAATGCGTATAGCCACACCCACCTTAAGGGAAAAGTGTTAAATTTGGGGGGAAAAAAGACTAGACATAATCTGGCACACAACTGCTCATAACTTCACTTCTACTCAATGTTTTGATTTTATTTATGGTACAGATTTAACGTCAGGCAAATATCTAACTACTGCCAAAATTTCATTAAATTCTGTCAAGCCAGTTTTCTGTGATGCTGTGACAAAATCAGGCTGGACAGACATACAGACATACAGACAGAACTTTTTCTGAGACTGGTTTCTGGTCCTCCAATGTATGAAACATACTGTAAACATATCAAGAGCGAGGTCGGACCAAATGTACAGACAAAACCTTTCTTTTATTGATATAGATATCAGCATCTCTAACATTTAAACACTGAAAGTGGAATTTGGTATTTATTCAGCTGAAGTGATAAATTTCCCTTTAGACTTGTGTTCATAAGTCTAAAGGGAGTTAGGTGGCAAAAAATCACTTTGCTTCACCTTGGTGGTCTAAAGCAGAGGTTTCTACCTACCAGGCCATGAGGTTATTTGCTATCTGCACACATTAGGTTTCTCACAAAGGGGGTAAAGACTCAGTGTTTACCAATGTCAAGCAAAAACATGTTGAGTGAGCCATCTGGGCAATGCACACAGAAAACAAAGACAAACTTGCACGCTTGCTTTGAAACATATCCTAGTTTCCTGCATTGTAGTGCCTCAGTGTAACACCATCAAGATCATATCTCCTTAAACCATCATTTATTGGTAAGAAATGTGTTGTGTTGTGTTGTGTTGTCTATTCTACATACAGTAGGACAACATTTAAGGGGAAAAATCAAAGTTCACTTCTACTGTAGTTTTATACTTTTTGTTTTACAGAGTATATGGACAGGTGATGTATGACTATCCTTATCTCCACCAATAAATCATATCATCAATCAATCATATTATCACAGTAATAATGGCTGCGTTTACAAATTCACCTATGACCCTGATCCTGCCCCCCCCCCTCGCCCCCCTTATCTTTACCTCCCACACACTGGTCTGATTTGGGCTGCACACGTGTTGGGAATTTCTGATCTATGCAATACACATTTAATTATAATTAAGAAGAAGAAGAAGAAGAAGAAGAAGAATTCATGTTGAGCTTGAATATAGCTAGTAATTCAACTTGAATATAGCTATGGTTATACAGTAACTCCCAGAATTATCACATTCGAGTTACGAATTTCCACAAATTCAAAAGCCCGCGGATCTACGAACATTCGTAGATGCGAACAAATTCCGAAAGTAGCTCACATGTATTATATAAAAATAGACACTGTATTGCATCAGATACCAAAATTTACAATTATATACAATATTTTCAATGTGTAAGTGAACGTATAAACACACAGTATGATGCAGATCAATCCCTGCTATCAGTTATCACCCAAATGAGGATGGGTTCCCTGTTGAGTCCGGTTCCTGTCAAAGTTTCTTCCTCAGTTTTTCCTTGCCACCGTTGCCCTCGGCTTGTTCATCAGGGACTATTTGACCATTTTGATTCATATACATTCACATTTCATACAAACTTCCATAATTTCTTTTAATTGCGTAAAGCTGCTTTGCGACAATAACAATTGTTAAAAGCGCTATACAAATAAACTTGAATTGAACTGAATTGAGTAAAATGTCCAAAGTCAGATAAATTGTATGTATGTGCGTATGGGAGTGCGGGAGAAACGAGTCGGCCACACCCGTTTCAATGAATCAGTCCGGGAGCATGATGATAGAAAATGGCTGTCCTGTAAAGTTGTCCCGATGGTGAATAATCCTAATTTCGGAAATCCTCAACGAGACAGCGTTCATAGTCCAATACACTGCTCAGACAAAATGGCGTCCATTTAAGTGCGCAGTAAACACCATGTAGCATTGTCCTCCCCCGACGTCTTCCCAAGTTCCCTTTAAACAAGGTCAGCTAACCCCACTGCCTTACCGGGATTCCTCTCACGATTTGGAGACGCAGTCTTGCAAGAGTATAATGCAGAACCAAAACAGCAAACCTTACATTGTATATTTGTGTCAAACATGTATAAGACTCACTTTGTCTGACTTACGAACAAATACAATGTACGAATGTTCTCCCGGGACCGAACTTGTTCGTAAGTCAGGCACTTACTGTATACAGTAGTTAGTAGTTATAGATCTTAATACAAACTAAATTAGATTCCAGTAGGATAATGGTCTCTTCCACTAAACTTAGCCTATAAATAGTGTCAATGTGGACATAATATTCAACAAAAGTCACTAACAAAAGTTTCAGAAATACAAATTCTATTGCACTTATTTATTTAATTGGCAGCACAGTGGCTTTTCATTAGCTTGCATGGTCAACTTGCATCTCCAGGGTTGTGGGGTGAATTTCAGCTCCATTCTGTGCGTGAAGTTTGCATGTTCTCCCCATGCTCAGTGGGTTTCTTCCAGCTACTCTGGTTTCCTTCAAACGCATTCCAAAAATGTCTATTGGGTTGTTTTTGTTTTTTGTTTTTGTTTGTGAATGTGTGTTTATGCCCTGCAAATGGGTTGGCATCCCAGACAAATTGTATCACGTCTTGTGCCCTAAGTTCCCTGGGATAGGCTTCAGGCTCCCTGTGACCCTACACAGGATAAGCAGATATAGATAGTGGATGGTTGTTTATGTAATTTATTTTACAGTTAAACGAGTCCCTGGCTACCAAACCATGAGAATCCCCTCCTGAGACATAACAGTAGCACCAAACACACTCATTACTAGATATAGATGTACACGGCAGGCAATGTCAGACTGAAAACAACATCTGGACGCAGACAAGTCTTCTTATGTTACTGCACACAGCGTCCTCGACTCCATGAAGTCCCATAACTCATTTTCACCAGCCAGGTGGAGACACGTTCATGAGAATAGAGATTAGTATCTGATACAGACGCCACTGAAGCCACAGCAAAGCAATGATAATATCAATCTAGTGCTGTGACTGCATGCATTTAAAACAAAAAGCTCACTTTTGTGCATTCTGAACTATTTTGAGATATTGAGCTTTAAAGGTTTTGCACTCACTAAAGCAAAGCCGAACTTTTTTATAAGCCTGAAATAAATCTTCACACTATATTAATACATTGTCCCGGTCTAAGAAAATATGAATTTCTCAATTTTTATTAAAAAAAAAGTGTCCAATGGAACCTTATAGAACTCCAAGGGACAATTTCTGCCATGACAAATACAATGATGGATGAATATTATGAACAAAAAAGAGAGATGTGATGAGTCAATCACTCTGGCTACTATCCTCTTGCTCCCTGTCTGTCTTTCTCTCTCTCTCTTTCATGAATCTGATAAACTGCATCCCCTCAGGCACCTGAACCCAGAGCCAGAGCGCCTGGCTGGTCCACCTGTAAGCCCCTTGGCAATGTATTCCAGCATGAGGGAGGGGAACGGGACACTGTCCTCACTCTGTCCTCACTAAAAATTCCAAACTCAGTGGTAGTTATATTTAAAGGAATCTGTGGCAGATCGGTGGTAAGTGTTACTTGCAAACATAATTGCTTTGCATTGTTTTATGTAATAAGACTCTTCTTACATTACTTTCACACTGCTTAACATATATATTTAAAACTGATGATTAAATACTGTTACCACCCCATAGTTGACAGGATATACAACAGGAAACTTGAAATTATTGCAATATTTCATTTGGAAGCATCAATAGATTTTCTATAGCCATTTATTCTGATGTAATTTGTATTATTACATTTGTTGTAGCAGCTATAAGTACCTACTCCCTCAGTAATCTCTTATTCTTACTTGCCTAGAGTTTAGAAAACAAAACAAAATGTCCCTTTTTACTGAGAAAAGCCCACAATGCAAAGTCGTCCATCCTGAGGTCTCTACCATGATGGAAAGCCAAAGCTGTGAAGAAGCACTGACACTCAAGAGTCTTTCAATTGGTGTTCTTTCAGCTGTTCCCACGAGGGACTGCCACAGCGGTATCATCCAATCCACATATTTGATTTGGCACTAGTTTTATGCCGGATGCCCCTTCCTGTCAACCCTCCCATGTTATCTGAAATTCCACTGGGTTTTCCGTGATAAAGACAGAGATGCTTCCACTGCACCGGCTGGACACTCAAAAGTCCTTTAAATAAGCCATGCTGTTACTGAAAATGAATCAACGCATTCTGAGCGGTTAGATTTGAGAATTTAACAGAGCTGAGCCGCTTTAATCAAAGCCAGTAGAGTACGTTCCCTCGTTGGTAAGTCCAATTAGTTCATAAGTTCAACAGACGTTGTCTGGGTACTAGGATACTAGTAATCCTTATTGTGGGATTGTGATAACACAATTGGCTATACATAATATATAAGTAACATGTTCAATGATCTTGTCCTTGTTCTTTAGAATCGTGACGATTGTTGAACAATTCATGTTAAAAGAATAAGTAATGTCTGACGGCTTTTCACTTCGCTCCATTCAGTACCTCTGCTTTTATACTCACTCACTTTTACAACACACGCTGCATGCACAGGACACCTTGTGTAATTGAACATGCATCAATGCTTGTTCCTATCTTCGAAAGTTCGTATGTAGGGGACTTACTGTAATTGATGTCAAGGGCCTTACTGGATTTCTAAATGTAGCGTATCCTAATGACATTTCTTTCTAACATTATCACTGGAGCACTGTGACACAATGAAAACCAATTACAGTTTAATCTGTAATGACAGTGAATTGCTACACTGGGGCTGTGGGATACGTAATGCTTTGACAGAAGTGAACTGGACCCAACACACAACAAACTTGTTTGTCTAGCTACACAATACATTTTCAAAGCAAATCCCCATGAAGTATAAGACTATAACTGATTTTTGCATACAGTATGTTCCCCAGGTCACTACCAGAGGTGGAAAGAGTAATAAAATTTTGTACTTTAGTGAACTTTTACTGAAGTACAAGTAAAGTTACCCTTATAAAAATCTACTCAAGTAAAAGTAAAAAGTAGC